>VDFB02000015.1:110715195-111239063 GCA_007258455.2 Sequoia sempervirens
TTGACACATCTTGATAGGGTGTGTGCACAGGACCCTTAGGCATCTGTCTCTTAAGAATGATTATGTCATTGGCCATTCTTTGAATGACTAGGTCAATAGAATTCATTGGTGATGGTCTCCCAGTTTGTAATTCTTTCTTCAATTTCCCAGAGATAATCAAGTCATCTTCTATTGATATAACCCTGGCTTGGGCAATAGCTACATCAGCGACACCCTCCCTTTTGATAATGAAACTTACATCGGGTGGAAGAGTGCTTATGAACATCGCTTTCAACAATTCTACGCTAGGTCTCATGTTTGTAGAAATTTTGTTATGTAACTTATCAAATTTGGCTACAAAATCTCTCATTGACTCATGAACTTCCTTTTTCATTGAACCTAACTGAGCAACCAAGAACTAATCATCTTATGTGGACTTAAATCTATTCTCGAATCTTGTTCTTAAGGTAGCCCAATTATTAATAGAACCATTTGGAAGGGAGTAAAACCAATCAGAAGCCGCATTTGTCAAAGATTTCGCAAAGAGCCTCATGGTGACATCTTCATGTTGTATTGAGAGAATGGAAGAGGCTGCAAAGAAGTCCCTCATGTTCTCATCAGGAGAGACTTTCTCATCTCTAGTAAACTTGGGTATGATTTTTCCTGAACCTTTAGGCAAGTCATGAAGTTGTGTACCTGCTCCAAAAGCTAGGGGACTATTGCGGCTCCCCATGGCACTGGTTGCACCATTACTGGAGGAAATAAGGAAAACTTACTTGTGTAGGAAGAGTAGTACCACACAAAAGAAGACTTTGGCAAGATATCTTCTAGACACCTGATACAACAAGTTTCAGAAGAGGAGGGGAAGATGGTTTGTTGATAGTCTTGACCTTTTGAGTAGGCGGGAAATATGCGAAATCAACGGTTTCTAGGAACTCAAAATGATCATCTATAATTTCCTTTTTCTTATCACCCCTAGTATATTTTTTTTAAGCTAGGTTTCAGATAGGATACTGATGGGCCAATGAAGTCACCAACTTTAACTTATTGATGATTTTGAGGGGGAATTTCGCCTATTATTCACTTGGTTTCTAGGAACTTGTGCGGGAAGGGCCCTTACTCTTCCAACTAAAGGTGGGATATTTTCTACAAACACAATCTCTTGTGCATTCTCAAAACGTAGTGCATTTTCTCTAATAATATCTCCATGTTCTTCCTCTTCTTCTAATACTTTGTTAACTTGGTGATATTGATAATTGGTTCTTCTTTGTTGCCAAGCAAGCAACCTGAGATCAATAATTATATCTTCTTGATCCCCAATTAACCAATCTACGTTAGGTTGAAGGAAAGGGGCATTACACCTTTGAAGAACCATTATTATTGATTACAAAGAAACTCATCACATAAAATTACTTTTCTAAATTACTCCCTAGTGGAGTCACCAAAAATCTGTTAGTTAACAGATTTATCACCTAACCCTATATTCTCATTCCCACAAAAAGTGACAAATGTAACTACAGTTGAATTGGTAATAATACGATCTCCAAACCGATTCTCTACTTGTTTTAAAAGGTTGCAACTACCTTTATCTGATATTTAATGAATGATTTTCAGCTAAGGTTGCTTTTAACCATAAAGCAAGTAAAGGAAGGGGCTTTTAACTAGAAAGATTCAAAGGTATCTATCAACTTCATATAACAAGAATTAAAACTACTTGAGAAAGATAAAGACAAAACAAATATCACTACAAAATCCTTATTCACAGATAATAATTACCACAACAATATAGCAGAAAATATCATCTATCATCCCAATAACTGATAACACACTGGAAAATATTTAGAATAATTAGAATGAATCCATACACCATAATTCAAAGATTATGTATGCATAAACTTCACAAATGTCTTCTATATTAGAATAATAGATAACAACCAAAATAATAGAGTTTGTTCTAATGAGAAAAATAAAGTTTTCCCAAAAGATTTGTATCACATCAATTGAACCCATATTTAAACATCACAAATGTCTTTGGTAACAGTTTCTTGAAAGTAACCGTACCAAAAATTAGAAAAAAGTCTTTAACTTAAAGAGACAGATTAAAAAAATACTTAAAATTCTAAAAATAAACTATGCATCAGTTCCTCCCACTTCAACCTCTTTAGCTTCTGGTTCCTTGGCCATTTCTTGTTGCAACAGTTTTTCCTGCGCTTTCATTATGGATTTGTATTCCCTGTACCTGGTGATGATTGCAAAAATCTCCCTGCTTCCTGGTGTCAATGTAATATGGAGTCTAGTTCTCCATTTTCTAAGAGCATCCTCAGATTCATTCAGAATGTCAGGCCTTCTATCAGCTTCAGTTTTAAAGGTTTTAAGATAGAGCTCCAATCTCCCAAGTTTAGAGAAAGATTCTTTAGTCATTATAGCAGGATCTACTATTTCTTTGTTGAACACTTCTTTGAATTTTGAGAAAATCTCCTTTGAGTCTAGAATCTTCTCGTTGAACTCATCAGTTATCTTTGCTTGTAAATCATGACAATTCCCTTTGATTTCTGGTAACATATCCAGATACTTTTCTAGTGCTTCAGTAATTTATTTTACCAAGTTATCATATATGTCTAATTTCCATTCAAGTGAGTTAGGCCATGAGGGATCTAACTCCTTTGGATCACTCACAATCTGTTCATTAATTAACTCCAGGTGATCCATGGAAATTAATTCTTTCATTTCTTCTGAAATCACGTAAAGACTAGTCTGATCTTTCCTATGCTGTTGTAGCTCCACAAACAATTATTTTCTCTTATCAATAATATGAGTGTAAGAAATCATAGATTTACCAATAAAAAGTATAGTTTCCCAAAACATTTCATTAATCCATAAACTGGCAGCATTGGAATAGTTTAATTTCTTTCTAATTAACTGCATTGCAGACTCATCAATAAATCCTTGAGAATTTGAGGTTCCAGTAGATAAAAAGGGGGAAATTATAGAAGAGATAAAGTTTTTAAAACCTAGAACTTGAGATTGAAAATTTACCCTTTCCTTTCTTTCTTCTTTTACCTGCTTGGCTAAAGCATTGACTAAATAGTTGGCGTGATATACATCGCCCTCAAGTGTCTTGGGTCCCATATCAACATGCATGATCTTATAATCGGCTACAATTATTTCATCCTCCAAATCCTTCAAAGGATCCTCAATTTATAGTATTTGGTTACCAGAGATAGGATCATCTAGTATCCTTGACATTTTTTGAGCTCTCTTTGGTCTTGAGGAGGTTTGGAGCAATTTTTCCACCATGTGTACTTTGACAGATGTTGTGGGAGTGTATTTTCTCTTCTTTTCTACTGCCTTCCTCAGCCTTACTAGAGAGTTTTCTATCATCACAAAACCTTTATTGGCTTGAATAACCTCTCTGGATTCACTAGGAACAATTGATATATTTTCTACATGAGAAGAAGGAGTTTCAAATAAAGGTAGGAAAGTATTATCTTCAATAATTTGCTGCAAAATGATGTCTGAATCTTCAAGTATAGGTTTTTTTTTACCCATGTTCTTTTTGAGAGCAGGGGTAGATGGGCTATCTTGTTCACATACCAAATTCAATTTAAGTGATTCTTTAGGATTTTCACCCTCACCCCTAGATTGTGAATTCACACTAGAAGACCTAGTAGCCATTCTTGCTGATGATGCACTTCATGCAACTACCTGACTAGATCCCTATTCATTTTTCTGAGATGATTTTGATTCATGAATGGAACCAACAACCTTCCGCCATTTCCCCTCTAACCAATCTTGAGTTCTTTTGAGTACTGGTGCAGCTCACACATTCATATGCAAAACTTCACTCTTACCCTAGTCAACCTTAGGTTGAGATTTATTAGGCAATTTCTCATATTTAGGATCAAGGACCACTAAATCTTCAACCACATTCTCAGGAATTTGGAAAGGAAGACCAAAATTTTGTATCTGTTCAAGGGTTAACCTCATGATCTCTTCTGAACACCTCATTTTCATCAATACAATCCTCCTAGAAATCTTCGATGGAAGGTTGATGTTGATATGAACTCAAAACATACAAGTTTTTTGTTACGAAACCCTTGTTGTCAAAATTGGTTGTCATAAACAAAAAATGAAGATTATATTCCTTAAGAACCTTTTCAGCACCTCTAGCCATTTGATTGCTTTTGCATGTGAAGGAAGGAGTTACTAACGGGAAAGAATATCCCCGTTTTCCCATATTCGTGTATTTTATATTCACCATGGCCATTTGCTTACAAACTTCCAAAAAAATAGTAAATCCTTAGGATATTTGGGCAATTTCAATGGGGTTTTTTCATAACCCCCTATCCTTAAATAAGAAAATCTATCAAACCGAATGTAAAAACTCCCAAACTTCAACACCAAAGATTTTGATTCAGGGGACAATCACATTTCAGGGTTTCCATCTTGTTTCCTCATGACCTGAATAAAAAATGCATCATTAACAAGGCAATATTCTCCCATTCCCACTTGCGTTTTGAATTGTGGATAACATTTATATATGGGAATGCCAGAAGTCGACAATTCCTATGGTTTCAAACCTGGCTAGAAAGATCTTTGACTAACAATGATATATATAAAGCAGGAACACAAATGAAAAGTGGCAGTCTTTTAAAAATTGACTAATTGTTCATGTAGATGAAAACAAATTATTTCAGCCCAATCAAAAAATACATTATCATCACAGATAACCAAAATAAACTGACACATCCAGTCCTCAAATAATTCAATTTGTGCATTCCTGACAATGCGGTGTAGCAAAGCTATGATATCAACAATTTCCACTATAAAATGCACCCTTTTAAGTTTATTGGGCAACTGGGACTTACCTCTTTTCTCCAATTTTAACCATCCTTTGGCCATATAATTTTTACACCGAGCTTCATTAACCCTAAAAAATTCATTAGCTGCTTCAACATACGTCTCCCTTATAGGTGCCTTTTTTGGAATTTTCAATGCCTGGGAAATGACTTTAGGGGAAATTTTAGCAACAATGGTCCCGTCCACAGTCTTGATTTCTCAAGTTTATTGAATGTACCTTCTTGCACATGGAACAATTAGGTCTACGCTCAACACAACTTCTGGAAAACCTTCAGCATGAGATAATCCACTTTCAAGCACCTTCGCGTCTACAACAGACTTTTCTTTTCTGTCCAAACGTGTCAAAAATTCTTCCAACTTAAAAATTCCAAGCTCTGTATCTCTCACACCGAGCCAACGATTTTCAATTTTAGATTGCATGAGCTCACCACACTTAAAATGAATGTTTGAATTCCTGAAGAAATAATAGTAGCAAGTAGAAATACAACCGAAGTTTTAACAAATAAGTTCCCACCACCTTAGGCCATGTAAAATGACAAGACGTGTATTTGGTGTTGAATAAATAGGACACTTTATTTTGTCTTGCAGTAATGGAAACCATAAGGTATGTGTGCTTGAAGAGAAACCTTTGATAAGATGTATTCAGATTGTACTGTACACCTTATTAAATGCAAGAATGATACCTCAAAAACTGTGGAATGGACAACAAACCTCTTTGTCGCAGCAAATTGAAACTTAATAACACAAAGTCAAGAGTTATAAAGTTTTGAGAACCTCTGACTTACCGATCACACACTTGGCACTACAAAGGATAATAAATTGAGCCATCAAAAAGCTAAGAAAAACACAAACCCAACAACAAGGGATACAAACAAGGAGTGCCAAAGAACTAAGTTTCGAAACTTGAAAAAATGCAACAAAGGGTTGGAAACTTAAGGAAAACCACGACAAAGGAGTAAATGAATATGAAGGCCTTGAACTTTAAATGAGAAGCGTGGAAAGGGGACATAATTGAAACAAATGATACATAGTAAATTTATGAGTAATAGTTTCCTGACTAAGAGTACCATAGGTAAATGCTGATCGCTGATGATGTGGATGATGACTTGGATGTTGGTTTTCCTTTTCTATCTTTACACATTTTTACATTTTTCCTGATGGAATGAATGTGCTACAACTATTTGAAGATTAGTCTTTTGACCATGTGCCTTTTGAAAGGCAGGTTTTCTTCTCGCAGGAAATGGAAATAATCTTTGTCTCATGTATATTCCCTCCAATTGAAAGTGTAAATATAACTGCAAAGGGAATATGTCTTGTAGTGGACCAATTAGGATGTGACATGTGTATTCTTGGCTTGATGCTTGTTTTTCTCCCTTGTTCTCATTAAAGGGAATTCAAGGCTATTAGTATGGGTCTCTTGCTGAATTCTGAATCTGAATTATGCAAATTGTGAATACATATAGAACATTTATGGAGTTTGTATCTTAAGTTTGAGTCTAGCTAGTGAATTTTGTCAATTGTATGGTTTATGAACATGTCTGAACAAGAATGGAAATCCTTAGAGTTTATCCACTCCAGCTATACATTGTATCTAAATTATTAATGAAAATACAATAAAAAATCATTTCATTAATCTTCATTGTCATTGTGCTTTGATGTATGTTTTAATTTAGGCTCTAATTCAATGGATCAGTTAAAGTGCTTTGAGTAAATCATGAATTTGTATGCTTGTATAGTGGATCTAATAAGTAGTGGTAAATTTTGAGTATCAATTTGTGAATCGAAAAGCAATCTCATGTAGATCATGGGTGTTTAGGATTAAATTTACCTTACAATTCAATTTTCTTTGTCTTGACTCCTAGCCCAAAGATATGGCACTGATCTTAAGTATTATATGCATTTCCCATGGTTCTGGTTATCCAATTTGAGAACAACATTCATAAATAATTGTTAATTGATCTACCTTTTGTTGTGGTTGGTGTTGTATTGTATTCTCAACTTTAGGTGTTTAATTCTTTTGAGGAATTACCAATTTCTTGAAGAATTTCATCTACTTAAGCTCTGATGGGAATATATCTACTTTTTTGTGCAATGTATGAGTCAATTGTTTAGAAGAGTTATAGGATATACATTGTGGGATCAACCTCCTAGGTTTTGCAGAGCCCAAAGTGTGGGAGAAGAAGCAACATAGCTTCATCTCGTTCATTGGCCAATTATCTCTCAAGTATTCAAGAACTGAGTCTAGAAAGCTCATAGGTACTTGGCGAGATTTGATTGGTTCTTTAAAAACAACCAACAATACCTATTTTAAACTAGAGATGAATTTTGAAATCTCTAGTTTATATTTGGCAATGAAGATTTTACACCATTTGGAATGCCATTCTTGAGCCCAATCTTGCTCATTTTGCCTAGTGTATTCTTTCTAGGGCATTCCTATTGGTTCCAAGTTAATTCATTTGGGTATTCCTAATCCTTGTTGCCACTTTTGTACATGCCATGAGTCTCTCAAGCTTCTTTTCTAGTTTTCTCCTAGAGTTTAAGTTGCGTGGACTTGATTCATGATTTTGTAAGTTATTTGGGCATGCAACTTTTTTTATTGACATACAGTGTTATTAGGGGATTGGTATATATCTTTAGATACACTCATGTCTAGAATGATTTTAGGGTGGACATTCTCTTTAGCATTTGGAAGGATATGAGTTTTTCTATTTTTAAAGATATTATGTTGATAATTATTTCTCACTTTATTCTAAGGCCATGATTTATTCTTATGTGCTTCTCTAGAATCAAGTACAAGCCAACATTTTTACTTGAATTTCCTCACCTATAATTATTTTTGGATCATTGATGTAATGACCTGTGTGCTATTGTTGGGGTCCCTTCAACTCACACTTTTAGTAGAGGCAATTCTTTTCCTTATGTGCATTATTAAGGGTGAAACCAATTAGCTTATGGTAACTACCCAAGGCTCATTCTCAAGCCTTTTCACCTCCACTAAGAAGGGATTATCCACAATGAGGATGTTTATGAATTTCTAGTTGCCACTTAGCTTCTCCACCAACTTTCAATGGTGGCACTATTGGAGGGCCATATTCTGGCAAGTTCCTTTATTTGGCTCTTGCTATTTCTCATTCTCATGTTATTGAAGATAAACAAGATGATAATGATAAAGATGAAAATTATGGTTGGGACCCTCCCATGGATGCTTCGACCCTCACTAATGTATAGGGTAATCTAGATGACCTAGACCGACCTCCTCCTCATTTTTCTCTTACTCTTACCAATTATTGGTTGATTTTTTTTATATTTTGTTCTACTCCATTATGAACTTAGCCTTATTTGGATTGTAGGGGTTTGACATCTTCCATCCACATTTTTTTGTGAATGTGTAACATTATTTTATAAATGGTAATATTGACACTATTCATAAAAGTTTTATCCACTCAAAAAATAATGTAAAAAATAAAAAAATTAAATTACATAATAGTTCCATCTCTTAGCTATAAGTTTTGACACCATATGGTGGTTATAAGTAGAATTTATAACCATCTAAGAAGATTAGATTGAAACATGGCTATTAGAAAGGATGTCTAAAGTTGAGTCTTTAGTGAAGAGTGTAGATACCTAAAATATGACCTTATCCAACTAATTTATCCTATCACCTTTATCTTGTCTTCTCCTACCTAATTAATTAAATAAATATTCATTATTTATTTAAATAATTTATCTATTACCCTTATCCCCAAACCCTCCAACTAAATTAATTAAATTCCCATTAATTAATCAATTTAGGCTAATTAATCCTCATTACCTTTTTCTCCAATATTTAATTCCATTTTATCCCTCAATTCTTAGCCATCTAATCTTAGCCATTGAATTCATTCACATGGATCTCAATCTTAACTTTCCATCATGTGACAAGTGTCCCTCTCACATGACTAACTAAGACCTTGTCTAGATTCATTGAACCTAGACACTTGCCAAAAGTTAAACTAACTTTCCCTCCTAGCCATTCGTTTCATATCACACCTCTTCATACTATCCATTCACATAAGGACATCTTTCTTCCTAATCCTAATCTTAAACCTATCCCTTACCCCTCATGTGACACTTATCACATGACTACAACTTTTAATTTAAGCTCTAATCCTCAACCAATCCTAGCCGTCCATTAACCAATGGATCTTGGCCCTTGATTTCTCTCATGTAAACTCTATAAATGAGAGATATCCCATCTCATTTGCATGATCTAATTTTATGCTACTGTTATGGTGTCCAAATTTATATTGTATCATCTTGGTCATACCATCATGCTGCTAGTTTGATAAGCAACCACAGTCCATCTATTAAGAGCATATTAATAGGCTTTTGGGTGCATCCTATTCTAGTTCAATCATGGAGTTTGACAATCATTTGGGGTAAATATTTATGTGTTTATGTATTTATCTTATTCATTTACTTCATTTCATTTTATTGTCCTCCTTTTGGCATGCTTAGTGGGGGGTAATCCCACAATACTGGTTTACAATTTTTGGCCAAATTGGACATTTAACTAATTTTTTTTAACTAAATCTTCACTTTCGGGCACCTATAACAGCTAAACCATGAGGAATTTGAAGATGATTCAAACTAGTGATTTGTAAAATTTTGTCTGTAAATTCTAAATATACTTTTTCAAAAATTTTGGAATCAAATTGCACTTTTTTCCCATCTCCTTTGAAAACTAGTTTTTAGCAGTAAACACCATTTTTAAAGAGTGACGTTATTGGCTAACACAACTTTTTTTTCTATAAAAGATAAAATTCTATTTTTTTTCAAATTTAGATTCGTAACTACAATACCTAGTGCATGGAATTAGTTCATAGCATTTCATTGAATATTTTTTTCTTAATTAAGTTTCAAAGTCATACCAGCTACAATTTAGACATGATTTACTGGTTAAAACATAACTTTTTTTGTATGATTCAATTTTTTTTTTTTGTTGGATCAAGGGCATCAATATCTACTACACTGAGATTTTTCAATTATTTTTTTATAATTTGCTATTTTTCCACATGTGTAGAGTTCAAAGAACTTGATTTTCAGTGAAAAACCTACATTCACAAGAAATTAAAAAAATATAATAATCAAATTAAATTTAATTAAAATTATACTTTTTTAGAAGCTTATAATAAGGACTACATACTTACAAAAAATAAATTTTAATGAATTCATTTGATCCCCCAAAAGGTAAATCAAAAGTGATTTTTAATCAACATTTTGATAGGTGTAAAGGAGACACTGTTATAGGTATGGTTTAAAACTAACGGGGTTCTATCCAAGGGGGCTTGGTCTAAGGTGGTTTGATCAAACCCTCTTCAATTGGAATCCTTTAAACAAAAATTTTCACGGCTTAAATCATTATATTTTCTAAAAATATGTGATTTCAGCAAAAATCAAGATCTCCTAGAAAGTGTAAACCACTATTGTGGGATCACCTTGGTACTAACATCCTTGTTTTAACCTATTTTTGTGAGTTTTTGGTGATATTTGAGTTGCATATATTATAGTTCCATGCTTAGATATATGATTTAACACTTCCATTCAATAAACCCACACTTCTGTCATGATTTTTGACACCAAGCTATTATGAGAAATTATGCATGTCACTCATATTTGATTCAACGCTTCCATTCAACAAACTCATGCTTTTGTCATGACTTTCTATAATTTTTTTGTATGACCTACGCATTTGTAGGAGAAACATGGGAATGGGAGGTACTCATAATCTAAGTCCTAAATCTATTTCCCATCAAATAAGATAACTTAACTACCAATTTGATTAGATATTTAAATCAATTTTGACATAAATATAAGCATATCTTTCCAATAACTTCATGCTCGTTAATTCCAATTTAAACATATATTTTCCTAAAGTGTTCCTAATTTCCTCAAGAAATTTGCTTGTCTAGTATTCCTAAGGTAGCTTTTATAATCTTATCCATAGTGGTACATTACCAATTTGTTCCTTTGGTAGATGGATACTTGACAACCATTATTTTCTTAACATTCCTATATTTCCCATGAACCACAATACAACTTTAAGAATATCATCCTCATCTTCTTTTGATTGAAATATATAATAATTTGCAAGACCCATAATGCCAAGAAATTGATTGTGGATCATATACATATAGACTAGTCTTCATCCATCCAGATTTATTCTTTCTATTATAGGTAATATACCTATGAGCTTCATGATGATCACTTTACTTTTTAGCATCTCCACTATAACTTCTAACATTTTTTGAGAATAGTTATTTCTAGCATATCATAAAAAATCGTTATATTGATATTGAAGGAAAAGACCTTATAATCTCACCTTTCACTTTCTACTTTCTTTTACTCTTCAAGTTCTACTTCTTCATAGATCCTTCTCATCTCTTAAGTATTTTGCATTTAAAGAATCTTGTTTTGTTTGTCTCCACTGCACAAAAAAACTACCTTGTTATCATTGGATGCTCTAATTCATTCTTTGTTAAAATTAAATTCTCCCTTCCTTTCTCCTTTTGAAAGTTACCAAGAATTATGGTTATATTTTATTTTTTAATGTTTTCAAACTTTTTAATACTACTCTACACCATCACACCATTTTAATTAATATAATAAAAATATTTACCTACTATTTAATTATTAATATCAATCAATATACAAAAATAAAAAATACATAATAATCACTTATTTCTAAAATTCATATATTCAAAAACTATATATTAAAAAATTCATATAACAATTCTAATAAACAAAATGGATACAAAATTATATAAAAATAACATTTTAGAGTATAATGACATGAAAAGTAATCATATATTTAAAAATTATTATAATATTATTTTTTAATAATATTAAAAATATATGAAAACAACCTGGCAAGGTGGTCAATCATTAAAAATTCCTATAAAAAACAATTCTTTTATTCAAAGGACATATGTAGTCATCCACATGTATGTTTTGGATGAGGGAGCACTTTTGTTGACATGTCTATTTATCCCTTCAAATAATGTTGATACCATGTACCAACTATTTAGAGGAGTATTTTTGTATGTTTGCTTGTTGGTCCATTCCTTTCAAATTGGTACTCTATGTTAATTTGTAGTGGTTTAATTATATTAAATATTTGACTCATGTACTTAGGTAAAATAATATTTTGAATTTTTTTTTATTAAATAATGTTAAAGTATTAAAAAATAATTATGAAAGTTGCCAAGAATCAAAATATTGTTTTGAAATATATATTAATATAAAAAATATTTTGATAAAAATAATAAAAATAAAAATATCTAACAAAAAGTTGTTGATAATTATTATATAAATTTCATCATAACATTAATAATGTATATTAAATATATTTATTTAAAATGTTATTAAATAAAGTATATACTTTTTCTGGTATTCAAATATTTTCTGGTTTGAAGTTACATCACAAAATCTTAATTAATAAAAAAAAGAAGAAAATAGGAGGACCCCACACTTATTAGCCTAGTGAAGATTAGGGCAAATAAAATGGGCCAGAAGGAATAATACCCGTGCTCTAATAATGATGTCGCCATGGAGGCCAAAGATTAAATAAAAAAGAGCAGGCATGTTCATATAATCATAGCACTATTGGAGGTGGGAAAGCCAAAAAACTTTATTATAATGACTGAATTAACACGATACACTCCAACGAATAAGATTTTGACTACTTCATTAAACATTGGTCAAGTCAGCGTAAAGAACGTCTGGATTCTATTCCGTGTTTTCAGGAGCTCAATGTCAACCGTCGGATCTGAAAAAGCTAATCGTGGTTTACTTAAACTTATCGTTGTAAGGAAAACACTAAAGCTGCACATGAAAGTAACAAACTTGGCTTATTCCTTGAATGATCCCCAGACAAAACAGGGAAATGTGAGTTTTCTGAAATATTGATCGTAAAATAAAGATCACAGGCGAGTTCCTTTCGATATGAGCTTCATTTCAATATCAAATTTGAAGCAAATCGGTTGGTGTACGGCTTAAAATTTGGTATGTAAAGCTTCTCCCTGACCATACATTGTTTTCCGAATTCTACGAAGATTTTGAAAATCAATGCTGTTTGCGGGTAAGATCAGGGTTTATTTCTGTATAGTAGGGTCAAAATAATCGTTGTAGACATTTTGAGCTTCTTTCCTAATAAAATTGCCTTTAAATAAAGATTTTGTGCTCATTTCTGAAAAAGTCGTGGTCTAATTGGCAGCGACAAATTTTTCGAGGTTACTTTTGAGAATTTTGTGCTCTAATGGACAGTGACGATTTTTAGCTCATTTTCAAGATAAATTGTGTTATACTTGGTTGGACGAAAATTAAGACCTCATATTCAGAAAAGTGTGTGCTCTAGTTCATATTGAGAAAATCTAAAGACCATTTCTCGGCTTTAACCTGTATCAAGAACATTTTATGATTTTATTACTTTTTGTTCTAATTGCTACACAATTTATTTCAGCAATTTTCTTAAAAACGTGTTGTATTATTTCCGATGACAGTTTTTCTTGAAGTTCATTTTCACAAATATTTGTGCTCTGATCTGTGATGAGAAAGCTTTTTGAGCTTATTTTCTGGAAAATTTCTGTTCTAATCGGCTATGACAAAAAGATGATCACGTTTAGTGAATTTTTCTCCGTTTTAATCGTTATTTCCAAAAAAAAGGAGCCTAATCGACGACAACAAAATTCTGGGCGTATCTTCTGAAACATTTGTGTTATAAAAGAAATATTATTATATTCTGGATAGTTTCGAGAAAAAATTGCTCAGAGCGATAATGACAAATTTAACAGAAAAATTCGTGCTCTGATAAGTAACGACAAAAATAGTCAGCTAATACGAAAAAATAAAATCGCGATCTAAAACTTTGAGCTCCTATTGCTAAATATTATGTTCTGATCTGATATGGCAACAATTTTGAGCTGAATTTTTGAAAACAAATGAGCTTAAATCAGCTACATTACTAAAATATAAAAATTGCGCTCAAGTCACACAGCATATTTATGTGAAAATATGTGTTTTGGCTGCTATTTAGTGGATAACAGGTTAAACTTAATGTTCATTATATATTATTTATTAAATGCATGAAATAATTTCAACATTTGACATCCTTGCCTGTGGATTAAATCTGTCAAACCTGAAAATATTGGAAACTTATGCAGATCTTATACTTGAAGGATTTATAAAAATTTTCAACAACTTATTTTTCCTCCAGTTTTTAGATGTTCACCTTATAGAAAGTATTGATTGACCAATATTGCCGGGGATTTCCCCGGCATTGAATTTTGTCAGAAGAATTAAATAAGTAGCATCTGTTCACATTTCTCGGTCGTGTAAGTTTGCGTGTCAGAAAAGCTTGAAAAAATTGCAAATAATCCGCAATATTGGCTAGCATTTAGTCAGAAATTGTTTTACCATATTCAAACGAGACATTGTTATTTAACTGCTTTATACTCTGCAAAAAAATTGTTCCTTTTGGCGTTTTCTTGCTGTAGATATGCAATGAAATCGAACAATATAGATTACCTAGTAATAATATTTTCATTTCATCCGTTATTACTGACAGGTTTCAAAGGAAAACCAGACAGTCTGACATGAGAAATACGCCCAAATCATAAAAAATATTGAATATAAGCATTTATGCTTTACAATTCTGTCTGAAAGTTTGCCCGGATTGAAGTTTGGATCCTCCATTCATTCTGAAGGGGATGAGTATGGTAAGAAGATTGAATGGTGCAAGGAGGGTGATAACTACGTTCAAGGTGTACTTCAAGAAGCATATTATTCTAAAGGTCAACGTCAAAAACCCATTGGCAAGATTCCATTGGGCCCTATAAATTTTTTTGTCTGCCTCCTTTCCTTATTGGTCTGTCCACTTCGTATTATCCAACAATTTTCACTAAAAATTCTGAAAAATATTAGCTGAATAATCGAGGACAGGAATTTAAGCCAACCGATAAGGGAACACTTCTGATTTTTAAAATTTGTCCATATTATTCTAAAAATGGAAGAATATGAGTATAACAGAGCAATGAACTACAGCTTTCTGAAAAGCATTGGGACATTGAATATGACAAGCTTTAGTGCAAATGTATCGCCCAAGCTGTCAGCAAGAAATTCATATACGGGATCTTCTGATTCGGCTGATGATTTCAGTGATGTGTTTGGAGGGCCTCCCAAGTATATTGCACTCAAGCAATTCAAAGATCCTCGAAAAGCCCATTCACTGTTGCAGCCTTCAAGTGGGTTTTCAGGCCTAGTCCAGTCTGAGGTTCCTGTGTTCGGAGAAACCAGGAGAAGATATGTTAGTGATGAATTCTACAATGATATATTTAGTGGAGATACTGTTTCTAATGGCGGAGAAACGTCTGATAAGTGTTCGGTAGCTTCGAGATCAACATCCAGGAATCCCAGCCCTGCTCAGTCTCCTCTTCCCAGGATTGAGTACAAGGCCTTGGGCAATAAATCGCCGTTGGCTCCAAAGCTCAGGTATTTTGATCTTATTGTCTAACCATGTTGATTATTTAATTTTTCAATTTTCTGCAATTGATTTTCAAAGAAGTTTCTTTATTGCTTGAATTTGAGTTTATTTTGGGTTCTCAATTCTTCATAACCAATTGTCGAATGGATAAACTCAAATGCAGTCAATCCAGAAACTTTTTCAGAAATGTTTTAATTAAGATAAAACAAATTGAAACACATGATTTTGGAAAAAAGCTCTTAAAATTTTGTTTTTCATTGTATAATAACGAGCCGAATCAGAAAATTATCTCTGTTTTTGCATGTCTGCACATATTGTTGGATTTCTCCTCAAAACATTGCTCTGTTTCTGCACATCTGTGTTAGTTTTCTTGGATTTCAT
This sequence comes from Sequoia sempervirens, assembly GCA_007258455.2. Lineage (NCBI taxonomy): Eukaryota > Viridiplantae > Streptophyta > Pinopsida > Cupressales > Cupressaceae > Sequoia > Sequoia sempervirens. The sequence continues at coordinate 110,730,935 of VDFB02000015.1, forward strand.
AACTAAAAATAGTCAAATGGATGCCTTGTTTTATCCAGGCAGCCTGTAAACAACTCCTCAAAGCAAACAGAGTATCCATCTTTTGGCATATCTTCGCATCGTGGTCCTTACAAGTTTTACAATGATAGTTCCATTGTGTCTAGTGCTCAGTCTTCTCCACCTGATCCTTCCTCAGATCTTCTGGAGATTCCTTTTGCACATTGCACAAAACCCTCCATATTATTATCTGAGAGCAAACAGGGACTGAAAAAGAAGCAAGAAATTGGTGTGTTTCCTCCACGAAGTTCTAACTCACGATTTCGAACTTTTCTGGAGCCAAGCGAATCTATACCAGGAAGCCCAGCTAGGTTAAGCAATGATAAGCTCTATTCTACTGCTCAAACTACATCATGCAGCAATACATCTGATGATGAATTGGCGGGGAATATTCAAGGATTGGATAAGCATATAAGTGGAGGAGTTTCTAAGCTGGCTGTAGAAAAGCATGGCGCAGATAGTGCTAATGGACCTAATTCAGGAGAGAAGGATGACAATGGTTTTGAAAAGTCACGATTATCAGCTAGTAGTGGGCCTTTTCAACGATTGGCAGTTTCCCCGCTTGAGGATCTTCAGTTACAACACAAGTTAAGGAGCTGTCGAGATTGGTTTCAGGAGTCCAAAGGGCTCCATTCAAATAAAGAGAGTGGATCCCTTTCAGTGGACTCATTGGGGTTTTCCTCAACCAGAGATATTCATTCAAACATTGGACTCAATAACACACAAGAAAGAAGCCAAGAGATTGTAACCAAACGACTTAGCACAAATGGCACGGACAGTGGTGAAGAATCAGATGAACTTGGATCATACGTTATAGAGATTGACACCAAGAGAGGGGAGACTATAGCTTTTCTTCCTGAAAGGGATATTGGAATAGATGCTAGCAATGCTCATAATCTGTTGATTTCTTCAATGAAAGAAACAATGGAAAGTGCGAAAAACGAATCTCTTCCAAATAGGCCAATGAAACATGTGAATCACGATGTCAAAGGCAGTAAATTGAGACTACACAGTTTATTACAGAAGACATATGATTTTGATCCTTTAAGCGAAGCAGAAGCAAAAATGCAAACATTGCAAACTAACAAAGGAAAGGGAAGGGGCAGAGAGTCCAGCATAATACCAACTAAACAACATGTAACTGAAATATCTGCATGGCCAACTCCAACTCCAGCAGTGGAACAAGATGCTAAAGAAGATCTAATAAAAGAAATCAAGACGGCAGCTCCATGGGATCCTTATGCTATTGATCCTTCAACTATGGTATGTTTTGAAATGAATTATACCATTAATTGTGAGTTCTCTTTTCTCACACATCATCCCCCACAAAAATGAATATAGTCTGGCTAACTTTTGATCAAAATGATTACTTTGTTGGACTGTTCCACCAAATATGAAGGTGAAGGAGGTTTCTAATAGGATAGAGAAATGGCACCATGAACAACCAGTGGTTTTCCGAGAAATGCCACTAGCATCAGACGACAATGCAGGTGTGTATATTTGGCTACATCTTTTTCCTTTTCTTGTGGGCACCAGTCTAAAGTTTGAACTTGGGAATACTTTACTAAATTTAGTGATTATGTAATGTTTTGTTAAAAAACCTTTTCGTAGCAACAAAGAATTTACTTTCCATTCACATTGCTGGAGAGAATTTTTAATTCCTCAAAGCAGAGCATTAACTAATTTTCTTCCCTAAAGCAATTGTTTAACTTTAGGGCACTTACTGTAACAAGTTGCTAAAATACACAAAGGAGATGTACGGTATTTATTATTCTGAGTTGACTGTCACAATTTGTATTCTTTCCAGATGTAATAACTGAGAAGGAAACTACAGAGAGCCGGAGAAAAAGATTTGAGAAGGAGCGCCATCTTCGAACTAAAGAGCGTGTGGTATGTTATGCAGCTAGTAAGTCCAAATTTGTAACACAAATTTAAAAATGAATATCTTCTGGAAGACGTAGCCTTTGGTGATTTATTTTTATTTTAATTTTCTAAGTAGCAGTTAATTTTCTATAGAAGGAAGCAGACAAGACGAAAAAGTTACAATCTATGCAAATTTTAAGCAGAAAATCTATTTTCATGATTATATATCTTTAAAATGATGGTCTTGTTGGCAAATTCAAGTTTTTTCTTAAATACTGCAAAATTTGTTTCTCTATTGTGGTAATTTTCCACCTAATCATTTGATGCACAAGCGTATAGATAAACAATGTAGACCATTAGATATTCGGTTTGCATTTGCCTCTTTGTTTTCCTTGAGTTGTGTTTCAATCTTTCTAGAACCAATCAATATAATTTTTTACATATAACTCAAGATATGGAGCAATATGAAGATTAGTTAGCCATAGAAAGATGAGGATGGACTCTTTGTTCCCATTCAAATTCTCATCCAAACTCCGTACCTCAACTTTTGGTAACTACCGTAATTACATTCACCTTAGTGCCATATTACTTAACTGCTTTCAATTGGCACCATCATTGGTTATCTCGCTACCCATTCTGCATTAAGTTTTCTCCCAAGTTCTTTGATTGCTAACAGATATGAATAGGAAAGCCTGTGATCAACGAGAGAGTTAAGGAACTTTAAAATAGCATTTTATGACCCTTCTTTTGCATTTTGTAATTGCAGTCCAAAATATTGGTGGAGAAGAAGCACAAAGAATTGGAAATTGAAGAAGAACAAGAAGAGAAGACTGTATGTTATGGGTCTTTTTCTGTCTTTCTTTGCTCATGTTATGTCTGACAGATCATGGTTTTCCTCCCGTTCATTATATAGCCTTCTACCTTTCGATTGGAAACATTTAATATGAACATTTACGGAAATGTAATCTTGCCTTGCAGAAAAATTCGGATAAATTGGATATTGAGATAAAACGTTGGTCAGCAGGCAAGGAAGGCAACATCCGTGCCTTACTTTCAACACTGCAATATGTAAATTTCTCAATCTTTGGGCACTGGGATTTAAACAACCTATAAATTCATAATTTTGTGTTCGTTTCATAGCATGACAAGTATGGATTTTTATCTACATCTTGTCTACTTTGGCATAGTATAGCTATAATGTACATTTTTTTTTTCTTTCTAATTTTGACACGCAGTATAAGCGCCTTTTCCCGAAATGCAAATACGAAAGCCAAGTTTGAGAGGCCAGAGCATTTTTGGCTGACATGAATGCATATGCCATTGACTGATGAAATCATTTCCTATGAATTATTTCTGTAGATATAAATCAACTTTAATGGCTTTATAATTTAAATTGCTTTGTTATTATAGGTGCTTTGGCCTGAATGTGGATGGAGGCCAATTCCCCTTATTGAGATTATTGAAGGAGCTGCTGTCAAGAAAGCCTATCAGAAGGCAAGGCTGTGTGTGCATCCCGATAAATTGCAACAGAAGGGTGCAAGTTTACAACAAAAATACATTGCCGAAAAGGTCTTTACCATCCTACAGGTAATTATACTAGAATTTTGTAAGGTTGTTATATGTTGGCATGAAAATAACTTTATGGTTTTTAGATAGGTTAATTGTGAGTTCTATTGGGAGCACACCCATAAGAAGTCAAGAAGTTAACCTAAATACATAGTATTAAAGCTGAAAGAGCTTTGATGACTAGTATCAATCACCATCGAGACAAAAAAAAACCCCTTCTAAACTGGGCCAGCTAGAGCAACATACAAAATAAACCAAACTGCCCCAACCCTTTAACTATCAGATAGACCCAGACTAGAGCATTCTATCTCCTCCTCCACCACCTTTAACCCAAGCTACAGAAAATCCTGTCTAGTGGCTTTGGGAACGCCACGCTTAAAAATGAGCGGGAGAGTAAAGAGGCTATAAATTTCCAAACAACTGTCAAGAAGGATTACCCTGAGGTTATCAACATACAATGCTAAATCTTGATTGAACAAAGCCGAGTCCTCGTGTCTCATTGAAAGAGAGTGACAGGAACTTTTGAAATTTGCCAGTTCCTCCTCTTGCAGCAAATGCACAGCCGCTTCCTCTGCATCTTGCAACCTTCCTTTGATCTGTTTGCAATATGTAAAACATCCTCTGTGCAGAATATTCTGCTAAGAATACAATCCCCAGTATCAAGGTTGAAATGCGGGCGCTTAACTTGTTGATAAAGTCCTCAATAACTAGGGCTCTGGTCCTCTGCTCACTAGAATTGCAGGGCCCATCCTCCCCGAGGAGTGGTTTCACAAAAGGAAGGTTAACCAAGTTTGAGACGCCTATCCAATACAATACCACTGTAGCGCGAATCATGATCAAACATACCTCATTTCATTATGCCAAGCGCCTACTGCTCTCTAAATGCCAGATACACACCAAACCAAAGTGAGAGAGAGCGGAACAGAGAAACTGGGAGCACGATCACTGATAAAATGGCATTCCGCACACTAAAACCTTGGGGAATGGTGTGCTAACATGAATGCGGCACGCCGTAGGCATCATTTGTTCAAAGATATATTTGACCTCAATTAAGCCCCACATTATTATGGTGAATGCGCACCAAAGATATTAGGAGGTGCCGAATGAAAATTAGGAAGGGGAGGAACTATTACAGGAGAAGCCTAGACTTTTAAAATATGCGTGATATACCATTTCTTAGGGTCCTCACTAATCTTAGCTGTGAAGGAAACTGAGAAACTTCCACATTAGCGAGGTAGTTCGCTATAGGATTGCACTCAACAACAATGACACAAAGAATGAAAGAAATGATGACAAAACCCCTACCAATAAGAGCAATTTCCTCCATAATACTTCTCGATTTCCAATCCTTCAAAACTTGCTTCTTGCACCCCTAAATAACCACCGGGACTCCCCTTTTAACTTCAAATAGTTTAAATCCATGGCACTTACTAACTTGCGACCTAAAAAAAATGCCAAAATTTCAACTTCGTTATTCATTTTAAAACCCAAGAAGAATGAGCCACTTGCTGAAGTTTCAACTTCATTATTCATTTTCAAACCAAGAAGAATGAGCCACCTCTTATCGAGGGAGAACATGCCACAATCCTAGCTCCTCTTAGGCGAAGAGTACCTTTAACTACATCAAAATCTTATTTGAAAAAACCTTCATTTGGAGGTTTCTATAAAGAAACATTACACGCTGACCTTTTATCAAATACCCCTTTAATGAAGGAAATTTATGCTTCTTTTTTCTTATATAAAATGTGATGTCACAAAAGTCATGATTGAGTTATATATTTTTAGGTTCAAGCAGATTTGAAATTCCCCTTACGACCTTGAGTGCGTTTCTATAATTCTTAATTTATTACTAATAAAACCAGTTGAACATTCCTTGATGATAATGTTGGTCTTTATAGAGTAGTTACAACTTTCTTAAATTTTGATTTTTAGTTATCATCAAACAGGTTTGTATTATGCATCGATTTCTCTTATCCGACACAAGACATGTTAGAAAACCTGGACTTACTTGTTGCCAGTATCGTATTTATCGACATCATTTGGAAATCATTAGCTTAGTTCATCCAAGCTGTTCTTGTTGAAGATTACTATAGGTTATCATTATGAATATTCCATAATAATTCCTAGTGTTCCCATTGTTTAGGTCTTCTTTGTAGGTCTTGTTAGTGAAAAGAATGTTAAATGTATCTAATTTCTCATTTGGAATGAATAAAATAACTCCTACTTATATACAACTTATTAGATGTCCAAATGTGCAAATACCAAACTTATTTAAGGATCACTTTCCTAATCCATTCACATTTATGTATACCACTGATCTTGAGCTATCTAATCGACAAACTCTTGTAACAAGGAGACACTCATAAGTGGATATTATTGTTCTAGTAATTCCCATTTATAGGCCTATATTTGTAGAATTGCAATCTCTTCTCAAAATTGAAATAACAATGATTAAGTTCTTCTGATATCCTTCACCATTCACAGAAGGTAAACCTGCTTCTATTGGATCAAATGGAGAGAAATATTTCTCAGCTATGGAAATTTGTTTTATTAACAAACACATGGAAGGAACATTTTACTGTATGGAGCAATATATTGGGAAGATCTCTCACCGCTTGACGCTTTCGCAATCACAAACTTAGTACTAGAAAGCAATGCCTGGAGTTTTGCTTTTCAGATGGTTGTATTTAATAATACAATGACATAGACGGTTTTCAGTTGTGATCTTAACATGGCGTCCACAATAGTAGTAGAGTTAGATGCATTTTTGAGAGGTCGACACTTTAATTTGTCATGTCAGATGAATACTTTTATTATATGTTAGAGTGGGAAGCTTTCTAGTACAGTCTGAAGACCAGTATTTTGTGAATAACTAATTAAATAAGCTGACTTTCTTTACCTTTACTAGCCTTACTTTTTCTTTTATGTTTTGTTTATAGAACTAAATTAGCATGCACGCTTTGAGATATTCATCAAGACAAACAAGTGGCCTTGAAGAGGTGTATTTACATAGTTATTAGATTACAATGAATGGATTGGGCACCTATCATTAGACTTTGTTTTTTAGAAGACTGATTGAAAGCATTTACGACAAAGGAACAACTCTTTAGATGCAATACTTGGATGGAGTTCTCACACGGGGAAGAAGTATTGAATTAAAAAAAAAGCGAGTTGCAGGTAGGTAAGGGAACAAAAGAATAAGTAATGTTCCGTCATTTGAGATAGTAGAGATTCAGTTCAAGACTCGAAACCTATCTGTTTGGACCACCTCTGGTCAGGATGACATTATGCAAATGGAGTTCTTACATTCGGTTTATCTGTAGCTTTGCACAACACTAGGTAGAGTCCAAGACATGATTAAGGACCATGATCTTGTTCACTATGGAGATATATTAGAGCAGGAACGTTGCTTTCCATCACTATATTGGTAAGAGTTTGAAGTTTGAGGGATTTAACTTTTCTTATCGACTTTACATAATATTTCGTTAGATGCTTTTGATATTAACTCTTGACTTCTTATGTAAGAAGTTATAATTGTTCTCTACAAGTAATGCCATCATTATTTGTTTGGACCACCTCTGGTCAGGATGACATTATGCAAATGGAGTTCTTACATTCGGTTTATCTGTAGCTTTGCACAACACTAGGTAGAGTCCAAGACATGATTAAGGACCATGATCTTGTTCACTATGCAGATATATTAGAGCAGGAACGTTGCTTTCCATCACTATATTGGTAAGAGTTTGAAGTTTGAGGGATTTAACTTTTCTTATCGACTTTGCATAATATTTCGTTAGATGCTTTTGATATTAACTCTTGACTTCTTATGTAAGAAGTTAGAATTGTTCTCTACAAGTAATGCCATCATTATTTGTTACTTTCCTTGTTAGGCCAACGGTGGTTGTTATATTGATCTTGGTTATGGCTCATGATTTCATCATCCAAATTAATAATTATCCTTAAGACTAGGGGCCTGATGAATAGCAAAACTAAAAGGACAAAATAATTGGAATCATAATGCCATAGTATTTACATGAGATCTCATAAATGGTTTGTAAGAAGCCTGCAATCATGGATGAAAATAAACGAATTTCTAACTCTAGTAGACCCAAAACACCATCTGCACTCAAATTGAGTTGTTAAGAGCCATCGTGTGGACCCTAGGAAACCTTGCATATTGAAATAACTAGATTTTTCTTATAGTCAACCTTAGAAAACATTAATCCATCTTCAGGGATGATCTCTAAATCAACTCTTGGCCTATTGTCCACCTTTAGCTTCAAATAGTAATTCGTTTATTCTATGAGCCAATCTTTTTGTAAGATGAAACACAACGCCATCCAACTTGGTCCACCCACTCAACTTGTAAGAATAAGAAATTTCTTACAGTTTCCTCTTAAAATAAGGAGGAAATAACTAACACCTTGGAGATGGTACTAGATCACTTGTGTCCATCATCTACTGTATTAAATTACAATATAAAAATTATTGTGTTTTATGCTTACCCTTTGTGTGCTTTATTCTTAGCTTTTATAATGTAGGTGAGATTTTTGAGCAATCTCTGATAAAATGCCCATAATTATTGGACAAATAATACTTGAAGGGTTACAAAATTAATGCGTTTGCTACCATAGTTTATATATTTTGGTATTAACTTATTTGAAAGTGCTTTTTCCAAGTAAGCATCGACATAAATTAGGCGATGTGTTTTCCACTTTCTTTCCCTTATCATGTCTGCTGATTTTCGTTTCTCTCCCAGTTGATCTCCAGTGACCCTAAATGCCTTATCCTAATTTCCTGGAGGAAGGCAAAACAAGTATATCTATATCAACATCTTAGAAGAGATTCTCTCAAATATGTTGAAAATTACCCTGATCTCTCATTACAAGTACAATCCTAGTTATAAATGCCTGTGAAATCCTCCACTTAAGGTACAACGCCGTTAAAAAGGCAAGTCCTAACTTGGAATTTATTCTCCATGTTTACTAGGCTCACGCAACCCACAGTAATATATTGTTTCGTGGTAAATAGAAGCTGCATCTCACCTAGCGTTTTCTAGTTCCTTGGTACATATTGTATCCAAGTGGTCTTTGTAACCAAACCCTCATAAAGTTGTAGATTAAGGAATGCTTTTGTTTGTGCCATTTTAAATCTTAGATTGATTCAACATTCACCACAATGGCAAAACTAAAATTGGCAATGACAAACAACCATTATGCTGCAAAATAGAAAACAAACACTCCTTGGAACAACTAATCTATCTATTGAGACTCCCGCTATCTTTCTTAGCGAATAAAATATGTTGATTAGAGACTTGAATTCAATTTTTCCTTTGCTATTGATTAAGAATAAAATCCCTGGATATGCGGAGAGTTATGAGATGTGCTCACTAAACACAAACATTTTTGTATGTTCATACCAATAGCTCGCTACAATGCGATATCTTTGGCAGGACATCTAAAGTCTTCTTATGGTATTGTTTTGGATAAGGGTTATTGGTCATTTTTATCATACAACAGCTTCCTTGCAAAATCTGTGTACCTCTTTAATGTTGCATGCTAGTTGAAGGGCACTTAATATACAAATCATGGAGGGGGGCTTTCTGAAAGTTTCAATAGGTACTGCTGAGCATTTTTAGGAATTTTTTAAAGGTGGTGATCCCATGAACTTATTAATGCAGCTCAGCTTAAAATATTAAGCTCCAAATTTTAAGGAAGCCGGTGGTCTCATGAACTTATTGGTTGTGCAGTTCAGCCTAAAATTTAAGCTCCAAAATTTAAGGAAGCTTAAAAGTTGAGATGATTGACAAATGGCAATTAAAATTCCTAAACTGTAGGAGCAATCACCAGCCCCACCCTATTTTCACCCCCTCAAATTTGCAGTCCTAAAAGGTAGGAGCTGCTATTCTTCAGGAACAGATTCCAATTAATCCTGCAGCAATTTTATTTTGACTTCATGAGACCTCCTGCTCCTTAAAAATAGATCCTGAAGCGCCTCCATGGGACCTCACCTTATTCCCTTTTAGCTTTGTTGACATAGTCAGCTTAGGATCTAGATACTCTTGACACTCTGTTAATGTGTAGGCATGAGCCGGATTTTATATACATATTTAATTGGTTGATGCAACTATTTCTTGACTGCTGTTGATCTTCTGTTAATTTATTGTTGATCTGCTTTGTAATTTTCGTAGGAGTTAAATTAGGAGTTGATTACTCTATTTTGGACTGCTGTTACTTTGTAGTCTTCGTCGGAGTTAAATTAGGAGCTACTGTTACTTTGTAGTCTTCGCAGGAGTTAAATTAAGGGTTTTTTGGTGGATAAAGGAGATGGCTGGTAAGGTAGGAATTAGTTTTTTTTTGGAGATGTAATTAAATTCTGAATAATAGATACAGAGCAGTTTTTAAAGGAGTAAGAAATTTTTAGTAAATTTCTTGTCTCTGGTTTCCTCTACATCACAGAGGGTAAGATTTTCAAATTGCAGGATCTAAGGATTCATCCGCATTAGGTTGGTATCAAAGCAATTCGCTCCTACATCTGTGAGCCATCATATAGTAGTAGTTGTCTTTGTATTTTTTCCTGTGAACATCTGTGTGCATTACGTTTATTTCATTGAGGGTTCAGAACCTCGGAAAATATAGAGACTAGAGCATGATGGTAGCTCTCCAATGAGCTACGAGAAACTTGTGTAGGTAGAATTTTATGTGTTATTCCTAGCCATGTGAGGAAACAAGAAGGTGTAGTGGTATGTTTGAATTTTGGTTGTGTAGCAGAAAAAAAAATGGAGTTATATCATGTTGTGACAAAGAGGATAATCAAGGTGGAAGAAAAAATAAGATAAAGGTGGAGGCAAAAACTAACAAAGGACCAACAAAAAGTGTTGCAAAATTTAGAGTATGAGTTTAAGGAATTATGGTGGATGTTGGAGGAATATGAGACATGCAATCATAAGAAGGCAAAGAAAAAGAAATTTATAGCAAAGGCACAAAAGAGTTGTGAGAAGGTGAAAAAGAATGATGAGGTTAAATACTCATCTTGTGAGCAAAAGGTATATCCAGAGAGGGAAGACATAGAGGCAAGGATTAGCCAAATGATAGAATTGTTAGAATTGGGACAAATTAAATCCCTTGAAGAGTTGGCAAGGATATTAGGGGATAAAAGACCTTTAAATTTGATTTTCCAAGAGTTTCAGAAAGAAGAGAGGGATGTAAGGGTTGAAGATGAAGAGATGGATGAGTTGGATAAAGCTAATGAACTGTGTTACCTTGAAAAAGGGGAAGGTATTGTAGGTTACAATACACAAGGATAAGAGTTTGAAGACTGCAATGAAGAGGAATGCAACCTATCACAAGAAGAGGCCCAAAATGTTGTAGTAGTGGAAGTGGTCCATGATAGAGAGGAAGCTACGACAAAGATGGAGATCTTTGAGAGCCTCTTATGTCATGAAGTCTTATTAGTTATTGAAAACACAACCAATCAGAGGCAGTCAAAAGAATGTGAGTAGATAGAGGAATGTCTAGAGAATCCCATAATGGAAAAAGAGAAGAAATGGATCATCTCTTTCTTGGAGAAGCAATGAGGATGATTGAGAGAGAGAACAGAGAAATGTTCATTTGTGGCATAAAAGAGGACAATGTAAAAAATGAGTTGTTTTGTGAACAAGATCACATTGAGCTAGGAAATGATGTCCACCTCACAAAATATAAAATGGAAAGCATGCCTAAATGTCATAATGCAGGGAAGGAGGATGCACTTATGAGAAATTTTTATTCCCGTAACTTTATTTTTGTTTCTAATGATTTATGTGCAGGTGCAATGGGACCTAGTATGAGTGATGCAAAGAGCAATGCGGATTTTCAGTGAAGGAGGACTACTAAGCCTTCAAGTATCTGGGAAAAGAGGAAGGGATCCAATTGGTAGAGGAAGAGGATCTTTATTCCAACAAGAGGTTGGAAACGAAAAAGAAAAAAGACGATGATTTGCAAAGATATCTAATTTGGTGCAGGGAAAATCATGGCTTGGTCGTTCAAGTCAAAAGGATGTTCTACCATTTATTCCAAACTCTTAAATACAACAAAGACAAATCCATTATATGACTTTGAACCAAGAGGTTCAGAAATTCTAAAAGATGGAGAGGATGATGCAACTATTTCTTGACTACTGTTGATTTACTACAAATTTAGTGTTGATCTGCTTTGTAGTCTTCATAGGAGTTAAATTAGGAGTTGATTACTCTGTTTTGGACTGCAGTTACTTTGTAGTCTTCACAAGCGTTAAATTAGGAGTTGATTACTCTGTTTTGGACTGCTGTTACTTTGTAGTCTTTGCAGGAGTTAAATTAGGGGTTTTGGGTAGATAAAGGGGATAGCTGGTAACGTAGGAATTAGTTTTTTTTTTTTGGAGATGTAATGAAATTCTTAATGATGGACATAGAGCAGTTTTTAAAGGAGAAAGAAATCTTTAGTAAATTTCTTTTCTCTGTTTTATTGTGTTGATTTCGTCTGCATTATAGAGGGTAAGATTTTCAAATTGCAGGATCTGAGGATTCATCTGCATCATTGGTTCTTTCCTCCTTTGAGATCACTTCTCTCTCTCCTCTGTCTGACATAGGAGAGGCAATGGTGGTGCTTTGAGGTCTCTTGGCTTCTACAACTTATAAATGTTTCCATTAACTCTCTCCCTGCCAATGGATACTCAGATGCTCCTCACATTCTTCCTTTAAAGGGGTATTGGTTCAGTAGTCGACGAAGACATTTAATGACGATCATCCAGGCCACCTAGATGTTTCCATTTTCAATTTTAGCCTCTATTTAGCCTTTTGCAATATCCTTATTGTATGACTAGCGTATCTGTGGCAATAGTAGACACTACAGGATCTCCTAGGCCTATCAGATTGATTACATCATTTTTGGACGCACCTCAGCATGGCATCCACCACATTGACATAGACAACTGAAAATTAACTGGGTAATGCACTTCCATCCACTTAGCTCTGAGAGCAGCCTATTTTGTCGGATCGAATAGTTGACATAGGGTGAGAATTGCCCCTTCAATGCACTCAGTTCATATTTCACGACCAGGTCTGTCTGAATAGTTTATTTGGCCTTTCTTTATGAGACCTTTGACTTGGATCTTTTAGAAAAACACAGTGCGATGTTACATCCAATGATAGATTCATCCTCTTGGTTCAGGTTATTCTCTTAACACCAACAGTAATCTGTGTACCAGTATAGTTACTGTGATGATAGTTCTACTGAGTTCTTTTCTTGTAATGAGATCAGGTGTATTTCTTTCCGTCTCCTATTTTGCCTTTCTTTATGAGAACTTTGACTTAGATCTTTTAAAAAAAACACAGTGCGATGTCACATCCAATAATGGATTCATTCTCTTAGTTCAGATTATTCTCTTAACACCAACAGTAAACTGTGTACCAGTAAATGTACTGTGATGATAGTTCTACTAAGTTCTTTTCTTGTAATGAGATCAGATGTATTTCTTTCCGTCTCCCTAACCAATTGGTATTATTCTCTGGGATGGTGTCATCAAACATTGTTATAGGGGTGTATTTTTACTGGCAAGGTTTGATGAAGAAAAATGGAATAATTATAAATTGGAATAATTTGTTAATTTCGTACAGAATTAAAAGAATTAAAGGGTTATAATTAATCCCACCCTTAGAACCGAGTGTGAGGAAGGCATGGACGGGGGAAAATAGAAAAACTAATATGTTTTCGAATTTTTAAACATTTACATTTTGACCTCGTCACTAGGTTTGATGATGCAGGCTTCCATAGGGGAGGCACATGTTGCAATCCAGAGGGGGAAGGGTACGGACAGGGGAAAACAAAAAACCTGAGATTTTATTTAAAAAATTCCGACCTAATGACCAAGTCGAGGGGCAAATAGACTTTGCCAATCATCCTATACATCATATGTAGAATTATGAGATTTAATGATGTCATGTTCATAGAATGTGCAATGAGATTCATATTTTTTTAGGCATGGATATTATATATTTATAATGTGAAGAAAAAGGTGGACAACTAACTAAAGCTCCATTTTTGTGAAACAGGAAGCATGGGTAATTTTTAGTTCTCTGGATCCTTTTTAGAATCACCTGGATGGGGATGGTCAAGCATAACAGCTGGGACAGAGTCAATATTATATATGTGAAACATGGATTTTTCTATCCTTCCATGAACTTTGCATCATCTCTTTGGTGTTTTTGAAGCAGAATGCTATGTACAATGTAAAGTTCTCACAAAGCTGACTTTGTACATTGCATTTGTATTTTGTCATTTCAAAAGGAAACAAATTCAATTTGGTTTGATTATTTTGTAAGCCATTCTCTGTTAATTCTATGTAGATACTAATATCTTATAATCTATACGTCTGATTTGGTTTGAAACCGTAACTTCGATCTGGGTTTTGCATGTTTGAAAACTATGAACTCCTTTAATTCTGTACGAAATTAAGTTTCTCTGGTACAGAATTAATTTTCTCTCACTAGTTTTGAACTCTGAGATCATCTCCACATTATTAATTTGACCGTGTTCCCATTAACATTACCACACAACCCCATGGTTTTATTAACTATTTATTTGATATTTATTTTAGGCATGTTGAAGTTAAAAGTTGATTGACTCCAGCAAGGTGTTTTTTATTGAGAATTTTTTTAAAACTTTCTTTGTACTTTTTTTAAGGGCAATCATCTTTCCCAATTAAATCACAGCCAATTAATATTCTTTTATAAAATAAATTGATAAATACACACCATCAAATCAAATAAATAAAAAGTACGAACATGACATATGTTATAAGAACCAGATTATTAAGAGAATTTATTTTAACAAATATTCTTGTAATATCTCACATTGACGCTAAAGGTGGCCATCAATAACCTCAATGAAGGTTACATAGCCATTTATGAGTCTTTTAAAGTCTTCTCATATGTCACGTCAAATGGAATCGCTATCTTAGATAGATTTATAAGTGTAACAGTGAAACATGTATACATAAATTTTTATTAGTTTTAGATTTATTTTGTGATAATATTTTTAATATAATTATATATTGATAAATGATATATTATTATATGAGATTGAATTCATTTTGTCAATTTATTATTCATCTTGATTTATATATTATCTTATATATGCAAGTATCTTATACATATTTGCATCTATACTTATGCACTCATCATTTATCATATCTATCTATGTACTTGGGCCCCACACTCATTCCTCCAATTTGAGATTCACACTTTCGTATGTGAAGGCAGCACCATGGCATGAGGGTTCAATCCCACCCAGATGAAATTGATCCGCACAATTACAAAATTAAAATTAAAAATTTGTCAACTCCCACCTATTTCACAAGCTATTGTGAGCCAACATAGTTCATGTTTATGTAATTAATTGTTCTCTTGGTATTAAAATCAATGTTGCAAATAAGAACACGAACAAAATTGCATTGAAATGGAAAAATCACATTGATATTGTTAGCAACTTCCTTTGAGCAATACTCTATACGATATAATTCATGAATGTCTTTCATTCTATATAAATCCTTTATTTAAACTAAGCCTATGTAAGGCCCAACTTTATGTATGACTAATACAACTACTTGGTGTGTTCATTATTGCTAGTTAGGAAAATCATTGACGAGTCAAGTGCAACCTTGTTTTAGTGTGATGTACCATCAAATGTGTTGGTAAATCTTGTGGATTAATCTTTCTCTTAAAACATTAGGTTGGAACTTTGTGTGCTATTGTCAAGAAATCTCAATGACCCTGTTCAGTCATTGAGTCAGGAAGCCATGGAGGAAATGGTCAAAGCTAGGAACCACATAGTGGAATATGAGATTGATATATTCATTTTTATATTGTTTGCATGGGTGACCATTAGGTCTTGTACCTTATTATATGATTTACATTTTAATGATCTCAAATTCATATGACTATATTGTAGACCTTCTAACTCTCCAAATTTAGCCTGAATATTCTATGTGATTTATTTTACATTATCAAATTTGGATTGTTAATTATTTGGCCTAGTTAAGGATTGGATGTGATCTTTGGCAATTTAAAATTTATTTACAAGAGACATCACATACTGAATGAGTTTAGTTGAATAGGAGATAAGGATTAATATTGTACCTAACTTTTGTCTAATGAACTTACTAATGCGTTTATGTCTCTTGATGATGATCCAAAGTAGTTTAGGATCTTTAAGAGTTTTCAAAGTGTTTTAATGAGATTGAAAACCAATCCTACACTAGTGTGAGTGAAGGTAACACTAATTAAATAAAGGTAAACTTCAAGTAAGTATAAGTGGTACATTTAATATATTGTTGAATGTTATTATTGATAACAATAAAATTATTGAGGGAACTATGGGTTCTGAAGCTTGCTGGTCGAGCTAGGGCGCGCGCGCCCTAGCTTCCTTCTGGTTCTTTCTGTCTGTGCGCCGTGGGGAGGAGCTTTCTGCCTCTGGGGTGTCGTCTCCTGCGTTTTCCTGCTTTTTTCCTGTCTGTTTGTGGTGCGCGGGGGTGCTGTTTTGGCCGGCGCTATCTGGTTTTCTCCTGCCCTTTCTCTCTGAGTTTTGTGGCTGGTGTTGTTCTGGGTGCTGCCGGCGGGGGAGGGCATTTTTATTTTATTTTTTTATTTTCTTGTTTGGCCCGTGTGGGGCTATGTGTTTTGGGCGTGGGGTGTGTCCTGTGTGCGGCCGACCCTCGGTGGCTGCATTTCTTTCTCTTTTAGGAGTCGGATTTTTCTTTTGTTGCTTGTTCTTTTGAGCGTGCCTTTGAGCCTACCCTTTTTGGGGGAGATTTGTGGCTGGAAATCCTTGGTGTGGGGCCTTGGGCTCCCGTGGGCTCGAGGGTTTTTTGGCTTGCTGGGGCTTTCTTCTTCTACCTATGGCTCAAGGGGAATCGTCTGGGGTGGGAAATAAGTTGGATTTTCGTTCTGCTGTTGGCTCGAAACCTTTGCTTCAGGGATCTCAAATTTACGTCAATAATTTATTTGCTCAGAATTTGGAGAAGGCCGAATTGGGATCATCTGGGGGGTTTCGGCTGCCAAAGATTAATGGATGCCTGGAGAGGTGCAAGGAGAGGCCGAATGTGGTGATCCCAATGGAGATGCTTGCAGAAGACATTGAGTATTACTCTCGACACTCCCTTTTCTGCAAGTTTTTGGGGTTAAAAATCTCTTTGCAATTTTTGGAAGCTTGGGCTCAGCGAACATGGTTGCCAGAAGGTGAGATGGAGATTAGGCTCCTTGCAAACAACTATTTTATGGTTACCTTCGATTGCATGTCAGACAGGATCAAGGTTTTCGAAGGAGGCCCTTATTTTTACAATCAAGTGGGCTTGTTTATCAAGCCATGGCATGCAGGCTTCGATCCAGCAGAGGAGATTCCTAGTAGAGTTCCAGTCTGGGTTAGATTGCCAAGGCTACCGGTCGAGTGCTGGCGTGAAGATGTTCTGCACCTTCTTGCCTCAATCCTTGGTAAACCCGTTGGTTCGTCGCAGCAGACACAGTTCAAAAAGGTAATGACATTTGCTTGATTCTGTGTGGAAATTGATTTAAGTAATCCTTTGCCAGATTCTCTTGAAGTGAGTGCAGGCTCTCACTCATGGGTTCAACAACTTGATTATGAGACCTTACCCTTTAGATGTCGGTTGTGTCATGAATATGGCCACTTACTGCGTAGATGTCCAAGGGCCAAGCCTTTGGAGACTAATGCCTCACAGCCTCCTAAGAATCCTTCTGGGTTGGATAAGGGTAAGGGTCCTATTCTGGAAGGTGGTGCCGGGGAGGGTGGTTTTATTCCGGTCAGGAATCGGAATAGAAATAAGGGGCAGAAGAGGACTCTCAAAGAAAGGCAAGAAGAGGACACTTTTAATAGATTCGAGGTATTGGATGATTTTAGTCAGTAGGAAGTGAATCCGGGGTTGGTGGACTTGGATCAAGGGACTATGGAAGTTGAACAGAATGGGTCTCCTGTTCAGATAGTGCAAGTTTCTCAGCAGGAGGTGCATACGGGTTTACCAAATGTAGTGTAGGATGGGAAGGATCTAGGGCTTGAAGGGCTCTGTTCAGAGGTTCTTTGTGCTCCACAAGTTGAGGAGATTGGGATTTTGGAATCAAACCATCAGTTGAGGGCTCCGGAGGAACCAAGTTGTGTTGTTGTTCCAGAAAAAAGAAAAGGCGCTTCGGCCCACCACTCTCGGGGTTCAGGCTCGGAGTTAGGTAAGAGTAATAAGTTGTCTTCTCATTTGGGAATTCTTCAGAAGGATCTAAAAAAAGGTGGGACGGAAAAGGTCTCTAAGCTTGGCAGGAAGAAGGATGTGGAAAAGATCAAAATGATAGGGGAGAACTTGGTGGAGTCAGGGTCGGTTAAGACCTTGGATTCTCTTTTTTTGAGCCCCTTGAAATGATCGTTTTATCTTGGAATGTAAGGGGCTTGAACAGTGGCCCTCGACAAAAAGCTGTTCGTGATTTGGTTAGAAGTCAATCTCCTGATGTGCTCTTTCTCCAGGAGACTAAGCTGTCGGTTGAAAGTATGTTTGGTTTGATGCCTAAGCTGTGGGGGAATGGCGAGTGCCAATGTATTGGCGCGCAGGGGGCCTCTGGGGGAGTGGCTTGTTTATGGAATCCTCAGAAGATTTCTCCTTTTTGGTGGATGTCCTCCAAGTCATCTCTCTCCATGATTGCTTCCTGCTTTGAGTCAGGGGAGGCTATATTTTTCTCCAATATTTATGCGCCTTCTGAGCTTCATGGTAAGCAATTATTGTGGACCCATATCAGGTTTGTTAGATGTATGGCTCCTTACCATCCGTGGATAATGGCGGGGGATTTTAATGCTATCTCTAAGTTGGATGAGAAACGGGGTGGTATTGTGAGGCTGGAGCCTTCTGCTCTTCTCCTTCAGGATAACATTTCAGCTCTAAATCTAGTTGATATCAAGCCTAGTAATGGCCAGTTCACTTGGACTAATCGGAGGATTGGGGAGGATTGCATTGCTAAGCGTCTTGATCATTTTTTGGTTTCTTGTTACTGGGTTGGTGGTTTGTGGTCCTCTATGTCTAAAATTTTGGACTGGAGGGGCTCAGATCATTGGCCTATCAAGCTCGCGATCTCTTCGGCTCGTGTGCCTCGGTCTCCTCTTAAATTCCAGCTTATGTGGCTTAGGGATCCCTCTCTTCATGACTACGTGGCTAAATGGTGGAGGTATGGTAGACCTTCCTATGGTACTAAAATGTATACTTTTGCTAAGTTACTTCAATTTGTCAAGTATCGACTCAAACGATGGAATCGACATTGCTTTGGAAACATTTTCCATGCTAAGGCTGCTGCTCAGGCAGAGTTGGCTGGTATTACAAGGATGATTAGGGAGGATGGGATGACTGAAGTGCTGCTTTTGGAAGAAGCCAAGGCTCTGAAACTATTGGAGGAGTGTGAGCTAAGGGAAGAAATTTTTTGGAAACAAAAGGCCCGGGTTGATTGGTTACTGGAAGGAGATAAGAATACAACCTTCTTCTTCAATTTGGTGAAAGCCAGGAGACATGGCAACTCTATTTCTGTTTTAGTGAATGACAGGGGTGAGCAGCTTTCCTCCTCTTAGGAGATCTCTAACGAAGCAGTTCAATACTTTGCTTCTTTATTCAAGGAGGAGGAGCGAAGGAGTTTCGATGAGGAAATTCAAGTCATGTCGTGTATCCCTTCTCTTGTTTCTAGAGAAATGAATGAGCATCTTATGAGTGACATCTCGCTTGATGAATTGGAGGGTATAGTGTTTCAGATGAAGAAGGGGAAAGCCCCTGGCCCGGATGGCTTTCCGATTGAGTTCTTCCAAAAGTTCTGGGATATTATCAAATTGGACTTGTTAGCAGTTGTGCATGAGTCTCAATCAAATAAGCAAATGCTACGGGCTCTCAATTCCACCTTCCTTGCTCTCATTCCCAAGTGTGAGGGTGCTGATAGGTTAACGCAATTTCGGCCTATCTCTCTGTGCAATGTGATTTATAAAATTATCTCTAAATTGATGGCTGACAGGTTGAAAAAGTGGCTTTCAGTCTTGATTTCTGAGGAACAGGGCGGTTTTGTGGAGGGTCGGCAAATTTTGGATGGGGTGGTGATTGCTACTGAAACTATCCATTCTATGGCCACTTCCAAGGTTACGGCAATGTTTATCAAACTGGATATGGCTAAGGCTTATGACAGAGTTCAGTGGTCCTTCCTTCAGAAGATTCTTGGTGCTTTTGGTTTTGGAGAGGATTGGATTAGATGGGTAATGAGCTGTGTTACTACAACTTCCTTTTCTGTGTTAATCAATGGTGAGCACTCAGAGCTTTTTGGTGCGTCTAGGGGTTTGCGCCAGGGAGACCCCCTCTCTCCCTATTTGTTTATCCTTCTTGCCAAGGGTCTGGGATGCTTGTTGAGAAGGCATGTGGAGCTAGGGCTTATTTCGGGATGGAGATGGAATGGTGGCTTACCTTCGCAGTCTCATTTGCAGTTTGTGGATGACACTGCTTTGATGGGTCTGGCGTCTATCAGGGAAGCTACTAATATGCGTAAAGTGTTGGATGTTTATCTTAATGCCTCGGGCCAATTGATCAATGAGGAAAAGTCCTCCATCTTTTTCTTTAACACTCCTGAGCCCATTCAGAGGAGGATTGCTCACATTTTGAGATTTTAGATTGGGGCTCTCCCCTTGACCTACCTTGGTATTCCGATCTCTGTTGGAAGACCTCATAGGGATTCTTGGCAAAATATATTGGATAAATTTCGTGTGAAGGTTAATCATTGGACCCACAGATGGCTGTCCTTTGCTGGGTGTGTTTAGTTGCTCAAGTCTGTGGTGCAGGCTCTCCCCATCTATAGGTGCATGATCCAGGTTGCCCCGGTGAGTTTCATTAAGGAGTTGGACTCTCTTGCTAGGCAGTTCTTATGGGCTGGTAGCCTACAGTCTTCCAAATGGAGTCTTGTCAAGTGGGATACTGTTTGTAGCCCGAAGCAGTTCAGAGGGCTTGGTTTAAGGCAGTCTTTGTTGTCCAGCGTGGCTCAAGCTGCTAAGTTGTATTGGCGCTGGTGTGTGGAGCAGGATCATCTCTGGGCTAGAATTTTATCTCATAAGTATTTTCCAGGGATCCCTCAGTGTGATATTCCCCGGTACTCCTTGAGGGGGAAAGGTTCGGTGATTTGGGGTACTCTCAAGAAAGGGGCTGATCTCATAAAGGATGGCCTTTTTTGGATTTGCAAAAGGGGGACGGAAGCTCTCTTCTGGTCTGATTCTTGGGATGGTTTTCCCCCCATTCTTTCCCAGTTTCTAAACTTGGTAACTTTATGCCAGCGGTTCCTCGAAGCTGGTTGGTCTAGGATGAGTGATTTCAAGTCCTTCTCTACCCGAGATCAGCTGAGAATGGTGAGATGGAAGAGCCCTGGCGAGTGGCCTGTTGTTGGTATGGAGGAGGACTGTGCTGAGTTGCACACAATCCTCTCCAACAGGAAATGTAGCTCCTTGCAGGAGAAGGATGTTCTCTCATGGTCTCCTAATCCTAAGGGTGTCTTTACTGTTGCTTCTGGATATCAGAGATTGTTATCTCATAGGCTTGAGGGGGAGGAGGTTCACTGGTGGAAGAGAGTGTGGAATAAGTTCTCCTGGCCAAAGTGTAATTGCTTTCTTTGGTCCTTGGCCTGGAATAGGTGCTTGACGTGGGACAATATTCAGAAGAGGGGATTTCAAGGCCCTTCTATCTGTGTTTTGTGCGGGGCAGTGGAGGAGGATTCTTCCCACTTGTTTTTTCGGTGCCCCTTTGTTTTGCATCTTTGGCATATTTGGTGGGAGGCCTGGAGAATCCCGTGTGTTCACGCCTCTTCACTGGTGGAGTTTTGGAACAGTGTTGGTAGACCTCCTTCTGGGACCTCTTTCCTACAGGAGGTGTGGTATGTAGGTCCTACATTCATTTTGTGGCAGATCTGGCTAGAACGAAATCGAAGAATTTTTCGGGGTGAAAGGTTGATATTCCAACAAGTTTGGCAAAGAGTAAGGGCTATGATTCAGGAGACGGTGGAAGCTAAGTGTGAGGTGGTTTTCCCTTTAGACAAAGGGGACGCTGAGAAGGTGGAGAGACTTGGAATCCAAGGGTTGTCTTCAGCTTCGGCTTGTGTCAAGAGGGGAAGGAGGGGGAAACAAAAGGTTCAAAGGTTGGGCAGGTGGATGCCCCCTTTGGATGGAATCTTGAAGATCAATACTGATGGTTCTTCAAGAGGCAATCCAGGTCCTACTGGTATTGGTGGAGTTGGTCAGGATTCTTCGGGCTCTGTGGTTTTCTTCTTCTCTGCTCATGAAGGGGTGCATTCTATCAACCTTATGGAAGGTTTGGCGATTCTCTATGCTCTTGAGAGGGCTTATGATTTGGGTTGGCGCAGGGTTATTTGTGAATCTGATTCTCAGGTTCTGATTGTTTGATAAATAATCAGACGGTGTCTGATGTTAGCTGGCAGCTAGCTGGAATGGTGCAACAGATTTTGCAGATTAGTTCTTTGATGGAGTTTATATCCTTTGTCCATATTCCTCGGGAGTGGAATAGGGCTGCTGATTGTTTGGCTAAGTGGGCTTCTGAGAATCTTCTCGGTTGGAAGATTGAGGGGTGGGAGCAAGTTCCCCAGGAGCTCCGCCAGGATTTAGAAGGGATTCTGGTTAAAGATGGGGATGGTCACAATGAGGAAGGCTGATGTGTGTTGCTTTGTTGCTGTTGGCGGGTCTTTGTGGCCTGGTTTTTTTTTTGTAATCTTCTCTTCTGATTTTCAATAAAGTTTTTACCCTTTTTAAAAAAAAATAAATAAAAATAAATAATAAAATTATTGAAGATAAATTAGTTGGACTATGCAAAAGAAAAATCCAACTTTTATGATTTCATTTACTTTGATAATGGGTTTGAATTGTAGAAGTTGATAATCCAACCTCACAGATCCCAATGAACACCTGCAAGCAAATAACTTGTCACCAAAGGAGATCAAGAGACACAAGAATGGTGCTCTGCAAATATGAAGCAAAAAATGCATTACCCGAGAAGTGAATAATTATAAAGAGATCAATCCTTAAGAAAGGAGAGTGAAACCCTAAAGTGAACCCTAGGGTGAGGATTAAATTAGCATGTGACAAGTGTCAAGATCATAATGAACGAGAAGACATGACTAATTTAATAATGCAAAAAATAAAGATTCCTAAGTTTAGCTTAAGTGAAATAAAGTAAAGGTGACTTAATTAATTAATCAATATGATTAAATTAATCAAGTAAATAACCTATTACTTTAACACCCCCCCTTAAGATGAACTTAGGGAGAAGCTTAAAAACTAAGGACATATGCATGAAATAAAAGATGGGTCCCGACAACTAGGCCTGATGAGGTACCCATGTACAAATGTAAAAGATCTCTCACAACAGAAGAAAAGTAGAACCTCGTGGGAAAAAACCCTCTCCAAAAGAGAGAAATACATGTGAAGGACTAAGAAGCCTCCAAACAAGAGTGAAGGACAAAGAAGCCTCTAATCAAGAAGAAATTGTCCCAAAAGATAAGAATAAAGGATGAACATGGAAAACACTAGAAGCTGCAAACACTATCGTAGAATGACTGTTAAAATGCTGAAAGAAAAACCCTCTAAAACAAATGATGATCAGGATCAAGAAGACAAGAATCTGCATGAGTGCCCTAAATGACACTACTCAAATCTGATGGCAAACCAAGGTAAAACATTTGGAACTTGAAGATACAGATGGCACAAGTACCAATAGTTTGAAGAACTGATCAAGTGAAAATGGAAGGTCACCTCCAGAAATAGGATCAATGAAAGAGTGTCCATATGGTAAGTGCTCCATATCATCAAAATGCATGGGTAACTAGCCATTGGATCCACCTAGTACATAGGAAGAAATAATGTATACATAGCTTACTCCAACACGAAACCAAAGAAGCATTAGTGCACCAACAATAGAAAACCCCCCCATAATGTTGAAAAGGGAGAGGCGTGATAGGTGCACTGAAACTGAATGCCAGAATGTAGTGCATGAGAAAGAACCAAGAACATATGAATGTGCAAACATGAAAGTACAAGCAGATATAAAGGATGTGAAAATAAAAGTCACATACGCATGAGAAAGGTATGAAGGAAAAACAAAGGAAAACATCAACCCCCATGGCACTTTATATCATAGTGCAAGTACAACAAGGCATAAAGTGATGTGCAAGAATCCCAATACTACACCTACAAAGTTGAGGCACTTTATTTTAGTGCGTTTACAAATGATAAAAACATGCAATGTGAGTTGATAAGGTCCAAAAAGGACTACAGCTGAGAAGGATTTATGGAAAAACCAAAAATCAAATCTAGAAACCACTACACCACTACTAATATCTAGGAACAATTTTTCTGACAATATCTCGTTTGCCCATTTTCGACATCGTATGCAAAAGTTATGCTGAAAACACTGAAGACAACTCTAAGAAAGAAGATATCACTTGATTGGAAATAAAAAGGAACTGAGAAAAATATCTAAAAAATACCTGCACCAATGGAAAGTACTCTGATTCCTCTTTCCGATGATATCTCGTTTTCTTGATTTCGACACCGTGGGCAAAAGTTATGGCCTCTAGAAGAAAACTGCCCTAAAAGAGTAATTACATAGAATGTCGGAAAAAAATTGACGGCCATATGGCTGTCACAGTAGAAACTCAACATTAAAATTGACAAAAAAAATGACCATCGCCACATTTTCCCAATTGGGTTTATTTTACAAAAAAAATTAAATAAAATTACATTAATAATTTTTTCTTTGAAAAAAATAATAATTTTTTTTTATTGGGTGGCGGCCCTGGAAAGCATTGCCGCCGTCGATACTGTCAGACCGCTGAATGGCTATAAGGTCATTGGCGGCTAACCAAGGCGGTAGGCAATATGGGGTCTGCAAGCTTGCGTACACAAGTACCTGCAAGTACCTTGTACTAAGGGCCCACCCTAAGCCTTTAAAAGGCCTTTTTTCAAAACTCCTTTTTTTAATTTTGAAAAAAAAAAAAAATTACAATATTTTTTTAATTTTCTGACAAAGCTAGGAATTTTTTTTTTACCAAGGCTTTTAAAAAGAATTTTCTCGATCCACATGCAGACGGACATACGGTGTCGTATGGGCAATTTTTTTTTGCCTCAGAAGTTGACTGCTCAGATTTCGACAATTTCACAATCGATCTTGGGGTTTTTTGCCACTGTGGATGCAATCGTGAGGTCTGTTTGGGCTCAAAATGCCCCAAAAAATCAGGCACCTCTTGGATCTGGCAAAAAAGCCCTTTCTTCAAACTCTCACAGATCTGACAAACGAAAGCCAAATTTGACAAAACAAAGGTCAATTTTGATTATTATGGTAGGTTTGAATTCAATGGAGAGATTTGATTTGACCCTGGATGCACTGTAAAGCTGCTTCAAGGCAAGATCTCACAAAAAGAGGAACAAGAGGCTTGCAGATTTGGAGCTATGATACCATGTAGAAGTTGATAATCCAACCTCATAGATCCTAATGAACACTTGAAAGCAAATAACCTATCACCAAAGGAGATCAAGAGACACAAGAATGGTGCTCTGCAAACATGAAGCAAAAAATACATTACTCGAGAAGTGAATAGTTACAAAGAGATCAATTCTTAAGAAAGGAGATCAAAACCCTAAAGTGAACCCTAGGATGAGGATTAAATTAGCATGTGACAAGTGTTAAGATCATAATGAACAAGATGACATGAATAATTTAATAATGCAAAACTAAATATTCCTAAGTTTAGCTTATGTGAAATAAAGTAAAGGTGACCCTAGATGCACTGTAAAACTGCTTCAAGGTAAGATCTCGCAAAAAAGGGAATAAGAGGCTTGCAGATCTAGAGCTCTGACACCATGTAGAATTTGATAATCCAACCTCACATATCCCAATGAACACCTACAATCAAATAACCTGTCACCAAAGGAGATCAAGAGACACAAGAATGGTGCTCTGCAAACATGAAGCAAAAAATGCATTACTCGAGAAGTGAATAATTACAAAGAGATCAATCCTTAAGAAAGGAGATTGAAACCCTAAAGTGAACACTAGGATGAGGATTAAATTAGAATGTGACAAGTGTCAAGATCATAATGAACGAGATGACATGACTAATTTAATAATGCAAAAATAAAGATTCCTAAGTTTAGCTTAAGTGAAATAAAGTAAAGGTGACTTAATTAATTAATCAATATGATTAAATCAATCAAGTAAAAAACCTATTACTCTAACATGAATTACTATAATAAATTGAGTAGAGCATTAATTGTATGAATTATCATCAATTGAATCATGAAACTTATCATAGTGAAATTAAATGATTCAATTAATTATGATATTCTAACTATGTATATTGAAACATAGAAAAAGGTAGGTAAGTGGTTGTTTAATATGGAATGACCTAAACATTTAAAGACACTTACACTTTCCCTAATTTCATTAGAAAAAGAGATCTCAAAGGAGTAGGGTTGACTTTCAACCTTAAGGTAGCCAACCCTATTTTGGGATATGTTATTTTCTTATGAAAAAAATGATTGATTTTCCATATTCTGAGATAATTTAAAGTGTATTAACTAATTAAATTATATGACCTAATACTTAAGATGTAGAGTTTTATGATAACAAAAATGAAAACGACAATTTGTGGGAAGATCTGAGAAGGGCAGAATGGTGTGCACCTGTGACGAAAAGTGAGCTTCAGGGTTTGTAGAAGGATTAGTTCCTAGTGCAGGGGTCCAAAAATACTTTTTGCAGTCCTCAAATCCCAAATCTAAGATTATGATTTCTCCAAGTTTTACTATTGAAAAGTTGGAAATAAAACATGTAGGTGAGTTTATGTAGCTTGGCAACAATGATGACAAATTTGACAACTTTGTAAAAATGATCCTTTGATCAACTTTCAGTCCTTGTTCACCTGTAAATTTGCACATATAAAGAGAGAAGTAGAAATGTTTATTTTTGGGTGAATGGGGGTTTACCTTAGTCAAACCCCATGTTGGTAATTAAAACTTGACAATGAGATAATGATGAATGAAGGAATTGATGAATGAACACTTGCTTGTTACAACTCACCAAACCCTTAATGGTTGCTTAGAGGAATGAAGTCAAATACATCACTCTAAGGCTTGGATCTTGCATGAATTGGCTTGATTGATTGATTAATTTGATGCTTGAATGCTTGAAACCTACCTCACAATGTTAGTTCCAAAACATGAATATGAATACACATGAACTTTAACATGATGATATGATCTTTATTGTTGTTGTACATGACTGATAAATTTGCTCTTTAATGCTCTTGACAATATTTTTTTCTCTTGGGAGATATCTCTTAATGTCACTTATATTTGAATTGATAAAAGGCCTAATATTTATAGGTGTTTATCTAATTTCTTGAAAATTTGATTCCAAAAGTTGACAATTGAAACTTGAATTTGAATCCTTAAAATACCACCAAAAACATATTAAAAATTTGGACCTAGGACTTAAAGGGGACCCATTCGCCCAAGCTAAGTCTAGGACACTCAATTTCCAAGGTGTTTTAATTAATGTTAGCATTTGTTTAATATAGGTTTCCCTTTCAAAAAATGAGAATAATAAGGCTTTGGAATGCATAATTTGGTCAATTAGAGGCTTAATTAAATCTAATTAATTAAGGGGATGCAAACATACCGTGAAATCGTAAAGGTATACAATTTCCTACACTAAATTTATCCCCCACTTTAGTCAGAGTATGAACCTACGCTCAAACTCACACTAAAGTAGACAAATATGTCAAGAGAGATCCAATTGTACAACTATTGGAAAGATAAGATGGCAAGGATCAAGGAGGATGATCAAGCCCCTAAGATCTAAAATCTCATGGAAAAACCAACAAAGGCACAAAGAGACACATGCATGCAACAATGACACAAGATACACAATCATACAATTTCAAACTTAATGTAAAGAGAAAAGAGGTCCAGAGAAGTGATGGATCAAGCATCAACTGTTTGTCCAACAGGTATGGATCAAGCCTTAGCTATTTGTCCAACAGGTATGGATCAAGCCTTAGCTTTTTGTCCAAAATACGTTCACAAGTGAAAACCCGTTGTCCACTATGTGGACAAAATACTCACGAGGGATAGTGAATTTTTTTTGTTTACTAGGTGAGCCCCAAAGGATGAGAAACACACACTAGGTCTACAAGGTGTGTACACATAAAAGAGGGTGGCACATGGGTAAAGTCATCACAAAAATTGTGTACCCATAAGTCGGTGCCAAATGATCAATGCTATGCCAACATTGCACTAAGTCCAACTTCTATGAACAAAAGTGGAGCACAAATATCCATATGTTCGTGCCAAAATGAGAATGCCAATGTAATAATGCCAATGCATGCCCCCACTTTAAAGAAATTGCTAAACACCGTGTTGTGAGAAATTACTTTAAAGCAAAAAATGATAAATTCCAATTGATAAAAGATATATGAGAGCTTATTTGGAAAGCCCTATGCAATGATATGTTTCCAAATAAAATTATGTCATGAAGAGGGTTGCCCCCAAAATGAAATCCTAGAGATAACACATAAGGGATCTACAGATTTGGGGTCAACGCATGTCCTTGCTACCGTAATATGATAGAGCTCAAAAGCATCATCATTCCCCAAATACTTGTAGAACAACGAAAATAAAGGAAGAATGACACATAAAGAGAAAAAAAAGACAAGCTTTTGGGTCAACATAGAAGAGACCTAAATGTCTCAATGTTTTGCATTGTCCCCAAAAGGAAAACACAAGACAAAAGAAAAGACAATGTTTACGATATATAGAAGAATGAAGATACAAATAGAAGAATATCATGACGGGTTCGCTTTGTTTGTATCCTTCCACCAACGGAGTAACAAGGGTCATCCAAAAAAATCTCACAAACATAAAGGCACACAAAGCAATACAATATGGGGGATCACATTATGCACATGCAATCACAAAGAACATGAAAAGAAGACCAAGAAAATACTTGTATGTCACATGCGAGCCAATCTAAAATAGGTTGTTTGCATCTCAATCTTGTTCATTGTATAGGGCATGTGCAAGATCATGGGGGTCCAAAAAGTGGCAATGAGAAAAAAAATGCATTTTTACTTCACCAAAATCACAAAAAAAAATGTTGATTTTTATATTGGTCAGGTAAAATTTGAATTTGGTTTGGTAATACCAAACCAAAATGGATATTCATTTATAATAGACATTATAAACATATATTTGTTTCCTGAAATTATTTTTCATCAATTTATGTATTCAAAAAGGATATTTGTTTTGCAAACAAAACAAATATCTATTTTCAATAAGCATTTTAATTAATTTTATATTTTCAAAGGGAATATCCATTTTGCTCAAAACAAATATCTATTTTGCTCAAAACGGATATCTATTTTTCTCAAAACAGATATCTGTTTTGAAAAGCCCAAAAAGCACACGTCAGTGAAATGTGCATAACTTTTGTGTTATTGATTGAAATTTTAATTTTTTCACGGGCATTGAAAAGGTGATTCAGAGGTCTACATAGTGAATAATATTATTCTAATATATTGCACAAAAAAAATTAATAAAATTTCCTCAAGTTTTAAAATTTTAAATGCTCATAATTCTTGCATACAAAGTCTTTTTTTTATTTTTTTTTGCAATAATCATCCTAAATGACTTGAAACATTAAAGAAGTAATAAATAATGAAAAATTATATTTTTTTTACTATGGAGAGTAAAAAATTTGCATAAATCATCATAGAAGGCCTCCTTGTTGTCTTTGATCCTATGTGCACCTTTTCCCAAGTTGAACTAAGAGAACATTTATATATATATATATATCTATATCTCCCTCTCTCCCCCTCTCCTTCATTTACTCTCTCTACCTATCTCTCCACTTTTCCCTTACTCTACCTCTATCTATATCTCTCCTCTCTCTCTCCCTCTCTATCTAGCTCTCTCCCTTTCTCTTAGACAATCTATCTTTCCTAAGTTATATATATCTCTACATATCTCTCCCTCTTTCTATCTATATCTCTCCCTATCCCCCTCTATCTGTATCACTCCTCTCTCTCTCTCTCTCTCTCTCTCTCTCTCTCTCTCTCTCTCTCTCCCTATCCCTATGTCTCTCTTGCTCCCTCTCCCTCTCCCTCTCCCTCTCCCTCTCCCGCCCTCTCCCTCCCTCCCTCTATTTATTTATATAACCGTCCTTTTTATGAAGTTATTTCCAATCTCTCTCTCACTCATATAAACACACAAACCATATTTATTCCTCCATATATCTATCTCTTTTCCTATGCCTCTCTCTCCATATCTCTCTCCCTATCTATATTACTTGTCTCTATCACCTCCTTTCTCTCTCACTCTTTCCCCCTCTATCTATATCTCTCTATCTCTCTCTTCTATATCTATCTATATCCCATTATCTCTACATCTCTCTCTCTATCCCTTTCTATCCATATATTTCTCTACCTCTATATCCCTATCTCTCTATCTCTCTCCATATCCCTCTCTATCTCTCTATATTTTCCTGTATCATTATTTCTCCCTCTTTCCCTCTCCCACTATATATTGATATATCTCTCCCCCTCTTCTTCTCTCTCAACCTATCTACCTATCTCCTTTTCTCTACCTCTATCTCTCTATCTACACCCTATCTATCTATCTCCCACTCTCCCTCCCTCCTCTATCCCCCCCCTCTATCTCTCCCTCTTTATCTCTCTCTCTCTATCACTTTATCTTACGATATATGTATATATATATGTTTCTATCTCCATATTCCTCTATATCTCTCTATATCTTCATCTCTATTAATAACTCCATATCTCTCTATATTTGCATCTCTCCCTTTACCTCTCTTTATCTATATGTATTCTCTCCCTCTCCCTCTATATCTTTCTATAGAGAGAGAGAGGGTGAGTGAAGGTAGAGAGAAGTAGAGAGGTAAGGTTAAAGAGGTAGAGAGGAGAGAGATATCTAAAAAGAGAGACATGGGAAAGAGGGAGGGATGAAGTGATAATGACATAGAGAGAGAGCCAGAGAGGGGAGATAGAGATAAATAGAGAGGGAGGGAGGAAGGGAGAGGTAGAGATAGAGAGCTAGGGTGGAAGCGATATAGGAAAAGGTAGGTAGAAAAGGAGGAGGATGGAGATGGGGGATAAAGAGAAGTAAAGATAGAGAGAGAGGGAGAGGAAAGGTGGGAAGGATAGAGGGAGAGGTAGGTAGAGAGAGGGAGGGTGAGGGGATATATAGTGAATTATAGAGGGAAGGGGAGAGAGAGGTAAGGTGGGAGGGGTATAGTGAGATGTAGGGAGAGAGGGTGAGGGGAGATAGGGAGAAGTAGAGAGGGAAGGAGAGAGAGAGGTATATAGAGAGGGAGAGGGAGAGGGAGAGAGAGACAATGGGAGAGAAAGGGGAGGAGGGAGAGAGGGAAGGAGAGGTAAGTAATAAGAGAGAAAGGGTGGGAGGGATTGAGGGAGAAGTAGGTAGAGATAGAGGGTGAGTGGGAAGGTGAGAGAAGTGTAGATAGGAGAGACAAGGTGAGGAGAGATATAGAGAGACATCTAAAGGAGTGAGGAAGGGATGGAGTGAGAGGTAGGTAGAAAGAAATAGAGAGGGGAGATAAGAAGTGGAAAGGTAAGGAGAAAGGGAGAGGCAGAGATAGAGAGGTTGGGTGGGAGGGATATAGGGAGAGGTAGGTATAAAATGATGAAGATGTAGATGGGAGATAAAGAGAAGAATAGACATATATATATAGAGATAATTTGGTCACCCTCTATCTCTCTACCTATCTCTCCCTCTATCCCTCCAACCTTACCTCTCTCTCTTTGTTTCTACTTCTCTTTATCTCCCATTTACATCTTCCTTTATGTCTACCTACCTCTCCCTATATCCCTCCCTTCCTACCTCTCTATCTTTACCTCTCCCATCCTCCCTCTCTACTTATCTCTATCATCCCTCTTCACTTCTCTCTACCTACCTATCACTCTATCCCTCCCTCATTCCCCCCTCTCCCTTTAGATATCTCTCTTCACCCTCTATCTCCTCTCTACCTCTCTCACATTCCCTCTAGTTTTTTCTATCTCCACTCAACCTCTCTCTCTACCTATTTATCCCTCTATCCCTCCCACTCTAATCTCTCATTACCTACCTCTCCCTTCCTCTCTCCCTCTCTCCCTCCCTCCCTCTCTCCTTTCCTCTCTCCCTCACCCTCTCCCTCTCTCAATAACTCTCTCTCTCTCTCCCCTTCCCTCTCTACCTCTCTCTATCTCCCCTCACCCTCTCCCTCTCTACCTACCTATCACTCTCTCCCTCCCACCTTACCTCTCTCTCCCCTTCCCTCCGTACTTCTCTATATATTCCATCACCCTCCCTCTCTCTACCTACCTATCCTTCTATCCCTTGCACTTTACCTATCTATTTGTCTCTACTTATCTTTATCTCCCATCTCCATGTTCCTATCTATCTACTGAACTCTCCCTATATCCATCCCACCATACCTCTCTATCTCTACATTTCACTTATTCCCTTCCTCTCTACTTCTCTTTGTATCTCTCTTTACTTACCCCTCACTCCATCCATCCCTCATTCCCCCTCTCCATCCCTTTAGATATCTATATATCACTTATATCGCTCTCTCTCTCTTCTCTACCACTCTTACCTTCCCTCTCTACTTCCCTCTTCCTCTCAAATTCCCTCTCTACTCTCTATAGGAGTGATAGGGAGAGATGGAGAGAGAAGGTGATAGGGATAGAAAGAGGGAGAGATATCTAGAGATAGATATGACTTGGGAAAGATAGAGGGGAAGAGAAAGGGAGAGAGATAGGTAGAGAGAGAGGGAGAGGGAGAGGGAGAGGGAGAGGGAGAGGGAGAGATGGAGAGAGAGTGTGGGGAGGGAGAATAGATAAATATATAGAGGGAGAGGTGGAGAGGGAGAGAGGAAAAATAAATCTAAAAGGTACACATATATTGAAAAAGTGGAAATATCAATGATGTATCAAATATGAAAATGAAACCCTATTGTGGTTGCCAAGGATGGGTATGGTAAGTAAAATTGATTTCACTATCAAGATAATAGAGAAATATGTAATAATATAAAATTGATGAATAATTGGGCATGCAAAGACTTTCAAATATAAAATTGAGATATAAATATCATAAAAGTATAGATCTAAGAAACCCTAACATATTTCTGTCTCTTCTTCTCTTTATCTCCCACCTACATATTCCTCTTGATCTACCTACCTTCCTATATCCCTCCCACCCTACCTCTCCCTCCCTCCCTCCCTCTCTACTTCTCTCTATCTCTCCTCTTTTCTTCTCTCTACCTACCTTTCATGCTATCCCTCCCTCATTCCCCCTCTCTCCGTTTATATATCTCTCTTAACCCTCTCTCTCCTCTCTACCTCTCTCTCACCTTCCCTCTCTACTTCTATCTATCTCCACTCACCCTCTCTCTCTACCTACTTATCCCTCTATTCATCCCACCCTAATCTCTCTCTCTCTCTCTCTCTCTCCCCCCTCCCTCTTCCTCTCCCTCTCCCTCCCTCTCCCTCTCTCAATAACTTGCTCTCTCTCCTTCCCTCTCCACTTCTCTCTATCTCCTCTCACCCTCTCCTTCTCTACCTACCTCTCACTATATGTCTCCCATATTACCTTTCTCTCCCCTTCCCTCTATACTTATCTATATATCCCCTCACCCTCCCTCTCTCTACTTACCTCTCCCTCTATCTATCCCACCTTACCTCTCTCTCTATCTCTACTTCTCTTTATCTCCCATCTTTATCTTCCTCTCTATATACCTACCTCTCCCTATATCCATCTCACCTTACCTCTATATCTCTACATCTACCTCCCTCCCTCTTTACTTCTCTCTATCTCGCTCTTTACCTAACCCTCACTCCATCTCTCCCTCATTCCCCCTCTCTATCCCTTTAGACATCTCTTTATCTCTTCTCTCCCTCTCCTCTCTACCTCTCTTACCTTCCCTCTCTACATCCCTCCATATTCCTCTCAAATTACCTCTCTACCCTCTATAGGAGTGATAGGGTGAGAGAGAGAGAGAACGAGTGAGGGATAGAAAAAGGAAGAGATATCTAGAGATAGATGACTTGGGAAAGATATATGGTAAGCGAAAAGGAGAGAGATAGGTAGAGAGAGAGGGAGAGGGAGAGGGAGAGGGAGAGAGGGATAGAGAGAGTGTAGGGAGGGAGAATAGGTAAATATATAAAGAGGGAGAGGTGAAGAGGGAGAGAGGAAAAATAAATCCAAATGGTACACTTATATATTGAAAAAGTAGAAATATCAATGATGTATCAAATGTAGTGACGAAAAATGTATCCCTTTACATTTTATCACTTGTTTGGGCCCTCCTAGTTAAAATGGACGTAA
The DNA here is from genome assembly GCA_007258455.2 of Sequoia sempervirens. Lineage (NCBI taxonomy): Eukaryota > Viridiplantae > Streptophyta > Pinopsida > Cupressales > Cupressaceae > Sequoia > Sequoia sempervirens. Next base: position 110,764,876 of record VDFB02000015.1, read on the forward strand.
TTGTTCCTTAATTTAGTGTTTTACTTGGTGTATCCCTTTAAAATTTCACATTTATTTAGGGCTACCTTAATTAATTGAGCTTAATTTTACCTTAATTTCCCCTTTAATTCATTTAGCAAGCCTATTTAATTACATTTTTTGAAGAGGAAATCTAACATTCATTAATGCCTAAACATAAAAATTCTCATTAAGAAATGTGTGTCTTAGGTTTATCGACCTGGAATCCATTCTCCCATGGGAGAATGGGTCCTCCCTAGACCTTAGGACCTAAATTTAAATTATGTTTTTGGTTGTATTTTAATGTTTTCAAATATGCGATTCAATGTCAATTTGTGATATTTGAATTTTAGTAAATTAAGGATACATATCTATAAATGCAAGGTTATTTCATCATTTCAAATCCTAGAAAAGCAATTCAAGATCTAAGAGAGCACTTCAAGAGAAATTAAAGGTATTCAAGAGAAGATTTATCAAAGTTTTATTGCAACATTCAATATCCAATTATCATGTCAAAGTGTTCTTGCATCATACATGATTTTGGAGCTAATATGGTGATGTAGGTTTCATGATCCAATCAAGGGTAAGCGAATGGATCTGTGACACAATTTTGGCTCTTAAGATGTCACTTTCTTTTTTCTCTGAAATCAACAAAATCTGATTTGCAGAAGAAAATGAAGATAGTTACACTAAAATTTCAAGATTCAACAAGAACAAGAGTTGAAGTGATTTGAGTCTAGTTTCTAAGCTACTAATTCTTTTTGAAATTAATTAAGATTAAGGGTGTCAAAAATGGGGGGGGGGCTAAATAGGTCCTATTTTTATCAAAAAAATAGCATAGCATATGAGGGATCCCCCCTTTTTGATTAACTTTTTTTAGAATTTCAAAAATCCGAATGGTGAGAAATTAGCTAACACTATGTAGTTTATCCTCATTCTTTCAGATAATTTTTTAATGAATATATATTTATGAATTTTCAAAGTGGATACATCTTGAAAAGCTGGAATTTGAGCATGCCCCCCCCCTAAATTTTTTGAAAACTATTTTTGAAAATTGAATTTTTTTTCACCACGTGTAGAATGGAGTCTACTTTTAAAAAATGTAATTTGTTTCACGTTTCAATGAACGAGTAAAAATCTATCCTAAAACTAGCACATGTTGGTTTTTGACCAAAAACAAAGGCATTTACAAGAGAAGTTATGGATCAAAACCTTAACGAAATCAAAATGAATTTTTATTTATTTATTTAGATAGCTAAGAGAGAGGTTAATGCCATCATGGTTTTTTTATAAACTTGCATTAAAAGACCTGCAAACGTGATGATGAGCATGACCAAAAATGTGTGAAATTTTGTTACCCTTTCAAAAAATCATGTCTTTTGCATGAAATGGTTGTCCAAAATTTTGGGTCAAATTCCTAATGCAAAATCCAACCCATTGGGTTGGTTCATTTGGCTAGTGCCAAATTTGGTGCCCGCCAAATGTCATTCATGACTTTTGGAATGCATTTTTCTAAACTCTTTCATTTTCTTTTTCTCTGCTAGGGAAACTATATACATGAAATAAACATTTAAGTATAAGGTGAAATTTATATATGGAAATTTACTTTCTTATAATTTAAGTTATATTTCATGTATATAGTTTCAGGATGTTTGAGAGTGGTTTCAAATCTCTAAGAGTTATAATGCAAATTCTAGTTTTTGGAAGATTTTAAAAAAATTCAGACTTAGTCAAATTTCAGTAATCAGGAGGTCAAATTTCATCTTTCTCTCTCTGTTTCACTCAATTTCATCTCTTATTCTCTAGACCTATCTCTCTCTCTCTCACTATCTTCATCCCTTTATCTGACACTCTCTCCCTTGAGCTCAAGAACTACGTCTCTATATGTCCATCTCTCTCTCCTTCCCTCTCTAATATCTTTCTCCCTCCCCCTCTTTCCCTTCCTCCCTCCTTCCTTCTCTACATTTCTCTATCTCCCCCCTCTCCTGTCTCTCTATATATCTCATTCTACACTTTATATCACCTCTCTCTATCCCTACCTATCCCTTCCTCCCTCTCTCTCCCCTCTTTCTCTCTCACTCTCAACTTCCCTCTCTCTCTCTTTGCTTCCCTCTCTAATCTCTATCTTTCCATTCTCTCTCTCCTTCCTTCTCTAGTTCTCTCTATCTCACCTCTCTCTCCTTCCCTCCCTCCCTCTATAGTTTTCTCCATCTCCCCTCTCTCTCCTTCCCTTTCTACTTCTCTCTATCTCACCTATCTTTCTCCCTCTCTCTCTCTCCCTCTCTCTTCCTTTCACTAACCTTTTCTCTCTACTTCTTGCTATCTAACCTATCCCTCTATAATTTTCTCTCTCCCCCTCCTTCCCTTTCAGTCTCCCCACCTTCCTCTTTACCTCTCTACTTATCTCTCCATCATACATCTCTATCACCTATCTCACTTCTCTCTCTCTCCCCTTCCCTCTCTACTCTCTTTCTCTCTATCTCACCTCTCTCTCCCTACCTATCCCTCCCTCCTCTCTCTTATCTCTCTCATGTATCTCTCTCCCTCCCTACCTCTCCATCCCTCTCTCCTTCCCTCTATACTCCTCTTTATCTCCTCCTCCCTCTATCTACCTACCTCTCTCTATTTTTGTCTCACCTCTCTCTCCATCCCTACCTCTCCCTCTATCTCTTCTTCAATATCTATTTCTCTCTACCTAGTTGTCCCTCTATACCTATTTCTCTCCCTCCTTGCATCCTCTCTAAATATCTCCACCTTCTTCCCTCTCTACTTCTCTCTCTCTATCACCTCTCTCTATCTCTCTCCTTCCTCTACTCTCTCTATCTCTCCCTCCCTCCCCTTCTTTCTATCTATTCTCTCTCTCTCTCTCTCTCTCTCTCTCTCTCTCTCTCTCTCTCTCTCTCTCTCTCTCTCTCTCTCTCTCTCTCTCTCTCTCTCTCTCTCTCTCCCTATTTCTATCTCTCATCACCCTCTCTCTACCTACCTCTTTCTCTCCTATCTATCTCAACTATCCATCTTTACCTATCCCTCCCCCCTCTCTCTCTTCCTTCCACTAAACTTCACTCTAAATCTCTCTATCTAACTTACCCCTATATACCTCTTTCTTTCTCCCTCTCTCTTTCCCTCTCTCAATCTCTCTACCTTCCTCCTTACATCTCTACTTCTCTCTACCACCTCTCTCTCTCCCCCTTCCATATTTAATTTATTTCTCTCTATCTCACCACTCTCTCCCTAAATATCCCTCCCTCCCTCCTCTCTCTCTATCTCCTCTCTCTCCCTCCCTCCCTATATCTTCTTCCCTCTATCCTCCCCTCTCTACTTCTCTCTATCTCCCCCTCCTTACCTACCTATCTCTCTATTGCTCTCTCTCACCTCTCTCTCTAAATCCTTATCTCTCCCTCTATCCCTACCTCTCCATCCATAGCCTCTCTGTATCTATGTCTCCCTCCTCTCTACCTACCTCTCTCCTCCATCCCTACCTCTCCCCTCTATCTCTCCCTCTCTACTTATCTCTACCTGCCTATCCCTCTGTGCCTCTTTGTCTCTCCTCTCTCCTCCTTCCCTCTCTCAATATCCTCCACCTTCCTCCTCTCTCTATTCTCCCTCCTTCCCTCTCTCCTTCCCTTTCTGCTTTTTATTCTATCTCAGCTCTCTCTACCATAGTTCCTCCCCCATCCTCTATCTTTCATCTCTATCTCTCCCCTCTCCTTCTCTACCCACCCCTTCTCTCCTCTCTCTCTCTCAAGTCTCTCCCTCCTACCCCATCTCTCTCTCTCAAGTCTCTCTCTCACTTACTCCCTCTATCTCTCTCGCTCTACCATTAACCCTAAACCCTTAAACCCTAAACCCTTAAACCCTATACCCTCTACCATTAACCCTCTCCCCTCTATCTCTCTCCCACTCTCTCACTATCTCTATTTCTATCTCTCAAGTCTCTCCCTCCTACCCCCTCTTCCCTCTCTCAAGTCTCTCTCACTCAATCACTCACTCACTCACTCACTCCTTCTATGTCTCTCCCATCTACCCTTAACCCTTAAACCCTCTACCCTCTACCCTCTATCTCTCTCCCACTAACTCCCTCCCTCTCTCACTCACTCCCTCTTTCTCTCTCCCCTCTACCCTTAACCCTAAACCCTTAAACCCTCTACCCTCTACCCTCTCTCTCTCTCCCACTCTCTCCCTCTCTCTCTCTCTCAAGTATCTCCCTCCTACCCCCTCTCCCTCTCTTGGGTCTCTCTCACTCCTCCTCTATCTCTCCCTCTGCCTTGACCCCTGATCCTAAAACCCATGGGCCACATGGGCCATCTGCCTCTACCCTTAACCTTGTACCCTCTATCTCTCTCACACTCCCTCCATATCTCTCTCTCTCTCAAGTATCTCCATCCTACCCTCTCTTAAGTATTTCTCTCTCACTCACTCACTCCCTCTATCTCTCTCCTCTCTCCCCTTAACCCTCTATCCTCTACCCTTAACTTTTAAACTCTAAACCCTAAGCCCTAAACCCTTAAACCCTCTACCCTCTACCCTTAATCCTCCCTCCATCTATATCTCTCCCACTCCCTCCCTCTCTCTCTCTCTCAACCATCTCCCTCCTACCTCTTCTCCCTCTCTCAGGTCTCTCTCTCTCTCTCTCAGTCACTCCCTCTATATCTCTCCCCTTCACCCTTAACCCTTAAATCCAAATTCTTAAACCCTTAACCCTACCTCCCTCTATCTCTCTCCCACTCCCTCCCTTTCTCTCCCTCTCAAGTCTCTCCCTCCTACCACCTCTCCCTCAAGTCTCTCTCTCTCTCACTCATTTACTCCATCTATCTCTCCCCTCTACCCTCTACCCTAAACCCTTAACCCTTAACCCTAAACCCTTAAACCTTAAACCATAAACCCTTAAACCCTCTACCCTCTACCCTTAACTCTCCCTCCCTCTATCTCTCTCCCACTCTCTCTCTCTCTCTCTCAGCCCTCTCCCTCCCCTCATCCTCTCTGGGTATCTCTTTCTTGGTCATCATCTATCTCCCCTCTGCCTTAACTCTTGAGCCTCTACCTCTACCCTTAGCCCTGCCTCCCTCTGTTCTTTCTCTCCCGCCACTCCCTCTCTCTCTCTCTCTTGTCTCTCCTCCTACCCCCTCTCCCTCTCTCAGGTCTCTCTCTCTCATTCGCTCACTCCCTCTATCTCTCTCCCCTCTACCTTCTACCCTTAACCCTCTACCCTCTACCCTAAACCCTTAAACCCTCTACCCTCTACCCTTAACCCTCTCTCCCTCTATCTCTCTCCCACTCCCTACTTATCTCTCTCTCTCTCAAGTTTTCTCCCTCCTACCATCTCTCCCTCTCTCAGGTCTCTCTCTCTCACTCGCTCCCTCTCTCTCTCTCTCCCCTCTACCCTTAACCCTCCACCCTTTACCCTTAACCTTGTTAGAATCTAAAAGATGAATAACCCAAAAAACTAGTGCAAATAAATAGATATGAAATTGTGAAAGAAAATGACACAAGATCAAAATAACAACAAAAATTTAGTCTCCATGAGAGTAATGCAAATGCTCCAAAAGAAAAATAGCATTATGAGGATGCAAAAGAAAAGACATATTCAGCTTGAGAATTGAGATTACAAAGGAAATTCCTTGGTTATATAGGCCAAGGGGAGAGATAGATGCAACCAGATTATGACAAGTGTTGGCATCCTATGAGGTGTTACAAATCATGTCATTAAAGGCTCAACCACCTTATCCCTATGTAAATTTAAGCTAGTGTGGAGAGGAATTAGTGGAGAACTAGTTAAGAATGAGCTAGTTAGATAAAGTACCCCTTTCACACTAATAAGGTGAGTATACATAGACTAATACTCACATAATATAACCTAAGAAAGCTTAATTAAAGTGTAGGAAAACCTAGGGATATAGGAAAATAAATAACTCAACTAGGAATAAAACCTACACTAACACCCCCCCTTAAGCACAACTTAGGAGGATGTAAAAGAAGATAGGTCCCAACAAATGAGGCCATGTTAGGTACCCATTTACAAATGTAATTCAAAAAAATCCCTCACAACCAGAGAAAAGGAGAAAACCCAGTGGGACAAAACTCCTCCCCAAAAGAGAGATGAAAAGAATAAAAGGACTAAGTAGCCCCCCCCATGGATGACAACAACCACACCCCGAGCAAAGCTTGCAAATGAAGGAACTTTCTCTCAATGAAGGGATTGGTAAAAATTTCTGTAGTATGATATGATGTTAGACAGTACTTGATATTAATGATCTCACTATGAATCAACTCTTGAATGTAGTGCATGTGGATCTCGATGTGCTTGGTTTACTAATGATGGACCAAATTGCGAGAGATCTGAATCACACTCTGGTTGTCACAATAGATGACTGTGGGATTCCAAAAGGGAATGCAAAACTCAGTGAGAATGTTATGAAGCTAGATGGCCTCAATATAAATGCTCCTTGATACTCAACCTCTGTAGATGAAAGAACAATAGTAGACTGCTTCTTGCTCGACCAAGAAATTGGACCAGAACCATTGGAGAAGTAATACCCTAAAGTAGACTTGCGATCCTGAGAATCTCCTGCCCAATATGAATTTGTGTGTCTCACCAAGGAAAAATCCATGCCCGTTGCATAATGAATCCCATAATTGTGAGTACCCTTGATGTAGTGAAGAATTTGCTTAGTTGCTTTCCAGTGAAGCTCATGTGGCTCCTGCATGAATCGAGAGACCATGCCTACTGCATATGAAATGTCAGGCCTCATAGGAGTTAGATAGATGAAACTACCAACAAGGTGTCGATACAAAGTGCCATCAACCAAGGGTGAAGAACACTTAGCCTCAAGTTTGACCCTTGACAAAATTGGAGTTGGAGCAGGCTTACAATCAACCATGTGAAACCTTTGGAGCATGTCAAGTGCATGCTTAGATTGTGCAGGAGTGATACTTGAGGAATACTAAGTGATCTCAATCCCCAAGAAGTAGTGCAACAAACCCAAGTTTGACATCGAAAACTGATCATGAAGGGTGGTTTTCATTGCCTGAATGGTGGATGAGTGACTCCTTGTGATCAACAAGTCATCGACATAGAGAACCAAGAAGGTGTGAGTATCATCTTGCTGTAATATGTAGACATTAGGATCAGAATGACATCGAGTGAAACCCACTGTTAGAAGGAAGGAGTCCATCTTGGTGTACCAAGCCCGAGGGGCATGTTTGAGGCCATAGAGAGTGTGTGTGGGAAATGTTAGTATCAAAATAAGATAAAATAAAAACACCAATGCAACATTAAACTAAAGAAAGCAAGATAAATTGAAATGAAATCAAACAGAGCTTCTTCAGAGTTGTTCCATTATTCTCTATCTCCAGTGATTATCTTGAAGCTACTGCTCTCAAATTGTATAATAAAAGCTTCTTAGAATGGCAATCTGCAGAATGAGTATGCAAAAGGAGAATACTTCTCTATCCTATATGCTGGTGGAGTGAAATGTTGATACAGATATGCACAGGGGCTGTAGATTATGGATGCAATTGAAGCTATGATATGGAGATGATAAGCCATGATATGGAATGCTGATATATTAAAATATGCTATGCTATGATCTAGAATGCTATGAATGCTAAAAGGCTGTGCTATTGCAAATTTACTATAGTTTTCCCATACAAAAGCTTCTATCTTTTTCAGAGACTCGACAGTCCTTTTTATAGCTTTTTCACAGGCAAGAGCCTGGCTGGTAAAGATCAATGACTGTGAGATTATCTAGTAATTTTGAATGGTGAGAGATGGAGAGGTTGAGAGGAAGATGGAAGATGTTGGGAGGTTGGAGAGAAGAATGGAGGCTTGTCTTCAACTCATGGGAACAAGCTTGCTCAGAAACATAGAAATTAATTTTTTGTTTTGAAGTTTGTTTCATGGTTGTTGAAGATAATCCAAATTAAATAAATAAGTTTATATAATTTCATGTGGGTTTTATTTTTGATTTTAGGACTATAGAAGATTCAATTAAATATTTGGAATATTTAATTGTGAATAGACTTTAGAAGAATTAATTAAATATTTGAAATATGGAATTGTGAATGAACTTTAGAAGAATTTTAGAAGAGAAGAATCTTTAATCTTTATTTGAATAAAATATTCAAGCCAAGATATATATGATAATTAATATAAATAAATCATAATGTTTATTTAATTAATTAAGAAATGGATAAGATAAGTGATTAATTAAACTTATTTATTTAATCGAGATGAAAGAATAAACAATATAAATAAATTATTTAGATTTATTTATATGCAGATTGAATTCAGAGATTTAATTAATTACCAGACTATTATGATGTGACCAATTTTAGGTGTATACATTTTGCCCCTCTTTGAAGTGATGTGTTTTACGCATTGCTTCAAAGAATTTTGAAATTTGCCCCAGAAATTTGCCCCAGATGCTGATTGTCAAATGTTGACTAATTGATTGGTGCACTATGGGCCTACGGTAAGTATATGCCCCCTTGAACGATGAATCGATAAGATTTTAATTTTTTTATTGAATCTTTTTAGAGTATTTTGCAATTTTTTGATTTTTATGACTTTTAAGATGTCGATTCATCGTTCAAAAATTATGATGTGAAGAAATTGACGTGGAAAGATGTGAGATGAAAAATTGATGATCTAAATTGCCCTTGCTGTGATAAAATGTGATAAAATGCCCCAATTTTTCCTTTAAATAGGTTAAAAATGTCATTTTCCATTTTAACCTAGTAAAAATTGTAATTTTTGAGCTCTAGAGTGAGAAAGATGGCACTTCCTATCCACAAGCACCGTTTCAAGCACATCCGACGACATCAGCAGCCGGCACACTATGGACCCACAGTATGTACCCTGTTAAACTTCTGTGATTTGAAAATTTTCTATTTAGGGCACGTTTTCCAACCTTTTTGTAGCTTTTAACATTCTTTTAGTTCCCTTTATGCTTTTTATAGCACCCATTATGTTTTTCATAGCGCACATGATGATTTCTGTAGCGCCCATTAGGTTTTCTGTAGCACCTTTGATCCTATAGTGCCCATTAGGATTTATGTAGCGCCCATGATTGGATGTTGCTTTGTGTGATAAATTTGTTCCCAAGGTTGTTGGAAAACAAATAATAGCTGATAAATTTGCTTTCAAGTTAATGAAAAACAAATAGTTGGTTGATAAGTTTGCTTCTAAAGTTGTTAAAAACAAACATGATGTTGATAAATCTGCTTTCCATGAAGATAAAAAAAAAATAGGTGTGATTGATAAGTTTGCTTCTAAAGTTGTTAAAAACAAACAGGATGTTGATAAATTTTCTTTCCATGATGATGAAAAATAAATAGGAGTGATTGATAAGTCTTCTTCTAAAGTTGTTAAAAACAAACAAGATGTTGATATTCAAATTTGATTGATTTTTCGTGATGATTTGATATTGATTTTCCTTTGACTTGATTATTCTTCCTATTCAACAGGAGAGATTGGGCGTCTTGCAGTTACGGGAGACATTCCCGAAGACATGGAGATTGATTCCACAGCTTGTACAGGAAGATAGAGATGTGATCGAGGCATGCAGACTGACCTCGTTACTTGAGATGCCTAAGGTGCATCTCAATAGAGGTTTATTGACAACACTTGCAGAGAGGTGGCACAACAACATAAACACCTTTCATTTGCCAATAGTAGAGATTATCATGACTCCAGAGGATGTATATCGCATCTTGAGGATTCCAGTGATGGGCGAGATAGTGAGATTTGACGGTCGGGAGGTGGGAGGTACAGATGCTTTGAGGTAGATATTTAGAGATGATTAGATTGCAGGATATTATATCTCATGGGTGGAGATGATAGATTCATATGTGCCTTTACTTTTTGTACTTGCAGGCTTCATTGGAGGTTTTCTTTGTCCCGACCATAGGTCGAAGGGTTTTGCAGTTGGGTGGGGTCATGTACTTGAGAGTATGGTGATGCAGGGTACATGATATTCATGGGGATCATGCATGCTTGCACACTTATATGATGAGTTACACCATATTGTGTATGGTGGAGGCCAGAATTTTGCTGTCGGTTGTTCACTTTTACAGATATGGGCATGGGAGCACTTTGCTGTTATGCGTCCATTGAATCGTGGACGACAACCTGCCGATCGACCGTACATATTTAGATATACCGATGTCATTGCTTAGCCATGGTTGGGAAAACTAGATCATTGGCAGTGTTTTCTAGATGATCTCGAGACAGTATGCTGGCGACCGTATGTAGATTGTGAGGCGTGGCCAGAGGATGGTAGGGAGATGCCCTTTTTCTTTACTTCCAGATATCTGATTGGTTGTACTCCTGGGATTATTGAGAGGTTTCTTCTTGGCCGTGTATGGCGACAGTATGGTCGGCCTCAGGGTATGCCATAGGGTTCATCTATTTATGTGCGTTGGCAGCAGGAGATTACAGTGTGGGGTCTATGGATTTCTTATGATGCAACAGTGGCAGAGTTCACCAGTTTGGGAGTACAAATGTGGGAGTACAGAGTGGATATTCTTGATGGGGGGATGACTCCAGAGTATGGTCAGTATGTGTTGGAGCATCCTGCGCTGCGATTATTTGATCCTGATGAGCCAACTGCTCCAGTTTCCGAGCAGAGACCACACAGAGGCGGACATAGGCGACAACGAGAGGAGGCTTCAGAGGGTGATGACTCTGATAATGATGATGATGATGAGTCAGATGGGGATGGAGAAAACAATAATGAGGAGAGTGGGGGTGATAGTGGTGGAGGAGGTGGCAGAGGTGGCAGAGGTGGTGGCAGAGGTGGTGGTAGAGGTGGACCATGGATGAGACATTCAGATCCATCATCTTCAGTAGATCCAGTGGTGCCGAGTCAGATATCTCCCTTGCAAAGTAGAGTGTAGAGCTTACGGGGTCAGCTAGCACAGGCACAAGCCTTGGTTACACAGCTATAGGGATAGCTAACGACAGTGACAGCTGAGAAAGATACAACCAAATGATAGGGTTAGGAGGCCATGGCCTTAGTTGACAGTCTACAGAGAGTAGCAGCAGGTGATAACATGATGAGAGAGCTGACCAGAGCCGTCCGGGAGGCTGAGTTCTATAGGATCAGATACCATGATGCAGTGCCACCCGAGCAGAGAGTGAGTTATACACAGTCTCGGTCTACGCATAGTCGCTCTCGGGCTACTAGTAGGGGTATATCATAGCCATTACCTCCAGGAAGATCATTAGGGGCAGGTGGAGCAGGTCCATCAGGTTTAGGTGGGACAGGTCCCAGACCAGCACCATCAAAGGATAGCACTTCGTAGTGCTTTTTGCATGATGTCTTATTGATACTCTTTTGAGACATTTGTATACACACTGATATGATCCCATTTTTGATGATGTTATGCCATGCATAGTTGACATCTTTTGTACATTTTGACATTCATTTTTGAGATATATGAAATGCGGTGATGATTTATTATGTGATGAATGTGTCTATTTTCTATATGCACGATGTTTTATGTGATGGGTTCATGATGTTAATGCCTATGATATATATGCATGCATGATTTTTAGATGCAAGTGCAATGTTCTGATATGATTTCAATCTATTGATGAATGATTTTATGAATATGAAATGATAGATGGTACAACTTATGAATGCTTATGAATGTTTTGATTATGATATATGCTTTGTTTTTATGATTTTCTAATGCAAATATGTATGAAAAATGTATGAAATGATGTTTTTGTGAATGTCAAAATGTACTCAGTCATTTTATTGGAAAGATATGAAACATTTGATACTTTTCCAACTTTTGGAAAAATCTATAAATGCAAAATGCAAATTCTAGAATGGATGTAATCTATACTAACCATGCAGGGTATCTGTACAATATTGCCATTCTGAGAGCTTATTTGTGCTTTTTGTGTCATCATAGAGCATTGAAATGTTGAAAGTTAATACAAGCATCAAATGGTATGTTAGCACCAATGATGACCTGAGTATTGCTTTCATGATTTTTGATATAGCAAGATAATACAAGCATCTAGGTATAATTGAACCGAGATGACCTGAGTATTGCTTGCATAAACAGACAAGAGTTAACCTGTTTCCCATGCAAATTCTGAAATGTCATCAATGATACTTAGTAGAGCATGTCTCGCGACCAATTTGCATAGTACTAATGATTCACTCACAAACAACAAACAAAGAAAAATCATACTCCTTCCTTGCTTTTCTAGTTCAGTACATCATTGAATTGCTCCAGAGATATGATAGAAAATCAACCAACAATTCAAATTTTTCCTAAAGTATTTCAAACATTATTCAGATTAAGATCATCCAACTTGGTTATCAACATTGATGTTTGTGTTTTGATTAACGTTGTTTTGACCATGTTGTTTGATGTCATTGGTATTGAGTGATTGTTTTGGTGTTGTGGTTGATTTGATGCGTCAATGTATGTTGTGTTTTGGCAAACCGTCATTTGTCCGTTTGTGAAGTTCTAAAAGCTCGTTGCCCCTCTCTTGTCTTAGTTTGTGTTTTTGCCCCTAGTGTAAACACAACCTAAATAGTATGAATATGTACAAATTTCATCAAGCCATGATGAAATACAAGGATTCCCGTTGTATGATATGGATATGATAGATATGTACAAATGACAGATATGGATAGATGATGTCGTAAAGTGAATGCAAGACATAAGCTAATAGATAGAGGAGCCCATTTTGATCACAAATAGTGCCTGTTTGCTAGGTTTTCACCACTTGTTTTTATTGCACTTTTTTAAGACTTTTTTCTGATTTTTATGGATTTTTTTAGGACTTTTTCTAATTTTTATGGATTTTTTCAGGACTTTTTTTTATTTTTTTTTATTTTTTCAAGACTTTTGACGATTTTTATGTTTTTTTAGGACTTTTGATGATTTAAACATAGAACTTCTTCAAATGAATGTTGTTGATCGGTTCTTCAAATAGGTCCCCTTCTGACGTAGATAACTGATATGCTCCAGAACCATATGCTGCAATGATGACAAATGGACCAAGCCAATTTGGTTCAAATTTTCCTTTCTTTTCTCTATCTTGCTGATTGCATGGATTTTCTTTCAAGACTAAGTCACCTACTTGAAATGTCTATGGTTTAACTCTGTGATTGTAGCTACGAGACATAACTTGTTGATAACCCTTCAAATGATCAGCTGCATGTTGACATCTTTCATTTAACAGTTCTAGCTCTTGTAGACAAGATACTCGGTAGTCTTCATCATTTATCAATCCTTTGAGTGAGACCCTAAGCGAAGGTATTTCAACCTCTAATGGTAAGATTGCTTCTGCTCCATATGCCAAGGCATATGGGGTAGCTCCTGTTGGTGTGCGAATGCTAGTTTTGTATGCCCACAAAGCTGGATTTAACTAGACATGCCAATCACATCCGACATCATTTACCGTCTTCTTCAAGATCTTCAAGATTGTTTTGTTTGAAGCTTCTACTTGACCATTTCCTTGTGGGTAATAAGGTGTAGAGAACTTGTGTTGAATGTGAAATCTTTCACAAAGTTCATCAACATCCTGATTCTTGAAAGGCCTCCCATTATCAGTGATGATAGAATTAGGAATTCCATATCGACATATAATGTAATTCAGGATAAATGAAGAGATTTTTTTACCGGTCACGGTTGTCAAAGGAACAACTTCGATCCATTTTCTAAAATAATCTGTAGCCGTGATGATGAATTTATGCCCATTTGATGATGAAGGATGAATTTTTCCAACAAGATCTAGTCCCCACTGAGAAAAAGGCCATGTCGGAGTGAAAGGCTGTAGTTACTGTGCAGGTGCATGAATAAGATTCCCATGGATCTGGCATTTAAAACACTTCTTGACAAAAATAAAAGATTCTCTCTCTATGGTAGGCCAATAATATCCCATTCTAACAAGTTTCTTGGTTAAGGTTAAACCACTTGAATGAGTTCCACAAATACCACCATGAACCTCTTGTAAAGCTTTTTCAAATTTGTCACGTTCAAGATATCAAAGGAGTGTACCATCAAGACCATGTCGGTAAAGGATATCGGCGATCAGGGTATAACGGGATGATTGGCATATGAAATTCCTTTTTTGGTTTCGTGATAAGTCTGGTGGTAAGATGTCTTTTTTTAGGTAAGTATAAGTCTTTCCATAAAAAGGTGAATTAGAACCAGTTAAATGGCATATGACTTGGGTCTCAAGATTGTCATAGGCAGGAGAAAATAATTGTTCCACCAAGAATTCATACCATTTTTTATTTTCTGATAATTGTAACAAGGAAGCAATTATAGCCATTGCATCTGCAACTTTATTATCAATCCTTGGGATTTGTGAAAAATTGATTGCCACAAAATACTTTTTAAAATCATCCACCATGTTCTTGTAAGGTAGCATCTTATCATCTTTAGTCTGATAATCATCATTGATTTGATTAATGACAAGTTGTGAATCACCATAGACTTGCAATTCTGTAATCCGCCACTCCAATGCTATCTTTATTCCTGTGAGCAATGCTTCATATTCAACCATGTTATTCGTGCAAGGAAACATCAACCGATATGATTTTGGAATGGTATATCCTTAAGGTGTAACAAAAAGAATCCCTGCCCCCAAGCCTTGCTGCGTGTAGGATCCATCAAAGTACAATGTCCATGATTTCTTAATCGTTGCTGTGCAGACATCTGCATTAGGAAATTCAATGTGCATTAGGTTTTCTTCTTGTAAAGGTGCTTCGGCCAACTGATCTGCGATGACCTATCCTTTTATAGCTTTTCGATCTACATAGTGAATGTCAAACTCACTTAAGATCATTACCCATTTTGCAAGTCTTCCTATTAAGGTAGCTTTGCTTAAGAGGTATTTTAGTGGATAAATTTTGGTTATCAACTTAACTGTATGAGCCAACATATAGTGTCACAACTTTTGGGAAGCAAACACTACTACTAAGCAAGCTTTTTCAATGAAAGTGTAGTTCAATTCATGACTTGTTAAAGTTCTACTGATATAGTATATAGCCCTTTCTTTACCTATAGAATCCTCTTGTGCTAGTAGCGCTCCTAAAGATACTTCTGTTGTTGAAATATAGAGTATGAGGAGCTCTCCTAGAACTGGTGGAATTAGAACTAGTGGATTCATAAGATATTGCTTGATTTGATTAAATGTTGCTTCACACTTTTCCTTCCATTTGAATGGGACATTTTTATGCAATAGATGTGTAAATGGTAAGCTTTTGTCTGCTAGTTGAGCTATAAACCTCCTAATGGATTGTAGTCATCCTTGCAGAGATTGAAGCTGACTGATATTTCATGGCGGCGACATGTCCATTATAGCTTGTACTTTTTCTGGATCAACCTTTATGCCCTTTTTTGAAACAATGTATCCCAGGAGTTTTCCATATTTAACGCCAAAGACACATTTCTTTGGATTGAGTTGAACATTGAACTTCTCCATTGTGACAAATATTTTTGACAAGATTTAAAGATGTCCTTCTCTTGTATGAGATTTGGCCAATAAGTCATCCACATAGTCTTCCATGAAGGTGTGCATCATGTCATGGAAAATGGTTGTCATTTCTCTTTGATAAGTCGCTCCTGCATTCTTTAACCCAAATGGCATTACATTCCAACAATAGGTACCCTAAGGACACGTGAACGCTGTTTTATCTTGATCCTCTGGTGCAATCTTTATTTGGTTATATCCTGAAAATCCATCCATCAATGAATACATTGCATGGCTAGCAGTTAAATCAACAATCATATCTATGTTTGGCAAAGGGAAGTCATCTTTGGGACATGCTTTGTTCAAATCCCTGAAATCTGTACAAGTTCTAATCCTTCCATTCGGCTTTGAAATAGGTACGATATTGGAAATCCATTTTGCATAGTCAATAGACCAAATGAATCCAACGTCTAAAAGCTTCTTTAACTCTTCTTTAACCAATAAAGCAACATGTGGATGCATTTTTTTGAGTTTTTGCTTCACAGGTTTTGCCCCTGCGTTTATGGATAGATGATGCATTATCAGATTAGGATCCAACCCTGGCATATCAGCATATGACCAAGCGAAATTGATTTTATTCTCCTTTAAAAACCCTATGAATTTCTATACTTCTTCCACTATTAATGATGCTGCTATTTGCAAGATTTTTGGCTGCTCTTTTGTACTTATGTTGATTGATTCTGTGGGATCAATCAAAATAGAAGATCTTTCTTGATAATGTTTGGGAAGAGTGTAAATTTTCTCATCCTTCAATGCCTCAAAAAGGTTTTCACCATTGGATTCGTTCTTTATTTTTCTCTTGTTGTGATCTACCACTGCTGTTTTTCGGTTTTCACCAATAGATCCATCTTTTATTTCATTTATTTTGCAACTAAGAGACTTGACACCCTCCCTATCAAAATATTGACTATGAGATTCTTGGATGAAACAATTGTTTTCTTGACTAGATGAACAAAGGAAATTTACAATATCCTCATCATCATGAAATGTAGGGATATGGATAGGTGGATCGTTATCCCAATCAATAAGTTCCGGATAGACTAAAGGCATGGAATCATTAGGTTGGGTAAGGTCTTGAGCTGTCAAAGTCATGATATGGTTGTCATTTTCATGATGGACAAGGTTTATGATGATATTCTCCTGTCGATTATCAATCTCGTTAAAATCTGAATCGTCCTCACTTGAGTCATGATCACTTTGTAAAACATAATCAAGTGGATGCCTTGAGCCCTCCCCTTGTAAGAATGTGGGTGCAAATTTGTGTATGACATCCACCCTTTTCTCTGTTAAGAATGTATCATCAGAGACATCATCCCATCCGTATTCATTAGAATCAGTGTCTGAATTGTTCTACAATTGGAAAACTGATTCGTAAATTTTTTGTAGAGTGACATCTTCATGGGGTTTATCTGAAATTGATTCTTCTTCATGAGTTTGTTGTGTTTGTTGTGAAGTTGAATCTTCAGTATCTTTGCAACATCCAAGTCATGTTTTATCATTTGGATGTATTGAAATAGGTTGAATTGGCTCAATGATTCCTTCTTTTCTTTTTCCTATAGGACCACTTCCTTCATAGCCCATTCTTTGCATGATAGTATACCCTTTGCCATATTGCTTGATAGGTAACTTGATGTGCAAGAGAGATTCATTTTCATCTTTGTATAGCCAACTTAGAATGTCCCTATCTTCGGCTTCTTCCTCGGTAGTGTTAGCTTTAATGAATTGTCCATCAAACTTTGTGATTGGCACAGAAGCTTGGGATGTAGAGGTTGTTGCGATCTTTTGATTTGATAGGGTTGGCTGACCATGTGACCTCAGAGAAGGAGGTAAGGTAGAAAGGGATAGCAAATATTCGCCTACTCCTTTGTCTTTGAAATGTAGCTTGGTATCAAGATTTTTTGTCAATTCTTGCAATTGATCTTGCAGATTGGAAGAAGAAGCAGTAAGAGCCTCCCTATTGTGTGGCACAAAGGTGTCTTGAGTTGCTCGAAGATTTGAACAAGTTTGGGTACTATTGTAATCAACTTGTATAGTTATTTCCTGTCCATCATACAAAAACTTGATGCATTGATGATACGTTGATGGTATTGCCTACATATCATGAATCCATGGGTGACCCAAAAGGATGTTATAGGAAAGATCACGATCTAGAACCTGACAAAATGTATTTTTCACAACAGGTCACACTCTGATAGGTAGCATTATTAGTCCTTTAGAGGATCTTTCTTCATCATCATATGCCTTGATAGTTATTTTCCTTCTTGGATCAATGGAAATTTTTGATATTCCTAAGGCATGTATTAGCTTTAAGGTACAAATGTTTAAACCGGCTCCTCCATCTATCAAGACACGTCTGATTCGGTGTTTATGGATCATGACTTCAAGATAAAGCGATGAATTATGCAGATGTGTCATGGAGGCATCATCTTTTTTGGAGAATGAAAGACAAGTGGGGGAAGAAAAATGTCCCACCATAGCTTGAAATTTGTTTACATCCAAATCAGTGTCGACAGTTGTGTTTACAAGACCTTCCTCTAAAATATTCTTGTGTACGGGGGATATTTTGAGAAGTTCAAGAATGGAGATTTGAGCTGATGTTTTTCTCAGTTGATCAACTAGATTATAATGAGTTGAAGGAGGAATAGCTACCTTAGATGAACTTCCTTTTAAAACAACTTTTTCTTGTCCTCTCGTAGTCACATTAACCTATTGATACTCTTGTTTTTCCTTGATTTTGATAACATTAACCCGTTGATCATCTGCATAGATGTGGAAAATTATGTCGTCTTCAACATTATGTATGCTTTTTGCTTTGGTATCTAATGTTTCCCCCTTTTGATAGTTTGGTAAAGGATCTTTGAATGCTTGATGATCATCATTGGTATGATGTCCTTCAATTGTAATGGTGCCATTGTCAATTAAATCTTGTACTAGATTTTGCAAGGCTTGACAGTTATTTGTTCTATGACCTTTACATCGATGATAATTGCAATAATACGAGTCATTCCATGATGGTGGTTTGACTCGTGGCTCATAATCTCTTTGTGGTGGTAAGGTGATAACCTTATTATCAAGAAACTCCTTGAGAGCAGACTCAAGAGATTGACCCAAAGTGGTAAAGTTCCGTCGATTTGAAAAGAATGGAGATCTTGGTAAATTTGATGTTTGGGTATTGCCAAGATTGTTATTTAAATTACCATGATTATCCTTGTTGTTTTGATTGGTCATGCTTTCTTGGTTGGAGTTATGTCCTTGTTGATTGTTGCTTCTTTGTTGGTTGGTATTTCCTTGTTGGTTGGTATTACCTTGTTGATTGTTTCGTGGAGCACTTGATAGGTTGAAGATAGATGGTCTTGTTCGTAGATTGTTTGCATCCACTATACCATCATTGACAACATTTTTATTTCTGTTCCAAAACCTTTTTTTATCATTGTTGTTTTGGTTGGATGAACTTGGACTATCAAGTTTTATCACTCCTCTTTTGACCAAAGCCCCTTCAATGGTGATTGCATTCTCAATCAATTTTTCAAAGTTATGAGGACAATGAAGATTAAGCCTGTAGCTTAATTCTTGATCTAGGCTATTGATAAAGATATCCATCTTTTATTTTTTAGGAATAGTACGGGAATATCGTGCAAACAATCTTCTCCATCTTTGCAAAAACGTAGTGAAGGATTCCCCTACTTTTTGTTTCACTTTACAAAGATCAAGCATGGTTATCTGGTGTTGGATATTGTAGGCGTATTGTGATATAAACTGATTTATCAACTCCTCAAAAGTTTTGATGGGGGGAGTGATCTTGGAAAGCCACTCCATGGATTGTCCACCCAGACTTCGTGGAAACAATCGCATTAAGTAGGTATCTTCATAAGCAAATTCTAGACTCATATTTCAGAAATCTCTCACATGTTCAATGGGGTCAGTTTTTCCATTGTACCTATCAAATTTAGGGATTTCACAATGTTTTGGAAAAGGGATCATTTGAAGACTCCTATCAAATGGATAAGGAGATATGTCATCCAAAACATACTTCTTTGTTGCACCCCCTTGCATTTCCTTTATTTGCCCTTGTAATTCTTTTATCTATTGAGTAAGGGCACTAAAATCATTAGGAGGAGTTTTAGGATTCACTTTAATCCCTTCTATATCAAAATCGAAAGGTAACTTAGCTCCTTGATTAGCTAATGAAAGAAAATATCTTTCTTTGTTTCGTTCTAGAATTCTTTCTATAAGAGTATGGAATTGGGGATCCTGCTCTGCTTCTTGAAGCTTTTCTTCTATTAACTCTTCAATATGAAATGGATTCTCTTCTTTCTCATTATTATCTCCCATTTTACTTGTGGTAGTTTCTCCTTCATCTTTTTCTAAGTGCTTTCGAGATCTCGTGACAACAGGCATAAGCTTTGTTCCAAATTCTACTAACTTTTGATCAAAAGGAATTTGATAGTGCAATTTTTGATGGATATGAAAGTCAAGATAGAATGAAGATTCTATGACTTAAAAATATTTCTAGTCTTTAGCTTGTTTTTTTTTCCCTAAGTGAAAGGATGAAAATCCTGTTGGTGAGACTGTAAGCAAAAGATCAAGAAGAAATGATTTTGCACTTTATGAAGTTTGATCGTAGCTTCGTAAAAAGATGGATTTTGTGAGAAAATGCCTAATATGATTGAGTTATCTATTGCAGAAATTGATTTGGACGAGTAGAATATTCAATTGCAGGTTGGGGAATATAACAAAAATGAATATGCTGACTATGGTTGTGCCTTTGAGAAAAGGCTCGTCTTTGAAAGAAAGCTCGTGAGTATAATGGTTCTACATCATAATCATCAGTGAAACCTCTAACACAATCATGATATCGATGGAGAAAGGTTCTATGTTTTAGTAAAACCTTTCGGCTTTGGTCAAGAATCGTCTTTTCTTCAATAGTTTCTTGTAGCTAAGTGGTTTCTTTGGCTTTTTGATTCGTTTGAGAATGGATTTCTTAACAAAGGTTGTGGATTTCCAATCTCTTAACATGAGAGTAATCAATGTAATCGTGAGTGTTGGATGATCTTTATTGAATTAATGTATTGAAAACACATCAAGCAAGTTGTAGAATAGTTGTGTTTAAGTCCTATACTAAACATCAAGTGTATGATCAAAATGTTTTTCAAAAAATGTTTTCATAGGTTTTCCACATGATAGATAGATCAAACAGACTCACTCTTAGTACTCAAGTAGGTCATCATAATAATCAACAGCCCACATCTTAGAACTGCGTCGACTCACACAACCATGTCACCCCCGAAAGGGCACCCATGTTTTTGTCTTTTCCAGGTGTGTACTCAGAGTGATGGAAGTGGATACCGGATCCCCTAAGCAAATGGTCCTTGGCAATTATATGGTGAGTATCTTGGGGGTAGATTCTTCCCTCCCCTGCACTGTGATTATTATGATGTTTGGAAACTAACTTCGGTTGGATACTACACTAAGTTTGTAGTAAGGGTTTCCATTTGGTGTGGCAAATGATAGACTCCCTCGAGAGACCTCCCAACCTTTAGAACAAAGTCTTTGGGGATGGTTATCAATGCACACTACCATCGAATGGGATTTTCATCAACCATCTGCATTTGATTAAAGTGGGTTGGAAAACTTGGCTTTAGTTGTTCCCACTTAGGTCGTTCCCGTAGGGTGAGTACTTTTCCCCACTACGGAAGGCCTTCTAAAAGGTATTATCAAAGCTTGAAATTGCATGAAATGAAATAGATGAGTTTGGAATTTTTATCACCCAGTTAAGGGGAGAGCATAGGCCTATCACCATTTTAAACAAAACAAACAAAAGTTCAATTTTAAGCCCAAATGAACAATTTTCTATGCTAGGTGAAGATATTGCTTCACAAAAACATGGAGTTCTTTTTAGTCCAAAATAAAAATGAAGTGACTATCCTAGGATTGCTTCATTTTAATTAAGTGACTATCCTAGGATTGATTCATTCTTTTAAATCTCTTACTAGCCGCGGTCACGTCAGATCTAGTCAAACCTTACTTAAGTTACAAATTACAATTGCAGTCTTTTAAAAAAAAAAGCGCTAAAACAGAGTTAAATGGGCACTGTAGGATGAATCAAGAGCGCTGCAGGATCAGTCAAGGGCACTGCAGAATCATTCAAGGGCACTGCAGGATCAGTCAAGGGCACTACAGAATCAGTCAAGGGCACTATGGAATATCTTAAGGGTGCTGAGGAATCTCTGAAGGGCACTGAGGAATCTATGAAGGGCGTTGAGGAATCTATGAAGGGCGCTGAGGAATATTTGAAGGGCACTGAGGAATATATGAAGAGCGCTAAAGTGGGTGTGAACTACGCTGAAGCGTGTTTAATGCGCTATTACGCTCTTTTAGCCGTAACTTGTCAGAAAAACATGTGAAAAGATGTTAAAATTGGGGAAAATGCCCCACGGTGGGTGCCAAAAAATGTGTGTGGGAAATGTTAGTATCAAAATAAGATAAAATAAACACACCAATGCAACATTAAACTAAAGAAAGCAAGATAAATTGAAATGAAATCAAACAGAGCTTCTTCAGAGTGGTTCCATTGTTCTCTATCTCCAGTGATTCTCTTGAAGCTACTGCTCTCAAATTGTATAAGCAAAGCTTCTTAGAATGGCAATCTACAGAATGAGTATGCAAAAGGAGAATACTTCTCTATCCTATATGCTGGTGGAGTGAAATGCTGATACAGATATGCACAGGGGCTGTAGATTATGGATGCAATTGAAGCTATGATATGGAGATGATAAGCCATGATATGGAATGCTGATATATTAAACTATTCTATGCTATGATCTAGAATGCTATGAATGCTAAAAGTTGTGCTATTGCAAATTTACTATAGTTTTCCCGTACAAAAGCTTCTATCTTTTTCAGAGACCCAATAGTCCTTTTTATAGATTTTTCACAGGCAAGAGCCTGGCTGGAAAAGATCAATGGCTGTGAGATTGTCTGGTAATTTTGAATGGTGAGAGATGGAGAGGTTGAGAGGAAGATGGAAGATGTTGGGAGGTTGGAGAGAAGAATGGAGGCTTGTCTTCAACCCACGTGAACAAGCTTGCTCAGAAACAAAGAAATTAATTTTTTGTTTTGAAGTTTGTTTCACGGTTGTTGAAGATAATCCAAATTAAATAAATAAATTTATTTAATTTCATGTGGGTTTGATTTTTGATTTTAGAACTATAGAAGATTCAATTAAATATTTGGAATATTTAATTGTGAATAGACTTTAGAAGAATTAATTAAATATTTGAAATATGGAATTGTGAATGAACTTTAGAAGAATTTTAGAAGAGAAGAATCTTTAATCTTTATTTGAATAAAGTATTCAAGCCAAGATTATATATGATAATTAATATAAATAAATCATAATGTTTATTTAATTAATTAAGAAATGGATAAGATAAGTGATTAAATAAACTTATTTATTTAATTGAGATGAAAGAATAAACAATATAAATAAATTATTTAGATTTATTTATATGCAGATTGAATTCAGAAATTTAATTAATTACTAGACTATTATGATGTGACCATTTTTAGGTGTATATAGAGAGACTCTCGAAGATGATACACAAGTGAAGAATCCTGAAAAAACCCCAGTGGATGCTCCATGTATATCTCCTCCTGAAGATAGTCGTGAAGAAAAGCATTCTTCACATTCATTTGATGAACCTCCCATCTATGTGTTGCAGCTATGGAAAGAACAAGTAAGATGTAATTCATTTTGGCGATTGGTGAAAAAGTCTCAAGTAGTGAATCCTTGGAACTTAGGAGAATCCTTTGGCAACCAAGCGAGCCTTATGCTTGTCAACTAACCCATCTGCTACATATTTTGTTCAAAAGACCCACTTGCATCGAACAAGTTTTCTTCCCTTAGGAAGTTGGACAAAATCCTAGGTGTGGTTCCTCTCCAAGGAATTGAACTCTTCCTACATGGCTGCATCCCACTTGGGGACACCAAAATCTTCCCAAAAAGTTTGTGGATCAAAAGCTGAAGCAAGGAAGGAATGTGAAGCATCCTGAAACTGTGATCTTGTTCTCCTATGATCTAATGGATCCCCTACCCAATCACCTGCTGACTGCAAAGTCTGACGAGCCCAAAGAGGCCCTATGGCTGGAGAAGGAGGAGAATTTGGAGGAGAACCATCATCTTTTGAAGATGAACTATGTGCATCCTCATGATCACTATCATCATCTGAAATGAAGGAAGAAAACTCATCATGATTTGAAGTATTATGAACCTTTGAAGAACTATCTTCATGATACAAGGACTCCAAGTTGATGGTGGTAGGAGAAGTGTCAAGAGAAGGACTAGAAGTACTCTCCTCAAATTGAACACTCCTCTCAATGAACAACTCATGTGTGGTAGGATGAAGAAGCCCATAGCCTTTGAAATCATCTGGGTAACCAACAAATATGCAAGGATTTCTCTATGGACCCATATCCTTATGTTTCTCTACTGGAATGTGAGCCCATGCATTAGAGCCAAACACTCAAAAGTGTTTAACTGATGGTTTTCAACCGGTCTAAGCTTGAAAAGGAGTTACCCCCTTTACAACTTTATGAGGAATATGGTTCTGGATATAACACACACAATTAATGGCTTCTACCTAGAAAGGTGGTGCCAAAGGCTTCGAGTGAATCATACAATTACCCATCTCTTTCAAGGGATGATTCTTTCATTTTGCAACTTCATTCTGCTGAGGATTGTAGGGGACTATATGCTGCAAATGAATTCCCTTTAAAGCACAATACTGCACAAATATGTGGTTGACATATTCCCCTCCATTATAAATACGCATAACTTTGATATATTTTCCAGTTTGTTTCTCTAAAAAATCCTTATACTCCAAGAATGAATCAAAGACTTTAGACTTTTTATTGAGAAAGTACACAATGGTGTACCTAGAGAAATCATCAATGAATTTCAAAACATATCATGCTTTACTGAAAGATGGTTGTGGAAATTACCCTGGCATATCACTATGTACGAACTCCAAAAGATGTGAGGCTCTCCAAGCTTTTCCTTTGTAAAACTTCTCTTCAGGATGTTTGCCAAGAATGTAACCATGACAAACACCTTTAGAAAAGTGAATTGTAGGCAATCCTGTAACCATATCCTGTTTGTTGAGTTGTTGCAAATAACAGTAGTTCAAGTGTCCAAACCACTGATTGCATAAATTACTCACATCATCTAAATGAGTGAGTAAAATAGTCGAGGGGGGATTGGGAACAAAATGAGAACAAATAAATTCAAGACTAATGATTTTCTCTCCCAACTACAACTGTAGAATTATTTTACATCTCACGAATCACCACTGAATCAAGAGTAAACTCAACCCTCTTACTTGTACCTATGTGAGTGATTTGATAGATAGATAGGAGATTAGTTGATAATGAGGGCACAAAAAGAGCATCCTGAAATGTTCCCTCCCCCATATCAATAGACCCTCTCCCACATACCGCAAGTGGAGTTTCATCACCCATCAAAATGGAAGGCATATAATATAGCTCCATAGATTCAATTTCATCTTTAGTTGAAGTCATCTGGTGTTGAGCACCTAAATCAAGAACCCATGTGGATGGTGGAGAAGCAATAACTACAAGGTCCTTTCCCTTTCCTTTCCCTTTTTTGTTGTCTTTGGCCTTATGAGAACCCTCCTTCAAATTATGTTTGATGGAATTAGGAACATTGAGATTATTCTTCTGAAGAATGTGTGTCAAATGATCCACTTGTTTCTTCAAACACTTGTGCTCATCATGACCAGGTTTCTTACAATAGGCACATTTGACCTTCTCTTCCTTAGGATTTTCACCTTTAGAAGATTGGGTCTCATTGGTTTCTTTTGAAGCAACTGAAATCTAATCCTTTTTCTCCTTGCTATTCTTTTGTTTCTTATCCTTATTGTTACTACTTTGTCATTTTTGTTCTTTTATACCTTGGTTGACAACTAGGGCATGTGACTTAGAGGATTTAAGAGTGCCCATCTGGATTAGCTTATCTTGTTCCCATGTGAGAGAGATAGCAAAATATCCAAAGATGGCATAGTGAAATATGTCCCAAGTGTACCCTTAGTAGCATAGAAGGTAGAAACAAAGAAAAAATATTCTAAACTTAGTTTGGAGAGAATACTAAGAATCAGTTGTTCATCTTTCTTATCAATACCACATTGTTTTAACTACAACCTTAGTGATTTCAATTTTATGAAAAAATCTTGAATTGTGTTGAAATTGCCTAGATTTAAACTAATTAGTTCATTTTCCAACATATGACCCCTCATTGAATCTTGTGTGCCAAATAGTGTTTCTAGCTTTGTCCAGATTTCATTTGGTGAATTCAAAGACTCAATGTGGAATAGTAAATTAGGAGAAACAAAAAAACACAATGTTCCATAGGCCTCATCACATTTGTTAAACCACTTAGGCTTATCTTCATCTTTAGTAGGTTCAGTTTCAAGTCCCATTGCTATCCTATGTAATCTAGCTTTCCTTAAGTAGATTGTCATTCGTGATTTCCACTCAAAGTAGTTGTAAGGAGTTAATATGGGTATTTTTGTTTGATCCATGATGAAGAAATGCAGAAAAAAGATGTTGAAAAGAAGAGAATGTACACAAGACAACCCCCCCTTTTAACTCAAAGTAAGAACCCCCAAGCAAATATGATTTGGCACTTTATAATTAGTGTATTTACAACTTCCACTAGCAATAATACTTAGGGGTCTTGATCTCAATGCTTTACAAAATTCTCACACATTGGGTGTATGCTGAAAGTATAAAACTGGAGCTAATCCAAGTGAAACTAACAACACCACTACAATCTACTCAAAAAATTGTGCACTTTCAAAAAAAGAATCAACTCAATCCGAGATCATATGAGAAAGTTATGATTCTCCGAATTTCCCAAAATGAGAACTATGGAGTGTCATGAGTGAGAATCTCTTTTGAAAACTCATTACATCAAAACTAAAAAATTCCTGCACTGGTGCAAAGTGCACAAGAAAATAGCCCAAATAAAAAAAATTCTTAAGAAATGGAGCTAGTATGAGTGAGAACGAAGTGTTTGAAAATTGCCTTCAAATCTGCAATTGTCAATGGAGAGGGGATCTGTTGAAATGTTGAATTTCAGTTTTTGCAAAAATAATAACTTGCATGCAAAAAACTAGCAACGATCCAAATGGTTTTTTTCTACAACGAACAAAACCCAGATGGCATATTTTCTTTAAATTATACAAAAAATGTGGATCTAGTGTAAAATAATTCTCCCAACAACAAAAAAATGAACCCAGAAATGAAAAAACAACTTGTAAAGGCTCAATCAGCTACCTAAGTCAAGCAAAGGCATGCTAAAACTTGTAATTTTAACAAGATCTTCATAAATCCTTTCAGATTCTTCAAATCATTCAAAAATGTAAGAGAAGAGCATACAAGATTTTGAAGAAAATTGCAACAAAGCTTATTAGTCCCCCCAAAAACTCTCAAATAAGGAAACTAAAATCTATATTGCACTAGAATTTCCCTGATACCATGCTAGAATCTAAAAAGATGAATAACCCAGAAAACTAGTGCAAATAAATAGATATGAAATTGTGAAAACAAATGACACAAGATCAAAATAGAAACACAAATTTAGTCTCCATTAGAGTAATACAAATGATCTAGAAGAAAAAATAGAATTATGAGGATGTAAAAGCAAAGACATATTCAACTTGAGAATTAAGATTACAAAGGAAATGCCTTGGTTATATCGGCCAAGGCCTCTCTACAATCTTTGCAACTATCCCTCTTTACCTCTCCCACCCTCCCCTCTCTTCCTCTCTCTCTCTCTCTTTATTTATTTATCTCCATCTCTCTCTATCTCACCTCTATCTCACCTCTATCTCTCTCCCTACCACTCCCTCTCTTCTTCCCTCTCTACTTCTCTCTATCTCCCTTCTCCATCTCTCTACCTACCTCTCAACTTATAAATCCTCTCTCCCTCTCTCTACCTACCTCTATATCTAACCTATACCTCTTTACCTCTCCATCCCTCACCTTTCTCTCTATCCCACCCTCTCCTCTCTTTCTCACCCTCTCTCTCTCTCTCTTTGTCTCTTTATTTTTCTCTCTATTCAATGTGCACAAGATGTGATACAAAAAGTGGAGGAAGGTGGGGAGATTTACATAAAGAGGGATGGAGGGAGGGAGAGGTAGAGAAGGAGAGGGGTGAAATAGAGAGAGTAGAGAGGGAAGGAGAGAGAGAATGAGGGAGAAGTGAGAGAGATGTGATAGAGAGAGAAGTAGAGAGAGGAGAAAGGTGGAGAGATTGAGAGAGGGCAGGAGGGAGAGAGAAAGAGGTATAAAGGGATAGGTAGGTATAGATAAGTAGAGAGGAAAGGATAGATGGAGGGAGAGGTAGATATGGAGAAAAAGGTGAGAGATAGAGAGAGTAGAAAGAGAGTGAAGGATAGAGAAGTGAGAGAGAGAGAGATAGAGGTGACAAAGTGAGTAGAGAGGGAAGGAGAAAGAGAAGAGGGAGAAGTGAGAGAGATAGAGGTGATAGGAATATCTTATACAAATAAGTAGAGAGGTAAAGAGGGAGAGAGAGTGGGGAGTGAGAGAGACAATGGTGAGATACAGATAATTAGAGAGGAAATGAGAGAGAAAGAGGGGACAAAGAGGGAGAGAGTGGGAGAGAAAGAGGGGGATGGAGAGAGAGAGAGAAGGGAAGGAGAGAGAGAGAGAGGTGAGATAAAGAGAGGAGATAGGGAAAGAGAGAGAGGGAGGGGGAATTGAGAGAGAGATATGATAGAGAGATGTGATAGAGAGAAGTAAAGAGGTAAGGTGGTTGGGAGGAAGGAAGAAAGAGAAAAAGACATAGATAGAGATAGAGAGATAGGGGGAGATAGAGAAAATTAGACATAGAAGAAGGGATGGAGGAGGAGAGAGAGAGAGAGAGGTGAGATAGAGAGAAGTAGAAAGGGAAGGAGAGAGATACAAAGAGGGGGAGGGAGGAAGGGAGAGAGAGGGGAGGAGAGAGTGAGAGAGAAATAGGGGGAGGGAGAGGTAAAGAGAGAGGGAGAAAGAGTTGAGATAGAGAGAGTAGTGAAGGAAGGGGAGAGAGAGAGAAGGAAGGAGGGAGAGGGAGAGAGGTGATAGAGAGATAAGTAGAGAGAGAAGGAGGATGGTGGAGAAATTCAGATAGATAATAAGGGATGGAGGGAGAGAGAAAGAGGTATAGATGGATAGATTATATAGAGATAAGTAGAGAGGGAAGGTGGGTGGGAGGGAGGAAGAGAGAGACATGTAGAGGGAGGGAGAGGAGAGATAGGGAGTACACAAAAAAAAGGTAGGGAAGGAGACATAGATGAGATACAAAGTGATGAAGGGAGAGGTAGGTAAAGAGAGGGAGAGGGGAGATAAATATAGGTATAGAGGAAAGGAGACATAGAGAGAGGAGAGATAGAGAGAAGTAGAGAGGGGAGGGAGGCATGTGTAGGGAGGAGATAGAGGTGAGTGTGTGTGTGTGTGTGTGTGTGTGTGTGTGTGTGTGTGAGAGAGAGAGAGAGAGAGAGAGAGAGAGAGAGAGAGAGAGATGGAGGGAGAGGTGGGTAAAGAGAGGGAGATGGGAGATAAAGATAAATAGAGAGGGAAGGATATGTAGAGAGAGACGATAAATAAAGATAAGTAGAGAGTGGAGGGATGGGGGGAGAGGTGTTAGATTTCCAGAATCTGTTGCTTGACCAAAATACTTCCACAAGAGAGAAATAATGGCAAGAATGCTTGCTATCAATATGCAAGATTGATTCGCGATTAATTAATACAAATGTACAAGATGAGGCTTGCTTATAAAAGGCAAGCATGCAACAACCAAATCTTATCTTGAGCAAAAAGATAGCTCGATAAGATAAGGATAAGATCCTATAACTTAGGAATTAAAGATTTCCTAAGTAAACTTATGAAGATGTAATTAAATAGTTAATTACACCAACACCCCCCCATAAGTGCAACTTAGGGAGAAGATTATAATGCAAACTACTATGGGTCCCGACAACTAGGCCATGTTAGGTACCCATTTACAGATGCAAATGAAATGCAATCTCTCATAAAGAGGAGAAAAGGGGAAAACCCAGTGGGAAGAAAACCCCTCTCCAAAAGAGAAAAAAAAAGCAAGCATGATGAATGTAAATGATGTATGGAGGACTCAATGATACCCCCCAAGGACTACATCCATCATGAATATACAATAAATGACCCCCCCATAAGAGGGAAGTAAAGAGATAAGATATCCCCCCATGATGTATGATCTCCTGCAAGTATGGTTAATGTTTGAAGACAAAACATAAATCCAATGCCTACAAACAATGTTTCTCCCCTTAGGAAGAAGATACACCAAGTACAACTAAGAATGATTCCCATTCTAGATAGGAAGTAGGAAGAGGAATCCATATGTATGAAGATTGTGTCTCTGAAAATCTGCTCATGTGGCCAAGTTCTTGGATGATGAGATGATGCCACAATCCAATCAGGTACATGCCCAATCACAATGTGACAAATAGGAACAAGTGGAAATAATCTTAGACAAACTCATGAATGACCTTGAAGTGATAATCATTCGAGATAAAATTACCATTATGAGTATTGCTTATCAGTTCAATAGTAGCAGTTTCAGTTAAAACTCATTTATTATAGTGTTTCGCGGGTAGTGGTTCAACAAGAATATCTCTCATGATATCGAATAGTCCCTTAGCACTCATTGCATCTAGGTGATGCTCACGGTGAAACGCAGGTCCGTCCGGGACGGACGATTAACTCTATGACATCACCAAATGCAATAATCTTAATCAGACCATTCGATCGCTCATGAAGATGAGTTCTTGATGAACTCCTACTCGTGTTGTGGGTCAATGAGTTTGTTCAAAACTATGATGAATCTGATAACTCTAATTGTTTCTGTTGTGGAAAAATACCTCTACTTATCGCCGATACCATGGATTTCCAGAATCTTTGCACCAAAATACTTCCACAAGAGAGAATAATATGCTTGCTATCAATATGCAAGATTGATTCACGATTAATTGATACAAATGTACAAGATGAGGCTTGCTTATAAAAGGCAAGCATGCAACAACCAAATCTTATCTTGAGCAACAAAATAGCTCGATAAGATAAAGATAAGATCCTATAACTTAGGAATTAAAGATTTCCTAAGTAAACTTATGAAGATGTAATTAAATAGTTAATTACACCAACACCCCCCCATAAGTGCAACTTAGGGAGAAGATTATAATGCAAACTACTATGGGTCCCGACAACTAGGCCATGTTAGGTACCCATTTACAGATGCAAATGAAATGCAATCTCTCATAACCAGAGAAAAGGGGAAAACCCAGTGGGAAAAAACCCCTCTCCAAAAGAGAGAAGAACAAGAAAAAAAGGCATGACGAATGTAAACATGATGTATGGAGGACTCAATGATACCCCCCAAGGACTACATCCATCATGAATATACAATAAATTACCCCCCCATAAGAGGGAAGTAATGAGATAAGATATCCCCCCCATGATGTATGATCTCCTGCAAGTATGGTTAATGTCTGAAGACAAAACAAAATCCAATGCCTACAAACAATGTTTCTCCCCTTAGGAAGAAGATACACCAAGTACAACTGCAGGAATGATTCCCATTCTAGATAGGAAGAAGGAAGAGGAATCCATATGTATGAAGATTGTGTCTCTGAAATCTGCTCATGTGTTGCCAAGTTCTTGGATGATAAAGATGATGCCACAATCCAATCAGGTACATGCCCAATCACAACAAACTGTGACAAACCAGGAACAAGTGGAAACTGATCTTGAACAAACTCCATAGACAAACATGAAGTGATAATAGTGGACCCATGACTATCATCAAATAGGAGAGATAGACTCTCAAATTGGTCCTCCAAATCTGAAATGTGAGACTCCACAAACAAAGAAGCAATGTCTGTCAAATAGGAATCCCAATCAGGAAGACTATCAGATACCTATTGCAATGAATCAATGGTAGTACACAATGACTCATCAACAAAAGATAAAGAATCTGGAACC
Source organism: Sequoia sempervirens (assembly GCA_007258455.2). Taxonomy (NCBI): domain Eukaryota; kingdom Viridiplantae; phylum Streptophyta; class Pinopsida; order Cupressales; family Cupressaceae; genus Sequoia; species Sequoia sempervirens. Next base: position 110,796,476 of record VDFB02000015.1, read on the forward strand.
TCTGAAGCATCTGCAATCTCGTCCAAAGGATCACAAGCATGGGTTATCAACTCTGAAGAATGAACAAGCACATGTGAGTTGGAAAGAGGAGCTTCAAGAGATGGAGAAGAATCATGGTCTCCATATACCTCTCTAATGTGAGTCCAAAGAGCATGAGGACATTCGAAGTGAATAAGTGTCTCCAAAATGTCATCATTTACATTTTCAAAAATAACTCTAAAGACTCTAGCCCTAAAGCCTTTCCAAATGCAATACTCAACACCTGTGCTAGGACAAGGAACTTTATCAAACAAATAGGGCAATAGATTTATCTCACCAAGATGAGTGAGAATTAAATTGCTCCATTGCCTATAGTTCCCATTCTCCAAAGTAATTAAAAAACCCATTTACAAACATATGAGATCCGAAAGCCAAAAATAGAGATTTGTCTTCAACCTAGAAAAAGAGGCACAAAACTGCAAAATCCTTGCAAAATATCTATACCACTGAAAAGATGACTCTTCCAGCTTTCCGACGATATCTCATTTCTGGAAAATGGCCTCCGTATGCAAAAGTTATGATAAAAAGAAAAAAAAAAGGCCTATAAATAGGCACTTGGGGGCAAACACACAGAACAGTGAAGCCTAAATAGGCGCAAATTTCAGACACTCAGGGCTTAACATCTGGTCACACATGTGACCCTCGGTTGAGCAGATGCAAAAATAAAAAAGAACCACCCTCTATACAAACCCGTCGACATTACAATGGTTGGAAAATTATATACAAAGATTTATATAAAAATCTTCAAAATAAATGAATGCCTTTCGTACCACATTGATCTGATCTGTACCCCAATGATCGCCGACTGGATGTGACGCCGAGAAAAGACTTCGATGGTACAAAGAATCCCGATGTGCCAGGCGACTTTGAGAGATCACGTACTATGCAATGACAATAGATGTACGCCGGTTGAGATGAATGCCGACCAAAGGCTTGATGCCGTCGATGAAGTCTTGTGAATGTCGATACCACCAGCATTCAAATCTACCACCCGATGAGATAAAAAAGCTAGCAACTGTGCCGACAAGGCTCGTACCCACTAAAATGTTGGATCTGACTAAGTTGACAAAGTACCCTGCAATAGATGTGAAGTACCCGTCGATGACAAGAGAATGTACGCCTACGGAGGAGGGAAGGTGTGTGGGCCGATGAATAATCAGGCTGCCGATGAAGAAGCTGACCGTGGATCTCTGTGATGATGTGACTGCTGACAAGCTCTTTACAATCCAAAGCTCTTGCAACCCAGATCTGTCGATTTGATGACCTTGAGCGTCGGCTTTATACACATCCACCGGCTACGGAGAAGCTTCATCCGATATGACAGCTGAGCTCAGAATTTACCACGGAGACTTTGACTAAATATGATGCACGTACAGTGATCTGACAGATCTAACACAGGACTGGACAGAGGGTATATCCCAAATAATATGCCGAACCAATAAATTATTTTTGCCTGAAAAATAACAAAAAATTGCCCCAAATTTTAAATAAAATCCACAGAAAATATTTTTCAAAATATTTTTTTTGCGAAAATAAGAAATATCGTACCGCTGAGAAGGTTGTTCCAGCAAAAAAATTTTGCCTCAAAAACAACTTTTCTTAAAATAGGCAAATTTACAGTCAAAATTCATCTACGGAATCTTCTGATCTCAACCGCGAGGTTCTTGAAACCCCAATCTGCACCCAGCAAAAATCTTCAAGCCAGAATGAAACCCTCAGATCTGGGAAGGAGTCCGCAACCCTGGAAGCTCTGATACCATGTTAGATTTCCAGAAATCTGTTGCTAGACAAAAATACTTCCACACAAGAGAGATAATGGCGAGAATGCTTGCTATATCAATATGCAAGATTGATTCACGATTAATTAATACAAATGTACAAGATGAGGCTTGCTTATAAAAGGCAAGCATGCAACAACCAAATCTTATCTTAAGCAACAAAATAGCTCGATAAGATAAAGATAAGATCCTATAACTTAGGAATTAAAAATTTCCTAAGTAAACTTATGAAGATGTAATTAAATAGTTAATTACACCAACACCCCCCCATAAGTGCAACTTAGGGAGAAGATTATAATGCAAACTACTATGGGTCCCGACAACTAGGCCATGTTAGGTACCCATTTACAGATGCAAATGAAATGCAATCTCTCATAACCAGAAAAGGGAAAACCCAGTGGGAAAAAACCCCTCTCAAAAGAGAGTGAGAGGGATGGAGAGACAAAGAGAGAGGTAGGTAGAGGAAGGGAGAGGAGAGATAAAGAGTAGAGAGGGAAAGAGGTAGGGAAGGAGACATAGGTGAGATGGAGATGGATGGAGAGAGAGAGTGATGGAGTGAGAGGTAGGTATAGAGAGGGAAAGAGAGATGAGAGATAGAGAGTAGAGAGGGGAGGGAGGGATGGAGATGTATGGAGGGAGATAGAGGTGTATGTGAGTGTGAGAGAGAGAGAGAATGTTGAGATAGAGAAAAGGATCAATTGAGAGAGAAAGAGGGGGGAGGGAGGGAGGAATAATAGTAAGAGAGATTGAGAGGAGTGACAAAAAGAAGGGTAGGGAGGGTGAGGTCAGGAGAGGAGAGATAGAGAGAAGTAGAGAGGGGAGGAGGGAGGGAGGGAGAGTTAGGGAGGTAGATAGAGGTTAGAGAGAGAGAGAAAGAGAGAGAGTGGTGAGATAGAGGAGAGAGTGAGAGGGAGGGAGAGAGAATTATGAGATCGAGAGGAGAGAGTTAGAGAGAAAGAGGGGGAAGAGAGGGAAAGAGAGTGAGAGAGATGTAGGTAGAGGGAGGGATAGAAGAGATAGAGAGTGTTAACAGGTGCAAGACAACTGAGAGGGGGTGAATTAGTTGTCACAAAAATTCAAACTCAAAACCTCAACACTTATCAATTTCACAACTACATTGTTCTGTTATTAACCATGAGCATGAAACACAAATAACAAAAAGTAAAATCAACACAATGAACACCAAATTTTTACATGGAAAACCCAATGAGGGAAAAACCATAGTGAGGATTAACTCACAATATAAAGTAGTTCCAGAATGAATGTATAAGGCTCACTGCCAAGGGCTCATTGCCCAGAAATAGGAATCATTATCCAGATATAAAAGCTCACTACTTACAAGGAGGCTCACTACCTACAAAATATTTACAAAACAAAATTGGGCTTCATAGCCAAAATGAACTAAAAAAGTGCACCTAACAAATGTTGATGCATTTCTGGTGATGCTCAATAGATTGACTTAACACACTCCATCATTTTCGCTCTTCTTCACATTCACATTCACAACTTCCTTATCAAAAAATATCTCTCTTCATCTTCAAAACTGTTCAACATATATATACCTGATCTAACTGCAAGCATCAATTAGGTCGACCTAATTAGATGCAATTCTTATTTATCCAAAATACCAATTGTCGGCTTCAAGTATTCACAAAATATTTCCAAAAGGAAATTCAAATTTCCAACATGCTACATCATGTCGGCATAGACCTAAGATAGGTCACACATATATCCACAACAAAAATTAATTCACCATATCACCACTATTCATGAAGTTGGCCAGAAATAAACTTCATTGCAAAAAGTATTCAATAGAATAATATCGATACGTCATATGAGCATGGGAGCACAAGAGATTTTGAACACACACGCTTTCAACATCCATAAACTATTTCCCAAAATTGCAAGTAGTAACTATCAACCATAGAGGAATGTGGACCAAAATACCAGATCTACCACCGAAGGAAGTAAACCTATTTTGCTCATTGGTTCAGGGTACCAAACCAATCTGATACCATAAAAAACATGGTGACATCAATGACAACATACAAAATGATCTTCTCCATTCTTCCAACAATCTCCCCCTTTGTCATTGATGGAAACATGTGCAAAAAATCTCCTCCAATCTCTCCCAACTTTCCAAACCTCTCCCCCTTTGACACCAATGGAAAAGGGAAACCAAAAAGATGTAAACATGGTGACATTTGGAAAAAGATTCTAATTCTTCCAAAAAATTCCAGCCATCCAAAAAAATTTCATCCAATTTTTCTTCATCTTGTTCAACTTCCCTTTTTCTTTCTTTTCTTTTTGCCAAAACAAACAAAACAACAAAAAATTAACATTCAAAATTCAAGTAGAAATTACACTCTTCACTTGAAACACCTTCTTGTATCTTTCTTTGATAACTGGATATAACTTTTTCTAGTTAAATATAGTTGAATTCATTCTCATGCACATGCTTTCTAATAGGGACAATAGTGTAAAAGAAGATGACCAATTTGTAGATGAGCTCTGTCTTTCATAATCTTTTGCATCAGTAAGTATTCCAAAAAGATGGTCTAACCAGACCTCAACAATCTCCTTAAGGAGCTAGAAATTTTTCACGACATCATCTCTTTGTCTTTGTACAATAATTATCTCAGCTTGCAATTCACCAACTCTTAGCCTTTGTTTCCCTTCTTTGTTTACAAAGATATCAAAGTTCTTTTTGATGTTGTTTACCTCATATTCAATTGCTTCAATCCTACTTCTAAAATTGTCTACCATAGTAGGCCACTGGAGACAGTATTTGTAGATATCTGATATTTCTTTGATGCATTTCTTCATTTCCATGATAAGTTGGGATAATCTCTACTTAGCTTTAGTACATCTCTTTTCAACCAAGGCTTCCAACTTGCATCCTTTCGGACCTTCAAGCAACATTCTTTCTTCAACAACCTCAACTAAATTTTCCGGTAAGGATTCATAAATAATTGATACATCAACACCTTTTCAAAGTAGATACTTTACTAGAGCGTCATCAATCTTGAGTCTATCAACAGGAGAGGCTGCATTCCATAGCTCACCAATTTTATTCATCTTTCCTTTAACCAACATAGACTGGATGTCATCTGGATCAAAGGATTCAAATCCAGATAGAGGTTCTTTTTCCTTCTCTTCTGAAATGACAATGATGTCTTCAATTATAAATTTTCTTTTCTTCGATTCCAGAGGGGAATCACTAATGACAACTTCCAATTCTTTCTTACTAGAGGATGACCCCACTTCAAATTGACTCGGTGTAGAAATACTAGAGAATAAAATTTTTCTTAAGGATGTGAAATATGATTTGCACACACTTACATTATCTGCCAACAACTCTAGGTTTTTGTAGACTTGTTTCCCATTAGGAATATCGGATTCCCACACAACATTTTCTCTTCTCGGTAGGGAGTCCAAAAAGTAAAGGCCAAACACACAAGCAAGGATCCAAACTGAAAGGGATAACCCTCAACCACCAACATTCAGGAATTTTTAGATAGATTTTCAAGTAATAGGCTACACAAATCAAACTGCCTATCTTCCTTAATCATCATATGTGCAAGATATACAACAATAGCTAAAGTTGAGCCTTCACGATTTCTGAAATATATTTTATACGAAATTTCATACACAACATACCTTACAACCGAATCCGCAAGTGTGTTTATCAATAGAGCTCGAGGGTCTTTATAATGCCAATAAATTCATCCACATCTTTTTATTTCATGGTTTTCGTTCCAGGAAGATCCCCAATACTACATAAGCCAGTAATTGCTTCGATTGCTTCCTTTGTAATTAGGTAGGGTTTTTTCAACACAATGTTGTCATTCTTGAATCAACTCAACAAAAAAAAATGAACTCTTTATCAAAAAACCATGGAAATTCTCCCCATAAATCCATACCTAGGGTTTTTATGCTTTGTAATTCATTTTCCTTCAGCCCTAGTTCCATTTCCTTCATCTTTCTATGATCAAATTCTTCCAATTCAACTCCTTTTAGCTTCAGTGGAATGTCACCACTCAATCCTCCATCCATTGTTGTGCTTAACTTTCTTGAGTTCAGTCAAGAATTCTTCTTTCCCTTTGCAGACTAAATAATAATTCTTGATTACCTATGATAATTTCTTTGAATTCCCTTCAGAATTGCTTCAAGCTGCCTCAAGCTCACTTTAGGATTTCTTCTAAGTAGTTTTTCAAATTCTTCAAGAGCACAAGTGATCAAAAGACTTGTGAATTTTACTTTATACACCATTAGTTTGGCCAAATTCGCATTAAATGTGTCAGACTTCAAAATGTTGACAAAAAACCCTTATTTCTCAGAACTGCAAACCCTACATCAATCCAAAAAAGAACATTCCTGCAACTTTTCTTCCGGTTCCTTTTCCAAAACCTCTAATTATTCATTCTTCACATTCCATCCTCATGCCAATCTGACACACCATTCATCTAGGGGGTTTTTATAATTTTATGATAATGCTCCCCCTAAGACCATTCTAGGTCTAATTCCCAGAGGAATTGTCCGTACCAGATGAGGGCACATACACATCAATAGTTTCAGGTTCTTCTTTCTTCTTCTATATCTTATTCATCTCTTGCTTCATATGTTATTTGTCGATCTTCTTTACCAGAGCATACTGCTTTCCCTTCTTACTTCTACAAACCTTTGAAATATTTCCATGTTTGTTACAATTATAGAAAACACTGCTTTTCTGATTAGTTTGACTTCCACTGACTTTTTTCCTACACTAATCAACTTTATGTCCATACTTGTTTCAAGTATAATAGTAGCCTTTAAAGGATTGATTTATTCTATCTCCATTAAACCTATGCATCATCACCTGACTAATCATTCTTAGTATTCAATATTGCTTTTGGATTAGATTGTGTAGAATTTTTTGCATCAACATTTTGGATCACAGTTCGTGATCCATCATCAGGATGGTAGAGAGCAAGAGGAGAAAAAATGGTTGATTGCAGACTAACACTAGATAAAAATAGAGAGGGGAAAGGGGAGTGGTAGAGGGCACAAAGTTTGAGGGACAAAATAGAATAAGAAAAACAAACTAAACAAGAGAGAATACAACACAAAAAATTAAGCAAGCCAATAAATCAGAGGGAAAATAGGCTCAAAAAAATAAGAACACTAGGGCAACAAGGGAAAAAGAGCAAAATTAAACTCAATGAATAAAGAGAAATTTTAAGGGTAATAACCAAGACACTTAAATTAATGAAAATAAATTGAAAGAACAAGAAAATAACTATTACCCAAAAGGAAAATAAACAAGAGGATAAATATAAGAGGAACACAAATAAAAGAAACTAAAAGAAAGTGAAACAAAATATCATTAAAAATAAACCAAAAAGAATAAAACAACCAAGCAATTAAAAGAAAGATAATAATAAAAGAGAGAAAATATGGATTGTGGAAACTTGATATCATTAATAATCATTCTCATTTGAGATTTGAATTCAGTAGCTTAATGTCCAAATTTCTTACATCTAAAACATTGTCCAGATAAGAAACCAGAGGTCTGATTCATCTTACTCCTGCATTTTGTTGCCCTGTGACCAAATTTTTTGCATGAAAAATAGACACCATTGAAAGAGGGATACCTTTGTGCATTAGGTTGTCTCACAAGCGGTCTCCTTGCAAACTTTGTTTTTTGCTTCCCTTTGTCCCAAGTCATTTTATTGTCCTTAGAAATTTCACCTACATCATTTCCCAAGCCACCTTTGTCTTTATTTGGTTTTTGTCATGCAAGTAGTTCTCCAAGCTTATCGAAAATAGATCTGAGATTATTCTCACAGATTTTTTCCTTCTCTAGTTCTACTCTCAATTTTACTACCTCTTATTCAAGTTTAGAGCATTCATCAGACTTATTCTGTACCATTGTATTCAAACTTTCTTCAATTCTCTTCTTTTCTTCTACAAGCACTTTTAGTCCAATTATCTCTTGTTTCAAATGCTCACTCACTTCTTTGTGTCTATCCTTGAACTTCTTTAATTTTTCTTTCAACTTCCGGACACATTCATTTGCATCATCAAGATTTTCTTTCAAATCTCTATTTTCATTTTCAACTTTGTCAAGATCCTCAAGTGCAGTCTGGAGTTCTTCTTTATCATCCATTTATTCAACCTTCAGGATCCTCCTCAAGCGGTTAAGCTCTTCACCTAGGAACCAAAGTTCTGATGCCAATTGTTAATAGGTGTAGGACAACTAAGAGGGGGAGTGAATCAGTTGTCACAAAAAATCAAACTCAAAACCTTAACACTTATCAATTTCACAACTACATTGTTTTGTTATTAACCATGAGCATTAAACACAAATAACAGAAAGTAAAATCAACACAATCAACACCAAATTTTTACATGGAAAACCCAATGAGGGAAAATCCATGGTGAGGATTAACTCATAATATAAAGTAGTTCCAAAATGAATGTATAAGGATCACTGCCAAGGGCTCACTACCCAGAAATAGGACTCACTGTCTGGATCAAAATCTCACTGCTTACAAGGAAGCTCACTGCCTACAAAAGATTTACAAAACAAAATTGGGCTTCACAACCAAAATGAACTGAAAAAGTGCACCTAACAAGTGTTGATGTAGTTTTGGTGATGCTCAATAGATTGACTTAACACACTTCATCATTTTCGCTCTTCTTCACCTTCGTATTCACAATTTCCTTTTCAAAAAATCTCTCTCTTCATATTAAAAAATGTTCAACATATATATACCTGATCTAACCGCAAGCATCAATTAGGTTGGCCTAATTAGATGCAATTCTTATTTATCAAAAATACCAATTGTTGGCTTCAAGTATTCACAAATCTTTCCAAAAGAATATTCAAACATCTATCACGCTACACCATGTCGACATAGACCTAAGATAGGTCACACATATATCCACATAATAAAAATTAATTCACCATATCACCATTGTTCATGAAGTCAACCAAAAATAAACTTCATTGCAAAAAGTAATCAACAGAATAATGCTGATACATTGTATGAGCACAGGAGCAAAAGAGATTCTAAACACACATGCTTTCAACATCCATAAACTATTTCCCAAAATTGCAAGCAATAACTATCAATTGCGGAGGAATGTGAACCAAAATACTAGATCTACCATTGAAGAAAGTAAACCTATTTTGCTCAACGGTTCAAGGTACCAGACCAATCTAATACCATAAACAACATGGTGACATCAATGACAACATATAGATTGATCTTCTTCGTTCTTCCAACAGAGAGTAGAGATGGAAGGAGGGAGGGAGGGAGATTTAGGGAGGGAGATAGAGGTTTGTGAGAGAGAGAGAGGAGAGAGTGGTGAGATAGAGAGGAGAGAGTGAGAGGGAGGGAGGGAGAGAGAATTATGAGATAGTGAGGAGAGAGTTAGAGAGAAAGAGGGGAAGAGAGGGATAGAGTGAGAGAGAGATGTAGGTAGAGGGAGGGAGAGGAGAGATAGAGAGTAGAGAGGGAAAGAGGTAGGGAGGGAGACATAGGTGAGATACAAAGTGATGGAGGGAGAGGTAGGCGAAGAGAGAGAGAGAGAGTGGAGATAAAGATAAGTAGGGAGGGAAGGAGATGTAGAGAGAGAAGAGATAGAGATAACTAGATAAGGGAGGGAGGGAGAAAAATGTAGGGAGGAGATAAAGGGGTGTGTGTGTGTGTGAGGGGAGAGAGGAGGAAGGGAGAGAGGGAGGGAGTGGAGAGATAGATAGTAGAGAGAAGGAGAGAGTGAGAGAGAAAGATGATACAACTTGTTGACTACTAAAATTTGATCTCCTGATTACTAAAATTTGACATGTTGATTACTGAAATTTGACTAAGTCTGAAATTTTTAAGATCTTCCAAAAACTAGAATTTGCATTATAACTCCTAGAGATCCGAAACCACTCTCAAACATCTTGAAACTATATACATGAAATATAACTTAAAGTATAAGAAAGTAAATGTCCATATGTAAATGTATATAGTCTCCTGGTAGAGAAAGAGAAGAAGAAAGAGTTCACAAACATTCATTGCAAAATTCAAGCCATTTGGATAGTGCCAAATTTGACACTCCAAATTTGGTGAGCGCAATATGGCTTGTTATGGGTTTTTTTTGCAATTTGGCACCAAAACTGTGTCACAAATCCATGCACTTACCCTTAAGCATTCAAAGTACTATTTCAATTAAGATTCAAAGTTCAAGATCCATATCCATTGAAGCCATTTCAAACAATTTGTAGATTTATATTCCAAGGGTTTGTCGAGCGGTAACATAGATTTGTACATTCTTCATTCCCTCTTTCATGCTTTCATTTCATTTCAAGGTTTGATTACCAAAATGGGGTTTTACCAAGGCAAACCCACCATTCACCAAAAACAATTTTTTTTCCCTCTCATGTGGTGTTTGCAGATCTAGGTGGAAGAAATATTGAAGATCCCTTGAAGAGGGTAAAAGCACAAACCTGTGTCACACTTTATAAAGGAATCGACCAACAACAAAAAAAATTCTGAACTTCGACCACATAAAAGTGGTCTTTATGTTTTGAATTTCAAAATGGTGTAAACTAATGAAATGTAGAACTTTTGATGAAGTTTATTCCTATAATTTTTAATTTAAAAAAAAAAATGTTTTCATTATGTTTTTATCAATTTAAGGACAAATTTTGGAATGCTGAAAATTTAAGAAAAGAGTGACTTCACAGGCCGTCAAGAAACAAATTGAAAAAAACTTCATTTCTTCCTTTTTTTTTTCTCCAAATAGGTAACTTTAATATCTTGTGCATGGAAAAAAAATCAAATTTTGATGTATATTTTTCTCATAATAACGTTTTAAAGTCAGACTTGTCAGAATTTGACAGTTTTCATGGGCCATCAACTATTGTCAATTTTTTTAATCATTTTCAAAAAAAAAATTATACCCTTTTGAAGAAGATTCTCTCCTCTTGTGTCCTATATAATTTAAAAAAAAAATTAATATGTTTTACTATTTTTTTTTTAAATTCTAATCAACCTCTTTTTAAATTTTAACAACCTAGTTGAATTATTTTAGAAATAAAACATGTTAAAACTAATCTAAATATTAAAACAATTACATATTTGGATTCACCACTTTGAGCTCTACAAAAGGGTATTTTTCTTTTTTGTAGAAAAATCATTTTGACTAGAGAAATACTCTACCAAAGTTGAATGTTTCAATTTTTTTGAAAAAGGACGAGTTGGATGCCAAGTAGGATGCCAACTAGACATGCTCAACCGAGTATGTTTCGGTCGAAACTTGCTCAGCCAAAAATACTTAGTCGAAACTAGATCGGTCGAGACGTAACCGATTGATAGGTGCTCGACCGAAAATGGTCGATATAAATATATATTTTTTAAAAAGTTTTTCAACTCAAGAAAACTCAATAAAATACATATTTTGATCAAGGAAGGCTTATTTCGACCAAGGAAGGCTTATTTTGACAAAAGAAGGTTTATTTGAACAATTTAGAAGAATTATTTTGACAAAAAATGGTTTATTTTGACATTTTAGAAGGTTTATTTCAACAATTTAGAAGACTTATTTCGACAAAAGAAGGTTTATTTTGATAATTTAAAAGACTTATTTTGACAAAAGAAAACGTATTTGGACAATAGGAGAGCTATTTTTGAAGGTACATTGATCTTCAACTTATTTAATTGATCATGTCTTTATTTTCATGAATGCATTTGAAGTTTGTTTTCACTATTTTTCAATTGAATATGGTTGAGAACTAGGGTTACTAGGTTATGGTGTACACATGTACAAATACACACAATTTTGTTACATCTTATGATGACATTCATTCTACATATCATGATGATTTGATATGTTCATAGAGACACATGTTCTTTTTATAGATCAATCTGTATTTCATACATTATGATGTGTTTCACATGATCACCAAATTCTCCCATAGCTCATGTGAGACCTATATCAATAAATTAAAGATATATACCTTTCATGATGCTTGGAATATGTAAATTTATGATCTATTTTGTTAGCCTAGATCATACATATGCACATTCATGCTTTACTATCTTTTCTTACATTACATGATGATATCAAGCTTACCCATGACAAAGAGAAACTGCCTAATTATACATGATATATATATATGAATTCAATTCTTAGATTTCATTATTATTGATCACCAATTCTATGTTCTTCCATTCTTGTTGTTACATCCTCCTTATGCCTATGTTTTATTAAATTTACCTTTGCCTTTACTTTTATATTTCCAACTTGGACTTATCTTTTATGTATATATTATTTTTCTATATTTTATGTTTTGCATGATTATGTTTATTAGACTTTTGTTTAGAGTACTCAAGATTTTATGATTTTTGCCTTATAATTTTGGTTTCTCATGTTACCTCATTAATTCTTAAATTTTCATGCATGTATTGTGATACTTTTTGAGCATGTAACTTTTCCACAAATTATTCTTTGACTATTGATTATTTTCTTTGATCCTCTATATGTTCATGGACCACACTTTTAGATCTAGTTACCACATAGACTAGAGGGCATCATGCATTCCATTACATCTTAAACCTTCATCATGTTGTATCTTCATATTATGGGAATCATGTCTCTATCCCTTTACATCTTATTCTGATATGACCTTATATTCTTACATTTTAAGTCATTAATCCTTCCTCCTTTTAACATACTGTGATTTTATTTGTCACATCCTTGCATTTAAGGAATCATGCCTTGAACCCCTTTGTAATCTTATCCTTTCATTGCTAAATACCTTTCCATAGGAGATATATATCATGTTTTCTCTCTTTCACATCAAATATAAGTGGTGATCTACACATTTAGGTATATATCGAGCTCTTGATGTTTCTCTTCTATGTTTTATAGTACTCATTTTATTAAAACATCCACATATATTTCAATGCACATTTAGTGGAAATCTAGTAAGTGATGTCATGATCTAGCACACACATCTACTTACATGCTTTAAATATTTTCAAGTGATATATATTCCAACTATGCTCATGATATGTTTTTAATTTATGTATTTAATTTTTTTTTAATTGATTCAAACCCTTTTTCAAGTGATATATATGTACCATTTATATGAGCTCATGATACCAAATTTTCTCATGTGATATGTTTGTAAAATTTGAATGCTTTTTTTTACTTTAGCTTTAAAACAAATGAACAATTTATAATTTAATGTATATATTTATGAAATATTAATTGTACATGTTTCATTGAAAGCTCATGTGTGTACAAATTTGTATGCAAGTGAATTCAAATTTGAGTGTGATTTGTGATGGTGAATAAAAGGATTAGATCAAGGAAGTATGATCAAACACAAATTGGGCAGAGGAAGAGAAGAGCAGGTGAAGGAACATCTACTAAAGAACAACCCATGGAAAATATTGATGACCAAGGTGACATACAAGTACACGAACAAATTGAACCTAGTAATAGAAATATTTTAGACTATGGTATGGAAAATCTGATGGAGATGGATGAGGATTCTCTTTTCAATAATATTTCATCTGAAGATATGTTATTTGAAAGTACATTAAAATTACACTGAAAAAGAATACAGGATGATATTTTTTGAAGAAAAATCTCTAATTAGAAGAGCACAGTTATTTGCAAAGTTATTTAGACGAAAAGAAATGACCTCTATTTTGGAGTTGTTAGGGCTTGACAATAGGAAAAAGTCATCATATTTAAAACAAACAATTGTTGAAAGCTTGGAAGAAGCATTGGAATGTATTGAAAAGAAGAGTCGATCTAGTGATCTATGTGTTGCATGTAGAGCATTGATGATTGTAATTTATAGTAATAAATTATCACATAGAAGACAAGTTCAAGCAATTTATGAATTACTAAATGTTCCTAGGAGAACTGTTCAAAGGTATATTGAAAAGAGAAATGAAATAGATGGAAAATTTGAGAAAAATTGGGTAAATATTTGTAGGGTTCGCCGAAAAGATAGAATTTCAAAAGATGTAAAGAAACAGGTGGTTGAATATTGGACCACCCACTTTTGTGTTTCTTCCAATAGAAGGGATACTATACAAATAATAGGTGAGGATGGTACAAAAATTTCTCATCCAAAACATTTTATAGATACAACACAAAGTGAACTTTTTGAGGCATTCAAGCAAGAATTTTCAAATGTGAATATTTTTCAAAGGATGTTTGAGACACTACAACCATCATTTGTATGTATAAATAAAGTATGCGAAACTTGTTGCCAAAATCATGTTGAAATTGATCTATACCTACAATCATATAAAAAAGCTATGGCAACAATTGATCAAAATTTAGCCATCCCTGGAAGCACAACACAATTTTTGAAGTCTCTTGTATGAAAAAAATTAGAAGATTCAAATGAATTCAATGTTTAGTGTATAAAAACTGTAGGTAATGATTGTGGAGATTTGAAGAATCTTTTACATGTTCACAATATTGAAATGCAAGTTATTTATAAGATATTTGAATATGAGACATACTTAATGAAGTTAGGAGTTGAGGCCAAAAAAATTGTTCTCAAAGAGAGTGGATTGCCTTACAATGAATTCATGAATAAATTTCACAATATCATATATGCACATATCCAACATTGTCATGGTGCAAGATGACAAGCTAAGCAATTTCATGATTCAAAGAACTGCTTTCCACCAGGTTGTATTCTCTCTATTATAGATTTCTATGATAACTATACATTTAGTCCTTAAACTGAGATTCAAAGTCAATACTATCATTCAGAGCAAGTTGCAATCTTTGTGCAAGTTTTCTATAGGCATGCCGAGTTAGAGGTTGATGGAATGCAAAGTAGCAAAGATGATCAAATTATCATCAAAGAGGTTCACTTTTATATCAGTGATGATATGGATCATGATAGAAGCTATGTAGCTCATTGTTTCAAAATATTTTTTGAAGACCTGAGACAATGTGGCATAAATCAAGAACAACATTGGATATGGTCTAATGGATGTGTTGGTAAGTGCATTATTATTTTTTTAAATTTTATTTATTTATATTTAATTTTAACTTTGAGACTTAAATTGTTTAATTGCTTATATATATAATTACTTTTTTGAAGCTAATTTGGTTTGAGTGTAATTATTTGTAACTTCACAAGACAATTTAAGTCTGCAAAATCTTTTGTTTGGTTAAGCCATCAACATCCTAGAAACAACACCAAATTTTTATGGATTTTTTATGAGAGTGGACATGGAAAAGGAGAGAACGATGGAGTAGGAGCATGTGTGAAGTGTGCACTTTGTCAACATGAACTTGCTGGTAACTTTCACCATATATATATATGGAATCTAGATCTATATATTTTTTTAAAATAGATATATATTTAAACTAAATTAAATTCTTGTAAGTTCCTTGAAAGTAATAGGTGAAAAATTGTGCCAACATGTGTACTTGCAGGTAATTTCATACAAAATGCAAATGAAATTGTTGAATGGTGCAAAAGTCACGTTTCTACTCATGACTCAACATACAACACAATATTTTTGGGAAGTTATAGGTACATCTAGTCAAAATTTGTTAAAAATTTGAATTTCAAAGTTTGTGTACATGATTTAATTGAATTTTCAAATTTGAATTTACAGATATTGATTGATCAAATCCTTATAATTGTCAAACAATTCATGGTATAATAAGTCTATATCAAATCACGACAACGGGGAGTAGTAGGCCTTATGTAATTAATGTGAGAGAAAAATAATGTTTTTGTGTTGATTGCATTGAGGACAATGCAAATATTGTTCAATGTGAGAATATTAGAGATGGGTATGTTTCATGATGGGAAATGAAACAATTAATATCAATCCCTCCTTTTGTTGAAGATGACAATATCGATGTTTATGATCCTCTATATTCAGTTGATTACAAATGTGTATCTAATTTAGTTGTTACAGGTGTGGAAGTTGATTAATTTAGTTAAAATTGATTTAAATATATTCTATGTTTAAGTAAGTTTCAAGCATGTTTATATATAAATTTATATATATTAAAAATATATTTACAAATTTTGTAAACTTTACATGGTGTGTGTATAGGAGATATTTTTGTTGTTGTTGTAGATCCCGACAATGTAGAAGGTGCAGATTACTATCTACTAAGATGTGTGCAACCAAAAAGAAAATTGGTGGAATTGATGACAGATTGTGATGGACAAGAGTATCCCATTGGATCAGTCATTATTGAAGGCATTATCAACAAATAAAGATAGATAAAAATGATATTATATTTGTTGATTATATGCCAGGACAAAATGTTCTACATTACAGTCACTTAGTTAACACAAGAAAAATAAATTTAGAAACTTTACCTAAAAGAGGATGTGCTAAAAAAAGTGGAGGTTTCGTATTGAAGATCATGAAAAGATTTTAGAGATAATTAAAGATAGAGAGGATCCAAATTTTATGTACCAAGAGCTTTAAGTTGTTTTTTGGATATATGTACATATATATATATATATATAAATATATATATATATATATAGAATGGGTTTTTTCAAAGGCTTGGTCATTTATTTTTGGAATTGTATTTAAATAAAAATTTTCTATGTGGAATTCTTAATTTAGTTCAAGAATCTTTGATTCATAATTTACATTTGAAACTCCACTTAAATATGTATGTTAGATCAAATATGCTTGATACAAAACCTAGTGACTAAAATAAAAATTTCACATTTTGCCTAAATTCCTTTAAATCATCTATTTCTTGATTGTATTTTTATGTTTGACATGGAATTGTTAAGTTAACTTTCAAATCTTTGATTTCATTTGTTCAACTCCACAAGTATATTCAAGCTAGATCATATATATGCACATAATTTACAAAACCAAGATTATGTTCCAATTTTGCATTTAAATTTATGTTCCATGGAATTCTTAACTTCAATAATCTTTCATTTCATTTGTTCAACTCCACAAGCATATAGTGCATCATTTGAAATTTACAGAACATCTCTAGTACAACTTTAAAAATTCATTTTGCCTAGGGTCACAAGGATGATTTAAGTAATTTCTAGGAAAAATAAATTGTTAAATTTGTAAGTTAGATGTTTTGTTGGGATCATCTGGTTTTAGAAGGTTTTAGAAGGTTTTTTCTAGCAGGTTCTTAAATGTGAAAGTGTTGGTATATGCTCTTTATTAGTGTAATTTTTTTTTATAGTTTTTCTTATTGGGTTCCTAAACTATATGATTACTTTATTGTAATTTTGTGACAAATCAAAGATCTAGTTGATTTGGTTTTTGAGTGGTGAAGAATATGCATGTGTTTATCTAGTTTTATTTATTTTTTATGTTACTAATGTGACATTCAATATTTTTAAATGATCATCCATTTTCATATCCTAATCATCACATCCTAATTATTATTTTCATCCTAATCATCCCTTCCTAATAATTCATTATTATCCTAACCCAATAATTTAATCCATATCATCTCTAATCCACCCTATCTCATTCTAATCATCACATCTAATTCATCCATAATCACCCTAACTATCCCCCTAATCACACCATTTATCCTAATTATTCCATCTTAATCATCCATCATCATCCTTAATCCCCATCCTTCATCATCATCTTAATCTAATCACATTATCAACCTAATCCCATCCTAATCAAATCCTAATCTAATCCATCAGTCCTCATCCAAAATCTAATCATTTATTATCCATCTATCCATCTCAACCATACATCCAATCTCCATACTTAATAAACAATCATCACTTGAACATAAAAATTTGGTTAAGGTCTCAATGTTGTTCATACATCATGTATCCTTTTGTCATCACCCATTTAGATTTCATCTAGCCCAACCTTAAATCCTTAATCCACTAGCATCCATTTCAAATCCGATCTTCTATTAAAAAATTAAGACCTTAATTTGATTTCATCTTTAATCCAAACTTTCTTAAGAACATTAGCCTATCTTAAGTATAGTTATCAAATCCAACCAACTCTTTCTTAGAAACATTAACCTATCCTTAGTATAGAGAATCAACCTTAATCAAATCAAATCATTTCGAGGTCTTGAAAACTAATCCCATCCTCTATATTCATCCTCATAATTTATTCTTCTAATCACCCACCTTGTCCTAATCATCAGGTATATTATCCAAGATCTATAGGCATTGTAAAATTTATTTTCTTTCATTTAGAGTAGCAACCATGATTTTCTATAACCTTTGGTATGTTACTTACATGTATCATTTTGTGAATGTTACATTGTATGGGTTCTCTTCAATTGGTCTTTCTTGTTCACCTAGGTGCATTGGAATTCATGTGTATTAGATTATATGGAATTCTTAAGTTCATATAGCATGATATATGCACAATTTACATTTAACCTAGAGTGACTTTAAAAATGAACATTTAGAGCTAAGAATTCAGGTTATCATCTATTTCCATTTGCATTTTTATGTTCCACTTAAATATAACATTAATCTCTTAGTCTAATTGATCTAGAACTTACATATTTTCATTTAAATTTTTCTATTTCTTGACCTATTTATTTAGACAAATTCATTTCTATTTAAAATTAATTGTACACCCATATTTTTAAATTTACAAATAGAAACCATTAGATAGTCCAACATTTCAATTTCACGATGTAAATAGATGTAACAAGTGTTCAAACCATAATAATGTGTATAACAAACCTATTCAAACCATAAAACATAAATGAATGAATGTGATGTAAATCATAACAAGTGTATACCATAAAACATAAATGTATGTAATGTGATACATAAATCATAAAAGTGTCTCCAACATAATAATCTAATCTAAAACCATAATACTGTAAAACATCTCAAAGAGAGGGATATCTAGTATGAATAGAGTCATCAGATCTTTGGGCTGATCTCTCCCTTGATCCATGGTGTGATCTCTCCCTCGATCCATAGAATGATCCCTCTCTTGATCCAAGATGTGTGAATCCATGTCTTGATCCATGCTCTCCTGATCTGTGTCTTAAGCCTCATCCCAAGCCCTGCACAAGTTCAAGTACACACATGTTTAAATTTAATTTTTAATACATGTATATATATGTGTACATATATATGTTCAAAATTATCTAAAATTTACAATGTACAAGTTCAATGTGTTCAAACTTACATCAAGTAATTTAATTTTTTATTATTTAAATATACCTCAATTGTATACTGCACAGGATCGCCATCATGCTCCAAATTTCCAAACTCTAACAAATCACCATACTGCTAAAAAATTTCAAGTACACAATTTCAATCAGGAGTTTAACAACTAGACTTTAAAATAAATTACATGTATTTTAATGTAATTTTTTAAAACAAAATTATATATATATAAATTATTCAAGTACTTGTGCTTGATCAATGGCTCTACCAATGTCACTAAGATCATGAGAATGCAAAGACAACACAGTGGGATTTGTAGCATGTACAATATTAGTGCCAAAAAGAAGTTGACTATATGTTCCATGGACAAGATTAGGTTCTGCAGTAACCTCAACATGATCTGTAACATCTTGATGACCTGGAAAAGCTAAAGGATTGATAGAAACATGATGCACATGCTATAGGCTGCTATGGAACATCCTCTGAAGTTGCCACCCCATGGCACATATGTGTACCAGGATATCGCCGTCTAATAAATCCTTGTACATGGTCAAGAGGGATCCCATGGTCCTCACTAATGACCTAATATGCTGCTAGTAAATCCAAAATTGAGACTCTATACATATTACATAGAGTTGTGTGGGTCATATGCTTGACATTTGAAAGAGTAGGTACATCAACATGAATAAATGGATCATAAGATGCAAATGTAGCCTTAGTGGGAGGAAGGCTGATCTGTGGGCATAATAAGTATCTACCAACTTGATCAGATGACATTTGATCGATCTATGTCATAATAGAGGAAATGCTATAAAAAAATTAGGATCGAGTGGAGCATGTTGTTGACTCCCCTATTGCTGCCAATTCCAAATGTTTTGGTAAAACCAAAAATTTTGGGCCAACTAATTCCCTCTTGTTCATAGGTGGTGGAAAATTTGGATGTCTAAACTGTTGTTTGTCAAAAGAACGACCTTTACCTTGGCCAACATGCTCAGGATAAGATGCGTAGTCCACATCCATCTATAAATGAAATTCTGCATATAACTGTTTGACAAAATATTGTGACAACTCATCATTGTGAGGCCATCTATGATATGCTGCCAACCATCTAGGGTATATGAATAGAGAAACAAGAGGATCTATACACCTCATAACCACATATACTCTAATTCTATTTTTTCCTGTATAATGAGGGAACATGGTAAACACATTTTCTTGTGAAACTAATTTTCCAACATCTCTCTATTTCATTATGCTAGTAACACTCCTGGCAAGAGACAAATAAAACTGCTCAATGTTGATATCATCATAAGGATTGAATGATCGAATTGTCTCGATCATTCGATAAATCTCATCTCTAATAGTGACTAATCTATCTCAATTAGCCAAATTGGGGGAGTTGTGAATTATTTTCTCTAAACATCTTAGAGCATTTCCTAATCTAGCAATACTATCTTGATATAAAGTTGTTCTAGCTTGACCATCATGCTCAGAATGAGGTGAATGGTGAGATCCCTCATCAGCCATGATATATATCTGTATGTGTAAATCTAGAGATCTACATATCATTAAAACAAAATATACATGATGTTAAACAAATTTAAATCAAATTTAAAAACTAATATATATATTACAAAAATTTCAAGTTTCAAAACTAAAACATTTTTAACTTTATATCTAATGAGATAGTTCAAATTATATCTATCTCTATGTTCAATAGTTCACCTTCTACAACTTAGATAACATAAGAAATCTGACCACTCCAAAGAGACTTGATACATGTGTACATATGTGTGTGTGTGTGTATGTGTGTGTGTGTGTGTGTGTGTGTGTGTGTGTGTGCATGTACATGTGTACATGTATATGTATATATACATGCATATGTGTACATGTATGTACACATGTATACATATGTATGCATGTATATATACATACATTTACACACACACACGACATACGTATATGCATATATATGTATATATAGATTTATGCATGCATAAATATATATATGTACATGTGTACATATACATACATACTTGTGCATACATACATACACATGTACATGTATGTACATATACATACATTCATACATATACATATGTATACATACATACACACATACACATTTATGCATATATACATGTACACACATGTGTATGTATATACATACATACACACATACACATATATGCATGTACATACATACACACATACATGTATATATGCACATACATACATGCATACACACATACACATGTATATACATACATACTTACATGTACACATACACATATACATACTCATATGTATACATACATGTACACATGGTGAACTGGAAATTTGGGGTTTTCAATTTTGGGTTTATAGAAATGTAAATTTAGGAAGAATGTATGTATGTACATACATGTACATACACATACGTATACATACATGTACACATGCATTTACATATATTTACACATACATGTATATACTTGTACATATGTATGTATACACATACATGTACATACATATATGTACATGTATGTACACACATACACACATGTAAGATTAAAATTAGGACCTTATTTATTTAGAGAACTAGGTTAGGTAAAGTTTACAATTTAATTAGGGTTTAATATCTAGTAAGGTGCTCAAGAACTTGAACATTAGAATATTTGGTGTGTGAAAGTTGGAATTGTGAGAAATTCATAAACCGATAATTTGCTATAATCAAGGCTTAATTATTAGAATATCAAGTGCTTGAAATTTCAAGTAGACAAATGTGGAAGATAAAATAGGATCTTTCCTTGAGCTCATGTACATTGAGACTTTAGTGAAACAAGGTGGCAAAAAAGTCTAGGTTATATCTCTAGTAGTACTTGATAGTTCTTATATACTATGAATGAAGAATAAAATATATATGCTTAATATAAGTTGTGGCTTATGGTTACTTAAGAATGTAGGCGATATTGAATTCATTATTGGAAATAAGACTATATTATATAGATATTTTGATGTTGCAAGTTGATACCTTTAGGTAATTTGCTTTGGATTTTGTGGATTAGGCTTTATAATATGACTACATGATTTCTATAGACCTCTTAGGTATACTTGAACCCCAATATCATAACCATCAAGTGAACTAAGGGACTTGTACCATATTGTTGCATGATTAAATAGAAGGAAAATATCATTTAATTCGATGGTGTTGTTGAGACTAAGTTAAGAGACACATCTTTGTATTCTACTAGCTCTTGTTATTTCTGTTGAATTGTCTTAGAACTTACACACCATGAAAGTGGTAGTTGTAATGCCCAATTCCAAACAAATTCCATTCCCTTATTTTTTCCAACACAGTTCCCTCCCAACTCCCTTTCCCAACGAATTCATGATACAACATTTTTTTTGTTGTTGAGGGATTTTGTCAATAATTTTCAATTTCCTATTTTCTTCCATGTTCTGCATGCCTATCAAAACTCATTGTTCATATTTTGGAACCATTGCCATCCATGAGACCACATTTCTTAAGGGAAATGATTTCTATGTCTCTTAAATAAACAGTTTCATATTTAATTTTCCCTATTTTAAGAGTTGAATTAAATGAATTTTGGTGGTCTAAAAAGCTTAGAAGATGTAGTTGTTGTTTGGCCTATGGTATGTGCTTGATTTTAAATTGGGTGATTATATATATATATATATATATATATATATATATATATATATATGTTACTTGTATTGTTGTATAATAATGACATCTCTTGGAGGCCTAGGGTAGGTATGCCAAATAGTGAGCATGTCCTAACTATGATTTCATGTTTTGAATACATGTCTGGGATAGTTGCATCTATAACATGTCACAAAATCCCCTTTGTGATGCTTTCATGGGTGTCCATGCCCTATAGTTTAGTGGGGAAGAATGTTATCAAATGTTGTCGAGTTTGGCTCTACACCTGTAATGACCCTCCACTTGTGTTGTCCTTGAGTTGCTTACCGACCCGCTGTGAAGTCGAGTATTGATTGGTATGTTGTTTGATTAATTGTGTTTTGAAGTGTTTAAATTTAAGGGGCATTTAAATAAGGGATTGTTTGTGAGTTCATTGTTGGTTACAATAGTTGAATGGTTTTTGTTTAATTGGTTAATTAATTAAAAAACGGGTACTAAATAATTTAAATAAATTAAACTTGAATATTATAATAAATAATTGCTTATTATTAGAGGTTATAATAATATAAGAATAAACAAATTATTCAAAATATAATTTTAATTTGAAGTCAAAATTTAAAAAGATATGGATAACGAAGTGAGTAATGAAGTACTTGGCGGTTACATTCTTAATGGAGAAAACAACATGGGAGCACGTTTTTAGGGGGTTGAACTTGTTGTAATATTTCTTCGCTCCTTGCATGTCGGTACCCATATGTGGATAACTGATTGTTCTATTGGCGATGGGTTTGTTACGATTTGCATGCATTGCACTGACTAATTTCAGTGGAGAGCTTCGCTATCTCTGAGTTGAATCATTGGAGGCTCTGGATAGCTTTGTTGTGGCTTTGATTGGAGAATATAATGGAAGAAGTATCACAAGTAAACTTGCTGTGAGTTTCCCGGCTGTGCCTATAGAGAGCAGAAAGATGTTTCTCTCTGCTTTTGATCTTATGTGGCGCAGTATTAAGTTAGTTTAGAGGCTTCTCTTTTTCAATACATCTTCTAATGAGTTTGATGTAATAGTGGAGAGGTTAAAGAGCAGCTTGTCATCAATTTTGGTGCATTTTTATCCATTGGCGGGGAGATTGGCCTTTGGAGACAAGCAAAAAGGGATGGAAATAGACTGCAATGATGGAGGATGTCATTCATTTTGGAGAGTGCTTAACAGTTGCATGAGTTCTTGCGGGGAAGGAAAAAAAATAAAAAATAAAATAAAGACTAGAAAGCAGGCTAAAAATAGTTAATTCTGCATGGCACAAATGGAATATTTCTAAAAAAAAGAAGAAAAGAGATAGTTAAAAGGGGAGTTATGAAATGCATG
The DNA here is from genome assembly GCA_007258455.2 of Sequoia sempervirens. Classification (NCBI taxonomy): domain Eukaryota; kingdom Viridiplantae; phylum Streptophyta; class Pinopsida; order Cupressales; family Cupressaceae; genus Sequoia; species Sequoia sempervirens. The sequence continues at coordinate 110,820,445 of VDFB02000015.1, forward strand.
CGGAAAGGATGAGATGAAGACAGTGGAAGGGAAAGGGGGGACACGGTTGGCATCACAAGAGGATTAATACATTTAATGGGTGTTACTCTAGGTTGAGGGGAGAACCCATTTTTTAGGTTATTGTATCGCGCTCTTTACCTTGCTGACAGGGCATGAATCTAGCAAACGGGTGAGTAGAAAGAGGAGTTATAGCTTTCTTGATGTTTATTGAGGTGTGTAGTTTGAGGTACCAAATCCATTTACGCAGCAGTTCACATTCATGCTGGAGGGGCACGCAGGAGTTTGGACTACTAACAATAGTGCATAATTTTACCACTTTAAGAGAGAGCATATGTTTCATGAACAAGGGCTCAAGAGCTAGTGAGGGGCTGAGATTTCTATTGAATGATTGCCAATATCTATTCTTTATTTTCTGTTACCAAACTAGGAAATTGAAAGACAGTTGGTGAGATTTTTATGCGCACCTTCTCACCCTCATGTTTTAGTTCCTGTGAAGAGTTGCATGACTAGAACGAAGCAGAGAAAGGCTGATAGGATTATCATTTTAGTGAGGGAGGCTCGCTATCAGAATGTTGTGGTACGTCATAATCTTGAGTGCAGTTGAGGTATGTATTTTATTGATAGTCACCTGGGTTGCATGTATATCAGTTTTGATTAAAAGCTTAACTTTTCTCCTTGTCCTATCGCTGCTTCTCTCTTTTTCCATAACTCTCAGTTTAGTTCAAAGTTTGTTCCATATATTTAAGCTAAGGAATATTCTTTTATCAGAGGACTTACTATAGTTTAGCACCTGTAGATGCATTAGAGAGGTCGCCGAACTCCAGAGTTAAGGATATCGAAATGTTAGAAATGTATGCTATAAATATATAGATATTTATTTAGATCTGATCCTATTGGTAACGGGCGTATTATGTACAGATTTAAATAATCTTCTGGATTCCATTGTCAACCTGTCATAGCTGAAGCACTTGAACATAACAGGAAGTTTAAATGTTTAAATAACCTGCTTGATTCTGCTGACAGTCTATCGCAGTTGCAACACTTGAAATGTTAATAATAATGCAAGTAGATGGCGATACTTTCAAATTCCAATAATAACTTTCTAATATACTAGGCAACCTGTCACAGTTACAATATTTAGAGTTGAGGCAGTGAATAGAATTAAATAGTCTCCCTGAAATCTTTGGCAACCCATCACAGCTGCAATTGTCAGACTTGCAAAGGTATAGTAAACTAGATAATCTCTCTTTGATTCTAATCGCATCCTTCCACAATGGCGCATCTGATTTTAGAAGGGAAAGGATGTTTATACAAGTTTCTTGATTCCATTCGTTATTTGTTACAGCAGCAACACTTGAAAATAGAATGTGGTAGGGAGTATAGATTTAAATAACCTCCTTGATTCCATGGGTGTTCTCACAAACAACAAGGATGAAGGCTGTGTGTATAAAGGAAGAAATTTGGCTTAAGTTCCTTGTAGTAAATCATACTAAATGCACAGATAACAAACACAAAATATTCCAGCAACATTATATATTTTTTTATAATTTTTCTAATTCTGTGTTAATGGGATATATCAAAAGGAAGTCTACCAATGTAATAGAACTTACTGGGCGCTTCCAGCTTACAAACTCTATCCTAATGGATGTTTATTGCTCTTTCTTGAGGGTTCCCATACCCAAGATGATAGGTTCATGCTTGAAGGGTTTCATCTCAAGTGCACCTAGCTGCTGTAGCAATGCTATAAACACTGAAGTGAGAGTTGAATGTTTGTTATTTTCCAAAAGTCCCTTCTCTTCTGCCTTATGCTCTGTTGTCAAAACCTAGCTCCTAATGACCCTCAATCATGTGATGTCAGTCCAAAAACAGTGGCAACTTACTAATAATTAATTTCCTCAAGCGTGTGGTAGCTAACTAAACAACATTTCCCCAATATTGATGCAAGAGCATCTGAGTCCACATGTGATCCTGGTTGCATAAAAACAACGACAATTTGATTTTGGTTTTCTTTGTACTTTGGTGTGTTTTCAAATTGTTACTTGTCTTTTTGAGAATTGCTTCAAGTCTTATTTCTTGAGTCTCAATGACATCAGGACCTCTAAGTGCTATCACACCAAGCTGGACTCTTTGACAAATATCATGCTATGTTTTAGTTTAACTTAGGCAAGGATAGTATACCTAATGTTCTTCAATATCTTGTGGAAGTTTTCGGAACCACCAAAATGAAAGTTGTTTGCAATTTTGTCTTGGAGGTGCATCTCCATTCTTCAATTTGAAAGATTGCTTCATAAGTTTGACACATTTATTCCATAAGAAGAACAATAGTACATGCACTTTATAATCCAATGGGTTAAGTATCCACAATGATTGACACATTTTAGATTGTTATTAAACAGATTGCCTAATAGATCGTTATAATAGAGGTCTCCCTTGGATACCTGACTAATTTTGTGGCAAAATTGTGTATGTTAGCTCTAGTTAAGTTTATAGGTCTTTTTGTACTGTTGTCACTTTTATTTTGTTCTTGACATTCGTGTGCAATTTTGGAGTTTATGATGGATTTTATTTATGGAGATTGTTTTTAGCTTGGAGTTTGATGCTATTTTTTTGAGAACAAGTTTTGTTGCTACCTTGTTGGAAAACCCTTGTTTTAGTGATTTATCAGTCTTCCAGAGAAAGGGAAAGAAGGGAGTTGCTTTAATATTGACTTTTACTTTTGGTTCTTTGTGAACTTTTGCTCGTGTGATCTATTTGATGATTGGGTTTAGCCTTGCACTTGAAAATAGATTCGTTATAAGGATTTTGTGCAGAATGGTGTATGCATTGCTTAATGCAATTTATCATGTGGCTTTATTCCCATGTGTGCTCTCTTGAGTTCTTGAAACTGGTTCATTGAAATCGTGTGGAGTATGAGTAATGTGTTTTCATAATTGGTTCCCGTGTTGACTCTTGTGGACTATGGTCTTTATGTTTGGATTTACTTGGTGGATATTAGCCTTGCACGTGGATGTTGTGTTATTATGAATTCTTTGCATGGGATGGTACATATCTCATTTGTTGTTTTACTGAGATGGTCTTATTATTTTGTGCTAGTGGCTTACCCCATTGAGATAGTAGAATTTTGGTTGCGTAGGGAGAGTGGCTTCTAATGAGGGCCGGGACCCGGAAGAGGTCCTAGGGTAACTCATTGGAGGTTTATTAATCAAGTGAAAACATTAATAATTAATGAGGGGTTTTGGGTATAATCACACTTTAACAAGATATAAGTGAATGCCTCACTCATGACTCAAGTGCTTGTATGGGCTTGAGAGGAGTTGAGAAGGCCTGGAATGGCGAAGTCATTATCTTGTCCTTATGAAAGATAATCGATGCCGCATTGGATTGCATGTGGGGCCGGGTTTCGTAAGAGGTCACCAGGGTAACCCAAGTTGGGGGCCGGGACCTAGGAAGATTCGCCAGGGTAACCAATGCAACATTGCGATGACACTCTTCCCTAAACAACTATATTTGGTTTTGATTTCCTCTATGTTATTCTTGGGTCTCTGAAAGCACTTGTTGGCATTTGTATGTTGATGTTTATTTGGTTATTCCTTATGTTGAAAACAACTTGTGTTGGTTATATATTTGTGCTGAGGTTGCTTTATGTTATTATGGATTTTGTTGTGAAGTCTTGTACCCTTGTTTTGTATGATGGTTATTGTTGGGGATCCTTCTTGTCATCTCTTAGCACGGGGGGTGGGTCTTCGGGTCCACGTGGTTGGGTGGAACGTGCTATGCACCCCATTGGGTCCCCAGTTGTCGATCGGGAAGTGCGAAATTGTACCTTGCAGTGACTCCTGAGTTGTACCAGAGTTGGATCCAGTGTAATAGCTTTGTACTCCTTCATTTAATTGTATCATTCTATATTATTGTATCTTCCCCATTCATGTTGGGAAGCGGCATTGTAATATTTTTACTCTTGACTAATATATTGTCCATATACATGTTATATTATGGTTACTGGTGTATACATACCATCTATGCGATGTAATGATGTTGATGTAAAAGTAATGCAGTCTTGCAAACCCAAGGGAATTGTTATATGTAGTTTTTGTTTAGTTTCTTGTCATGTGATATATGATTATTATGATGTATGTTAATACTAAAAAAAAAAAATTGGTACCATAAATGCTTGATGTAATGTATCCTTTGGGCTTGCTTGGCGGGGCATTACAACACCTTAGTTGCATTTGCTTGAAATTTTCTAAGACTATTCAGCAAATCCCATTTGTGTTGATTATGCAAACCATTTCGGTCCATGACCTCCACGTATTGGTCTTTAAAGTACAAGAGGTCGTATAATGGCACAAAACTGTGTAGAATGTATGAAGTTGTCAAGAGAATGTAATAAGTCTAACATATGAAGATGATTTGACCTCTAAATTTTCACTATATGTGAAGATAGCTCTATCAACCATTGCATTTACAACATCAACAGTAGTTGGTATTCTTTCAATACTAAATAATTTATGCAAAAATTAGCATAGGTATAAACTCAAGAAATAAACAAAGGGGAAACAAGTTGAAGTCGAAGTTCATGTTAGAGTTATTTAAATGGATTCTACACTAATTATGATAATTGTTAAAATTATTTATATATTCTAAAAAAGAAATTGACTTCTTTTAGATTGGATCTATATTAACTTCATGATATTCCCTGATTTTCATACTTAATTAATGATTAATTGGATAGTTGTTACATAATTCAATGGTGTTATTGAGACTAAGTTAAGAGACAAATATTTGTATTTTGCTAGCTCTTGTTTTTGTTGAATTGTCTTAAAAAGTTACTAAGAGTGTCTTTCTCAATTTGAGTCGTGAACTAACATAAATGGCTCAAATAAATATTATTTGTCAAAAGAGAGTATATAAGATTGAAATAACCAGACAAAAGGACAAAACCCAACATCCACAACATTGTCTAAAGCAACATTACTCTCCAAAGGCACCAATGATTGACTGTATAAACATACTAATCTCAAAACAACGAAGGGAAGTTAACAATCTCCTCAGTTAAATGCAACAATCTAAATCATATTTGTTATGCTATGTTTTTTGTTATCAAAAGTATCTTTTGTAAAGGAAAATTCATGTCTTAACCAAAAGGTTGTGTCTATTTCAAAAGGGTTTCCCCTTTCCTTGAAGGCATAATATGTATACACCATCCACGTGTGTTGACTAGATGTTTAGCTAGGTATTCCATGGTGCAATTATACATGTATAGAAGTTGTGTTTTAGAGTTTTGTATTTGTGTGTAAGTTGTTGGAGTTAAAATGACATTGAGAGGGGGAGGGGTGAATCAGTGTCTTATCAAATTTAACCAATTTTCACAAATTCAAAAACCATAGCTCAAATTTAATCTCAATATACTCTGATTAATGCATTCATGAGTTGAATGTAATCATTCATAAATAGAATTGAGAAAAATAATAACCAAACAGTGAACTGAAATAATCAACAACACAGTAAAGCAAAGGGAACTCAGAAGAACAAGAAGACTCAAGATTTTACCGAGTGGAAAACCCTCCTGGGGTATAAAAACCACTCCCAAAATGCCTTCCAGGGTTAATCTTTTAAACAAAAGTTCACAATGCCTTATAGACTGATTTTTGAGCACCCACTCAAGGAGCACCAACCCCTCATTTAGAGATATCTATCTCAAGGAGTACCAACCCCTCAAATTGTACATCTGAACAAAAATTATCTCAGAGGATCTCTCTATTTTCAGTCAAGCTCATAACTCTCTATTTTCCTCATCTACCTAATACATTTTTGACACAGCCAAAGAACAATATTCCCGGATTACAATCAGAGAACTTTTACAGTTTTCAACACTGGTATTTATTTACATTTCAAGTATGTCTGTTGAAGAAATCTTAAAAAAAAAATGTTTTTCACAAGATTCTCAGATTCTCTTGCTAATTTTTTGAATATGAGGCTGAATAATGACAATCTGTCGATGATGATAAAAATCAATAGTAACGCTTATCTAGAGAGCTGCAAATCATCCAAAAAATGCAATAGCTCAAAAATAAACTCGATGAATAACTTGTTATGTAACCGTTTTGAAATTTGATGCCAATCCATGATGACGACCACAGTGTTTTGAGTCTTCATTAACTATTCGCTGAGACAACCCAAAAGTTCTGCTGAAGGCAATTGCACCGCCAAACAATCCTCTTAGTTAACGCATTCGCCATGAGTCATCAGAGTCGGGAAGAACACATAACGGATACATCATGTCTCATCGATAGGTTTCCTTAGAGTATTATTCATTCACTGAGACATTAGCAAGTCTCTCACCAAGATCTCCTTTAGTTTCATCCACTATCGCTGTGACTAAACGATATTGGAGAGACCTATTGAAGACATCATAATGTTTTGCTGAGAGTCACTTGATACACATTGTTGCCGTGACAATTCAATACCTATGCCGAAGGCCTTTATCATTTCCAAGTCGCCAAGACTATACATAGTCGGGGAGACACTATATAGACTGCCCCTTGTTTTTCTGAAACATCCCGAGCTCACCCTAGATCGCCAAGACAGTATCAATCTCACACCGATGAGCCTTTGATAGAAATCCCTTATGTGATGTCGCTGTAACAAAAAATTTCTCTCGCCAATGCACCCTTCTAACTTATGAGGGTCGCTATAACATACCAATATCGGGGAGACCTCTCGACGAAAGCTTGAGTCATATCAAAAAATATTCATTTACTCAAAGTCGCTGAGACAGGATAGATCCTATGCCGACAGAGTTCTTTTGTGTTCTATCGGTGAGACTGGAGGTCACTCGCCGAGACCTCTCGCCAAAAACCCTAGCTCTTACCAAAGAGACTACCTTTATGTTTTTGGTCGGTGTAACAAATTGAATTTTCCAAGACATTATATCAATAGCCATTAGTTTTACTGATAAGTCTCCATATGCATACGGTCGGTGAGACACACTTGAATTCACTAAGACCATATGACGATGCCACAACTCTCGCCTATTGACTTCCACATGCACTAGTCGGGGAGAAAATATGATTTCGCTATGACCTCAGCCCGATGGCCAAACTCATGCCGATATGCTTATTCTGAAGTGGGTCGGGGAGACATAATGAAATCGATAAGACCTTATCCCGATGGTATTGCATATGCCGATAGAGAACACTTTTCTATCGCCGAAACCAAAGACAAGTCTTGCCGAAATAACCTTTCTTGTGCCAGTCGCCAAGACAACGGGAGTGTCATGCCGAAAGCAGCCTGTATGATAAATTCAATCACCATGACATATGAAATGTCTTTCCGATAGGCAACTCAGACATTTCAAAGAGGATCGGGGAGACCCTGCCATTCTCACTCCGATATGAGTAAGCCCGAAAGAGAAACAACCAAAGCCTGTGATATGCAAGGAGAACCATTCTGAAATAGATCATCAATGAGAACAAACTAAAAGAGATTTTGTCATCAAGGACAAATTGTAAACACAACTGAGATTCAACAAAAGTGTATAAACCCAAAATTGAAAACCCAAAATTGAAAACCCCAAATTTACATTTCTATAACCCAAAACCCAAAACCCCAAATTCCTAGTTCACCATTAAAGGCTTTATAACACATACATTTCTTTCACAAAAATCCATATCGACACAGCATAAACCCAATAAAAATCCAACGCATATCCTTCGATTCAAATTTTTTTCCCAAATCACAAACACCGACGTGTTACTTGACAAGAACACATGAAGAAAAATGGTAGAAGAGAACCTATGAACAACATTCTCGATACGGGTCTTCTTGGTATATATTGATGCTTCCAAACCCCTATTCAGCTAAGGTCCTCTCATCTTGGAACGCTTTCACTCGAGCATGCAAAATGGTCGGGCCCAATTTTTTATTTATTATTATACATGTTTTTGGTTAGAAGCTTTTTGGTCGAGTCATTTTCAGTTGAAACCCTTCTGACCAGAAAGGTACCACCACATCGGCGCCATGTCACTGCCATGTGGTTTCAATCGAAAGTCACTTGGCTGAAAATCATCTCATCGGAAAAAATTTGATTGGAACCATTTATTTGGCTGAAAGTGTGACACACTATTGTTCTTTAACCCTATCAACATTTCAAAGAATTTGGTAATGCATTCAAGGACAAAGCATATTTCAATCTGGTATCACTTTTTGAGAGAGAAGGTTGCAGAGAATGAGGTGAATATGGAGTATGTGCCTATAAAGGATCAAGTTGCAAATATTTTCACAAAGGCTCTTCCTAAGGATACTTTTGAGTATCTCTAAGAGAAGTTAGGGGTTATTGCCCCTCCTCCTTTGAACTAGATGTATAAGAGTGTGCATCAATCCAGTGGATTTCAAAATTCATTCCTTGTTCTAGATTGATATTGGTGGTTACCTCTCAGAGGGAGTAGGTAGTGGTATTGTTGTAGTTAGGAGTAGGTTTTTTCATTGCATGGCACATGCAGTAGTTGCTAGATGATGTAGTGTAGTGTAGGAAAAAGTATCCCTTTTTCACACTTAATTTGGGGATTAATATTAAAATGAACTAAATTATGCCTTAATTTAGTGTTTTAATATGTATTTTACATATTCACATTAAGTTTAGGGCCCTACTAAATAAAATGGACTTAATTGTGCCTTATTTTTGTTGTTGTAGAGTGTACCTCTTTACACTTTTACACTTATCTAGGGCTTTATTAATTAATTGAAATTAATTTTCCTTAATTGGCCCCTTTAATTCAAATCCAAGCCTAATTAATTGCAATTTCCGAAGAGGAAAACCCAACATTCATTAATGCCTAAACATAACACTTCTCATTGAGAAATGTGTGTCCTAGGTGAGTGACCTAGGACCTAGAACCTAAATTTGAATTATGTTTTTGGTGGCATTTTAATAATTTCAAATCTATATTCACATTTCAGCTTGTGTTATTTGAATTTCAAGAAATTAATGTTACATACCTATAAATATAAGGTCATCTCATTATGTTTCCCCTAGCAATTCTATGAGAATATTTTCATGAGATCAAGTTATAGTTCACAAGAGCATTTTAAGAGTATTTCAAGGCATTCAAGAGTAGATTTATTGAAGAATTATTGCAACAATCAAGATCCAATTGTCATGTCAAAGTCCTCTTGCATCATGCATGTTATTTGAGCTAATATGTTTATGTAGTGTTCAAGATCCATTCAAGAATTCAAGGCATTGTTTCAAATAAAGTTTCAAGATCAAGACCCACAACCATTGAAGCCATTTCATGCTAGTTGTAGATCTATATTCCAAGGTTCATACAAGATTTTGGTGAGTTGTGACATTTCTTTGTTCATTCATCATTCTTTAATGTTTCATTATTTCATTACAATGTTTAATTACCAAAACAGGGTTTGACAAGGGCAAAACCCCATTCACCAACAACAAAACATTTTCCCCTCTTGATTTGTGTTTGCAGATTTAGGTGGAAGAACTCTTGAAGAGCAAAATTGAAGTTGTCAAAGTTGCATTTGTTGTCATCATTCTTGCAATTTCATGGAAACTCGCCTACATGATTTATTTTTGACTGTTTGACTATGAAAATCAAGAATCTTGGATTGCAAACATAGGGGAAGAGAACCCAAAAACCATTTTTATAGATCCCTAGCTAGGACCCATTCACCATAGGGCGAATGAGTCTTCAATTAGCTTCAGAAAAGCACTTTTGGTGACTGTTACATACCTTCTTACCTCTCTTAGATCTGCAATTTGATTTTTGGTTCCATAAGTTTTATGCTAAATCTTCTAAATCCAAGTGATAGATTGTATTTTGGAGTTGATTTGTTATTTTTAATCTTTCTCCTCAAAATGTTGTTTGGCCTAGACCCCCATCCTTGCAAAAAAAAAGGGAAATTTGTAGATTCACACTTTGACTTGATTCACCTTGAGGTTGATAGTCATTTCATTGTGTGGATCTCATTTCCTAATGAAATTAGAGAAATGGGACCCCATTTCACTCTTTGGATCCTATTTTCCATTTTGGGAAACCCTAGGGACACCCCTATTTCTCATCATTTCATTTTGGTGAACTCGACCTTGTACAACAACATTATGAAAATTGGAGTCCTTTTAACCCTAGATCTGAGTTTTGCATTGGGTTTGCATTAGTTGCATTACATTTAGGGTTCTTTAATCTTTCATTAGTGAACATTGCATTTAGAGTTAAATTTGCATGTTTGCATCACTTTAAAATCATTAAAAATAAAAAAAATTGCACTAGATATGAATTTATTTTGCATATTACTTACATTAAGATCATCATTCAATCATTCAATTTCAAATTTAAATTCATATTGCATAATAAAATTAGTCACATAATTCATCATTTGACCTTAGTTAAACTTGCATTTAGAGACACAAATCTAGAAAAATTTGTTACAAAACTTTCTGTTACATATCAGAAATAGAAAACACATAGGATAAACTTAGAATCTGAAAATTCAAATTTAAAAAGCCCCAACTTGGGACCCATTCACCCATGGACGAATGAGTCCTTCATTGCCTCTTAAAACCAACTTTTCTTAGCTTTTTTGTGGTTTTTTGCACTTCCTAGATCTCTCGGTAACCCCCTGTATTGGTCTGGAAAGTTTCAAGAATTTTTGTTTTATGCATCTAGGTCTAAACATCCATTTAGTGTAGTCATTTTTAAATCATTCCAAAATCATCTCAACAACAAAAAACTTCAAATCTATAGGACATAATTTGTTTACATTTTTGAAGCATTGCATAAGTTGGATACCTTACTTTTCATGTTAAGATGTTTCCTTTTCAAAGATGTGGTTTTGATATGGTTAAGAATGGATTGCATAAGTACACCATCCCCTCTTATGAGTTCAATTTAGAGCACATAAATGAGGTCATTAAGAAACATGTTAGTCATCCTTCCACTATCTTTCCTAGTTATATGAGAACATCTTAGAGCAAGAGAATCAAACCATTGACACAATCCTTAATATCATCTTGCCTATCCCTCACTCAAACCCTACTCTCTCCCATTTGTGAGGATGATATGATACAACAGGATACAAGCATGGATAACCATGAAAACCATAATTGTTCTTCTCTCGATACCTATCCTATTGGTGATGAAGATGTCTTGGTGAAAGAAGATACAATCATTGAGAATCATGAAAGTCTTGTTTATCCCTCTCCTCCTCCCACTTTGGAAGATATTATGAGACAAGATGAGATCATTGACACATTTCTTAACATTACTTTACCTAATCTCCATTCATCTTCCAACATCTTCCGTGCTTGTGAGAATGCTTTAGTGAAAGAGGATGCAATAGTGGACAATCATGACAATCACATTTGTCCTTCGACCAAAATCTCTTCTATTTGTGAAGAGGATATTTTGGTGTTAAGAGATCCAATGATTGAGAGTTATGACAATCCTATTGTTCCTTTTCTCCTACCTCTCCTACTTGGGAAGACATTATAGGACAAAGGGATGTAATCATAGATAATCATGACAATCACATTTTTTCTTCTCCTAATATCTCTCCTAGCCATGAAAAAGATAGTTTGGTGTTAGAAGATACACCCATTGAGAGTCATGAGAATCTTGTTTCTCCCTTTCCTAATGCTCCTACCATTTGGAAAGATCTATTTGAATGAAAGGATCCAATCATTGGTAAGCAATAAAATCATAGCTATTCTTCTGTTAATGCTTCCCTTACTTGTGATGAAGCTATCTTACAAAATATAACCATGGAATGTGATCAAAATTTTGTTTGCCCCTCTCCTAAAAGCTCTCATACTAGGGAACATTTCATGGTGCAAGAAAATGATAGAATGGATACATGTCTTTCAAACAATAGTAATGTGGCTTCCTTAGATGAAGACGATGAAGTGACATTAGACTCACATTCATTAAGACGTCATGAAAATAAGGATAAGTTTATTGAAGTTATGAAAATTGAACTCTCTCGAGTCCTTTAATTCTTAGACCTCCTACAAATCCTTTAATTATTGGACTAGCTAAGCCTCAACTTATCCTCCATCCACCCTCACAACAACCACAAGTTCAAAATAAAACCGTGCTTATCTTAGAACCACCTAAAATAAAGTCAGGAAAGATTTTCTCTAATACCAATTGATGCAAGAGAACTTTTCTCTTTGTTCCCAATTCACTCACAGACACAAAGTTCATACAAAGTATACAAATGAAGATAAGTAACTCAATTTAGTTAAAACTGATATCAACCCATCATATTATTATTACATCTAATTAGAATCTAAAATAACATTAAATCCTAACAAAACATTTGAATTTCTTTTCAAGATCTTTCTCTCCCTTCAGTCCTTATTGCATAACTTTGTTCATCCTCTGTGAATACTCAACCCTTTCCTATTGTCCTCTCTGCCATCACCCTCTACTCGATATGCATACCTATTTATTTTCTTGTACAAACTCTGCTCTTAATTCACTAAATACCATATAAAATGGTGTTGTTGTTCAACAATTTGTACCGCCCCAATTTGGGTTCTACACAGCTACCAAACTCTTTGTTCTTCTCACTACTTTACAGTTGCATCCAAAGTCTTGTATAAAGCTCCTTCTTTCTTCTCATAGCCGACCCTTTTCAAGGCTATCGGCCTTTTCTTATTTCCTGTTCCCTTACACTTACAGTAGCACCAGAATTTTCTCTATTGCACCTCTTTTCTTTATTCTATTGGCCTCTTCCTCACAGCAGCCTCTTTTTCCTCTCCCCTAATGCGCACACACTAATCTTGTGTTCAGTTGCTTTGTTTCCTTCATGACTGATCTTTGTTTTTGTCTCTTCGCCTTCCAAAATGTCCATCAGCCTCTTTTTAAAACCGCCTCCTCTGTTTTCTATCGAATCATACATCTTCATAAAATATGAAAAGGCAATGTTGATTAAACATTCAGATTAGAATGTTTTACAAAATTAATTGGCCTTTTTCATCAATTATGTCGGCCTTATCCAATCGACCTCTCAGTGAATATGGAAAGGCATCGTTAATGTTTTTAATTGCTATCTCTTGTTGAAGGTAAGACAACACAATTCAAATTCGATTCATGCAGTCTAAATAAAAAAAAAAAAGCACAATTCAAATATTGATTTTTATCTTTAAATTCTGTATTTCTAATACCAAATCGATGATAATCATTGCAATTGATAAGTCAATGTTTCCTTGAGGCACTTTGTCGATGAGTTCATGTGCTCGGTTTATGCTTCCACATTTTCCACATTTGCACACATGTTTGCTAGGGTAATTGCAAATATGGTCAATGGCTATTAAGCTTTCATGAGACAACATTCTCCAAAGTTCATATGTCTACATCATTGTCTCGTTAATGTGTCATAAAGAGATTGTCAAATTTAAGAGGTTTAGGCACATAGGAAAACCAAACAAGAATGATAAACCAAAATTTGAAGAAGATCAAACTAATAATTTTTTATTTTTTTTTCTGTGGTGTTGATCGCATATCCACCCACATGCTCCTACACCAATGCTATTTTGTAAAGAAAAATGATGATGACTCTATATTATAGATCACATTATATCAACATCCTTTTTAGGACTAACTCAAACACTTAATGTTTACTCTCATGTGCTCCTTATGTTAGATTTTTATATAGGTTTTAATACTACTAATTTATTCTTTTTATCTACCATTTCATACTTCATCACATCATTACTATAATAGGTTGATCTCACAATAGTGTGTCTCACTTGTGGGACATCTTATTTTTTTACCTAAAGACACATTTTTATAAAGGGGGTTGGATAAACTCTCCTTTGTACAATCCCCTTAAGCTTAAACCAAACCTGCAATGAAGTCTCCTCCACAATTATCAAAATGTTTTCATTAAAGTAATTTTTCATCTTTTGGAATATTAAATGAAATCATTTAGAAATTTTATTTTGTAAGTATAGATCATCTTAGTATAATATTTTTAAAAATATAATATGTATTAAATTTTCCTAAATAATATGCGTGTGTGTGTTGTTTTATAATTAATGTATATCCATTAAAAAAAATGGTCAACCTATATTCAAAACATTAGGAAAAATAATAAATATTGTTAGAAAAATCTAAAAAATAAAAGCACTCCACATAGATTTCCTTGTTTGAATGAAAAAGAAAAAATTAATGTTGATATACATCCTAAGAGAAATGTGTTGCATAATAATATATTCTTATAATTTTAGTTAGTACCAATTTAAAAATATTAATAAGTAAAATATTTAACAAAAAATTATCAAAAATAAAAAATCACTAGACATTAGAGTTAATGATCTAATTCCAAGAAATCATGGAAATATTTTATATTTAATGAAAGTTGTGCAATATGGAATAATGTCTCTTATTACAAAATAAATAATAATAAAAAATAAAAAATAATAGAAATAATTTTATTTTGTAAACTATAACTTAAATATAAATAAATAAATAAAACACTACTCATTAGTTTACATCATCCTTAAATTATTGATGGTTCTATACTATCAACACAAACTGAAAAATACTAAAATTATTGGTTTTAAGCATTCTACTTAAGTCAAAAAGTGGGACACACTATAGTGTGGTCACCAATACGTAAATTATTAACCATGAAAAATAACACAAAATTGTAAACATGATTTTTTATACATATTGTAATGCCTAAGATTTGAACATAAAATGAAAGCAAACTAGAATGCAAACTTTCTATCCAGACCAAATGAAACCTCTAGATAGAGCTCACAATAAAATTCAAAGCAAGACAATAACATCAAAATCAACATGAAATATTACCATAAACCCCATTGTGACTTGATTTGCTCCTTGATTAGTTGGAATGTGGATGCTCCTTATCCTGAACATACTAATTTGACATGTACCTAGCATAAATGATTATTCTTTTGCCAAATTTGATTATGAGATCAATGGTGGAGGATGGTTGAGATGAATTCCCTAGGATCTATGAGAGGATGAAGGGTAGAGATGAAGGTGGTTAAATTGCAAATGGTTAAGATGAACTTACTAAGTTTAATAAGTAGTTGTGAGCATGAGAGAAATAAGGGACATGCACACCTAAGAAGGCTATATTCTTGGATTGTGTTGAGAGAATAAGAAGACCATAAAGACAAGTGTTCTTAGGTGCCCAATATTCTTGGAATGTGTTGAGGAAATATAGACAATTAAATATTATTATTATTAAATTATTTTAGCCACATGTAATATGGAAAATAGGTAGAATATGTATTTATTTATTTATTGTGAGAAAATAGAAAGAGTAATTAAATAATATGATTATTTAATTAAGTGATAGAATTTATGTGAAGGGGACTTGGTTAATTAGGACTAGGTGAAGGTGATTAGGCCTAGGAGATGGAATTGATTGATTAGGGTTAGGTGATGGATGACTAGGGAGTCTATATTTTTCCCTTCTTTGATACAATGTCACAAAATGTATTGCTTCAAAGAAGAATGAAAAGTAGGATGGGATGGAATGAACCTTCAATAGAATTTTTTCTTGGTGGCTTAGGAATGTTGATGGAAGTGATGCCCCCTCAAGAGAATTGTTGGGTGAGATGAGACCCAATAGCTATCTTGCAAAGATAAAAGGTGATAGAAAGATGTCATAAAGGATAAAAAATTACTTGAGAGAAATCATGTTGGGATGATGTGCATGCCATGAATATAGGACCGATGATGGATTAAGGATTGGGCATGTTGATTGATATTTCTACGATGATTAAATTCAATTGCATGGATATACGTGTTAGATGGTGAAATCTTACAAGGATATAATGCAACTGAATGACACATTATTGGGATTATGGATAAATGGACGATTAATACATGTTGTCATAGTAAATTCATGTGCAAGGAGAAACCTTTATTTTTCTATAGCTCTTAGTGCTATGCACCATGATATAAAGGAGCCTAATGATGATGTTCCATGTGCATAAGGACTAACTTACAAACAAAGAAGTTTCAAATAGTAGAGGGATCCAATAAACACATTTCCATTAGCACACCATCATATGAAGGATGGGGGTGATTGTGATGGTGTGATGGAACGATCACTAAGACAATATAAAATAAGCAAACACAAACCCATACAAAAAAGCAATCAAATACGCACAAAAAACACAAATTATTATAAAATGAAATTTTGAAGCCAAGGGTGTATGAAAAGATGGGATTGGATGGATCAGTTACATCCAAGGATTGGATTATATTTTTTCCCTTGTTCAAGGTAAAAACTAATTGATCTTGATTGATAATTATGATGATAGCATTGTTGATGTGGGTAGGATGCATCTTGGAATCAATGCAATGATTATGAAAGATATCGTGGGGATGATAAATTGGATTGGTTGTAGATTGAACATATATTGGAGAAAGATAAGGAACAAATCTTATGGACATTTAATGGATGTGGGGTTTTGGATGGGGTATGCTTGGGTTTTAGGGATTCAATGTGGATAAGGTGTTTTTTGAACCATACTTCTAGATTGGAAATATGTTTAGATAAGTGTTTGTTGTCTTTTATCATTTTGGAGGTGGAACTAATGGCAAGGGATGATCCAAGACTAGAAATGAGGAATAATGATTTAAATGGAATGGTTGACAAATTAGATGTGATGGAGAGGATATGGATTGATGAAAGGATGTAGCAGGATATGCTTAAGGATTTCATTGTATAGAATTAACATTTTTTGATCCAAGATAAGTGTTGGGTAGTGACATATATGAAATGAAGTGATTGTAGATGGTTTGTGGCCAAAGGATGGATATTCCCCCAATCATTGTTAATATCAAGGTGAGTAAGAAATATGGATGAGGCATGGCTAAATGGAAATGGTGGATGGTTATTATGGAATGTCATGATAGGATGAATATGTTTGATAGAATGGATGAGACAACTTACCCCCAATTTCAAGGTTTACACAGTTTTTTTATTTTACTTATGATTCCCATGAATGGGTTTCCATCATCGTGCTTTCCCAAGGTGTGAAAAGAAGTGGTTTTCACCACTGGACATATTATTTTTCTTTACTATTTTTTTCTTTTTTCTTTTTATGTTTGGAATTTATTTGGATTTTTAATTTATTTGGAATTTTAAAATGTAGGGATCACATTCATGGACATTTGATGCTGTTGATATGGATACTTCAATCATGACATGTCAATAGTATCTTTCCTTACAAAGTTTCTTTGCTAGGATCATTCCACTAATATATAACTGATAATTGTGATAATGTTCTTTAATATTTTGGTTGGCCTTGTCCAAATATACATCTTGATAGAGTCATCATAAATCTTGTGGTAAATTTTGGTTGCAAGGATGTGACAGATTCCAATTTTTTGGGTGGAATAAGGATGAAGTTGAATGGATTTACATGTTGGAATTGAGGAGTCAAATTTGGATTGTAGATGTGATAATTTGCACTTTGGAGGTGGATGTGTGGGTGTATGAATTTTGGATGTAAGGATTTGAGATTTGGATTGGGTGGTAAATTTGGATCTAGATTTGACATTAGTTTTTCAATTAGGACCAACATTCTTTTGAGATAGTGAAGCTTTACATGATAATTGTGAAGGTGGTGCACACTTATTGTATGTAATGTGATTTTTGATCTATGGATTTCTTTCGATGACATATTTTGATTGGATTCATCAATGAACTTTGCTTTGGGATCCATGTTTTTTTTCTTTTTTCTTGATTTTTGGATGCATGTCACTTTTTGAATTCATTTTTATTTTGACATGGAATCTATATTTTTTTTCTTTGGTATGGATCGTTTTCTTTATAGGGATGATTCATGTTATATGATGGATGTGGTTGTTTGTCCCAATCAAGCGGTTTAGGATGTTTTCAATGTAAGTTGTTGGTATGGATGGAAAAATTTGGGCAAAGATGGGTGGAAGGAGGATTCTTTGAAGAGTTATTATGGATAGCCTCTATTTTGATGCTTTTATTATATGAGGTTTTCCCAACTATCATTGATTTGTCACCATTGGACTACTTGTTGGTACATGTATAAAATACCTTGATATTCATCATTTTTATATACTGATATGGGTTCTATATCACCTTGTTCATGAATGCCTAAACATTTTCCATTGTAACCCATGTTTTGATAAATTTTATTTTCCAAAGGATATTTTTCATTTTTGAAATAAGATGAAAATCCATCATTAGGAAACCATAACTTAGTGGAGATGTCTATTTTCTCTTCTACAAGAATGCCAAATCATGTGAAGGAAATTGAACCTAGATTGGAGGATGATTATGTTTTGTCCTTATCGGTAACCATGGATCTTGATCATTGGTACATTCAATGTGATCAATCTTATCTTGTGAATTCTCATGCATGTTGGGATCCATATCATTGTTTGACTATCTATCTATCTAAAGGAGGCAAGTGTCTCATCTTGGGAAATAGAAGTTTTTGGACATGTGCTCATGTTTGATTTCATGGCCATGGATGGGATTAAGGTGGAGTGAGGGATCATCTTGAATATCTATATAAATAGAGGGATCTCAATTAAAGATCAAATTTTGGATTTCATTATCATAGATAGGATCTTGATCAAATATGGGATTGTCATGGGTTTCATAATCATTTATTATATTTAAATTATTAAACCTTTTAAGTTTTAAAAGCCCATACTATGAGATTTTTAAGGGGATTTATAAAGACTTTTAAAGATTCTTTAAGATTTTTAGAGGATTTTAAAAGATTTTAAGGGAGATTTTTAAGGGTTTGAAATATTATAAAAGATATTTTAAAACTAAAATTAAAGTTAGCCTCCAAACTTAAAACAAATTTAATCCCTTATGATTTTTATAGCCCAGAATTATGAGGGCCATGAATATACAGGAGACGGTTTGGTTTTTATTATAGTTAAAACTAATATTAAAACTAATCAACCTCTAAATGGATTTCCTACAAGAAAATACAAAAACAAATAAACAATATGGAACCCGAATAAGGGATTATAGACAAATAATTTGTTTTTAAGGGGGTAAAGATTGATATTATTGTTTTATTTGTAAAAATAAGGGAAATTTGTTGTAAGGGGGTTATTTTATTTTATATGGTGGTTTAACCCCATATGGGAAAATTATGTAATTATGGGGGATTTTTGGAGATAGGGTAGTTTTTTGTAATCATATGGTTAAAGACCATATTGAGTAAATTTTATGTATAAAAAGAGGGGAGTTTAGGAGTTTTGGTAACCATGTGGTGACTTAGAGGTTGTGATTTTTGGAGAGAATTTTCTTAGAGAGTTTATGTGTTCAACTCTGTGCTTCAGAGAAGTGTTATTCTACCGCACTTGAAGGAGAGGAACTTTGTAACTCTTGTAAACCAGGAGATTCGACATTGTTCAGTTGAAGCCTTGTAATCTTTATTGGAGCATAATCAAGGATTGATCACTTTGTTGGAGAGGGACCCAAAGACGTAGCCATCTTGGCAAACTCTATTATCAACTCTAGTCTTGTCTTTTATCTCTCTTTCTCTCTATTATTTTGTTCATCACTTTGTTATTGCTTTATTCATTTAAGCATTTTAGTTACTTTTGAAATTAAGCATTCCAAGTACATTTGAAATTTAGCATTTCAATTACGTTTTAAATACCTTCAATTTAATCATTGTAAAAGTTATTATTCACGTGCAATATTCCTAGATCCTAACATCAGATCCATCAAAGATTGAATTAACATGAATAACATGATCATCACTAGGGATTTTATCCATAACTTGAAATTGATTTGGATGGGAGCAATTTGTGACATTCTTTAGAGCAAGCTTTTGAGATAACCTTGGTTCCTTCTTAGACAAGACAAATACACTTTGTGTTGCTTTAATATTCCCTGTATCGACTAGACCTTTGGTATATGTTCATAATGTCACATTTTATAGTATGCTTAGGCTAGTGGGATACTATTCGACCTTATGATACTTCTGGATTTTGGACCTTTTAGATTTTATGGATTTCATGAAATTTTTATGTCATCTTTCCATGTTGGTTGACTCATGGAGATGGTATTTTTATGGTATTTGATCTACGATAGGCATAACAGTAGGAGACTCATGGATATGTGTTGTGGAATTAGATGAGGGTGATATGAAAACTATAGAAGATTGGGAGGAATCAAATGAATTGGTTGATAATGATTTGGAAGAGGTGGACATAAAATATTTGGGTGAAGAGGACTCAAATGACATGGATTGGAGTGATGGGGAATATTATTCTAGAATGGTATTTCCCTTGATAAGCATGGGATAAGGATGAATCATGTATGTTTCATGTTGGTTCATGAGGTAGCTAATGCTTGGAAGGTAGTGGTTTTGAAGGACATGAGATTTGATGATAGGGAGTAGGATCTCATAAAAGGTGTCTTGGTGAATAATATCATCATCATTGTAAGGATCATATTTAGGTTGGTTGATGAGACCATCCTCATCATCATAAGGATCATATTTAGGTTGCTAGATAATGCCATTATAGTTATTATATTGGCTTGATCTTGTTGAAGTGAACAACCGATATGTTCAATCTACAACACCAAATAACCTCCAAGATCTTCAATCTGCAACACCAAATAACATCCACATGCAAAAGAGAAGAAATAATAGTCCACCAAACAAGAATTATAATATGATACAAGATTCAAAAGATGTGAAAAAAATATAAAATATGCAAGAGATGCCTTGGTTATAAAGGAAAGGTGAGAGAAAGGATTAGAGAAGAGCATGAAAAGTGTCTTTAATCCTATCATATGTGACAACTAACTCATAATGTAATCACATGCAATAAATAATACTTCTAGAAGGAATGCAAGGACCTAAGTAAACTTAACATATGAATAAGTCCTCTAGTAGGAACTAGGTGTAATAATTTATTTACACCAACACCACCCCTTAAATGCAACTTAGGGAGGAAAAAACCAATGAAAATACACAAAAGATGCATAAGATGGGTCTCGATAATAGGGCCTAATTAGGTACCCATGTACAAAAAACAATATCTCACAAACAAAGAAAGGAGAAAAGGAGAAAATCCCTATGGGATAAAACTCCTCTCCAAAAGAGTCAAAACATGCAAAGAAAAAAAAAAAAGGTAAGAACTCATGAAGACCCCCAATGGAAAAAATATTTTTCCCAAAGAATTGATTAGAACTTAAGATAATGAGGTAATTCCAAAGGCTTAGTGAAGATGTCTACAACATGTTGCTCTATAGGCAAGTATTGCAAACTAAGAACACCATCATGGATGACTTTCTTGATGAAATGCATGTGGATCTCACTATGCTTATTACATTGATGCTCCATTGGATTGCGAGAGATATGAATGACACTCTAGTTATCACACCAAAGAGTAGTAGGTTGATTGAAATGAAATCCAAACTCATTCATCAATTGATGAAGCCACAAAACCTCTTGACTAGCCAAGACTACACCTCAATACTTAGCCTCTATTGATGATAATGCAATCGTAGTCTGATTCTTGCATGACCATGCAATTATACCATAACCAAGGCCAAAGACAAATCCAAAAGTATACTTTTGATCATTAACATCACCAACCGAATCTAAGTCAGTGTAGCCCAAAATCTGAGAAGCTCTTGATGTGTAATGAATGCCAAAATGTGTAGTGCCTTGAATGTATCTCAAGATATGTTTGGATTCCTCCTAATGAATCTCTTGAGGGTCCAAAGAGAAATGAGATACAAGGTCAACCATAAAGGAAATATCAGGACAACAAAGTGTCAAGTACAAAAGACTACCAACCAACTATCGATGAAAGGTAGGATCAACTATAGGAGTAGTGCAACTGGTAGACGGTACAAAACTTGACTAAAAAGGTGTGGGGGTAGGGTTGGAATCATCCATACCAAATATTTGAAGCAATTCTAGAGCATAAATTTGTTGTAAAATGAAAATCCTTGCAAGACTGATGAACCAAAAAACCAAGGAGCAAAGGACAAAGGTCAATCATATCAAAACACTTCATTAATGCTCACTATGCACTCTGAATCCTCTGCGAGAGTCGAATCATCCACATAGAATCCTTATTGATGAACACCTAAAGAGATCATACTTGTGAATGGAACCATCAACTACATATTTGGTACAATACACCTACATGCAAAACCAAATACAAGATAAGTATGGTTCCTCATCAAAGAAAATACTCCTCATCCATAGCACTATCCCACTCAAGAATATTGAAAGCATCTGAAAACCTCAAAGGATCATAAAAAATGACATAACTCAAAATACTAAGCCCCGAAGTTTGAGAACAAGTGTGGCAAGTATCTCTAGGATCACCAACAAGAGGACCAAAAAACTCAAGGGTAGTATGACCCCATTGTGGCCTAATGGTTGGATTAGGAGGAGGTGGATCGAGACCGTCATCAAAATCTTCCTCAAGAAGAAAAACATCCTCAATTGAAGATTGAGTAGGTAGTGATGAAGAAGAACTAGGGGGATCCATTTGTGTGAAGAACTCAACAAACTAAACATCACAATAAAAATGAACCTCTCATGTGTCAAGACCAAACAATCTATATGCCTTCACATCCTCACAATAGCCAACAAAAATGAACCGCTAACTCTTCTTCTCCATTTCTTTATGTCGACCATCTGGAATGAATTCCCAAGCCTTACTACTAAATAATTTGAAGAAGGATACATTAAGCTTGTTATGGGATGAGGCCTCCTCAAGAGTCATATTTTGCACTACCTTATTAGGCATACTATTCTAAATATGGTTGGCACAATTGACAACTTTGAACCAAAACGTTGGAGCCATGGACCAAGACTAAATCATAAAATTAGCTATCTCTCAAAAAGTCTTATTATTTCTCTTAGCCACACCATTTTCTTGAGGAGTGTAAGGAACCATGTGTTGATGAAGAATACCATGCTCACTACAAAAAATCATGAAATGCCCAATTGGCATACTGCCCCCATTATCTGTGCATATCTGTGAAAGAGAAAAAATTGATTGCTTCTCCATAAATCCTTTGAAGGTCTTCATGGTGGTGAGAACCTCACTCTTGTACTTCAAAAAATAGACCCATGTGCATCATGAAAAATCTAATAAAAATGAGGATGTGCTTAGCCCTTAAAAAAGGAGTTGTAAATGACATGAGGTCACTACAAACCAACTCAAGGGGTTTGGTTGCAAGTGCATCATGACCCTAAGGAAAACAATACTGATTTTGTTTCCAAGAACACAACCTCAATAAATGTCATTTCCATTGAGATCTTAGGAAGACCAACCACTAAGTTATGTGCATGCATCTGCTAAAGATAACTATAGTTCAAGTGCCCAAACCTTTCATGCCAAATTTTTCCTACTAAATCACCATGAACAATAAAGGATGAACTTGATGAAGACTCAACACCATCAAACCGGAATAAATGTTTCTCATGATCAATTGTCCCTATAGCAACAACCTTCTTAGGATCTTGTAACTATTGAATAGTCACATTATGTGGAGTAAACTCAACGATCATTTCCATCATCAAAATGACAAATCTGATATATGGAAAGTAGATTTGTTGAAATATCAAGAACAAGAACATCCTCAATGCAACTATCTAGCATCTGAATGAAGCATGTTCCAAAAACTACAATATTTGAAGAGTTCCAAACTACAATCTAAGAAGTAGAAGTATGAGAAAAGGAATCAAGGAAATCACATGAATTGGTCATGTGATGTGAACCACCTGAATGAAGAATCCAACTATTAGTAGATGAATGCAAGGGATGAAAGAACTTACCCTTTGCCAACAAAAGAAGACTTAGGAACTGAAACATTATGTATCCTCGTAGCTTCCTTCAAGGCCTCTAGTCTCTTAAAATAATGATACTCATCATGCCCAATTTTTCCACAAAAAGAACAAGGTTCTCCTTTAATTATCTTAGACTTAGAAGAAAAAGAAGAAGAAGAAGGAAGTTGAGTGGAATTATGAGGATTCTTCTACTTCAATTTGGAGACTCACTACCTAAATGCGATGCTATCTTAGGTTTCTTCTTATTCTTTCATTTTCCTTTGAAAGATTGAGCTATTAGAGTTTGGTTCTTAGAACTAGGAAGTGCATCCATTTAAATCAACTTGGCCTACTCCCTAGTAAAACACTCACAAAACAAATCAAAATTAGGCATCTCATAATCTTTCCCCATGAAATCCATAGTAGAATATATAGTAGAAGAAAAAACTTGATAAGGACCTCTTAACTTATAAATAATCAAGAAGATATTGTTAGAGTTATCATGCATTAATCTTTAATTGATTATTAGTCTAATTTATTATCATGCACTTAAGCTAAACTTAGGAGTGTTTTAATGATTTATTAGTTGAGCTAATATTAGATCATTATGTCTCATCTCATGTGATGTTGACACCTGTCATGATATGATCCCTTTCTCATTTAGGGTTTTGCTCTTAACCACCAAATCCCTTTTGGAGTGGTTTTGGTATTTTGGCTATAACTTTTGCGTTTGAACTCGGATTTTCAAAAACAAAATATCATCGAAAAGCTAGTTCTGAGACCAATCCAGTGGTGTAAGTGATTTTTCCTGATATTGCATTTTTGCTACATTTATTTCTAGTCAAAATTAGATCTTTATTTCTACCTTTCGGGGAAATAACTTTTGCATACAAACTTCATTTTTTTTAAATGAATAGGCATTGGAAAGGTCTTCTAGTGCTATGATACCATGTTGAAGTTGATAAACACAACCTCACATAACCCAGTGATCACCTGCAAGAAAAATAACCTGTCACGTAGAAGAGATTGGAACAACACGAAGATATTGCTCTGCAAACCAAGAGAGTAAAATTGCATAAACAAGAATTGAATAATTACAAAGAGATCAATCCTTAGGAAAGGAGATTGAAACCCGAAAGTGAAAACCATGGGATGAATAATTAATTATTAATTAATTATTAAAGGGCCTAAGTTTAACTTAAGTCAAAATAAAGTAAAAGGTGACTTAATTAATTAATTGATATGATTGAAAATAGAGAAAACCTCATGGGAAAAAATCCACTCCAAAAAGAGATCTTATGTTTGTACATGGGTACCTTACATGGCCTTATTTGTTGGGACCCATCATGCATTCTTTTTAGGGTTTTTAGCTACTCCCTAAGTTCATCTTAAGGGGGGATCTTAGAGTTATCATGCATTAGCTAATAATTAATTAATCTTTAATTGATTATTATTCTAATTTATTCTCATGCATTTAAGCTAAACGTAGGAGTGTTTTAATGCTTTATTAGTTGAGCTAATATTAGATCATTATGTATCATATCATGTGATGTTAACACTTTTCATGATTTCATCCCTTTATCATTTAGGGTTTTTCTCTTATAAGCACTCAACCCTCATTATAATTAATTATGTTGAGCTTTCATATTTTCTTGAGAGTCTCTTGTTTCTGTAGCTTTTTCTTGTTGAAGAATATTGCATATGTTTTTTGTAGATCTCTTGAATGGAAGGTGTCTTTGTTTGTTGTTTGATCTTGTGGCTCATGGTTTTGTGCTTGTTTCATAAATTGTAACAAATACATGCTTCTTTAGATTTATCATGTTAGGGAAGAGAATCAAGAGCAGCCCAACATTCCACATATTTTATAGCTAGGGGGTAAAGAAATTTTCTATTCTTCAGTATCCAACACCTAGTGTGAGACAAATTTTAAGCAAGAGCACCAATTTGAGGCATGAGAAGAGAATTAGCTTGATAGTTACTATTGTGTGGTCTCACAACATGCCCCAAGACTATAAGACTTGGGGACTCGAGTGAAAAATAATGCTTATGGCAGGTGTTGGCTAGTTGAAAAGATCACCAGAAGTGAAGAGCAAAGAGAAAATCTTTAAAGGAAAGAGTACTTTCGTAATATAGTGTTTTGGGTACTAGACACCGGGAACTAGGAATGTGAGAAAGGAAAAAGGTAATGTAAATGTTGAGCAAAGAGTTCTGGTCTAATGGTCAAAGTCTGAGGAAATTCATGGGTAAAGTTGAATATGGGTATTGGTTAACAATGCAAAGTAAAGTTTTAAAATCTTAATGTTATCCAAGAAGTCTGATAGTCTGATAACCTGGTATATAAAGGAATAGTTATGTGAGAATTTGTGCTTTTTGGACAGCATGTTATTTATGGGAAATTAACTTGATAATGATTTAATGATGGTTTTATTTACATGAGACTTTTATAAATGTTTTTTTAAGGGATTTAGTCAGTGGAATTGTAATTGCAAGAGAAGTAGATTGTGATGAAGAGTTCAGGTATGGACAACCAGGAAAATTTGAATTATGGATAGAATCATATCCAAATCAGGTTGCATATTCCGGGATGCCATATGCAGAGGGGTTTGAGTCCACTAGAATACTAGGGATCTCAGTATTTCACATTTGACGACATGAAGTTCCAACCTTCGAGGAAGCTCATTCTTGAGAGTAGAAATCCCAAGGCAAAACAAAAGTGTAGGAACGAGATGATGATTTAATCAAACTGAATATATGGGAAGGTTCCTACACACTATCTTAATTCAAGATATTTTCCTGGTGATAATAAGAAGATGAAAAACCTGAAGTGCTTCAACATGTAGATAGAGGTTGACCTTCATTAAATTTGTTTGCAATTCTCTTACCAATCACCATATTCCATGTGCCTTGATGTGATTCATCCCTTGGATTTCCTCTCATGTATTTGTCTTATCCTACCTATATCTTACTTCTATAAAAGGCCAGGGGAATTTTTTTTTAAGTTCAAAGTTTTTGGATGTTGGAAGATCCAAAACTTCTTTAAGTTTTGTTCTCTTTTCCTATTTTTTGAATCATTCTGGACTAAAAAATTGTATGCACATAGAATTTAATCAATATCGAAGCCAATTTGATAGCTAGCTATCTCATGAATTTTTGTAGCCGGTTTTGTTAGTTCAACCGAACAAGACCGTATGTTGTGTCATTTAAGGGTGCATACAAAACCTACTTGGTGTCCATTTAAAACCCCCTTCTTTAAAAGCTCGCACCATTTTGTATGTAGTTGTGAAGCAATCTGGTGAAGTATAAAGCGGTTTGATTTCATTTGATTAACTCTTGGGGCATGCATGGAGAATCACCGAGAGAAATTTTATTTTTTAGTATTTTTATGCTTTATTTTAGATTAGATGTTTAAATTCTTGAAAATGTTTCAAAAAATAGATAGGTGAATGGAAATTATTGAAAATATTTCATTTCTTATGAAATTGATGAATGCTTAAAGCCAAATCTACTTAAGTGATAGCAAAATTGTTTGATGTTCATGAAATATTATTGCAAATCTTTTGATTTCATGAGATTATTTTATGATTGAATTGGAAATCCTATATCTGATGCTTATGATTCTTAACAAGATCAGAGATAACTAGAGTCCCCTTGAGATTAATAGCAATATCACATCATACCCTAGAGTGAACCTAGTATGGTCAAGACTTAACTACTAGAGCCTTGAGGATTAATCAATTCAACCTTTTCCTATAACATGGACACTTTAGGTTTCCCTGATTCAGTCTTTCAAGTAAAGATAGGTTCTTTTTGGTTTGCATATGAGGATTTTTTTTGCACTATTTTTGTGAGTAGCATCACCGTTAACAAGAACTGGCGCTAGGAGGGTGTTCTCTTTGTGTGTTTCATCTTTTCATTTCTTTTTATCTTTGTGTTTTGTTTGGAATCTGTATTGGTTCCAAGTTTAAAAGAGATATTGTAAGGTGAAAATCTAGTGCAAGCCAGTATTTCAAAATGGAAGTTGAAAAACTCCAGAAAATTCTTAATAAAAAATTACATCCTTTGAGTTTATTCACCTTTGGTAGAGTCACCGAGTGTAGAATTCATGATACAACTGATCAAGGTGAACTTGACTGTGAGTTTTTTTTACTAGGGTAAGTTTGGCTATATACAAAGTGATTCCATTAACAAAAGAAGTTTTGACTACTAGAAGAAAGGGATTGTTAACGAGAAAAGAACATAACCCTTGCAGAATTGAAAATGTTAGAAAATTAACTAATATATCAAAATGGTTTGATAATTGCTATTATTATAAAGAAAATCTTGAAATTTTGTAGAAAAATAGGCTAGAATGTCGAGGCTTAGAAACATTGTGTCGAATATGAGGAAACGACATTGATGAGTCATCATTCTCTTTATACATGGAAAACACAAGTGAGGAGAAGGAGCAAGAAATTCGAGCGCGAGACATGTGTTTTTTGTTCCAAATTGAAAATTCACAAGCTAAAAAAGGAAATTTTCCTAATTTTATGCAAGATATAGTGTATCAAGCTTTTACTTTTTCTCTCTGTAATAAAAATATAAATTGTGATATTGCTTGGTCTAACAAAGTTCAAAGTGAAGATAGGACCAAAGGTACAAAAAATTTTGGAGGAGAAGAAAGTCAAGAAATGGACACAGTCGTTCATGGAGTTGAACAGAGTAAGGAAATAAACCATGAGCTAGGGTTGAAAGAAGGTAGAGTATTTTCACATCAAATGAAGCAATTGACCTTTAATGAGGTCATATTCATACATATGAGCCAAGTTATTAGTAAGTACACCTTTGAATTTATGTTATTAAACATAGAAAATTTAAAAGAATTCATTGTTATACTAGGACATTTGAAGTTTATCTGAGTGAATTTAAAGATAAACTTGTAATTCGTACCAAAACAACAATGAAAATAGTCACATAAATTAGAATAAATTGTTTTATTAGATTTAGTAGTTTGTTAGAATAGAGTTTTGGTTAGTTAGGGTTAGTTTTATTTTGTAGGGTTTGTTTGTTCTTTTCTTTTCACTTTTTTTCTTTTCTTTTCTTTCTTTCTTTTTTGTTCAACCCTTTGGATTAGCAAATTCTACTTAACTTATCATAAACATGAGAGTTAATTCAAACATTTGTAATATGATGTTGTGAAATATAAAATGATAAAACCATACATAGTAACTACACACTTTAAAATATACAAAAAAACAATATATATATGCGAATATCACATATGTACATCAAAGAATCAAAATTCTTGTTGTAAAAATTCAAAAAAGAAAAAAAATAGGGTTGAGTTGCAAATAGGAGTATCCATTCAGTTGATTTGGGATTGTTGGTGTAAATAAAGTCTTGTACCTAGTTAATTCATTACTAGGGGACTTATTTACACATGTTAAGTTTACTTAGGTCTTAGGAAGGAATCTTTCTAGAAGGTGTTAGTTGTCATTAGTTGTTATCTTATCCTTTGACAACTACTTCATGTGAACCTAGTTAAGTGTGATTTGTTGTCTCATGTCACATGATTAAGACACTTGTCATAATCCTATGACATTTTGCATCTCACCTTGGCTATATAAACAAGGTCTCTCTAATTGTAAATCATCTCATATCATTGAATCATATTCATAAGAATACAATTTATTCTTGTCACATTTTATTCTCTCTTTTTGTGCTTTCCATTTGGTCTCAAGATCTTGGCAGCCATAGCCAATTCTAACATGGTATTAGAGTGGGTTGGGTATCATTAGAGAGTCTTTTTTTCTGAAAAGAGATACCAAATTTGGGGGTGTTCTATTTTGTGGCTCTTTATTGCAGGTTCAAATTGGAGCTTGTTGGTGCAAATCTAAGCTTGCCATTGCGTCCGGAAGGTTTGAGAAAGTTGATTTTTTCTTTTGTTTCATTCAAAATGGACATACGAGGCCAAATCTATGAGGGTTTGAAGGTGAAGTGTAGTTGCCAAATCCAAAAAGTAGCTATGATTTTGGAGCATTTTGGGTCAAATCCAACCCTGCCATTGCATCCAAAAAGCCCAAGAACCCTAAGATCAACTGCCAAATCGTCCAAATCAAAACAAATTTTCCCAAAGAGCCGTACGACCCCCCAAGTCACCATTATTGTCGATGATACAATTTGCAGAATAAAATAAAATTTAAGTTGATTTAAATTTTTTGAATTTTTGTTTTATAAAAATTATCGATCTAAAATATTTCTACAAAGTCATTTTGAAAAATTTGTATTTAAAATAAAAAAATACAATTTTTTTTTAAGTTTGTGGTTAGGCAGACGTACTTGCAAATTGTAAGCTTTTTTGTAGAAGTACGCGATACTTGTGGCCCCCACCACCCACCATGTGGCAGCCATTGGGCTATTGCTTCCACACCACGTGGGTCTCTCCACTTGCACGTAACCGGGTAAATTAACCAGCATCCAATAAAAACCGATGACCAACCATTAAAATTGGCCAACTAGTGCCGGTAAAAATCAAAACCGGTGTATAGAAAAGTAGCATCCGTTCAAAAGATTCCAGCCATTATAGCTTATTCCGGTAGAGGAATATTCTAGAGCATCCCTTAGATTCCATTCGTAGATCCCTCACTGACAGAGCAAAAGAATATTCTAAGGCATATACCAAAAAAAAGAATATTCTGGCAAAGACAAAGTATATTCTATTTTGACAGGTCAAAGGCCGTCAAATTTAATCACATCTATTACTGACATCAGCTTGCATCAGCAATCACATCAATGGCTAGTTTGATTTTTTGACCCCTCACGGATGAACTTTTCAATTTTGGAGTCTAACTTTGAAGCTTCATAACTTAGGCATACGACCTCCTTTTTCGACGCATTTTTTTTTTATCTAGGCTAATTTTTCATGCTCTTTGTAGTGGTGAAAACGGTTTCTAGTTTTGGTATCTTTTTTTTCAATAATTTTCAGATTCTCACAGGTGTTGTTGCTTCATCCTCATTTTGGAAACTTTGATAGCTCATATCTTGCTCCTACGATAACATTTTTTGCTGTAGTTTTTTTTTAAAGTGCATGATTTTTCATGTACTTTTTAGTGGTATGATTAGATTTATCTCATTTTCTACCAAAAATTATACTTGATTATGTGGTCAAATTTGACATTTGCATGCACCAAGATCAAGACCACTTTGTTGTTTTTGGCAAGTGGAAATTATAATTGCACTACTCATAAAGTGCCAAGCTCATATATTGTTGGGGGGTTCTTTGATTGAGTGAATTTTGGGGGGGGGGGATTCTTCTTGTGGTCGTGGTTGCATTCCTATTGATTTGTGTTCTTGTTTCATCATGGATCCATCTACAATTCCACTTCTAACACCTTACAATTATCATAAATGGAAATCTAAAATGAACAAATTTCTAAGAGTAAAAATATTGTATAGGATAGTTCATGGGCTTGATGGTGAACCAAAAGAAGATGAAGCTAAAAAGAATAAGTGGTTGAATAGTTGTGAAGAAGCAATTGGCTATTTGTGCTTGTATGTCTCTCCTGAGTTGTTGTTTCACATTGAACACTTAGATACACCTATCACTATGTGGACTACATTGTCAAACTTATTTGGACAAACAAATGAAATTCAAGGACATTTGTTGGAGAATGAATTAATCAGTCTCAATCCATGTAATTTTGAAAACATACAAGACTTCATCACCAAATTCAAGTCACCAAGAACACAATTGAAGGACTGTAAAATTGAGAAATCAAATACACAATTGATCTTAAGTGTTCTTTCAAAGTTACGACCTGAATATTCAGTGTTTGTGTCTACTTTCTATGCTACAAAGAATGCCCTTGGGAGTGAGTTTAAGATGCCTTCCTTTGAAGATTTTGCTATGCAAATCACTAGGGAGCAAGATAAGTTTATTCCAATGGGTACTTTGAAGTCTTCAAACTCACATGCCTTGGTTGAAAAAGATGAGAAGCCTTCAAGTGGCAAAGAAGAGAAAAAGAACAAGCCTAAGAAGAACACACAATCCACATCAAATTCCACAGAAGAATATAAAGATTCATCTTCAAAAGAGAAATCATCTAAGGAGAGGCCTTTTTGTGCATATTGCAAGAAGGATGGACATGAAGAACATTATTGTTATAAGAAGGATATTGATGAGTTGAAAAATCTTCTCAAAAAGAATCACATTGATTTTCCTTCTAGAATGTTTGAATCACCTTCTTCTCCTTCTTCAAAATAGACTAAAAAGGACAAAAGTCAAGCATCTACATTAGGATACAAAGGACAAGCTCTTTGTGCTCTTTCAGGTCCAGGATCAGGGAGATGGCTTCTAGATTTGGGAGCATCTCATCATATGGCATCTTCACAGTCTATATTCTCTTATTTTCAGCCTTGTACTATGTCTCCTATTTTGATGGCAAAAATACATACATGAGTGTAACAGGGAAGGGATCTATTAGTTTTGGGGAAAACACTTTATAGGATGTCTTGTGTGTTCCTCATTTGATGAACAATCTTCTTTCCAAATATTAGATTACACGTGGTGGAGATGGGAGGTCTATGGAGCTCACTCCTAATTCAATAATCATTTGAGACTTGGAGACTAGAGAGATCATTTCTATTGGGGTGGTTGATCATTCATCTTAGTTGTATACCTTTGCACATTTTTCTTCTGATGGTTGCATTGTTCCTTCAATTTTTTATTACATGAACCATGATTCAGAGGAGACATTTGCCTTCTTGAACTTGGGATTTCTCACATCAGATCTAGTTCTTGAGCCATGCATTCTATCTCCTCCATCTACTATTGTAGATGATGATGCTTGTATTGCTATAGATATGGCTCCTTGTGATTCAGTGCAGCAAGATATACATAGTCTTCTAGATATGGCTACTTGTGATGACTTCTTGACATGTATTTCAGACTTGTTTATGGAGTCTCATCTTGCAGATTTGGGGTACATCATTAATAGCATTCATCTTCTCTTTGATAGAGAACCTTCTTCAGTTATTGCGAGGGAACACGCTGACCCTCTTGTTCATTCTCTACATGATCATTCTTTGCAAATTGATGTGAGTGTTGATACTTTTGGACAACATTTGGAGGAGGCTTCTTTTTCTTCAAATGGGGTATCCTTGTCTTTGGATCATGTTCTACATTCATCTCTACTAGATGTTGGATTGTCCTCTTCAATAGTGTGGCCTATAATGCATGTTTGGAGTGTGGTAGCTTTTGACATCGACATGGAGACACTTGAGCATCATTCAGAGACATCATACATCATCATACATCATCCATATTCCTGACATCTTGCATACATCCATGGTTTTGTTTCTTCCTAAGGGGAGGAATGTTGTTCGATGAGATTAGATCATCTTCAATATTCAATGTCGAGCTTCTACCATTATTGTAGGATACTCAACATTGAGGGGGGGGTTTCCTTGTCTCTCTTCTACTTCTCTCTTATGGGGGGGTCTTTTTCCTCACATGGGGATTTTACCTTCTCATTCTTCATTGAGAGCATTTTAGTTTTTGTATTTCATCTCTCTTTTGGGGAGGATTTTTATCCCACTAGGTTTTCCCCTTTTCTTCATTTGTGAGAGATTGCATTTGCTTTGCATGTACATGGGTACCTAACATGGCCTAGTAGTCGGGACCCATTCTTGCATCTTTGTTTCATTTGCATAATAATCTACTACTCCCTACATTGCACTTAAGGGGGGGTGTTGGTGTAAATAAAGTCTTGTACCTAGTAAATTCATTACTAGGGGACTTATTTACACATGTTAAGTTTACTTAGGTCCTAGGAAGGAATCTTTCTAGAAGTTGTTAGTTGTCATTAATTATTATCTTATCCTTTGAAAACTACTACATGTGAACCTATATAAGTGTGATTAGTTGTCTCATGCCACAAGATTAAGACACTTGTCATAATCCTATGATATTTTGCATCTCACCTTGGCTATATAAATAAGGTCTCTCTCATTCTAAATCATCTCATTTCATTGAATCATATTGATAAGAATATAGTTTATTCTTGTCACATTCTATTCTCTCTTTTTGTGCTTTCCATTTGCTCTCAAGATCTTGGCAGCCATAGCCAATTCTAAAAAGGATGCCTCATCCATCAAAGCTAAATACCCTACGTAGGAAATTTCCCAGTGAACTTCAAAGTTAAGAATATGGAGGTCAGTAAGAAAAGGCCAAAGTGGAACCACTTCCCCGTGTTCTAGGAACTGAGGAATATCATCCATGGAAGGGATTCTAATGGTCAGGTGTGCAACAAACAAAATAGTATCCACATTCTCCAAGTATTCAGGCCACACTATCCACCTCGCAACTGAGTGAACTTCTTCAACAAAAATCCCAATATCTAGGAGTGATGCTACAAAGCGAGAAGCCAAGTCAAAATAGAACCAATAGTACTGACTGGATTCCAAATATTTTTTCCCAAGGACTAAGCACAAGTTTGGTACAATGAAATTGGTAGTCCGCATGAAGAAAACCTTTTCAAGCCTATGAGGTGTGATACGACCCAAGAAAAAATTCTCGTGGCAAGAGCAAGTCAAGAAAATTAAGGTAATCATAATCTAGAAACAAGAAAGCACAAGCAAAGCAAGAAAATGCAAAATGACGAGAAATCTAAGCAAGAGTGTAAAAAATTTGAGAGAAGTATGAAATTTATAGAAAGCTATGAAGAAGTTGTGGTGCATAGTTGCCTCAAGTGAAGTCTTGTAAATTGTAAATAATGTGGCAACCAGATGAATTTCTCCAGAGCGGAATGTTAAATCAAATCATTTGTTTTACACACAATTGGTGGCAATTTGCTTCAAATTCGACCAGTATGAAGATTGTGAATCAAGCAAGTTAAAGATTTTGAAATTAATGGTGGTCATTTCATTTTGTTTTATTAATATGTATTAATCATGAAGGTGCTTATGTATGCGAAGCAGAAA
This sequence comes from Sequoia sempervirens, assembly GCA_007258455.2. Taxonomy (NCBI): domain Eukaryota; kingdom Viridiplantae; phylum Streptophyta; class Pinopsida; order Cupressales; family Cupressaceae; genus Sequoia; species Sequoia sempervirens. Next base: position 110,855,225 of record VDFB02000015.1, read on the forward strand.
AGAAAACCAAGCCGGTAAGGCAGCACACATCATAACATAAGAAATTTGAAAGAAATAATATGTGTACATTGACACATGTGAATTTAATGCAGAATAATGTGATCGTGTTTCAGTGTCATCATGAAATTTTTGATCCATTAATGTGGTGTGGTGCCATCAAATTGGAAGTGCCAGCCAAGTATTTAGTGGTTGCCATAAAATTTGATCGGGAGGGTGGTAAATAATGGTTCTAAATTTAGATTTAAATTTGGTGATTAAATTATTTGTTGCTAAATTTTAATTTATGCATATTTTCTAACATAGAGCGAGTTGAAGTTAGCTGGGATTTGGTATAAAAGTGGTTGCTAAATTTTAATTTATGCATATTTTCTAACATAGAGCGAGTTGAAGTTAGCTGGGATTTGGTATAAAAGTGGTAAAGTTTAGTTGGGAATACACACCAATAGGGAATTATTAATGAGTTTTTGGGAAGTAGTGAATTGATGAAGGGATTTGCATTGAATGAAAAATCAAAAGGTAACCTTTGCTACCACTATAATTCCCAACCTAATAGCAGGCTTCATTGCTTGCAAGTTGAAAAATGAGCTATCAAGGAAATATCAAAAGAAAAATGAGCTATCATTGAAATATCAAAAGAAAAAAAAAGAAATATATCAACTCTTTGGGGTATCCAAATATCTCTATTGGTGCTATGGACGCCTGAATGGTAGTAGAGCTATGTTTGGGGGAATTGCAAAGATAACCTTGTTGGGATTATGGACGCTTGATTGGTAGCAAGTCTCTATCCCCGGTTGGCTTTGGAGGATTACCAAATTATGTAGTTAAATGTCAATGAACTGATTTTTTTTAGAGTTCCAAAAATTGGAATTAATCAGAGCAAACACGGATGTTTCTAGAGAAATTTTACTATTTTTTCTATCAGAATCTATGTAAAGGTAAAAGTTATTGTTTTAAAATATGCATAAATTATAATTTACAACTGGTGATTTAATCTCAAGTTTTAGTTTAAATTTGGTTTTATTGGTTGCAATTTATTATGTGGTCTCACAACACACCCCAAGATAGTAAGAGTTGGGGACCCAAGTGAAAACTAATGCTTATGGTAGGTGCTGACTAGTTGAAAATATCATCAAAAGTGAAGAGCAAAGAGAATATTTAAAGGAAAGAGTACTTTGTAATATAGCGTTTCGAGTACTAGATACCTGGAACTGAGAATGTGAGAAAGGAAAAAGGTAATGCAAATGTTGAGAAAATTGTTTCTGTTTGATGGTTGAGGTCCGATGAAGATGGAAGTTCTGGTAAAACTAAAGTCTAGGGAAATTCATGGGTAAAGTTGAATACCAGGTACTGGGTACCGGGTAACGATGCAAAGTAAAGTTTTAAAATCTTAATGTTATCCAAAAAGTCTGATAGTGCTACACCTTTAATATTGGTCTACATTAGGTTATGAATAGTCAGCTTGTGGATATATTAACTCCTAATTAAGTCATGTTATCATTATTATATTATTATTTAGTTGGTTTGGTTGGCCTAGGTCTTATATAGGGGTTTCTAAGTCGGCCTAGGTGATACCCTAGGCATAAATAGATATATAGAGGAGGTTGTGAGTCTTATTTGATCATCATATTGTGAAGTGTGTTCTCATTAGAGATATTTGGAGGTTTTCCCCATTGGAGTGGCTTGTTATTCTCAGTTATTATAAAGTGTTTGCAGCATAATTCATATCATATTTTTCTATTGTGCAAGTTATTTCATAACAAGTGGTATTAGAGCATGATCTTGGCATTGTAGAGGCAAGGTTTTTTCTCAATATTGGAGGTGATTTTGGAAAGAGCATATCTTTCAGATTTTGGAAAAATTTAATTTAATTTTTAAAGGGTTGTTTAAGAACATATTAAAGAAGCTATAGTATAGATTTTAGAAGAATTGGAGTAGAATAGAGTGAATTATTGCAGAATTAGGGTTTCTACACAATTTATTTGGAATATGAATATCTCTCACATATTATCGAATTGGAGCTTGATTTTTATTAGGTTTTTGAAGACATACTAAAGGAGCTTACAATAAAAAAATTGGAGGAATTTGAGCAGAAATAAGAAATTTATTGAAAGATTAAGGTTTTCACAAATATCACTCTCAAGGCTGCAAATCTACTTATTTCTTGGAAATTTTTCTAGGTAAGAGTTATTTTGGCCCTAGTAAGTTACAATAAATTTTTTAGAGATTTTAAGTTTCATTTGTGTGATTTATTTCAAAATCATTGGTTCCCATCATGACAGGGCCTGCAACAAGGGGCAAAAAGAATGTTGTCACTTCGGGGAAGACTCTTGATAAGGATGGGGTAATGATAGAGGATATTAATCCTAATGAGGAAATCAGTAAGGTCAAGGAAGAAATTTCCTCAATGAAGATGGATATGTGTGACCTAAGAAGAGATATATCAGATATACGAAACATATTAAGCGCCTATATGACTAAACCAAGAAAGGAATTCTCAAGAAACCAAGGTGAAAATTCTAGGTCAGCTAACATTGACACAAGTTTTAATTCTCCTCTGGGATCTAGGAATTTATTTCCAAAGGTGGATATGTTCAAGTTAGATGGAAAGGATCCTCTCACATGGATAAACCAAATGGAGAATTTTTTTGAAGTACACGAAATCCCAAATGGACAAAAGGTCATGATGGCTTCCCTATATCTAGAACCAGATCAATTCATTTGGTATCGTTGGCTTTGCACTCATTGAAGGAAAAAGGGGCTCATCATCTCATGGTCAATTTTTACAGAGGAACTCCAAGCACAATATAGCAATAGCGTGACAGACAACTTCTTCAGCCAACTTGCTAAACTTCAACAAACAGGATTAGTTAAGGATTATATTCTACACTTCCAAAATCTATCCGTAAGAGTGGATACAATTACTGAGAACTTGAATGATTTATTCTTGGGGGGTCTCAAGGATCACATTCAACATGAGGTATGCATGTTTAGCCATGGCTCTATAAATGAGTCTTTTATATTAGCATGAAGGGTAGAGGAAAAGTGTTTGATTCCTAAGAAGCAAGGGGCTAATGTGACAAGAGAGAAAGGATATTCAACACAACCTACTAGGTTGACTCCACAATAAATTGAGGAGAAAAGAGAAAAATGGTTGTGTTTCAATTGTGATAGCAAATACAGTCAGGGACATAAATGCAATGAAAATAAATTGTTCTATATTGAAGGTTCAAGTGAGGAAGAAGAGGAGGAACCCATACTAGAGGATGAGAGGGAGTCAAATGAGGAATCACATGATTCACAACCAATCATTTCTTGTCATGCACTCTCAAGTTTTAGTGCTCCACAAACTCTCAAGGTGGTGGGGTTCTTAAAGAAGCAGAAGGTAACAGTGTTGATCAACTCAAGTAATACTCATAATTTCATCAACAAAAAGTTAGCTACTCATCTAAATTGTTTTATATATCCAGCTCGAGAGTTTTAGGTTTTGATTGCAGATGGTGGTATAGTTAGTTGTTTAGGGAAGTGTCATAGCATTAAATTATCCATGGGAGATTATCAACTTGATTCCCCAATATATGTGATATCCATGGGTGTAGCAAATATTGTTTTGGGAGTACAATAGCTTACTACATTGGGAATGATTGAGATGAACTTCCAAGAACTATTCATGAGATTTCAATTAGAAGGAAGGGTAGTAGAACTAAGGGGGTTGAAGGAAAAATCCCCACAAATGGTAAGATCTCATCAAATGAAAAAGTTGCTTAAGAAAGGAGTGGATGGATTTGTGGCCCAACTATGTTCATTAGAAGTCTCTCAATCTAATGCTCCTACTCATCCAGATTTGCAAGCTATAATTGATCATCACTTAGTTGTTCTTGGAGATATGCTAAAAGGACTTCCTCCTAAGAGGGATCGTGATCATTCCATACAGTTAGTTCTAGGAATCCAACCACCAAACATAAGGCCTTATAGGTATCCACACATACAAAAGAGTGAGAGAAAAAATTGTTGAGGAGATGTTAGAGGTAGGAATTATCAAGCATAGCCAAAGTGCTTACTCCTTGCCTATGGTGATGGTATATAAGAAGGATAACACTTGGCACATGTGTCCATATTATAGCGTGCTCAACATGTACACCATGAAAGATAAGTTTCATGTTCTAGTCATTGATGATTTGCTAGATGAATTGAATGGAGCTATGCATTTTACCAAGTTAGATCTTAGATCTGGTTATCACCAAATTCAGATTAAGGAGGAATATATTTGTAAACCAACATTTCAGACTCATGAGGGTCATTATGGAGTTTTAGTGATGCCATTCAGTCTTACCAATGCACCATCTACATTCCAAAGTCTGATGAATTCCATTTTTAAGAAGTTATTAAGAAATTTTGTGTTAGTATTCTTTGATGATATTCTGATTTATAGAAAGACTTGGGAATAACATTTGCAACATGTGGATCAAGCATTACAAATACTTGAAGATCATCAACTCTATGCTAAGCCATCCAAGTGTGCTTTTGGTCTTAAGGAGGTGGAGTATTTGGGACACATAGCTTCACATGAAGGAGTAAAGGTGGACCCTAACAAAATTAGGCTATCATGGAATGGTCTATTCCAAAAACCATTAAAAAATTGAGGGGTTTCTTAGAATTGATAGGGTACTATAGAAGATTTGTGAAGAATTATGGTCATATAGTAGAACCCCTCACCACTTTGTTGAAGAAGGATTATTTTCATTGGAACAAGTCCACTAATACAACATTTGAGAGACTGAAGGAGGATATGTGCACAACTCCAGTGCTTTCCACTCTTGACTTCACCAATAAATTCATTGTGGAATGTGATGCTTCTAGAAATGGGATAGGAGCAGTTCTCATGCAAGAAGGTCGACCAATTGCTTTTGAGAGTCATCAATTAAAGGGTAAGAATCAGCTAAAACCTATTTATGAGAAGGAAATGCTAGCAATCCTTCATTCAATTAAACAATGGAGGCCTCACCTTATGGGTAGACATTTCAAGGTTAAGACAGATCATGATAGCCTAAAATATTTTTTGGAACAAAGACTTTTTTCTGAAGAGTAACAAAAATGGGTCACTAAGATGTTAGGATATGACTTTGAGATTGTATATAAGAAAGGGAAGGAAAATATTGTAGCAAATTCACTTTCAAGGAAGGATGAGAAAGATGAAGCCTAATTGTGTTCCCTTTCAATATTACAAGAAAATTGGGTGGAGGAAGCCAAAGCAAAGTGGCAAAATGATGTTGCAACAAGTAATCTCATCCAACAATTAAAAAGTGATCGTAGTAGTTCAGATAAGTTTTGTTGGAAGGGAGATACTCTTTGGTATAAAGAGTGTTTGTATCTCTGCAAGAATTCTACTCTTAAACACAAGATTCTCATAGAGCTGCATGAGTCTCCAATTGGTGGTCATTTAGGATTTTTGAAGAAATATCATTGAGTCAAGTAATATTTTTTTTGGGAAGGGCTAAAAGGTGATGTTCAAAGATTTGTGGTTGAATGTTTGGTTTGTCAAAGGAATAAAGGGGAGACAATTAAGACACCGAGTCTCTTTCAACCCTTATCTATTCCTAGCCAACGTTGGGAAGAGGTATCCATGGACTTCATCACAGGGCTTCCCAAATGTAAAGGCCATAATGTCATCATGGTAGTAGTTGATCGCCTCACTAAATATGCATATTTCATTGCATTATTACATCCTTTTACAACAAGTGCAATGGAAAAAGATTTTTTGGAGAATATCCAAAAGCTACATGGTACACCTAAGGTTATTGTTAGTGATCATGATCCTATCTTCACTAGTCACTTTTGGAAAGATTAATTCTCATGTTTGGGTACTCAATTGGCTCATAGCTCTTCATACCACCCTCAATCAGATGGGAAAATTAAGGCTGTTAATAAGTGTTTGGAAGGATGTCTATGTTGTTTCACTTCAGAGAAACAATATCAATGGGTAGATTGGCTACCACTTGGAAAATGGTGGTATAACACTTATTTGCATAGCTCGTCAAAAATGTCTCCATTTTTGGCACTTTATGGATATCATCCTCCTTCCATCACTTCATCAATAAAAGTGTCACCAAGAGTTTAGGTAGTAGAGTCCTTCATCAACAATAGGTACTTTTAGGACTCAAGGAGAATTTAGCCATAGCACAAAATTGAATGAAACAACAAGTAGACCAACATCGTAGTGAAAGAAGTTTTGAAGTTGGGGATTGGTTCTTCTTGAGATTGCATTCTTATAAGAAAATCTCACTAAAGCAACAAAAAAAGAATAATAAGTTATCTCCAAGGTATTATGGGCCATACCAAATCATGCAAAAGATCGACAGTGTTTCCTACAAGCTAGAGTTTCCACCAACAACAAAGATACATCCAATTTTACATGTTTCTTGTTTGAAGATGGTAATTGGGCATAATATTCCAATGTAAACAACTCTACCAGAGCTCGATGAAGAAGGAAGAATAATTTTGGAACCAGAGTGCATTTTTCAAACATGCACAAAGAAGCTAAGGAATAGAACTCTCAGTGAGTATCTCATCCAATGGAAGAATTTACCAGTTGAAGATGCCACTTGGGAGGACAAGGATTTCATTCAAAAGAATCCAAACTTGATTAGCATTGAGGACAATGCTTCTTTTAAGAAGGGGGGCATGCTACACCCTTAATATTGGTCTACATCGGGTTATGAATAGTCGGCTTTTGGCTATCTTAACTCCTAATTAAGTCGTGTTATCATTATTATATTATTATTTAGTTGGTTAGGTCAGCCTAGGTCTTATATAGGGGTGTCTAAGATGGCCTAGGTGATATCCTAGGAATAAATAGGTATAAATAGGAGGTTGTGCGTCTTATTTGATCATCATATTGTGAAGTGTGTTCTCATTAGAGATATTTGGAGGTTTTCCCCCTCGAAGTGGCTTGTTATTCTTAGTTATTATAAAGTATTTGCAACATATATCATATCATATTCTTCTATTGTGCAAGTTATTTCATAACAGATAGTCTGGTAACCTGGTAGATAAAGGAATAGTTATGTGAGAATTTGTGCTTTATGGAAAGCGTGTTATTTATGAGAAATTAATATGATAATGATTTAAAGATGGTTTTATTTACATGATACTTTTATTAAAAAAAATTAAGTGATTTAATGAGTGGAATTGTGATTGCAAGAGAAGCAAATTGCGATGCAAAGTTCGGGTATGGACGGTCAGGAAAATTTTGAATTATGGATAGAATCATATCCATATTGGGTTGCATATTCTGGGATATCTTATGCAGAGGGGTTTAAGTCCACCAGAATACTAGGGATCTTGGTATTTCATATACGGTCACATGAAACACCAACCTTTGAGGAAGCTCATTCCCAAGAGTAGAAAGCTCGAGGCAAAACAAAAGTGTAGGAATGGGATGATAATTTAATTGTGTTGAATATATGGGAAGGTTCCTACACACTATCTTGATTCAAGATATTTTCTTGGAGATAATAAGAAGATGAAAAACCCAAAGTTCTTCAATGTGCAGATAGAGGTTGACCTTCGTTGACTTCATTTACAATTCTCTTACTAATCACCATATTCCACGTTCCTTGATGTGATTCATCCCTTGGATTTCTACTCATGTATTTGTCTTATCCTACATGTGTCTTACTTCTATAAAATGCCAGAGGATACTTCTTTTTAAGTTAAGTTTAGAATTTGTGGATGTCAAAAGAGTCAAAAATTCTTTAAGTTTTGTTCTTTTTTCCTATTTTAAGAATCATTCCAGACTAAAAACTTGTATGCACATAAGAATTTAACTCAATATCGAACCAAATTTGATAGCTAGCTATCTCATGAATTTTTGTAGTTGGTTTTGTTAGTTCTGCCGAACAAGACTATATGTTGCGTTGTTTAAGGGTGCATACAAAATCTACTCATTGTCTAAACTAAAACCCCCTTCTTTAAAAGATCGCACCATTTTGTATGTAGGTGTGAAGCAATCTAGTGAAGTATAAAGCGGTTTTCTTTGATTTGATTAACTCTTAGGGCATCCGTGGAGAATAACCGAGAGAAATTTTATTTTACAATATTTTTTATGGTTTATTTTAGATTAGATGTTTAAATTCTTGAAAATATTTCATTTCTTATGAAATTGTTGAATGCTTAAAGCTAAATCTACTTAAGTGATATCAAAATTGTTTAATGTTCATGAAATATTATTTCAAATTTTTTGATTTCATGAGATTATTTTATGATCAAACTGGAAATCCTATAGTTGATGCTTATGATTCTTAATGAAATCGAATATAACTAGAGTCCCCTTGGGATTAACAACAATATCATATCATACCCTAGAGTGAACTTAGTATGTTCAAGACCTAACTACCAGAGCCTTGGGATTAAGTTAAGTCAACCTTTCCCTGTAACACGAACACCTTGGGTTGCCCTGGTTCAGTCTTTCAAGTAAAGATAGGTTCTTCGCAATTTGCTTGTGAGGATTTTATCTACACTATTACAACGAGTAACATCATCGTCAACAGTTACATAGTCTTCTTATAAGAAGGTTTTCTAAATTCTTACTTAAACATCATTCACTCATCTTACCATGGTCTTCCCTATAATCTAGAAAAGAAAAAAAACAATAATAGTTGCAAAAGTGGGTATCTAGAACCCAATGTTATGTAAAAGATGAATATACTTAGCTCTAGGAATGGAATTAAAGATATTTTTTATTTAGGTGTTGAAATATGTTATTCCTTCTCTTTTTTCCTTTCATTTTATTTTGTGAGTGTTGTAGGAACCAAAATCTCCTTCACCAATGGTGACTTATCATTCATAGACATGCTTCCCAAATTCCATAACCATTATTGTAAAATCTCAAATGCTTTTGCACATGGATATTTGTGGCTCTCAGAGCTAGTGTAGAGTAAAATATTGATGGGTAAAATTGTGAGGGCATAAACACGACCTTCTTTCCAAACCACAATGGTAATGCATCCATAGAATCACTCTTTCCAAAAATGGGTGACAATAGGTGACTATCATAGTCCCCAAATACTTTTCAACAAATCTATTTTGTTCATATCTTGCAATCATGGTATTCCATGAGAATATGTTTTTTTTATGGATTTCATCCAAGCTTTGTGCCTTGCTCCTATATTTATGCATAGATCCCATAATCAATTGTTATGACTCCCTTGTTTCTTCTCCTATTCATTTTGCTTAGTATTCATGTTTCTCCTTGTTTGTAATCTATTATGGATGCCCATACCCTTATCATCTTTCCCCAATATGTGATAATTATAAGAGGAGAGAGGAGCCATGCACTCTTTAATATTCTTGTATGTCCAATGCTTACCAAATTAATGGCTAAAACAAAAGTTCCATACTATATTAAATGGCATTACACATCCTTCCTTCCCTATTTTGTAGCTCGTGCACACTTCATTCATTTCCATTATTTTATACCTTTAATATGACCTTTTAAACTAAATCAAGATATACTTATTTTATACAGGTATATTAGACTTAGAAAATTATTTATTAATTAATTTACTAATATATTTATAACGAATTTAAATTGTAAAAACAATTATTTTGTATGATAGTAACTTTGTATTATGGTTTATATATATATATATCAAGGTGTACATGGGGCCTTCTAAAAATGATGATGCTTCTAGAAGACAATGTCGTATATGCTCCCTTTCTAGCATCAAACCATGCATTAACAAGCGCTATCTATATTTTCCTTCAAGTGAGCATTATAATACTCCCCAAATGAATTCAAAACCTACCTCACCTTGCACCATGGAATTGACGAATAAATCAATGCACCTATAATGAACGAGTTAAAATGATTTCCTTTGAGAGGTGTGACATAATGTCCTAAGCAAAATTGACATGCTAGGTGTGAACAAGAAAGAAAAATGAAGTAGACTAGTAAAGAACAAATATAGACTAATTTATTCACACCAACAAGTCAATACCTTATTCACTAGCCACATAAAGGCACACGGCCCATTGCATAAGCCAAACACTAGAACAAGCAACTCATAAAGATGCTTCTTGGCCTTAAACATTGCCTTCCATATGTTTTCTTTCATAAGAAGTTGATGATACCTTAATTTCTACTCTATTTTGGTGTACTTTGCATGTTGAACTTGATCAAGTAGATCATCTATTTGATTTAGTGGATACCTATCATTGATGTGCTTGAGCCAAAAACCTCTTATTCCAAAAACACCTTCATTCTCTCTTTGAATCAATTTTCTTCAATTAAACTCTAATAATATACCCCTATTTTCAACAAAGGACAATCTAACAACAATTCAATTTTATAAACAATAGGATGCTTATAGGAAACCCCTTAACCTAAGAGAATAATTTCTAAAATTGCATGATGAAATCACAAATTTTTCATTCTTAGTGTGTATGCAACCAATAAAGTTTCTTTATCCTTTCTGCATCTTACTCTCCTTTTCCTCTGTGTAAGAAGAGAGAAAATTTCCCCCTTGCAATGATTAACATTTTGTCTTGTGATACATAATAATGTTTCATCAACATCAATTTATCTCTTTTCCCTTTCTCACATAGATGTCATTTTTGTCATTTTTCCTTCATCCATGAGGGTGCAAACTAAAGATGTAGTTTTGATTAAAGGGGAAAATCAGGTTTTGAAGGGACCTTAAACCCTTTACAAGTAGGTTTTGAAGGGAATCGAAACCCAACTAAAGATGTAGTTTCCAACATCTTTTGCTTGAATTATTGTCTTTCTCACAATGAATTCATTCTTACTTTTCCCCTACTATTATTTTTCTTGTATTCACCATTTTATTGTTCTATAGCCTTTTTTTTCCTTAAAGGAGGTTTTCTTATTATCGAACTCAAGATAGTGTGCTTGCACACACACTTCAATAACATCTTGAGGTTTTTCCATCAAAACAAACCTCTTTAGGTTTCTAAAGAACCCACTTATATATTTCACCAATTTTCCTTTTCGTGACATCCTTCCCAAGTTGCTATACTCTCTTCCAAACCCACTACTACTCTTCAACACTTTTTCCTTGTCTTTTTCAAAAGTGGTGTTGCATTACCCTTCCTTTTTAAATATAAGGCATAACTCTCATACCATGTCAATGCATGACTAGATAGCTTCAATATTGCAAATTCTACTTCCTTAAAAGGAGTCAATTTGAGAAGGATAAAATAGACTTCAGTATAATAAATTCACTTATATATATATAAATATATGAATATGATTCTGCCTTGAAGAAGCCTCTATTAGGTGATTTGTCTTATTCTAGTTCAACTTTTACTAGTTGCTTTTCTTCATGAAAACTTCCATAACTAGCTTTTTACAAAAGGATAGGATTATCTTCTTAAGTCTACCTATCTTTTTGTTTAAGCCAAATATTCTTTCAACATCATCTTCAAGTCTCTTTAACCAAACCCCTCATTCCACCCTTAACATTGATCTAGTTGCTCTTGTCCACTCGTTAGTTCCAATTTTGAGTTCACAAGAGAATACGTTACCAATTCACTTGACCTTGTGGGTAATATTTACTATTCAATGCTTCAATTGATTATCTCATTGAAACTCTAATGCCACTTGATCCATATATTGATATAGATGGTCTCTTAGGGATCACCTACTACAAATTTCACTTAGTCAAATATTGTTTAACATCTCTAATGAATGTCTAATACAATCTCAAATGTTCACACATCATACATGAGAACAAAGTTAGACGTTGTAAAGAAAACCACACATAAAACTACAAGGAACCCAAAAAGAGTAAAAACTCATGTTGGTTGTTTTTAATGAACCAAAATTGATATCATTAATTATCCATGAATTTTCCAAATTCAATGGTTGATAATTGTGATGATTGGCCAATGAACAAGTGAAAGCTTGCTAGGATTTCCCTATGCACTTCAAGCTCTAAAAGACTTGGGAGGGTGATCCCTCCAATGTATCTTATGATATTCTTATGCCAATTACCAAATACATTTTTTTTTTTTAAGGATAAGCTCTACCATTATGGGGGGTAGATCCCAAATTTGAAAAAATGGGAAAGAATACAATGCAACCAAACATCCAATAGTGCAAGGATTAAGAAGGAAAAACACAACACTCAGATGCACAATAGAAGAATGATCCAAGCAATGAGAACTAGAGAAACCTGAAACCGCCAGACCAAAAATCCATCAGCCGTCAAGCGAGTAATCCTTGATCAGATCGTTATTCACATGGACCCGCAAGTCGTCAAGGAGGGAGATTCCATCAGATAAACATTCATCATGAGTGGCCAACATTAAAGACCTAAAATTACCCAGATAATCAGCAGAAGAATTAGCCTCACAATATAGATGGTTTATTGAGGAGTCCAAATTATCCAAACACTTGCCAATCCACGCAAGCTGACTTTTTAATTTCCAATTGTGAGTTACTCGTGATCCAAAATTTTTAACACAAATCAGGGAGTCACCCTTGATTTCCAAAGCCTTGAATCCCTTTTTCAAGCATAGTTCTAGACCTCTTGCCAATGCCTCAAATTCGGCCTCGTTATTGGTAGCTACATTGATATTCCTCGACAAATCCCATAGGAATTTTCCATTCCAGTTCCTTATTACACACCCAATTCCAAACACCCCAGGATTACCTTTCGAGGAACCGTCGAAGTTTAGTTTGATAAGCCCCACGTTCGGTGAAACCCAACGAGCATCCGCCCTCAGATTCCTCACTATCACAGGCTCGATCAAGGGAGGGCGAAGGCCCGGCCAAGCCTTTTGTAGAAGACCATCCCAGAAGGTAAAGCATGTCCCTTTTGGTCTCCAATGTTTTTCATTCAATAAATCACATAAGTCGGATTCAATTTTCTTAATGACGATTTCAACAGGCAATTCAGAGTCGCAAAAACTTATGCGGTTTTGTTCCTTCCACAGGTGCCAAACGACCATGGCTGGAGAAGCCACTCAAACACCTGCCTAGAAACACACCCTTTTTCCAGTTGGCCAACTATGCAAAAAATCCAGGAGGTCCATTTGATGAGGAGAGGCCCAACCAAGAGATTCCATAAGACCAAACACATTGTTAATAGCAGATACATTCTCATATAATTGCAAATTAGATTAAATCCTTCAAGAATTTGGAAAATTATTTAACAAATAATCACCTAAAGCAGAGAATGGACAACCTCATATGGATCCCTCCACAATTTTGAGTGAATGAATAATATTCTTTATGAATTTGTTCTTTGAACGGTAGAGCTGGCTCAATAAATTCAAAATTAACCAAAGTAATGGAACAATGCCTTATCCAAGGGCGATGGATTCAAATTTTTAATAGATTGTAATATAACAATAACCAAACTTAGCATTCTTGACTATTGTAATATTGCATTACAGTAAAACAACTCAAATAGTTCAAAATAAAGACTACTTATCAAATCATTATTGTTGCAAGTATGAGCAAGTTTGGTGGTGTTGTCATTAATGTTGTCATTAATGTCAACACGGTTCAGAATGTTGTAGATTGTGAATGTATAGTTGAGATGTTGTGAGTACATGGAGCTATCCTTATGATGTTGCAGATGTGCTGAAATGATGAGTTACCAAGTACTTTTGAGAAAATTAATAAAGAATGAAGTCAGAGTTATGCATGTGTTCAAAATGTGCTCTGGTATGTTCTCTATGTTTCTTCCACATCGATCCTATGCTTGTGCGGATCTAAATGGTTGCTTTTGGGGATCTTTTGGTTTCATCTCCTAATTTGTAGCTTCTGGTTTGATGGAGTGTGAAAGTTGTATTCACTGGTGTGTGAACTAGTTTGATAGAGTTGCTTATCTGTGGATTGGGAGAAATGTTTCTGCTCTCTGGTCTTCCTCTGATCTTTTTCAGGTCTTGAAAATATATAATATGTCTTTTAATAATGATCTCTAGGTTTTGGAAGAGATGTTCATGGTTTGGTGCCCCAAAATTTGAGTTTAAGAGTTATTGTATGTGTTTGCATAGTCTGGCTGGATTGATGGAAGGTTTTTTGTGTTCGAAGGTTGTTGCACTTGCTGCGGATGTATCTAAAAATATCTGAGATGTGTTCTTGTGCATGATAAAGCATGTTACATTGTTCTCTTGTCTTCTTGCTAGGAAGAGTGTACTTCAATGTTCATTTGTGTTTTCATTAGGTTTGGCTGACCTAGTGATGAAGAATTAAAATTTTAATTAAGGAACTATGTAGTTGATCCAAGATGTTGGTTTTGGTCTTGGCTAAAGTTCTTGATTGGTCCACTCTCATTCCTTTCCACCATAGGAATGTTGAGTTGCTGACCTAATTTGAATTTATCAATTAAAGCATATGTGGCCGAACTTGGAGAAATTTTCTAAGGTTGAAGATGGTATAAATGCAAGTCAAGATGTGAAGAATTAAAACACACAAAGTAAAGAAGTAATCCGCAAGTGAAGAGAAAAGTTGTGCAAAAGTAAGTTGAGGTAGTAGTACTTCATTGTGTTAAATTCCTAAAAGCAGTGAACTGAAGGTTTTTGCAATCTTCTAATCAAAGCTACGGATGTGTGTAAATTGTTGTGGTGGATCTTTCTAATGTCTTTTGTATATGTAGGCAATCAACATCCCTATTGGAAAGTGAGTCCTTTCTATAGGCAGTGAGCCTTTGTATTCAGGTAGTGAGCCTCTTGTATTTGGTTTTTCTATTACTTTATATTGTGATTTGATCCTCAGTGCAGTTTTTCCCTTATTAGGTTTTCCACATAAAATATGGTGTTCATTGTGTTGATTTTTCTTTCTGTTATCTACATTTCATGTTCATACTTAATAACAAAATAGTGTGGTTGTGAAGTTGATAATTGTTTGAAGTTTTGTGTTTGAATTTGGTGACAACTGATTCACCCCCCCTCTCAATTGTCTTGTGCCCTTTAACACTTATATCTAATCATAAAAACCCATGATTTTATTAGATCAATTTAATTAATTCTTTGAATTAATGCAAATACAAAATCATGCATTGAATCGAAACACAAATGAAGACCAATCAAAATATCCTTGATCATTTCATTGATAATTCATGTGACAAATATATGAGGAGAGCAATTGCTTCAAAATCTACACTTTCTCATTCAAATGCTAGTACCATTATATGACATTATGCCTATTACAAGACTCAAATTTAAAACTAACACTCAACACTAATTTCATTTCTATGTGCTTGTATTGCAAAATTCTTTACATAAGATAAAAATATCTATCAACCAAAGACTCGTACAATTGGTCTTGAATTCCCTTTTATAAGCATAAGGGAGCAAACAAGCATCAAGCCAAAATGTACATTTTGTCACATTTACGTTTGACATTCATTTCATTTACATTTCAAAACATTTCCAAAAGCATTTATATTTTCAACTTGAGAGGGGGAGAATTCATATGAGACTAAATCCCTTTGCACTTTGTTGAAGAATATAAATTCCACCTTCCAAAAGGCATCCTTTATTGTTGCAAAAGCATCAACCATGAGCTAAACATCTTTTCCATGTGCATCCTAAAATGTTGGACAAAACATAAAAGCAATAGAAAGAAAGAACTTCACATCCATGTCAACACACATGCCATCATTTGACCGAGAGGATACAATTTTTGCATTACTTCATCAAAAGTTTAATCTTTAAAATTTTCAAGCCATGTATTACATTCCTCTTTGGTGGGCCACTATGTATCTAGAAATATTTGCACTTTTGAGTCATGTATATTGTACCTAGCATCCATTAGCATTCTAGCCTCTTTCACAAACACATCCATACTAACCTCAATCTTAGTCATATCATCAATAGAAGCATTCAACATTGTGTAATCTACAAGACTGATGGCCTCCTTAGCCTTGGGAAGCATTTTTTTTTTGTTCCTTCCACGTATTGAATTCTTTCATTTTCCCATCTTCATTCAAAATATTTGGCATCCCACTTTCATACATATCTCTGAACATCTTTAGTTTTCTCTAGAGATGAACACCAATCTTTCCATGGTATGATGATATTTCTCCTAATAAATCTACTGCCTTCAACAAATATGGGATATTTGTTGGAGCCTCAGGATCATCCTTCATTTTGGCATCATTTCCTTGAGAGCCCCAACCCTTGCACTCCACTTAATCCAATCATTCTAAAAGGAATTTTGAACTTGAATGTACCTCTTTTGGGCTTCATGAATGATTTTATATGCTTCCCAAATAGTATCAAATTTTTGCACCAACTTAGAAACCATGTGCCTCAAAATACTCTTAGAAACTTTTGAAGTTTATTCCTTATCTTTCTTGACATTATCCTTTTCAGTTTTCAATTCTCCTTTTAGTTGGCTAATCATCAATGATAGTCTCTTGGTCTTGTGATGGTAAATCTGAGGAAGAAGAAGAAGGGGAAGACAAAGCCCCTAGTGATGGACTTTCCTATGAAGCAATATCCTTCATTTTATTTTATTTATGGAGGAGAGTATTGTACCTTTCCAACAATTTATCATATTTCATTTGAGAAATCTTTGTAGTATTTGCACTCAACGTTGTAGCATGTACAATCAATTTAGTAGCTTGGATAGGAGTGATATCTATAGATCTTTTTATCACAATAACAACAATGACTTGTTCCACTAATTTTACCACCTTAGTCTTCCATATGTTAAATTCCATTGACCAAATTGCAAGAGTATGCAACTTGGGACTGAAACCAGATCCAAAAACTTAATTTTCAAAGTGTTCCTCAAACAAAAAATCCCCTGGATCCTTTCTAATTGCATCAAGTGTGATGGCAGAAGTGATATTCCACCCTAGAAACAACATCACGCCACTATATTTAACACTTTTCATGGATTTAACATGAGTAATTGTTGCTATTTCACTCATTATTTTCTCCTCCTTTGCCTTCTTTGTCTCCTCTTGCAATGAGGGGTCCACACTAGCCTTTGAATCTTCAATTATCTTCTTAATTTCTTGACTCTTAAATTGAATAAAAAACTCTTTAACTTTCTTAGTTTGAACAAAGGAATCATCAATAGTAAACTCTTCACAAGACTTCAACCTAACATCATCATTAGCCCCTTCATCATACTCCCATTTGATAATTCTATCCTCTAGAACATAAGGGTGAAGAGCATCTCTTATAGGAGGGGAAGGAAATATTTGTTCCACCTCTTGGTCACTTGGTACATGCTCAACCGACTACTCTTCTCCAATTAGTTATGTCACTGAGTACTCAACTAATGGGATAGTTACCAGCCCTTCACCAATTTCCAAGGGTTTTTCTTGAGTACCTTGAGCCTCTTTTTGCTCCTTGACCACCTAAGCTTTCTCTGCAGCCTCCTTGACCTTCACAGTAAATTCACCACCTTGAAACTCCTTCAATTTGGTCATAGCCCACTCATATGGATTCTCAATCTCAGCATAAGGACTCACATAGAATGGATTTTTCTTCATTATGTGCTCCTCCATGTCACAAATAGCAATATATTCCTTCTTTCTTGAGGTCACAACAACATCAATTGGCAGGTTTCTAATTATATCATCAACATATAAAAAATGATGTGAAAATCCAAACACACCTTTTCTTTTCCTTTCTACATCTACAAACCCCTCAAGGTAAAATCTCCTCACCTCATCAATAGTAATTCTAAAGTTACTCAACATTATCCCAATTTTTTCATAACTTTCCTTGGCAGTAGCAATAAAGTAACCAAAGGAACATTGTGGAGTTATCACTAAAGCCTTTATGTTATTCCTAAAATGATCCTTGTTCATGCTATCCAACTACCACATCATCTCCATGAAGGCCAATCTATCAAAAACATACAAAGGTAGACAATGTGGTGCAACCTTGACTCTATAAACTCTAATTAGAGCGTAATGTGAATGCAGGAACTAATCACCCCAATTATGACCCACTTTGGATTCTTCTCTAAGTTCATGTGGTAGTAGAATCTCCTTGATGACCCTTGAGATTTTTTATACAAGCTCTACTCCCAATCTTCCCATGATACCAACCTTCAAAACATTACAGAAAGAAATATAATTGGAATGTGGGCAATTCTGATCCCAAATGAATGTCCACATCTGCATCGAAAAATCATTTCCATCCTCATCTTGCAGCCTTAGCTTCATAAAATTATTCCACTTATCTTTCCCATTCCATAAAATCATATGCATAAAAAAGAATAATGGTGGAAAGACAAAGGGGTTTTCCCACCCTTTAACACAACTAGTTCGTATGTATCTAATTTGCAATATAGGATGTATAATCAAATCCTTTGTTTGAATTCCAATTCTGAATGTCTATGACCATTACCATCAATGCAATGGGTATTCTCTCATCAAACCTTTGATCAAACACTTGATCCAAACAATAGTACGTGTTCTTCAAATAATTCTCAAACTCATCATAGTCAAAGGGTTTGAAATCCTTGGGACCAAAAGATACCTTTTCCTTTTTTCTATGTCTAGGGAGCACATGCTTTTTGCATCCATATTTTTTTTTCTCATACTCATGAGACAATTCAGAAAAATTAATCCTAACAGTGGCATTAGGGTTCAACTTAAAAACCTCCACTATTCTGCCTCTGGAAGTGTCAAGCAATGGGGTTCCATTAACACTCTTGATAGTTTTGTCCTTAGCATCATACTATTTTGCTAACTCCAACATCAATTCAACCTCAACAAACACATTGGGTACCACCAGCCTTCCAAGGTTAAAATCCCACAAATGATGAGATGGATGTTTTGCAAAACACCTATTGAAAGCATACAAGAATAGTTCCCAACCACTCTAAGGCAATGGGACTTCTCCAATTCTGACTACATTATCTATTAATCTTCTCATCATAACCCCTTTTCCAATAGGTCATTTACCTATTTTCTTACCTCCGTCAAAAATCTCCTGAGACTCACCCTCCATGAATTTGGTGCAGTCTCTCTTTATTTCTTTCTATTTTGCAGCTCCCTCTAAAACTTTTGGTTTTGGTTTTACAACCTTTGGATTTTTCTATTTGTGTTTACCCCATACTCTTGAGGATTCACTAGGTTGAATCATGATTTACACCTAAGGTTTATGACTTCAAATTCTAAACTAGAGCCCTCTGGTTTTATATTCACAAGAAACTCAATTTGCAAAATACAAATACAAACCCTCCCATACTTTACCAAATCTAACCAAATTCTATGAACTCCCACACTATCTTGAAGTCTTTTCAAGACCCTAAGAATTCACTAAACTAACCACTAATTTCCTCAACCAATTAAACTCAATCAAAATTTACACCAAGAAGTGCAAATATTGCTTACTCGAGAGAAAATTTTCCTTTAATTCTTTACACTCCTTCACTTGGATCCCTCACATCTTCCTCTACTTCAAATTCTTGCAATTTTGAGGAAAAATGGATAGACAACCTCCTTTATGGCTCAAGAGTTGAACGTCTTCACCATTAATGTATGAAAGAAAGCTCGTGTGAGCAAACTAATAGTTTAGTCATTTATGTTTGAATTCTAGCCGTTGATCATCCTGATTTAAAACTTCATCAATGGATCTCTTTCATCCTCGCGCTTTACTCTTTTTTCTTTAAGTGATGTCCTTTGATGTTTCTATGTTGCCCCTATTTTATTTTATCACTTCTTACTTCAAGACCATCACTCATTGTTATTTTATTCTTAGTTTTCTTGAATGGATCCACGATGCTTAAGAGTCTGGCGATGGGAGGAATATTCCATAAAATATCCCTAGCTCCTAAATCTCTCATCGCCAATATGTTCTCCATTCCTCTAATTGTAATCGCTATGATTTGAGGTGAAGCGATGGACATAAGACATACCCCCCAATTGGTCATCGCAGATACTCCTTTCCTTCATGCACACTATTAGTGATATGAGTAACACATGCAATGAAATCCTATCCATTGGATCAAATCATCTTCGCTTGAATTTATGCTCCCTCCATTGCCCATCGCTAATAGGAAAGCCCTTCAAAAAGAAATTCTAGCAATGCACTGGACCCCAATGATGAGAACATGTATTAGCACCTACATCGCTCATCATTGATTCACTTTACAATACGTGAATTGTATTCGCAATGAAAGAAAATTTAACGATGGTACAAGATTTGGCCACGTGTCTTATTAACAATATCTATGGTTATGGTGAGTATCACTCCCAACAACAACTTGAGAAAAAATAGATTAGTGATATAATTCTTTAAAATAATAAAGCTACAAGTTTCATCGCTCATCGCTAATTTGAAAATGGAAAATAGGAAACAATGCGCGATGGGAAATGAGTCGGCAATACAAGGTTATAGCGTTATCGCTCATCACTGATTTGGAAACAAGAGTGCTAAGGCAATCAATGATACAAGGTTCATGAGTGATACAAGGAAAATGACTTCACATCACATGACACTAATATGAAACTTGAGGTCTTACACCTACCCGCGATGCAAAGCAAAGCAGCGATACAAGAAAAAAATGATCCATCGATCATCACTAATACAAGGCTAGCGGTCACAAGGCTATACATGATGGGAAATATGCTAAGTGATAGGCAATGAATTAAGAGACATTAAGAGCACATGCACAAAAGATCTTTAAAAGGGGGACTGACTAGGGAATGAAGGTACCAATGACCTGGGATAAAAGACAAATAAATGGAAACTACCATAGGGACCGGTAATCCTAGACACAAGGGACTGGTCAATAGATGGGTATTAAAGACTCGGGTTATTTTAAATGACCAGAAACCACCACAACAAGTCAATGGAGAATTAGACTAAAAGAAAAAGGATTAAGATGAAGGAAAATATGCTAAGAAAAACCAACCCCATAGCATAAAACCCTAAACCCTAAGTAATACTTCCACAACCCAAAACCCTACTTCCACAACCCAAAACCACCAAAGACCAAGAAGCCAACCAAGTAAAGACATAAGGTCACTGGAACATGAAAAATTTGAAGGGTTCCACCAACTCCAACATTAGTTAATACTCCTTAATCCACTATCTAAAGCATTCTTACATATATCACAATGTGATTTAGGCTAATTTGATCCTTAAGAACATTTCCAAACACCTTCACACTTGCAATTCCCCTTTGCACCTTAAACATCATACCTTTCTTCTACTTGCATTAATAAAAATGGAGATAAAAAAAGTGGTGTCACGATTCTAACTCCATTCTTACACATTATATTTCATTTTCCCACCATCCAAACATGTCAAAAAGGATGAA
Source organism: Sequoia sempervirens (assembly GCA_007258455.2). Lineage (NCBI taxonomy): Eukaryota > Viridiplantae > Streptophyta > Pinopsida > Cupressales > Cupressaceae > Sequoia > Sequoia sempervirens. The sequence goes on from VDFB02000015.1 coordinate 110,876,490, forward strand.
TGCATGTCAAATAAGTTTACTCTAGAGTGTCCAAAGCTCTTAATATTCTACACTTTTTCAATGCAATGATGAAATTGCCACACTTAATAGATAATGATTGTGTATACACTATCGCATATGCATTTTTGAATCAATGAGTAGCATTTTCACTACATACAAAAACTATTGAAAATTGTTTGAGTAAATAGGTAATCATCTAGCTACTAATTAATCATAAGACCCATTTAATTTTATAACACTTAAGCTAAACTTAGAAGTGATTTTCTATTATTATATTGGGTTAATTATTAGTAAATTTCTATCATTGCATAGGATAAGGAAACTTGTTACAATTTAATCAAATCTTCATCTAGGGTTTTATTCTTTGCTTTTATAAGCATTCTTTATGTATATTGTAATTAATTCACATTTATTATTCAATATCAAATACATTTGAGGATCAATCTCTCTCAAGGTTTCATAGCACTCAGCAATGGTTTTTTTCTCTTCAAATGTGATAGGCTTTTTGGTTGCAAGTGATTTCAAGGAGTTGTGAGGTTCACTTCCAACTCCAACATGGTATCACAACACTAGATCTATGGCTTTCTAGCTGAATTTTGAGAGATTCAACCTTGAGTGAAATATTGGCTCATCATGGAGAGAAACAAGCATCACCATTGAGTCTAGAATGGCCAAAATCTTGAAAATCACTCATTTATTTGTCAAGTTTGGATATTTTTTTTATAAAAAAAAACAAACTAATAGTCAAGGATCTACGTGTTATGCCTTGCATAACCACCCCATTTTGTTTTGTCCTTGGTGTTTTTTTTGGGTCTTAGGAGTTGTTTGTTTTTATCCTAATTCCTTATTTCTTTTGGTCTAGCAGAAGTGGAGTTGGAATGGAAACTGGACTTAGAACTTTTATAAAGTTCAAGTCCGGATTCGGTCCTGGTTCCGGTCCCCCTTGTTTTCTATTCTTTTCAATGTTTGTTGGTTGGTCATGTTCTCTTGGGTTTGTTTCTCCCTTGAGTCGCTTCCCATTGTTTTCCTTGTGTTTTGTTTTTGCTTTGGCAGAAGCAGAACTAAAGAAGGAACCAAACTTGGAATGTTGTAAAAGTTTTGAATTATGTTTCCATTCTGATTTTGCTCCCACTCGCTTGCTTTGTGTTTATGTCTTTGTTGTTCCTTGGTCAGGCCTGGTTTTCGTTCCATTCCAGCTTCCCCTCATTTTTGTGTCCTTGTCTCAGTGTTTCGTACCTTTTTTGGGGCAGAAACTAGAATTGGAACCAAACTTGGAACTTTGTAAAAAGTTTCAGGTCTAGTTTTGGTCCCAATTATACCCCCATTTCCCTTTGTTTTCTGTCCTTTTTGTGAGAACAAAACCAGGTTCAGAGTTGGATAAAGGACTTGGATAAATTTTCTTGTTCAATTCTAGATCTACATCCTCATCCACCCCGCATTTAACTCCCAAGTTGGTTGATTACTTGTTTACATTTCTGACTCTGCTCCTAATCAATCACATTTATTGCATCCTCACACACGTGAAATATTTTTTAAAACTTAATTAAGGTTAACTGGCTCATTATCTTTATTGTCAAAGTTGTTTTAGTGAACCAAAGCTAGGATAACTTCAAGAGGAGTACAATTGGATTGTGAAGGTGCATTGGTGAGTAGATTCTTATCAAGTTCTAGCCTTTCCTTGTTGGCATTTCGAGGTAGGGTATTTTCTGTTCTTTTTATATTTGTGTTTGTGTTCATGTTCGTGGTGTTCTTGAGAATTTGCAGGACCTTTCCTATGAATCTTTGCTCATTTAGTTGTGTGTTATTGGTTTTTTTTGTCCCTTTTTGTTTTTCGTTGTTCTTTTTCTACTTTTTCATTTGTTTCTTTTGTCATTTTGTGGTCACTTTCTTGGCAGGTCCATTATGTCATGCCCTAGTTTCTAACTAGGGTTTCATTTGATGGGGTCCTTTGTACTTTAAATGTGTTCGAATTTTTTTGGAAACCCCTTTTATCTTATTCTCGTGTTGGTTCAATGATTTTCATGTTGGGTTTTTGATGCCCTAATTATTTGAGTCAACACATTGTGCAAAATAGGGTTTGTTCGACGACCTTTACAATATCCAACCCTTAAAGTTAAATTTGGCCTTTATTCTATTAAAGGGTGAAGTTAAGCCCCTTTATTTGAAGTTCCTTTATGATCCCATGTGACCCAAGTCCTAAAACTCATGTGATCTCATCTTCAAGAAATTGCTTCGTTTTGAATAGTGAACTACTAGAAGCAGACTCGAGAATGAACTCATCCCATGAGACTTTGCATTGCAATTCATTCCCAAAATGATCCCACTTCCAATAGTTGTTGAATTTGATCTTCACCCTTTCCCTTTGGCGGAAGAAGAACCGGAGTGGAGGTCGAACTTGGAAATATTGATTGGTTTTAGGTTCGCTTTTTGTTCTGATCCCGGTTTTGGTCTTGTTCCAGTTACGGTCCCTATCCCGCCTTGTGTTAAAGTTTTCTTCATTCTTGATTCTTCTTTGACTTTGCTTCTAGTGAATATGAAATTTGGCTAAGTATGGAAAGTTTTCCTAAGGAAGTAGAGAATGGCATTGAATGATGTATTGATTTTCATGCTTTTATTCATCTAATCCAGGGTTTTATTACAGAAATAGAAGATTTCTAGAGCATCGGAAGATGCTTCTCAAAGAAACCAACTTACAAAAAGTTCAAAATAGGAAATGAATCCTAGAAAGATCAAGGTGGAACAACTCCCGTATACTCTAAGGTATCAGCATCAAATTCCTACCATTACAGCCAGTAAGGTGGACTCAGATTGGGAAAATATTATAGATAAAAACTTGGGCCCATTAAACTATGAAGAGTTATATGAGGAGACATTCAATGAAGATGTAATGGGAAGAACAAAGAGAATTGTTCAATCTAGTTTGGCACACGTTGCCCTCTTTCCTCTATCTATCCAGTGTTCAGAGTTAATACTTATTGCAGCTGGAGCTTATAATCTTGCTACCAGAAAATATGTGGACTTGCAGGGGAACATCATTATTGAACTTACACCACAAATGATAAGGTTCATATTCAATGCACCTGCCCCACAAAGTCCCATGCAACTCAATGAGGTAGAAGCCCTACAGTTATATAGCAATAAGGAGGTTAGTAGGACTCACATAAGCAAGCATTGGATGAGGGTTGAAAAGAAATCCCTAGACAAGCTTCTCGATTAGCCTAAAAGATCATATTTCTACAAGGAGATCAGAGATATAATTATGGTGCTCTCCAAAGTGTTTGGGAAGAGAGATGCCTCCTAGTTCAAAGAATGGATGTTTCCATTCATTCAAACCATTCTAGATAGTAGGAAACAATTTGATTGGCCTATGATTGTATTAGAATGCATACACAACTAGATGCTCAAAGTGAGGGAGACCAAGAGTTTCTTTATGACCTCTTATGTGATATATGCAGCTGCAAGAAGGGGCAGCTTTCCTAGATTGAATGTAGTTGGAATATTGGGAGAAGCCCTAGGATAGAAAAGGGTGTGGGATCACTATGATCAGCTCACCTTGTAGACTTATGAGTCCCATTATAGAAGAGTTAATGATGCATTTTTGTATGTTATCATTAACTGGCTAACAAGAGATGCAAGCTATAGATTGAGCAGGGAAGCCATGGAATTTATTGCAGAATGAGGACATTGGTACATCCAATACCCCAAGTTCACTTATTTTAGGTTGGCTAGTTTTGATGGCCACCCTCATCTATTGCCCAAGTGCTACAACAATAGGATTGTCTTGATAGAGTTCATTTATCAAGCTATAGTAGTTAATCTTAAGTTTTCCAATAAGCACAACACTAGTTGCCACAAATTCACCATAAATTTGGGTGAGTATAGTTATGCACATAATGACAGCTAAGATAATTTGAGATGATTTAATCCATTTTAAGTTGGGTTTGTACACCTATAGAAAGTATTTCAATCCCAATCACAAGATGTAGGGTTTGTTTCCTACTTTTTATCTAAACAATTCAATCTGGTGGAAGATTTTTGGATGGATCTACAAGATGACTATGATTTGAGAAGAAGGAACTATGAAATATTTCCCATTCCACTCATGGTTGAGTATGGGGTAAAGGAGGACATTCCTCACACATTGTTAGATGATGGGGTGACCTTGGATCCTCAATATGATGTTGAGAATATAGGCACTAAGGAATTAGATCAGGTAGATTGGAATGTAGAGGAGTCCATTGATATAAAACAAATTGTGAGGCTAGCTTTGGATAGAAGCATCCAATGGGTGGTTATGAGAATCAAGGAGCCATGGGCTCAGACTTCCAAAAAGAGAAAGGCTACAAGAACCACCCAAGGGTACAAAAGAACAAAAAGAAGAATAGCTCCTAAGGAGCCCTTAGAGTTTCTCCCTCCCAATTCTGGAGAGGAGATTGAACTCATGAATCTTGTTCAGGATCTTCTTGAAGCACATGGAGTAGAGGCCATAATAGAACTTGGAGGGGAGACTTCATCTCAACCCGGTGTTTCAACAATGGTTGAAAGAGAAGCCTCAACTCAACCTCCTATTGCAAAGCAACCAATTGGGGAAATTCCTATGGGAACCCTTCACAAGGAAGTTGAATCCTTAAAAGGGAAGGAACCTGAAATTGAAATTCATGGCATAGATACAAATTCTGAAGCTACCCCATCTGATAAGGAGACTCATGTAGTTGCATCCCTTGATGAAACTAAGGATGTGAGAACTAAGCATGTTTTGACAGAGGAAAATCAATGGAAGTTTTTTGAGGATGCTAAGAGAGAAGAAAATTCCAAGGCACAAGTTGAGGCACTAACCAAACAGAAGGAGATTGATGTTAAGGCACAAGTTGATGCATTGATTAAACAACAATAATTAGAGGCTAAAGCCAAGCCTGATGAACTGGCTGAGCAACAAAAACAAAGAGAGCAGGAACTCAAAACTAAAGAGGAGAGAGATAAATTGGCAATGTTGTAGAAGATCCATGATCTTGAGGAGAAAGCTAGACAAAGAAGATGAAGAGAAGCCCTTGAGGCTAAATTCAAGGCTATTGACAAAGCCCACAGAAGAAAGGAAGAGAAAGAATTCCTACAAAGAGAAAAGGAGGCTGAAGAAATTGCTCTATATGAATAGATGTCTAAAGAGGCATGGGACAAGGTCAAGGAGCTTGAGAAACAGAGAGACCAAATGTATGAGGAGAGAAGGCTGGAAGAAGTTTGTTTAAAAAAGGAACTAGAAGCCACAAAGTTGCAGGAGTAGAAGGATAAGGAAGAAGCTAAAAGGTTGGCACAAGAGGCTACACAAAGAGAACAACAAAATGTGCAAGAGGTTGATTCTCAACCTAGGACCACCATATTGCAACCTCTATCTTCTGTCATTGATGTCTCTTCTTCTACACAAGTGGTCACCACTCTTGCTGCTCCAACATGCTTGAAATTAGACCTAGAAAGAAAACAAACAGTTCAACCTCATCCTTTGAATTGGGATGAGATGATGAAAGAGATAGAGAAGGAAATACCCAAGAAAAAGGCTAGCGTTTTTCATTCCACCAAGCTTACGGATGTAGGAGAGATTGTTGTTGAATGTGCAATCCAATGGTGGATAAAGACAGACAAGGAATGCAAATAACTGATTACCAATTGGGAACTGTCAATTTGTGAAGACCTACAAGGAACCAACAGCTGAACCTCATTGATATTGTAGCATCCTCCACCAAATCCATAATGATCAAAGATAAACAGAAGAAGGATGAACTCAAATCCCAATTGGATTAGTTATACAAATTCTTGAAGGATGTCTCCACTCTGGTTTCTCAACAAGATGCTACTCCAGAGACCCCAATCCTACTGAGCAAGAAAGAATTTGATGACTTAGTGTAGATGAGGAGTAAGGTGGGGATGCTTGATAAGTGGATTGATAAGCTCAATCAAGAGGTTGGTGAGGTGTTGGCTAATAGTTTTAGAGTTCATGAAGGTGCACTTGAGTTGGTGGAAGAGATGAATCAACATGCTGAAGTATTGGAAAAGCAAGATGAGGAATATAGAGAAAATGTCAAGAAATTGAAAGACATCAACAAGGTTCCCAAGCCAACTCTCCTGGAGCAATCAATTCTTGATGAAGATAATGCGTATTTTATTGAGAATACTTTGAGCATAATCTAGTTCAGATGTGAATTCATCTATGAGCATAAGAATGAAGTTCAAGAAGCTAATAAAGACTTGAATGAAAAAATTGATGAATTGGAGGAAGTGGTTGCTATTCTAGTCAATGTGGACATCCTGGTCAAAGAAGGTCTTCCTCTAGATGGAGAAATGGAGCAATAGATTTGAGGAAGTGGTGCAAAAAGAAGATGATGGAGAATACTTGTTATTGGATAGGCTCGTGGACATAAAAAATGAGGTGAAAGCTGCTAACAGGGAATTAATCAAATTGAAAGATATGCAAGAATTCGCCTCAACAGAGTTAAAGGGAATTAAATTTTAGGATAATTGGGTAGATGGACTTGATGAGGACATTCTTCAACAAATATTCTCCAGTTATGATGAGTATCTCCTTGACCAAGCAACGCAAGAATGAGATGGAATCATAACATTCTCTTCTTGGTGGATAACTCCCTCTCCTCTCCTATTTTGTAGGGTTTTGACATGAGTTTAACTAAAGCTCTCATCTAGCAGTTCTACCTTCCTCCTTGGGTGTCAAATTTTGTACAACAAGGCCATCAATTATTAAATTAAAAGATTAGCCAGTATAGTTCCTTCATGCAGTTCCAACTCCTTGATTAATGGATCTTGGTTTCTAATTGGGAGATTTTTATGCATGGTGTGCCTATATGTAACTTGGACTCCATTTTGTAAAGGTCAGCTAATTGAAGAAGGATTAGCCACTTGATATGATAGAAAATAGGGATTATAGTCTTAGGATTTCATAAGTTTTAGCAAGATACTTTGAAAGTTCTGTTGAACTTGGATATTTTTACAGTTTTATACAATTTCATGTTATTGTCAATTTGGAACCTCAATGATAATGTTAAGGAATTATAATCATCCATATGCCAGTGAATGTTGTGCCTAATTTTTTTCTATTTGATGCAAATCAATAGGGGAAACCAGATTTAAGATTATTTAATTAAATTATCTGTGAATGGAATTACTTTTATGTCTATTTGATCTGATTTTAGCAATGAGTGAGTGATCTGTTTTAATCTTGAAGTGAAGTTTTAGTGAATGGTTGTGATTGTTGAATTAGCACCGTGAATGTATGCGATGGTGTAGGTTAGGCAATGGATTGCATCATGTTATGGTTTTGACTAATTAAAGAAACACTCGTTGTTTAGGTACATGTTTAGATGTGGAGTAATTTATATTCATATTTTGTCGTTATGAAGCCCTGATCTATCCTTTTTTATTTATTTATACCCCCCCAACGTAGGTTAATTGATCTAATGCAGTTTGTATTCCTTAATACCAACAAGGCCCCTTGAATATTACAATGGCATTGGCCATTGACTAACATTAGCATAGTTGAGAACCAACTACTAGGACCTTCGAAGACATATTACTTTATGTTATCTTTCTTTTTCAATAGAAATAGGATAGGAATATTCTATTTAATTTTGTTGTGTTGTTTTGACCATCAACACTATGCACATGTATTAGTATGGTCATAAGATCGGACAACCCTGCATGTGTCCCTAGCTGCCATTAATTTCTTTGAAAAAGGTAGGCACAAGGTTTCAATAAAAAAAATCTAGTTTTTATTTTTTTAAATTCTAAGTTTTCAAAAAATAAAATTAAAAAAAATCAATCAAAAAGAGCCTTTAAATGATGTAGTAGATTGTAGGGTACATGTACCATATCGACAACTACAAGAATCCCCTACATGGCTCATTGCCAAGGCGAGCTCCATGATAGTGCCACCATACCCATGAGCAACCCCCCTCCTCAACAACCAAAAAACAAATCAACACCCAAAATATTTCAAGGAATCGTGCAAATTTCAAAAAAATTCCTAGCAATCAAAATATTTCGATCTCACAAAATATTTCGACAATCAAGGTGACTTTTTTGGATTGACAAGAGAATATTCCCTAAATATTTTTTGACATCATGTTGATGTCAATATGAAATCAATGGTATAGGTATCAACCTACCCCACTTTTCATCCCCATTTGGCTTAAAAGAGTGATTTTTTTTCTTTTCACCATAACTTGGACAAATGGTGTCAAAATTGAGTAAATGTGATATTGTAAGATAGTTTGTTCCATGTGTTTTTCTAATGGTGCAATCCTCATCATCATATTTCATTGTTGGTACAATTTATCACTTGTCAAAGTCATATTATCATTTTTTGCTTCTAAGCTCACCTTTCACCTGTATCTCCTATTTTTCGTGATTTTTACAACATTGGAAAGGTATTTCAGAGCTCTTCAAATCTATTCATGCACTTTTTCATGAATTTCCCTAGGTAGGTTTTATTCATTTTTTTGTGATTTACTTGGGCATCTTAGCGCATGGAAAGGATTTTTTGTGTGAGATGACTTCATTTGATTTGATTTACATGCATTGAGATTATCAATCTCTTTTTTTCATTTCAGGAAGTATCATGGTTTTTTTTTGTTCATCTTTCTATTGCCATCTTGGAAAATGATGATTATAAGTCTTGGTGAAACATCCTAACACATTTCAAGTGGCTTGATCTTTTACTTATTTTTATGGACTCATGATTACATTAGACACACCAGGGAGTAGATCAACATGAGGTATTATTAGTGATCATGTCATAGAAGTGAGTTTTCCTCATGTTGATCATGACACAATAGGTGTTTTATCGAACATTAATTGTCTCCATGCACTTTAAACTCAACTTTGGGAGATCCATGCAGATCCTCGTATCTCTCCATTCCCAGAAGATCCCACTATAGATTGTCACATTCCTCTTGTAGATGTAGATTATATACTCCTTGATGATGATACTTTAGAGGATCTTTAGTATATCACAAGTCTTTCTTGTTTTGATGGTTCAAATAATTTTCTTCATGTTCCCACTCTTCATATTGATACCCAATCTCCATTTTCTATTGTCTTGATCAAATTGGTACCACCACATCCTTGGCCTCTATTGGTTTAGTACAATAGGACATTCATCTTCTTCAAGACATAGTTACTTATGATTTGTATCTTGCAAACATATCATCCTTATTTGTAGAATCTCATATTGTAGATTTGGAGAATTATCTTGAGAACAATCATCTTCTCTTTCTTGACAACCACATTAGTGTTGTTGGCCCATCATTGATGCAGGAGCTTCTTAAGTGAAAATGCGATCAACATCAACCAAAAAAAGGAGTGATTTTAATTTGATTTTAATAATTTTTGTGTGAGAAATAAATGTGTCAATAAGGCCAAAATATAGAATTAAAATAATTGGCCTTATTTGATTGTTGCAAAAATTGTGGTGTTGGAGACAATTTAGGAGGCAAATTTTGATTTTTTTTGAGGTTCTAAAAGGAAAAATCTTCAAATATGCCTTCTTGGGTGTGGGATTTAGGGGGTTACAAGTTATAATACCTAATTTATTGTTCCTAAAAATTTTCATGAAGAATTTGGATGCCCAAGAGCAAGTGGTTTGGATTTTTCTATTATGGGCCTCCTATTTGTGAGGAAATGGTTTTTTTTTTTGGCCAATCATGCATGAAGGTTACAAAAGGATTCATTTTCAAAATTTAATGATTTTCAATTCATTTTTAAAGGCATATTGTCCATTTCTAGGCATAGAAAATTGAGAGTTACAGGAAAGGTGTGGAGGAGTTAACTTGTATGCTTTATTTTGTCATTTTCGAGGGTTGTTGTTGCTAGATTTGAAGCTCGTCATTCTAAGGCATAGATTTTTTTGTTGGGAGAGGAAAAAGAATATGTTTTTGCAAGTTTGAAGAGGTATTTGTAGCAGAAAATGGATTGGAGAATCCATGGTTCAGTTTTAGTAGAGGTTTCAGTTGAGGATTTGCAAGTTGTGGGAGAAAAAAACTTGTGAAAGAAGATTGGTTGAAGGAAAAGCTTTTGTATTTGTTTCTTGTTGTTTCTTATCAGTTTTGTATGAAATTTTTAATGGAATTAATCATCCTATATGGATAAAAATGAATTTATTTTTTAGTTGTGCTTAATTGATGCCTTGTTATTGTAACAATTCAAGAGATGTTGAATAAGGTGTATGAAAAATTTCCAACAAATTTGAGTTAATTTTTTGTTTTTTTTTTTCTTTTTTTATTTTTTGAGTTTCATATATGATTTTGAGAATGAGGTTTGGTTTCTACTTCATCATTGGTATCAGAGTGGGGGTTCCTGAGTGTTTAGGTATGTGCAAGTAGTAAGAAGAAATTTTATATGATGAACTAAGATTCCCATGATTGTAAACAAATCGTCAAAGGAGGAAATTTGCAATAATATTAGAAAATATTGGAAGAGGGTTTTGTAAACATATTATCGAAGGAGGCAATTTACATAAGTAAAGCTCGAGGGTTTGAAGATTTGCCTTGTTAAGGAATTGAGAGGTCTTGAAAATGGTAAAGAGAAAAAGGAAAATATTTTTTTTCATTGGATGGATTCTAAAGATTCTTAGGCTAGAGGAAATCAGAGAGAGGCTTTGGAAAATTAGAGAAAGAGAAATGATAAAGATGCAGCAACACATAAATGAAATGAAAGTAGAGATTGAGAGGAGAAAACAAGAGAAGAGAAGAGTTGAAGGTAATTTTTATTATATTTCTAATGATGTTTTGAATGCAAGAAAGAAAGAGGATGTAATAGAGTGTCATGCATGTGACATTGAGGAAGAGGAAGATGATGAGTATGAAAAGATTGAGGAACTTGAAGTTGAGGGATGTCTATTGGAAGACATGGAGGATGAGACTACAGTGATTGCAACAGTAGAAAAGAGTTCTTTAAATAACACCTGTGAAGTTGAGAATGATGATTTACTCATTCAAATTGAAAGAGAATGGGATCAAATTATTGCAAGGGAAGAAAAAGTTTCTACAATGAAAGATACTAAGGTAAAATTTAATTTTGATAAATGTTGTTATGAAGATGAACGTGAGTATAATGAAGTTGTAGCAAAAAAGTGTACTTTGAAGGATATAGAAGAAAGTGAAAGGGATGATTTATTGATGTAGATGGCAACAGGTGAAAAAGAGTGGGATGAGTTAATCTCAGGTGAGATGAAGGCTGCAACATAAGGTGAGGTAAAATCAAATTTTGATGTTTTCTTTGATGAAGAATTTATTGCAGTAGTCGATCAATTTGACAAAGTTGAATTTGAAGAGTGTAAAGTGAAGGTAAATGATGAGCTTTCTAATAAACCTTTGTTAGAGAAAAGTGTAGATGAAGATGTTTTGATTTGTGACTATGATTCATTTTTAGTGAAAGTGGAAAATGATTCTCTTGATAATGGTACTAATACTATTTTGAGTGAAATAAATTAGATTGTAGAGATGTTATGTCTTATAGAAGTCATTGAAACGATGAAATTTCATGGAGGAGACATGGTGGAAGGAGAGGAGAAAGGTAAAATAGCATTAGAGGTAATGAAGTACATTTATTTTGTTAAACGTGAAGGTATACGTTTGATTGTTAGTTTTGATAGAATATATTGGTGTGAGGTTAGATTAAATTTTTTGAAATGCATGAAGGGTAGAGGAGTAAAGATGAAAGGATATAATGTTGTAAGCTTGTAGAATTTGATTAATAAGAAGATTCCAGTAGACAAAGAAATTAGGTGAATCCAAAACAAACACAAGTTCTACAAATGTTTATGAGTGCAACTCATGAAACATTTCTTTCTACCTAGGGTTTCTGATGCAGGAGCATCCTAGGTGAAAGTACGATCAACATCAACCAAAAAAAGAAGTGATTTTAATTTTGATTTTAAAAATTTTTGTGTGAGAAATAAATGTGACATTAAGGCCAAAATATAGAATTAAAATAATTGGCCTTATTTTATTGTTGCAAAAATTTTGGTGTTGGAGATAGTTTAGGAGGTAAATTTTTTTTTTTTTGAGGTTCTAAAAGGAAAAATATTCAAATATGCCTTATTAGGAAAATGATTTAGGGGGTTAAAAATTATAATAGCTAATTTATTGTTCCTAAACTTTTTCATGAATAATTTGGATGTCCAAGAGCAAGTGGTTTGGATTTTTCTATTATGAGGCTCCTATTTGTGAGAAACTGGCTACTTTTTCTTGGCCAATCATGGATGAAGGTTACAAAAATATGTATTTTCAACATTTAATGATTTTTAATTCATTTTTGAAAGAATATTGTTCATTTCCAGGCATAGAAAATTGGGAGTTATAGAAAAGGTGTGGAGGAGTTAATTTATATGTTTTATTTTGTCATTTTTTAGGGTTGTTGCTACTAGATTTGAACCTCATCATTCTAAGGCATAGATTTTTTGTTGAGAGAGGAAAAAGAATATGTTTTTGTAGGTTTGAAGAGGTATTTTCAGCAGTAAATGGATTGGAGAATCCATGGTTGAGTTTTAACAAAGGTTTCAGTAAGAAAAAAACTTGTGAAAGAAGATTGGTTGAAGGAAAAACTTTTGTATTTGTTTCTTGTTTTTTCTTATCAGTTTTGTATCAGATTTGTAATGGAATTAATCAGACTATATGGCTGAAAATGAATGTATTTTCAATTGTGCTTAATTGATGCCTTGTTATTGTAACAATTCAAGAGATGTTGAATGAGGAGTATGAGGGATTTCTAGCATATTTGAGTTAATTTCTTGCATTTTTTTCTAAGTTTCATATATGTGTTGTGAGTTTGAGAATAAGGTTTGGTTTCTACTTTATCAATCATCTTTAGAGCTTGTTCTACATCAATTTTCATAGAATGTTGGATTGACATTGTCTCATTGTGACTTGTGGACACTTCAGAAATTTTCAAAGGCACGCATCATTTGGATTTGGATTCCCCATTGATCATTTTTTATGGAATGGCTTCTCTGATCACCAGTGGATTAGTTTATTCCTAAGGGGATAAATTATATTGGTTGCAGGTAGTGGATTGTGTTCTATCTCTAGGCATTCATAATTGGCACAAGAGCTATTTATTTATGGGGGGATTCATATCCTCAATTTCTCCCCCCTTCAATTGTACTTGTGTGACAAAAACAATCCTTGGAGGGTCACATTGATTCCTATCGCTTTTTCAGTACTGCAATTATTTCATCTTCTCTCTTTTGGAGAGGACTTATTTCCCATGTGATTTTATCATTTTCTATGGTTATGAGAGATTTCATTTGTTTCTACATGGGCACCTCATCAAGCCTTGTAGCTAGGACCCATCCATGCATCCATCATTGCATTCTTGATTAAGTTTTTTGTGTCTCCCTCAGTTGAACTTGAGAGGGGTGTTGCAATAAATTGGTAATCACCTAATAATCAATAAATCATTAATTAATTATGAGACCCATTTTTCACTTTCTTATAGTTAAACTAAACCTAGAAGTATTTTCTTATGATTAGGTTGGGTTATATATAGGCCAAAATGTCTCATTACATAGGATAAGGGCACTTCTCACGATCTAATCAAATCCTCATCTAGGGTTTCTTTTTTATTTTAGAAGTATTATATATTGTAATTAATTCACATTCATTATTCAATATTAGATACATTTTTGGATCAATCTCTCTCAAGGTTGCATAACACTCATAAATGGCTTTTTCTCTTCAAATGTGATAGGTGTTTTTGGTTGCAAGTGATTTTTGGGCGTTATGGCATTCACTATCAATTCCAACAAAAATGTCGTTTTGAATTATCCAATTAGAGTTGAAGTGTTTAACTTTTCAAAGATTCCTAAGATGCTCTAGATCATCTCAAACACCCCACTACCACATATGCATCTTTCCATTCACTACAAACTATCTTTTAATAATGATTTTTTCCTTCCAAGTTAGTTCTCTTTGACCCAACTTTTGGATCATATCACAAGTGACTATATCACTCAAGGCTCTAACAATATTTAGGTATGTCTTGGTGCTTGACTTGGATCTCTTTACCTCATACAACCAAGTGAGGATAGTTGGGTGTGTTTTCAATCACAAGGCTTAAGCACTAAACAACATATATGATTTTCTTTCAATTTCTACTATTGTTGATGACATGGAGCAACTCAGATTGACACTTGGTACAGATTGTTTATTTTGTGATGTTAGTGTTAGTTCTCAGACACTTAGTCTATGTAATAATTTCTTGCTTGCATAATACACAATGCAATATGCATAAAAGTAAAATTATTACAAGTGATTGTGTAATGAAAAAAGTATTGTCTATCCCCTTCTTTCCTTGAATGAGGCATTTCATTGTTTAAATAGAATTTCTACTTGGAAACATCAAAAAACTATTTTGTTTACTACTCAAAAGTTATGATTTACATTATCATTTGAAGATGAAGTTTGGCTTTGCTTAATCTTGGATTTTACTTCCATCTTGGAGGCATGGTTGCAAGTTGCTCTAATGCATGAGGAAATATATGTTAATGAATATGTGTGGGTGAATCCTATGTTGTATTTTTAACACCTTTTTTTTGTTTTATACATGCAACATAAAGGCATATGAGGTAGTTATGGATCTCATATGTGTGGTCTTTTACCCACTAATTCTTGTGTTGGTGGAATTAGTAGAACTTGTATGTGTGCCCTCATAGGCTCAAGAGCATAGTGTTATTTGCATATGATGCTAACAAATTTCTCGCATGTGTTGATTATTTCTTCATGTTCAAACTGACTATCACAAACTTCTAACTAATGTGTAAAGGTTGTTGACAATTTAATACCAATCAAGGTAACCTTCTCAATATCAATGTAGCAATTGATGGACAAAAGAATGTTGAGTGACTATATTCATTTGTATGGCTAAACAACATTAATCTTGCCTTAGAACACAAGGAATATTTATTTGAGCCTTGAAGTGACCACAATCTAAGAGTGTGTTGGCATGGAAGGCAAAGGACTCTAACAATAATGTGGTGCACAATTGTATCATGATTTCATAGAAATGACCATAGCACACAATATGCTATTTCTTGAGAGCATCCCTCATGATTTATTAGATATTTGATGATGTATTAGATGCCTTCATTCAACTGGGAATCAATGATCTTACTATTTTATTGGCATACATCTAAATAGATTTATACAAACTAGTCTTCATGTGGTTGTACACAACTACTAATAGACATGAACAATCACAATGCAGACTCATTTAATATGATTTCAAAAACTTTCTATGATATTAATTATCTAAATTCCTATGACTTCATGGAATGAAAATCTAAACCATAGAAATCTAGATGTGTTATAAGCATAATATATATCAATGATGGGCCAATAAATACTTATAGAATTACAATAACAAATTATATTAGTGCATGTATGTTGTGCACAACACTCTTAAGGGAGCTATTTGACTGCTTACTTCCTCACTATCCTAAACCTATAAACCTATAAACCTATAAAAAACTTTAAGTCTAGATATTATATGGAAATATTTTGATATGTTTGTATTACATCTACATATATTTGATCTTATGTATAAATTACAAAAAAGGTAAATACAAAATAATTACGTTTCACAAAATTGCTAATAGATTGTATCTAAGTGTGGCTATTTTTTTCTTGAACAAATATTAGTTGAATGAATGTGTTAACATGTGACTAACAAAAACACATCTTGATGTGTCATAAGGTCCAACATGTCATGTGAACCATATCTAAGGTGTTAGCATTGTGCATTAACTTTTGATGGTCCAATCAAACCACAAGATGTGGAGTTGTTCTTGATTGTCATTTGTCAAGGGTGGAGTTATGGATTTCAGGCATTATTGATGATAACATCTATAAGCATTTGCATAGTGTGGTATTATGTATAGTTACATATGTGAAGCACTACATGGGTGAGCATGTGGCTTGCACTTCACATGGATTGCCATGGTTTGAAACTTGATCGATTCTCTCCTCACTAAGATTTTATTCCCCTTATAATTGCTTGCCCCCAAATATTATTGCCTTGACCAACTTGAGTTCTTTGTGTTGTTGACTTGTTCAAGGTTGTCCAAACTAATATCACCATAATTCAAAGTTCAACACACCAAAAATACATAAAAGTATATATCCTTTAGGGAAAAACTACTGAAAAGGAAATGAAAAATGATTCAAAAACCTCTTGACCCACTACTTACTCAAGAGATGAACAATGCCAAGAATGTTTCTCCAAACTTGCTCAAAAGTTGAGTCAACATATGAATCAACAAAAACAATGATGAACAAAGATAACTTCATCTTTGGCATAGTGTTGGGGAATATGAGACGATATTCTAAGGAGTCAAAATAGGAATCAATACTATATTGCCTCAAAAATGTAGTTCTCTTCTTGTATCCTACATTATCCAAGAAGAAATTAAAATTACATTGAGAGAATTTATTGGTAGCCAATTGTATGCCAATATTCTTAGGAAGATCTACCCAAGTCTCCAAAGCAAACAAAGGCAATAGAGAAAATATTGATCAACAAGAGCTAAAAAAGGATTGATAATATAATGTGTTAAAACACTCAAATACAAAGAGATATGCCACATGCCTTCAACAAAGAAACTAAAGTTGCAACTAGAGGCAATGAGTGGGTATCAACAATCTATAAGCACCAACTCCTATCCACAACACATCAATAGACATTCCAAAATCGATATCATAAAACTCTGGGGACCATATCACAACTCTTATTGTATCTGTAGATAGGAATAAAATCAAAGGTTTAAATGCATTGAGAATGACAATAAACAAATTAAATCCTATCAAGCACCATGAAGTACAAACTAGAATGAAAATACAAATAATAAACAAAGAACGTGCAAACCGATTTTCAAACTAGTGTTGATTGATCTCCATGGCTCTTCTCCACCTGCACAAGGATGCAAGATTTCGAAGGTTGATTGTTGAAGGAGTGTTGGTTGCTCAATTCTGTAGCATAACGATGCGACGACAGTGATAGATGAAGATGGATGGAAGATTGAAGATTGATTTTGACAGAGTGAAGATACTAGACGAAGATTCAATGTGAAAGGTTTGATTTATAGATTTTTGATGTGGACATAGATAAAATTTGATAAGATTGATAAGGATTTTATTTTTGACAAAAGAGGAAATAAAACAAGATAAGATAAGATTGTAAAAAGATAGAAGGATTTCATTTCCTGTTTTAAAGGAAATAAATCTTGAAAAAGATGAGAAGGATAATTGATGAATTATCTAATTAAATAAATTAATTAGATACACATGAGTTTAGTTTTGGAAAGAAAGCGAGAAGATATTTTTAAGATTTTATTAATTAAATAAATTTTGGATTTATTTAATTAACGTTGAATTTATGATTTCATCAATTAAATAATATAAATTGTTTAATTAACATTAGAAGAATTAATAGAAATGATTTAATTAATTAAATAATATAAATTATTTAATTAACATTAGAGGACCAGATGGATTAATGGATGGATTATGCATAGGAAGGCAATAAATGAAATTAGTCAAATAAATAAGATTTATTTAACTAATTAGATGATGACATGGGTACCTAGGGCAAAACATGATACAAGGTGTCTAAATGATGTGATGTTGTGACAAGGTATCGTAAGAGGACAATTTTTTGATGTCTATAGTATCTTCTATCAAATATGGGGTAAACATCTAGCTTGTTCAACTCCTTAAGAGACATATCTTCATGATTCTTAAGGTCACCTAGTTCTTGCCACAACCACCTTGCTAAAGGAGCTTCTTTTAACTTTTATGTGTATTTCTCTCTTATTATCATTGGCTTATAAGAACTTTGTAATGTTTTTGCCTAGTCTTAGGCTACAAGTTCTCTTTTGTATTTCCCATTGTATTTGGTTCTTTACACCACTTATAATGGGATTTTTGTACTTTGGTGGCTTTATTAAAAGATATTGTCTTCTATTGGTAATAAACATCTTTACTAATTCCAATGACAACATGCAAGTGTTTGCACCCTTTCCTAAATGAAAGAAAAAAAATTGGTATATGGCATCAACTTTTGTTTGTATGTCTATATATATATATATATTATGCTTATGAGTCCCTGCTTTGTAGTGAAACTTCTTAATGTAGTCAAGATCGAGGGTTTTATCAAACTACCCAATCTTGCAACCAAACAACAATATTCACAACCACAACACGTTTCAAAACATTTTATTCATGTGCAATATTTAAGAATACAATATGTAATTAAAGACATTAAAACCTCCTGATTAAGTGCTTCTCAAGAAAAATTCATTCAAAAATTACAATATCTTATTCTTCAAGAACAACCTCATTTATCAACAACCCCTTTCCCTAATTCATATATCCAAATAATAAAACTCAAAAGACTTTACAAGCTAGTATCCTTAACCATTTGAATTATTCAAACTTTGTTTGTGTAATATAACCTACATCTCCAAAACAAATCAACGAAAGGGTATTCATGCTTGTGGACCAATAACATCCTCCCACTACCTCCACAAAATATAATTCTCTTTTATAACAAAGTTGAGGAAGTTGAATGATTTTACCAAAATGGAAGTTGGAACTGAACCGTCACCATTATGGCTTTTGGTAGTTAAATTGTTCGTTGAAAATATTGAATTCCTTCTTAAATTTCTTAAACTTCTCCATCAAAAAATTAAGACCTACTTGAACCATAGAACTTCTTCTCTAGTGTCATTTTTAGAGAAGTTGAACTTACACGAACTTCTTTCGATGTTTGTACTAGTGAGAGCATCAAAACAAACTTATTTCAACCAAAATGACTTTCAATGAACCAAGGAGTGTGTGAACTATATTTTTTGTCGAAAACAGAGAGAAACTAAGTGCTTTGATGAAATGAAAGGTTTATAAATCTCTCATTTTGCCAAAATACTCTAAAATTTGCAAAAGGACTCCAAATTTCATCAAATTAAACTATGGGTACAATTTATGCTCGTCTACAAGGTGATGATCTTCACTTAGCCAAATTGAGATGAAAATCCAAGGAAAATCATCAAAAACCAATTGAAACAAAACTAAACCAAAATTGAAAGTAAAACCTAAAAAAAAATTATTGATGTTGTATCGCTTGTAGACCCAAATACTCCTACATTAGGCACACTAGGTAAGAAGTTTGTGAGCATAGCTCATAAAGTGGAGTTGGATGGTAGAACCACCCTTCCAATTTGTGAACAACCTACAACAAATTGTCATTGTAGTAGGTTCATCAAAAAAAATCTTCCTTCGCCTCTTCCAACATTTGGTTGTGATAAGTATCGTCCTCCACCTAGTTTGTTTTTCATTCCTCTTTTCTTGTGTCGACCTATGACCACCACAATCCAACCTCCTCCAAGTTTTATTCCACTCAAACACTCCTCATCTCACCTTTCTCAATTCCTCTTTTCCCTCTAGTGCAATTCAACCCACCAAGACCCAACCTACTCCAATAAGCATTTTCCCATTCCAACTCATTCATACACCAATCAATATTATTAATTTAATGTAAATTAAATATCTCCATCTCCTCTATATTCACCTCTACATACTCTTTAACTATCTTATCTTCTACCACTCACCATTTCAACTAAATATGAATGAATTTCAATTTCTTCATTACAAAATTTAGAAAAATAAAAAGATTACCTCTTCCCCTCTACTATTGCATCATATTCTTCATCATCATCTATTGCAACATCTCCCATTCACTACTATTAACATTGTTGTTGTACCTTCAATCTTCCAACACCTTCATCTCCTCCAAAGGACTCAACTATTTTTGCATCCTCAAATTTTGATGTAACTTCTATGTCTTCTTCATCCTCAACTACAATTTTCTTCACCAATTCTTCCATGCCTACAATAAGACATGTTGCTACTGCAATCTTGTTCTTTTCTTCTTCCACATCCTTTTGCATGAGAATCTCTTCTTCTTCAATGTCATCTACATGATGCTCTATTGTATCTTCTTTTCTACCTACAATCAAAATAATAACATAATCATGGGATTCATCTTCTCCCATCTACATCTTCTCTCATCTGCATCTCCTCCATCACCTCTTCAAGTTACTCTAATAATTTCCTTCCTAAGAACCCATTTATTCTTCTCATCTCTTTCAAGAGGAGATTATCCTCATCACCAAATCAATGTGAATTAGCGAAGACCTTGGCAATGTTGTAGGATCATGTGTCAAAGGCACGTCTTCTATTTCTTTTTGAGGTATGGGCTCTTCTGGAGGAGCTTCTGCTTCAACTGTTGATTGCTAATGAAAAAATGATATTTTGAAAATGCAAATTGTTAGCGTTTAAATTTGCACCTCTGGAATGCGTATTTGAAACGGATAGCTATGCACAGATAAACTGCTCTTCAAATTAGGAGGGGAAGCTCCCTCTTGTTGATGGTGTTTGAAAGAAAGTAAACTAAACTAAGTTGCTTATCTTTTTTATCAGCTTAGAGCACAAGGTTTATTAAACACAAATGCCGCAGCTGAGATTTTCTGATATAAGAAGTTCAACTACGACTAACTTAAACTAAAGACGTTTCCAATTTCTCAAGTAAAACGCAAAGCAAGAGAAACTAGAAATTAACAAGGTTGGATCTCTTACGGAATACTTTAACAAACTCTTTCCCAACAAACATCTACACACTTCAATGCAAGTTGAAATCAAGATCATAAAAGTAGAACAAAAATAACAGAAATCTGAGATTTTCGACCAAGGCAAAGGAGGCTCATGATTTTATTACTCAAATTTCTGGAACAAGATTCACTTCTAACATGCCTAGAACAAGAAATTGTAGCTAAAGAGGCTTGCAATCTTTCTCTTACGCAATAGAAACAACAATCACACTAACTCCTTGTTGGCTAAAGAGGCTCAACAATTTGCTTATCACAACACAATTGAACAATACTTGAGTAACAAATAGAAGGCACAATAGGCTCAGCGTTTTGTTCTCACTAGCACGGTTAAGAAAAACTAATGAGCCAAGGCTCTTATTTATAGATGAGCAGAGGAGTAAGGAACCCTAAAATCTCCTTGCTTTCACAATCTAGGGCTTGCTCAACAAGCAAGCTTTATTACTAAATCTAGAAAGAAGATAACATCTAAAACCCTAGAAAGCAGAAAAAGAGGGAAACGCCAACTATTACATTTTATCTTCTTTCTCTTCTCAAAGAATGGATAAGAATTATTCCAAGAATAGAAAGAAAGGGGGAAAGAAAGATTCTAGAAGAAAGTTGCTTTAAAGCTCAATCACATCCGCCAGGAAGTTAGAAATTGTGTCCCGGTTCGGTGCATCTATGCCATCAATAGCAAAACACCGCTTTTCAAGAATATCTTCAGCATCTGCAACTGACCTAAGGAAATCTTCGACCTCATAGGCCGCTTTCTTGAACTTTGCTGACATCACTGAAATATGACCTATCCTTCTGCCAACTGGATTACAACCACGAACAACATTTTGGAACTGATCTTGCACTTCATCAAGCCCAACGTAAGAACCATCTTCAAGGCTGTACTGAGAAGGAATCTCTGTGACAAACTCACTGATGAAGAGAAGAGCTTCGATCACTCTTTGTCTGTAGGCGATGAATTCTTCGGATATCCTCTCATAAGTTTGAACTTTGAAAACATGACGCTCTCTCCAAGCGAGGATTTGTCTTTTGTGTTCTTTTGAAACTGTTGAACCATAAGCTGTGTCTAAATCAGCAATAATGATTTCATGCCTAGGTCTTACTTCAGCCAGTGTTTTTTCAAATCCTTGGATACCTTGACGTAGCTCATGAACGTTTTCTCTCAACTGGGACATCCGAGCCAAGATCTCCCTTCCTCTGACAATGAAACTCTTGATCCACTCTTGAGTTTCTTTCCCACATATGACCAGTTGTCTTAACTGCTAATGATCAGCTGGTGTCTCTAAAATCTGGGGCAGCAACTGGGTTGTTTGTGAAGATCCATGGACAAGGTTAGAAATGAAAAGCCTGAGCTGTTGATTTTCAGCCTTGAGGGCTGCCTTGTCTTCTCCATCCTTTAGCACTCTTTCCTGAAGGTTTTCAGACACAACTCTGAAAAGACTCAAATCCGCATGTTTGGTATTTCTACCGAGATTAGCCTTGACCATGACGAGGTCATCCATATTCACCTCATCCCTGTTCTTGTCTTCTGAGGGCAATGCAGTCTCCGTGATTATCTCGTTATCAGGATTCCTATCAAAGTGAACTTGCTTCTTTGCTTTCTTCTTAGGAGGTTCCTGATAGACGTTATCGAGATCATCAACACTCATCTGATATGAAGGCCTTCTTCTAACCCTTCCCAAGGAATTCTCAAGCCAAGACACGGTAGTATCTTTACTAACTTCCTCAGGAGTTGCAATTGTAACTTCCTCGTCATCTTCAATATCAAGGTCAATGTGAATCGGTGATGAACCTGTCAAAGGCATAGAAACATGTGTTGAAGGCGGCTCCTCTACTTCTTTCTGAGGTACGGGCTCGTCAGGATTTTTTGTTTCAGCTGTAGGCTACTCCTGTATGACTATGCCTGAGAAATCTAACCTTCTTCTTACATTCTTACTTGATCTACTACCTTTGACGCCTTCTTGAGACTGACTTACACCTTTCCCTTTTGACTGTGCTCTGGAGGATGAGGGAACTGTTCTCGGCGGCTCTGCTACTAGAATGGAGTTTTTCCTCTTGAGTATTAAGAAAACCTTGTTGTGCTCAAGGACTTGTTTCGTCCTTTCTTCTATTGAGAGACTCTTTATTAGCCCAATTGACCTGTGAAAGGGGTTGATCTTCAATTCATTTATGAGTATACATCGGGAGAAGCACATCCTCATCATCATCTGATAACCCTACTATATCTTCATTTAAGCAGTCTTTCATCTGATGGAGAGTGAGTCTACTATAACTATGCCTTTGCACCTCAAACTCATATGTGCAATTAGACCAATAGTCTTCAAGAGCGGATATATGATCATAGTTCTTCTCAAGTCGGTCAGCGTAGACACCATGAGGATCAAATGATCGTCTCTCATTGTAAGGCTTGAGACCGAGTTTATCTAACTCATCTGCCATTGTCTTAGCATCAGCAGCAATCCTGCATGTATAAATTCCCATCCCTAATGGAAACTAGAGGGAGGGTTTCTTTTTGATCCTCAACACTGTGTGAACCTCGTGGGCCTACCTCAAGAACTCCATGAAGACGACCTCGTCTGACGGATACCTCGGTAACATGAGCGGGGCACCTGAGTAGCCATAGACCCGGACATAGGTAAAAGTAGGAAACTGTATAAACCAATCTGCCCATTTCGCCATTGTTGCCCTGGCAATTGAAGATATACGAACATGCAACTCATTGTCCAGGTCTCGCACAGTGTACATCAGAAAAGCCTCGTTCACTCTCTTGTAGTGATGCAATGATTTCGTGAATTCCAACTGGGGATAGTAGTTATATATATGTTGCACACTCAATGATCCCTCGGTGTTCAACCCTCTGAATTGACCTTGATAGGCCACCAGGTAGACTAGGTAAGACATCATATGGAATTTGTGAAACTGGAAGTATTATGTTATTTGTTGATGTATACTGACACTGATCAAGGTAGGCCAATCATAGAATTCGGTCTTCTTCATGATGTGGGGTATGGCATAAAACATCCAAGGCTGAAACTTGGTAGCATCCTTCGTGCCAGTGACCCTGTTGAGCAAGGTGATAATGATAGCAATTTCATCCTTAAACTCTCCTCGCCCGACATTCTTTGGCAAAGTCTTATGCTTTTCTTTCTCTGTGCAATCTTCTTACTGTATTTATCTTTGTGCATCTCCCATATTCTTTCACATTCACCCTTTGAGATAGTGACGCTTTTAGGCCATGGGGGAATGGAACAGCACTTCTTGATCACATCAGGCTTCAAACTGCAAATCAATCTGCCATCAGCTGATTGAATCTCCCTAGTAGCCGGATTGTAATGCTTGATGCAAGTGATTATGAACTCAAGACTCTGAACTGATATAGGAATTGACGCTGCTGCGAGGAGTCTAGTGTGTCCCAGGTTCCTGATTGAAGTGTTGCCTGCTCTCTCCAAAGCATGTAAATCGAACACCGGCTTGATATGATGCAAATATGTCTCAACGGTTTTGATGTAGTCATGATAAAGAGCTTATCCAGTCTTGAAAACATTGGGAGTGTACTCCATTTCAGAAAACTTGAAGAACTACTGTAAACTCGCCTAGGTTCTGACAAGTTTGAGCAATTTCTATTCTTAGAAAGCTAATTTTCTCACTCCAACGGACAAAATTTTTGAAAATTATTCTAAGATATGAGTTTTGCTCATAATTTCATTGCAAGACAACCCAGATCGTCCATTTTTGAAAATTTTGACTTTTAACAGAAAAAGCAGCAAACCCTAATTTCTTCAATTTTTCCCCAAAAAAGCTGGCACCTGGGTTTTGTTCAGAATATGAATAGAAATGAACCCAGTTGATTAGATTTGCAAAATACTGACGGCTGATTGAAAAAGCAGCCAACCCTAGAATTTGAACTTTCTTGAAAAAAAGCTATGATATGGGTTTTCTTCAGAAGACTGATTGGAAAGGACCCAGATGGTTGAAAACTAAATGCACTGAGGATTTCTCTAACATGCAAAATAAAAGCAGCTATTGCAACTTGATAAAGTTCTTGAAAATTTCTTCAGAAGATTGAAGTGAAAAGACCAGATGATTAAAAATTTGAAAACCTTGGCCTTCTCTTTGAAAAATTTGATCTTCTGGAAGAAAAAGCTTGAAAAAGCAAGGGTTTATGCTAGCTGATATGAAAAATCTGATGAAAAACTAGCAAATATGAATTCTTGAATCATAAAAATTCTTCAAACTTGCTGCTCCAACTTTCTCCTCTAACTGCCACCTGCAAAATAATGAAAATTACATGAAAGAAAGATGTTAAATAGACTTTAGGGCTTGAATTAGGTTTTGTTTTCTTTTGCTTTTATTTCAAAAACCCTAAAATCTCTATTCAATGAACTTGGACGCCATCCTTCACTTGCAATTTTGAAACTTTTGAAAACTTCGAAAAAATTTCTAAGGCATGAGAAGTTGGGCGCCCTTCTTCACCTGGGGTGCTCACTTCATCCAGTGTTAGTCAATTTTTTGCATTTTCAACTTTCTCTCATTTTCACCCCCTACTTCACCTCTAATTTCCCGTTTGTAGAATGATCCGACAGGCGAGCTGAAAGATCCATCGCGAAGCCAGACTGATTCTGAGAAGAATGTTCTGGAGGTGTCTCTGGGTAAAAACTTCATTTCGACCTTCGAATTCATGAGAGCCTTTTCCTTCCAGGGGCTCCAAACTTTCACAGTGCTAGCCATTTTTCATGATCTTCAATTTCTTCATTAAATCCTCTTCTACAAATGATCTCGTTGAATCTAGAGCTCCAGGCGTTGGATTGACTGACGGTTATGCTCATCGCGAAGTTGACAAAGAACTAGGAGGGGTCTTCTGGAAGAGATTTTATCAAAAAGTGAATTCCAGGCCTTCAAAATTTTGGGCACCCTTCTTGACTGGGGGCGCCCAAAATCACCAGACTTAGTTTATTTTTTTTATTTTTCTGTCTACTTCTGGACTTTGAAATTCAGCTCTTGTCAGACCCTCCATTCGGCGCTTCGGATCTTGCGACTACGACCTCTGATCGACGTGTTGGATATCTTGTTGGAAAGTTGGATTAGTCGTGAGGAGATCGTATTAGACACTTCCGCAAAATCATCTGTTAGGTCCCTTGAAAACTTGGGCGGCCTTCTTCACCTGGGGTGCCCAAACTTACCAGACTTAGCCATTTTTATCTATTTTTCAAATTCGAGTTTGAAACCTTCGTTTTGTACTTTTGACTTCGATCTGAATCTGCCGAAATTTGAACAGTTGGGTGTGCTAACGAAGACAAGCATTGCGAAGCTAGGCAAAATCTGAAAAGATTGAGCATGTTTTCAAACCCTAACTGCTGGATTTGCCCCTTCAAAAAGCTAGGCGCCCTTCTTCACCAGGGGCACCCACTTTATCAAGACTTAGTCAAATTTTGACATTTTCGTTTTCTCTCATTCTGACATCAGTTTGGATACCTCCTGTTCAACTTTGAATTCCGGATGACTGGATCGTCTGATGACTGCACCGTTGAATTCGTCGCGGAGCTGGCAGAGAATTGAGCAAGTTTGACTGGAGGTATAAACCCTAATTTCGACATTTGATGCCCTAAAAATATGGGCGCCCTTCTTCACCAGGGGCGCCCAAAGTCACCAGTGTTAGAAAAAATTCATCATTTTTACCTTTTCTTCCTCGTTCTTCGTGCATGTTCATCGTTTCATCTTCTGTTGAATGCCCGAGTGTTGACTCCGATGCCTGGCAGCTGGCTGACCTCCATTAATGACTTTGGAGCTCCAGATATGCTTCTGAAAAAGTAGAATAGACCCACTAGGGAAAAACTAACTATTTTGAGATTCTGACTGAACCAGCCTAATATGGACGTAATTTGAGCTGATCAAAATCAGTTTGGACCTTGTCAGACAAACTTTCTATTTTTAGAAAGTTTTGCCAATATCCATTTCTAAGAAAACCCAAAAAAACCCAAAAAACGTTACTAATTTTAGAAAATTTCTAAAAATAGCAGTTTTCCTAAAATTTAGGGATGAAAAACTGAGATCTGGGTTTTGTTGTTTAAGTTGCTCTTAGCAGATCCAAATCATCAGATTTTGAAAAATTTGTGTTTTAACCCCTCATGCAAGACCTGCACACCCAAATTTTGACCTTTTTGACTGATTTAACAAGACTTTTACTCATTACTTCAAAATGTTGCAGTGTAACAAAAAATTTAATTTTGGGGTACAACACAAATAAAAATGATTTGAATTTAATTTCAAATTATTGGACTTGGTCAAAAAGAGTTCAAATTGAGCTTTAAATGACTTGTATGACTCATAAATATGGTTAAGAAATTAGTGCCAACATGTGGAGTAAAGATAGAGAGTTTGGAGCACCAAATCAATAGTTTTCTTTCAATTTTGAGTTCCCTTTGACTTAACTTGAGTCAAGGAGTGATTTGAGGCACAAAACACTTTGTTACATTCAATTATGGTCCTGATTTGGAGGGGTTTTCATTTGCATACGACTCACAAAGTTGTTGAAGTTTTGATAACTCTTGGTGGAGTTGGTTGGTAGTTTCATGCCTTGTTTGGAGGAGAAGGTGGACAACACATTTTCTTGGAGCCAAATTTTGAATTTGAATTTTGGAAGACTTTTCTATAAGTCTTTTTCTCTCTTATTTTCTCTAGTTCTTGGTTTGGAGATTGTTGTGAGAGCACTATTCACACTTTGTAACTCATTTTCTTAATGAGATTTATAGTCATTTTGTAGAACATATTTTTCCTTTGAGATGCAGATACTCCTTACTTCTCAATAAAAAAGCTTGTTTCCTCCTCAATTATTCTTTGGTTTTTCAGTATTGGTTGTGAAATATATGATAAAATATTGTGTTTTCCTTTATTTTTATCAAACTCCTTCAGTATTGAATGCAGAGAATGGCATGTTATAGTGCAGGCATGTGAATGTGTTTATCATTATGTTGGATCAAAATTGTGAAAACATTATTGTTTTCCTTTTAAGAACATCAAAAAGGCCAAAACCTTTCATAAGGATCAATTTTGCAAGCATGTATAGCTGAGTTGTGAGACAAAACAGTTTTCTTTAATTCACTGATTTTGTGAGTATTCAACAACATTGTCAAAAGTTTTGCCTTTGGTGTATCACCTGTTAGTGATAGGTTTTAAGTTACAAGCATATCCTTCTTATTGTTTTTCCTATCATTTTTTTTTAGTATTTTTCAAGTTATCTAAAGGGAAGCCAGCCCATAATCTGGAGGTCCACTTTATTCTCAGGTCACCTGCAACCTCAAAGTGTTCCCATATTTTTTTTTAGTATGTTTGGGCTATGTCTATTTTTGTTGTTAGTACTGCAAGCCCAAGTGTAATTTGTTGTGGTTGTTGCTTTCTCAAGGCAGAAATTTTAAATTGTATAGAATTTGAAATTCTAAATACTAAGTAAAAGAAAAATCTCTTCCTTTTCTTTTGAAAGATTGAAAAAGTGCAAGATTTTGATCAAAGGTTGATTGTATAGATCTTAAATAGAAGATAGAACTGCAGTACTGAAAACCAAAAAGATTGCCTTTCCATCGCACCTCAATAAAAATAAAGGAAACACAATATTTTATCATATATTTCACAACCAATACTGAAAACCAAAGAATAATTGAGGAAACAAGTTTTTTTATTGAGGAGTATCTGCATCTCAAAGGCAAAATATGATCTACAAAATGACTATAAATATCATTAAGAAAATGAGTTACAAAGTGTGAATAGTGCTCTCACAACAATCTCCAAACCAAGAACTAGAGAAAATAAGAAAGAAGAGGACTTATAGAAAAGGCTCTCAAAATTCAAATTTGAATTTTGGCTCCAAGAAAAAATGTGTTGTCCTTCCTCTCCTCCAAACAAGGCATGATAAAAATTCAAACCAATATACTTTCGTGTGAGAACGTATATTTGATTTTATTTTGTAAGTCTTGGAAATTGTGTACTAGTTTGCCTTGTTGCTTCTGATAAAGATGGTCTCTTGTTCCATTAAGTCAATGCTATCAATACAAGGATGCTTTTTCATCCATAATATATTGTATAGTTATAATCAATGATCTAAGTACTTGGATCCAAGCCATTATACAACCCTATAATAAACAGGAGCTTAATTAAATCAAAGAGCAGTTGAAGCCCTTTTTAGTTTGCAGGCCAACACTGATCTTGTAGAAGCTCACTTTACTCAAGGTTCCTACACATGGTCCAATAATGGGAAATACGACAAGTATATTGCTAAAAAATTATATATTTTCTATCAAACAAAGGGCCTTAAAAGACCACTATTTTTGCTCCACCTATTGCATTTACTCCACTTCCTGCAAACAAATCAATTTACATATTATTACAAAAATCAATAACCTTTTCAACTATTCCCTCTTCATATATTTAGTATAGATTTAGCATTTATAAACTCTGCTCCTTCATATGTCTCATTATTTGCATTTGTTGCTCCACTGTTGTTTTAAAAACTTTCACCAATTTATTCCCTTCCTCATTATCCTCCATGAGGATTTATTTCTCCCCTACTCTCCTTTTTCTGTATAATTCCTACAAACAACTATTATCAAATAAAATATGGATTTCAATCAAACCCATTTCTTCTACTCTCCTCTCAATCATCTATTATTTATTTCTCCATTTTTTATCCTCTCCTAAGAGGATTTCATTTCCGCTAGGCTCTTCCATTTCATCAAATGTGCTCTAGTCTTCTCCTTTTGGACAATAATTTTCTACTTCCTTTCCATTTCCATCAACATTCCCTTCCATTCCATGTTCATGATACTTTCTATCATATTCTATTTTATATCTCCTTATGCAATCTTCTCAATTTCTTTAACTAATTTAAAAATCAATTTATCTCTTTCTTCCTTTACCTCTTTTGTTCTTCTCTTTTTCATTTTATGTTCTTTTGTTACTCTATTTATATTTGTGTGGTATGCTCCCACATGATCCTCTTTCTATGGAACTTTGTTAAGGGGCTGCAACATTTTACTTCACCTTTTATATTCACCATTGTGTTCACTTTTTCAGGATGGCAATCTATCCTTCCATATTATTCATCATGCCTTTCATTTTCTATCAAACCACTTTCATGTAACTCTTCATCATATTTTCTTTTATCTACAAAATTTCCTCTACTCTAATTAATTTTTAATGCATCCATTGTAACCTAGATTCTCCTTAATAATTCTTCATGACTAAATTTTGAATACATTCTTTCTCGTCGTTCTAAAAATAGGACTCATAGGTCTCTTCATGACCTTTCTCATCCTCCTTGAAGACATCTTCCTTCACTTCTTCAATCTTTCATAAATGCTCTTGAGACCCACACGACCCCTTTCAATCACGAGATTTCACTTGCAATGATCTCTCCAATTTCTAGGGTGTGAACCATTTGCAATTGCAAGACTCCACTTACAACAAATATCTCACAACTTTCAACAAAAACATACCTTTTATTGGCTTCTCATGCCTCCTCTACACTATGGAATTATAGAAATCTTACTATGGAATTATGCGAATCTTCTCATGCCTACAACAAATTTCTCTAGAACTCAAGCCCTCTACAATTACAATATCTCCTCTTTTGCAACAAATCATCTAGGGTTTTCTCGAAGCACCTTATAGCTTCCAAGGCTATACCATCATTTCTCTAACAAACTCATCTTTTATCCAACAAATAATTCATACAAATTCATTCCTAACCTTCTTTAGTGAACTTTTCCTTTTCCCGCTACTATATTCAACAAGTTTTTCCTCGTTTTAAAATTCTTTTAGAGGACCAACTTTCTCTAATGTTAAAACTCACACTACCACAACTTTCCTCTCAACACATATCTAGGCCAACTACTTGTTCTGATACCATTTGATGCAATCAAGACCGGGGGGTCTTATCAAATTGCTCAATCTTGCAACCAAACAACAATATTCACAATCACAAGAAGTTACAAAACATCTTATTCACATGCAATGTTCAGGAATACAATATATAATTGAAGATATTACAATCTCCTGGTTCTTCTCAAGAAACAATTCATTCAAAATTTACAATTTTGTTTTCATTACAATTTTTTTTTTAAGCACAACCTCAATTATCAGTCACCCCTTGGACTAATTTACCCAACAATAAAACTCAAAAGACTTTACTAGCTAGTATCCTTGACCATTTGAATTATTGGGACTTTGCTTGTGTAGTATAGAGTATACCTCCAAAAAAAAAGAAATCAATGAGTGGGTATTGCATGCTTGTGGGCCAATAACATCCTCTTACAACCTCCACAAAATACAATTGTCTCTTTCATAACAAAGTTGAGGAAGTTGAACAATTTTACCAAAATGGAAATTGGAATAAAATTGTTGTCATTATGGCTCTTGGCAATTAAAACATTCTTTGAAAACATTGAATCCCTTTTTAAATTTCTTAAACTTCCCCATCAACGAATCAGCACCTTCATACACCGTGAAACTTCTTCTCTAGTGTCATTTTCAACAAAGTTGAACTTACACAAACTTCTTTCAACATTTGTCCTAAGATGCAAACTCTTGGTAGTATCGAAACACTTTTGTCAATGAAAAATGACTTTTGAAGAACCAAGGAGTTTGTGAACTGAAATTTTTGGTGAAAATGGAGAGAAACTAAGTGTTACAGCGAAATGAAAGGTTCACAAACCTTTAATTTTGCCAAAATGCTCTAAATTCTACCCAAGAACTCAAAATTTCACCAAATTATTAGCTATGGATACCCTTTATGCAATCTACCAGGTGACACTCTTCACCTCACCAAATTGAGTTGAAAATCATCTTGTGGAAAATCATCAAAAACCAACTAAAACAAAATTGGACCAAAACTTAAAACAAAACCTAAAATGGTTTTGGTTAACACTAGATCTCTTGTGGACTTTGATGCTCCTGCATCACTTCTACATTACCATATGTCGCTTCTTGCAATCTTCTCTATGTACCAATTAATGTAACCAACAAAACAATAAATAACACGTTAGAAAGCAAAGAGAAAGGAATAAAAAATATCCCTAATGTATTCCCTAATTTCATTTCCTTATTAACTCATATAGACCTCTTTAATGAACTATTTCAAATAATATGGACTTATTATTGGAGTATCTATATGAAATAAACTAGTTATTCAATTGAAATCAGTTGGTCTGATTAAAAAATAAATTGACCAATCTTATTATTTTGAAAAATTTGACAATTCAAATTTATTTCATATAGATTTTTCAAATCTGGTCTAGTAATAAGTCTAGATTATTTGAAATGGTTCATTTCAAGACATTGTTTGTATTACCAACAAAAAGACTAATGAGAAAAACAAATTTTATAACTGAAGATAGCAAGGGATTCAACTGGACCTCTTGTTGGCATAACTCCTAAAACCAGCATCCATGTGATTATAAACATGTTATCTCTCTACAACCATACATTGCCAAAATAAATGAGCTACTGACCTTGGGCCAAATACACATCCTGTTATTGCTATCAACACTGCCTGATCCATAAAATCAACAGGTAAGCAGGTAAAAGTTGGGTATCAAAATACTGAAGAGTGTCCATAATAGCATACATTGAAACTTGAAAATGTACTGGGTGTACTCATGGAGGTCTAATTGTGAAAGTCAACAAATGTATTGTCATTAATAAATTCATTGAATGCCCTTTTAGAATTCTCCCTATAATTCCCATGTCTGAGAGAAACACTCAGACACATTGATCATGCAAATGTTGTTCAAATCAGTTTTGATACAGTATATTATCTATTCCTCAAGCCTTGGCAGAAATTAGTAATTGAATAAGCTCTTCGCAGTAAGATGGCATCAATGCCAGATGCTGTATCAAAAAACCGAAGAATGTCCACAATAGCATACATTAAGACTTGAGAATGTAATGAATTTCTCATGGAGATCTAATTCTGAAAGTCAACAAATGCATTAAAATTAATAAATTGATTGAATGACCTTTCAGAATCCTCTCTATAATTTGCATCTCCACAAGAAACTCAGAAAAATTGATTATGAAAATAATCATAATGTTAAAATTACCTTTGATACAATATATTAATATTATCTATGCTTCAAGCCTTGTCACAAATTGCTAATTGAAATAAGCCCTTCAGAGTAAGATGGCATTAATGCCAAACACATGCAATGACAATGCTCAATATTTTTCTTTATTTCAAAATTGTTCTTGGTCTACTAACAATCATACATTTTTCTCTCTTATTGATGATGGATCATTGAGTTTGATCCGAAACGTCGAGGAAAAAAATCCACATAGCTACAAACTATAATATTATGGACTATGAAAATCATATGTCAACAATCAACACCCTTCATGGGAGGGAATTGTGGAACAAAGCAAAGCAACTAGAGAGATTCATAATCAAGCTTTCAAAGAGGTTAGCACACCTAGCCATCCTCGAAGGCAACCCCTCACCCCTTCCCCTTCTATCCTGCTTGGTCTGCTAACAATCATACATTTCTGCTCTCTTGTCTTGCTCTCTTCCTGATGATGGATCATGAAGTTTGATTTGAAACGTTGAGGAAAAAAATCCACAAATTCAAAACCAGAAACTACAAACTATAATATTATGGACTGAAAATCATATGTCAACAATCAACACCCTTCATGGGAGGGAATTAAAGAACAAATCAAAGCAGCTAGAGAAACTCGGAATCAAGCTTTCAAAGAGGTTAGCAGACCTAGCCTTCCTCAAAAGCCACCTCCCACGCCTTCCCCTTTTATCCTGCTTGGTCTGCTAACAATCATACATTTTTGCTCTCGTCTTGCTCTCTTCCTGATGATGGCTCATGGAGTTTAATCCAAGGAAAAAAATCCAGTCCAAACCAAAAACTACAAACTATACTATAAAATTATTATAGTCATCTAGACTTCCAAATTTTCTGAATATAGTATTTTTATGATATGCATGAGGAGTATTTTTTCTACAAGTCATTAGTCCCATACAAAGATTAATATTATTTTTTATTACCTGTAGCAGGGATCTAGGCAACATCGCTTAAATTATGTTTTCATTTTATATAATGAGCTTTTTTACACTGAAAGTGTTTTTTGATGAAACTAGGTAAAAAAATGTATAAAGAACCCTAGTAAATTACAAAATGATAATTGGAAGTAAATGCTTTTGATAGCATTGAACAATTGAGATCCCACAAAATCACAATGGCATTAACTTCCCCACTGCATTTGACATTTAATCACCAAAAAGAAATTTCTCTGCACTAAAATATAAAAATAGTAAAAACTGAAGGATATCTAGACTCAGGCCAATTTAGAGAAGAAAGGCGGCAAAAGGATTGATCTCTCAAATTAGATAAGGCATTACAATATGAACAGCCCAAAATTTTAGCTAAAAGCTGCAGAAGTTTCTTCTGAGAACATAGTTCATCTTTCTACAATGATGAACAGTTGAAATATTAACTAGAACTAACAAGAACAAATGGCATCATATCGAAAACCATTAATAATAGTTGAGAAACAAACGAATTGACATTCAAGAATAAGCAGGTGAGAGAGAGAGACAGAGAGAGACAGAGAGACAGAGAGAGAGAGGGTGTTATTTAATGCTAATAAATTGCAATTGCAATGGATGTGAGAAGACAAATTTCTCAAATCTGGACGAAGTTCCAGTATCATACTAAATTACTCCATTGACCCTTGGGGCACTTTTGCCAGATTTCCTTTGTATTTCTGCTTCATGATGTGCCAAAGCTGCATCTATTGCCTGAAATCAATGGATTATGAATAGAAGTATTGCACCAATACTATGAGAATACCTAAAATGAGAATTCATGTCAACAAAAAATCCAGAAACACTGGTATAGAAGACAGTGCTTGGATGAATTAAACACACCTGAAGCATCGGTTGGATAAGCAACGAAACTTGATGACGAAATTCCAACTCTACCGATTCCTTGGTTGACTGCATAAGACAGATCATTTAGCATTTTCTGAGAATAAGAAACCATGTTCATCAAAGAACAGAATATATAACTTCTAAGTTAGTGGATGGTCCAGGTTACGCATAACATATTCATGTTTCCATATAGCATATCTGGTTACAAAATATTCATGCCATGCCCAGAGATCGTTGCAGTTATCCAGGTTGTATCCAAATAGGCAAAGGTGTATCTGGGGCATATAAATTCACTAATCAAGTATTTTGGGGTATAACAACAATTGTTTCATCATTTCCAAACCACTAATCTAGTAATTATCTGCTTTCAGTGGGTGAAAAACTTGGTAGTCCTGGTTTTAGCCTAACCACATCAATACTAAAATGCATCTACAGCACTAGCGATCAATATGTTGCTGTGTATGAATAACACAAGAAAAACTAGACAGACAGCAAAGGAAACAACAAAACTAATGATCTGTATAATTATTAATATGAAAATCTCGGCAATCAGGAAGAGAATTAAAGTATAATATGGTACCGCTGTCCAATATTATCTTTCTTAATTCTTATTAATGATATAAAAAATGAAATATTGGAATTGTTAATATAAAAAGAAAGCTAAGAAACAAATGAAGTTCAACATCTAGACTACAAGCTTTGTTTTTTTTCATATATAATATGGATGTATCCACCTGTAACAAATCTTAATCCAGGTTATTTGGTATAACTTTAATGGAAATAACTAAAAACTCGATCCATACCACATTCAGAGTACATGTTCAATTCATGCAAATCTGCATCCTTCACCTGACAACCATCGTTGCAATTCAACATCATTCACAATTGAGATTGATCACATGCATCTTACAAATTATTTATAAGAATTAAATTTTTCCTAGGAAGATTTTAATACCCCTTCATCACCATTATCTTTTTTCTTATTAACTGAGGAACAACTTAAGAAAGTATTTCTTAAAGTTTGCCTAATTAATTGAATGGAGAACCTAGGGGTCACACCCACCTTTGCATTGAGATAAAATCTATGTTTCACTGTGGATCGGTCCTAATTCATGAACCCAATTAAGGGCTATGAACCAGGTAGCTCTTTACAAAAACTGAATAAAATGATTGCATGAACGTACCATCATGTTCAGAATAAATAATGTACAGCAGAATATTACACCAGCATTCTAGCCTCTACTAACCTGTTCAGGTGCTCACCTTGAGACATTTTACTCTCAATAATATTATAAATCAAATTAACATTCTGGATTCCAATATGTCCAACAGGTACAACCAATTCAAGGTGTATCAAGAGGGAACCTGGAGCAGCAGGGATGCTCCCTGGCCACTCTCAGGTGCTCCTAAATGATCACGGACACTCCCACAGGCGGACAAACACTTAAAATTCCCAAAAATAATTTAGTAAGTTATTTTTTAAATACTAATACATTAAAAAAATAACCCTAAAAAGCACCTAAAACCTGAACATCCCCCTTACTGTTTGTTGTTTGACAAACACAACTACATTTCACACAAACTCATTCTTACTATGTCATTTTTGCATTTTGAAAAGTAGCTGATTTTTCCTAAAGAGAACAATCACAAAGTGCCAAGGGGAATATAGCTTGCACAAAGGTGATCTATTTATCTAAGGTAAGTATCTTAACCAAGGTTACACAGGGAGGCATCCCCTGCCCCAAAACCCCTTGTCACCGTCCCCTACTGTCTCAGGGATGGGGGGACGCAAAGGGGATGTCCCCTTGTCGTCCCCGAAAATGCAAAATCCATTGGAAATGCCAGGAAATGTTTCCTTCACTTTGGGGACGTTTCCCCATCCCCGATACAGATTGGGGACAGATTGGGGACGGTTCCCTGTACCAAGGACGGCGTCCCCCACAGGCTGCAAGTCAAAATATATTAAAAAATGATTTTTTAAAGGTTTAGTTCCTTCGCGCGGGGCCCACCAATTGTTTAATGTTTTAATTGTTTGGGCTAAAGTCTGAAAAAGACTAAATATTAAATCTTTTTAGTTCCACTCTTGCCAGAGGATGATAGTGACTCAGATAGTTCTAAGTCTTTGGATATTCATAGCCCGAATGAGGCTTAATTTCATAGACTGTTGTATTTAATATTTTGATTTTCATGTTTGAACTTTGAGACTTTTGGATACATGTTTGATACATTTGGATATTTCATATTAATTGACCATGGTTTTATTGATGTTTGATACTACTGTGATAAATTTTATAATGCTTTAATGACATTTCTTATGCTGTTATAGTACTACTCTCGCAATTTACTTACATATTGATATTGTTGTTATCAATTATTAATTTATTGACATATCTCTCTTTCCCTCTCTCCCTCTAATATATTAATAAATTTTGAAAAAATCATATATATATATATATATATATATATATATTGTATGTCACCGTCCCCTGTCGTCCCCCCGTCCCCGTCCCCGACAAGCCGTGGAACATAGATTTTAACTAATTCTTTCAGATTTTTAACAAATTAGTTTTTAATGAATTTTTCCATTTTTATTTTTTTGTAAGGAAAAAGATAACAAGTTTCAAAAAAATTATAATGTTTTTTGGTGTTTGTTTTTAACTTTTATTAGTTTATACATATTGTAAGGTTGCATTTTCTTTTCATAATTTCTTATAACAACAAATTGCAATTTATTTGGATTGGCCACTAGTTCAGGTTCAATGGGCATTGAGACAAATAAACAATTTAAATATGATCAAGCATCTCCTCTATGCAAATATGTTACAATGTTTGAACTACTTCCAAGAGGTGGGGCTTTCATTTGGAATAAGGAGGGATTGCCAAAATAAAAGTTATGACATTCATTTAAAAAAATGAAGATTGTTTGGGTACGAAGAACCTAACAACAATCTTGAGTCCTAATAAGGATTCAACTAATGAAGATCTCAAGGCAAATGGCTTCATAGAAGATGATGGAAGTACTATTGTGTGGGATAAGTTCGTTGAAGAAGAGCAAGATGAAGATACTAATGGTGTCTTTGAACCAGCTTATGATCATTACCATGGCGATGATGTTGGTGGTGATTCCAATGTGTTTATACCTCTTCTTGTTGAGGATTTGGTAGAAGATTATTCACCTCTTGCTGCTGTTCAAACCTCTCAAGAGTTTTCACAAGATAAACTTTTGACAAGTAGCCAAGAAGACCTTTTTGGTATTCCTTGGGCTGCTAATGAAGAAATCAGCAACATACTTATTATGATGGGTTTGTTGAAGATAAAAATGATAAAGTAATCAAAGCAGCCAGCTTTGATGACTCTTATTTCTAGTATGATGATGGTGGAAAAGGCGGTATTGAGCTTGATCATCAAACTAAGCTCTTGGAGGAAGTTACTGATGAAGATTTCAGTTTGAGTGGGATGAGTGACTCATTCAATGAGTCAACAATTCAAGAGGAGCATAATGATCTCTTTCCTATTGATCAATACAATCAAACCATTCAAATTTGGGATCCGGGAGTGATGTTACCAAGGTATGATAAAGAACTGGAGTGGGATAAATTCCCCTTTGATCCTGATGAAGTTCAAAAATCAGTTTGCATTGCAAGTAATGAAGTGATCTTTGGAGGAAAAGTTGCAACAAAGGCCAATGAGAACATGAATTCTTATGTTGAAGAGAAGAATGTTTTAAAATCAGAAAATGTTTTGGGTGCCTTTCAAATTGACACACAAGAAGAGTATGAGCTTTTGAAAGGTAATGATAGAGATACTAAATTGCTTGATGAAGTTGTTGATAGGCCTTCTATTCCGGAGTAAGTAGTGAAAAAGATTGTAAGGAAGCTGATTTTGAAAATCTTGCCAATGAAAGCAAATCAGAAAAGTTGATGTTCGAAGAGCAAAGCCTCTTTGCTGGTTATGATCAAGGGCTTAAAGAGCTGCAAGTTTTGAAGGATAACTTATTGGTTTCAAAAAAGAAAATTGTTAAAATGTTATCAAGATTTGATAGCACACACAATTGTATTGAAGAACTTTACTAGGAGCTGCAGTTTGAAGAGAGACAGAATGGCGTTAAGGGTGGAGACACTCTTTCCAAGGTGTGAACCATCAAAGAAGCATCGGAATCAATAAAAACAAATTATTTGCATTTGCTCTTAGATAGGGATGTTGCCATTCAGTTTGTTGAGGAAACCTATGATGCCTATCAAGAGAAGGAGAAAGAGGTTGATAGTCTTTGCCTTGATCTTACCTTAGCTCATCACTCTTTTTGCAAAGCAGAAAATCAATCATCTATGTCAGCCACACTTATGGAACAAGAAGCTAATACAAGGCTAATGGAGATCAAGCAAATAGTTGAAAGAATAAATGAACTCCATAATGTTGAAACAATGCATAATGCCAAAAAGATTCAATATGTTGACAATGATTGGAAGGTAAATCAAGAGTGTGAACTCTTGAGTTTGGAAGAGAATTTGCCTCAAGAAGGGATAGCTTGCAGCCATGAGCTAGATGCGATAACTGGTAATGTGTGTGGTATTCATCATGCTACATTCTATGAATCAGCAACTAATGATGGGCATCCTCAAGTTGAAGATGTGCTTGAATTCTATGGAGACACCAATGAAAGGAATGAAGTAAGTATTGTTGAGAACAATAGCCCATTATCTTCACATGATTTAATTAATCATAAGGTGATAGATAAGTTTTATGAGGGTGTGCCATGTTTTGTGAGTAGTAATCATCCAGGACCTTTTGATAATGAAAGCATAAGTGGAATCAAGGATGAAGTTTTCACATGGGAAGTGTGGACTCAAGGAGATTTCTTCAACGTTGGCTTCAAGGTGTCAATAAAACAAGTCTTGGTAGCTGTTGGTCACTCCATTGCAGCAGCAAAGAGTGAAAATTCCAAACTTATTACTCATGAAGTTTGGGAGAAAGTTGGACCTAAACAGATTATTTACTTTCTTAACAATCTCTTGAGTTGAGTGATGTTTTGGCTCATTCTAGTCCTTTGAGGGAATGGGAATTGAGGACAACATTTGTTTTGTGCTCCATTAATGTTGATGTTTTCATGGATGGGCTACATGGGTTTATCAAGAAGACACTAACTTCTTGAGTTTGCATTTTGCTTTAATTAGTACTTGGAGAAGTGTTGTGTACTCTTTCCAATGCATTGGAGAACATTTTTAGTTGAGTATCCATGTTTGGAATCCTCAACATGGCTTTGAGAAGAGTTCTCTATCTTTGGAAAATATTGTGAAGTTATGCTGTTGATTTGAAATACAGAATCCGGCTAAGGGAAAGCTTAGCAAGTTTGCTCCATTCTTCGGGCCTGAAACTATGGTTCCCTAGATGGCCTATTGGGAGTGTGCTTCATCCAGAAGTACATATTGAGCATTATTGAAATAAGCAAACCAATTTTTTCAAAAGATTTACACAACATAAACCAGCACTAGCCAACTTGATTAGCGTTAGCTCCAAATTGAAAAGATCTCAACGCCAAGAATGCACACTCAATCCCAAGGAAGGAGAGGTGTTGTCATATGGCGGAGTAATTACAAAACAATAACTTGAATTGAAGCAAACTCAACGTCAAGAATGTGCACTCAAGATCCCACTGAGGGCGAGGTGCTAACATATGACGGAGTGATTAATTGAAAGACTGAAACTAATAGGCGGATAACCAGCCATCAAGCTACAACAATCTAATTCATCCGCTGAGGCGGGCATCCACTGAATAGTGGATATTCACCACTTGAGAGTGGGTACAAAGAGGTAACAAGTTCGTTCTCCACACTGGTGGTAAACCGTCCAAGGGTAATTAATATGAATTTAAACAAGTAATTGCAGCAATCATACTGGTTGGATTAGTACTACAAAACCACAACCTTACAAATTCAAGAGACTGCAAATACGAGCATTACAATGATAGAAAATGAAACGAAGAAGAGGAGAATGAATTGTTACAATGATTTAACACTCCCAAACTGAAGTAAAAGGGCAACACAGAAATCTAATACAATCTGATATAAAATCTGAGTTCTGGAATTTCTTATCAGCAAACTGGAAAATCAATAAAATGCTCATAACCACATCAGATTACCTCCGTTTTGCGCGAAATCAAAGCCAAAGTGCTGCAGGAAGATAGGCGTCCAAAATCAGATGAAGAATCAGCAACAAAAGGATAGAATTTATTTCTTACACGCTTCCCAATGCACCATGAATGGTGTGGCCTTCTTGAGGGGCAATTTGGTCACCAAAAATCAGAATCTTCAAAATAAATTCCCATACTTTGCAAGGAGGGTCACCTAGGATCAGCAATTGCTTAGCAAAAATGCCCATAACCAAAATAAATTTATTCAAGGAGCTGCATTCAATTTTCACTTTCAGCTGTATGTGAACCAGCAACTCAAAAATCTGGAAATTTCATCAAAACTTCAACTGTTGAGCATAAATCTGCTAGTCTGGATGAGAAGCAACAAAGTCCAACTAGGTGTTGTATTTCAAACACGAAATTGGTTAATGGCTAGGAGGTAGCATCCTCGAAGCAAGGTTTCAATTGTCATTCCGACAGCATAACAGTATGATAATTCGATATCATGAGAGATGGGTTCTTGTTGAACCACTACTCATGAAACATGGGTCAATGAGTTTGACTCGAAACTACACGGTTGAATCCTGATAGCAATATCATAGCATAACAGTATGATAACATGAATGGATACCAAAGCTGGAGCAAAAACCTTTCTTTTATAGAAGCTCATAAAACACTTCAAATTCTTGAGAAGGCACACCAAAAGACACAAGAGTCTTCTCAAATTCCAAAAATCAATTAATCCTTCAAAATGGCGTCCCTTTTTGCAAGCTAACACATTTCACTTTATTTAAAAATATATCTCCTTAAAGTGGTGTCCACTTTTCCCAAGGCATTAGACAATAATTAAAATATATTTAATACTTCATGAAGGCGTCCCCCTTCCAAGTCCCTCTTTTAAACACAACTTAAAGTTGTTCTCCTAGGCCAAGGGGTCAACTGCAAATTATAACATTAATGCCTTTATTCTTCAAAATTAAACCATTAGAAGCCAAACTTGAATTGCATTAAATGCTCCAACTGAAAATGAAGACCTTGAAGACTAATAACTTTATACTGCCAAAATTAGAAATTCCCTGAAAAACCACAGAACCTCTGAACATGGAAACCCTAATTTTACCTCAAACAAGCCTACAGGCTTCCGGAATAGGCTGATGAGTAATAGAACAGATCACTGATGAGAAGGGGACATTACAATTATTGTGGAGTTTTGGTGAGATATTTCTAGTTTTCATGTTGTTGGTTATGTTATGGCTGAAAGTTGTTTTCATTCACAGCTCTTTAGATAAAATTAATTTCATTCTGGGCATTGAAGATATCTATTGCAAGGTTGAAGGAGACCCTTTTGGCAAGTTTTCAGATTTTAATTTGTTGATTCCAATTTTTAAGAGCAAGTCGACCCTCCTAGAAGGTCGTACCCTTGTTGGAAGGTGTTGGAATTTGTGCTTGAAGTTTTAGATGGAGTTTTGATGTTGTTTCAATGCTTGCTCTTGGGCGCCATCTTCCATAGCTGCAGTTGCAATTTATTTCATATCAAATGGAGGTATTTTGAAGGAGTAGTGATCATTTTATTAGTTTACAATTGCTGGTTATTCATTTTCAGTTTGCTAGTTATTATTATCAGACTTCTAAAAGATCAGATTTTGGCTTCATTTTTAGTGTTTGAGAGCTTTGTAATTTGAGAGAATCATTCTTCACATATTGGCATTGTTCCATCATTGTAATATTAGTAAATTGCAGAGTATTTTGATTGTAAGGTTGTGCATTAGTAGTACTAATCCAACCATTTGTTATTGTTGCATTTACTTGTAATTTCTAAAGCAAATATTAATTATGCTTGTATGGTTTATCGCCACTGTGGAGAATAAACTTTGTAACTCTTATTGTACTCACTAAAAAAAGTGGAGAATCCCCACTCAAGAGTGGATGCCCGCCGCAGCAGATGAATTAGTTGAATTGTTTGTAGTATTCCCCCCACTGTTTAAGTGGTTGAGTGGAAATCTTTATGGCTGATTCACCGCCTACATTTCATTTCCAGCTTTGTGTTTCAAATTCATATTATTGCTAACGATCCCATCGCCATAAGCTATCACCTCGCCTTCAATAGGATCTTGGTGAACTTTCTTGGTGAAGGTTACTTTCAAGTTGGATATCTTTTGGGATCCAACACTAACATTTGGCATAGTGTTGGGTTGTGTTGTGAGAATTCAAGGAAAAAATTAAGGGGCATATTTCACAATGGGCATCATAGTGATTAGCCACCAATGGACTATTTGGAAACAATTAAATTTAGAAAGGGCCCAAAAGGTTAATAAAAAATTAAAAAAATCAGTTGTAGTATTGTTAATTTGTAATGATTTTTTTAGTGCTATGAGATTTCCACAATCCATTTTGAATATAATTATATTGCTTTTGGCTTTGATTGTGTGTGAGTTTTTCATCAATGTTTTGGATCACACTCTGTGATCCATCATTAGGATAGAGAGTTGAAGAGAGAAATGGATAAGTTGTAGACCTAGCTGGGTTTAAAAAGAGAGAGAAGATTGAAGGAGGGGGGACACAAAACCCAATGAAAAACAAAAGAATAAAAAATAATAAAACAAAGGAAAAGTAAAGAAACACTAAGAATATGCAATAAAGCAAGAAAATAAAACAAGAGAAGTAATAATGAAGAAGGAAAATAGACAAGAGAGCAAGAAAACTAGGAGAAAAAAGAATTTAAATAAATGCAAGGAGGTAAGTTGAAAAATCTAAAAGAACCTACAAAGCAATTGAACAAACTAAAAATAAAAAACATATATATACACCCACACACACACACACACAAAAGCAATTGTGCTTTCAAACCCGTTTCTAAGATAAAAAATTGTTGCCCCCCTCCTTAAAGATCGCCAAGATATCCTTCTAGACTCAAGAGTCTACAAAGTGGTTTGTTCGTGCAACACACCATACATTGGGGAAACTGGTAGATTGTTTAACACCAAATTCAAAGACCACAGTGCTGACATAGGACATGAGCATGTTGCTAAGTCTGCCCTTGTTGAACATTCCTCATCAACCAAGCACCATATCTATCTAGAAAACCTCCAAATCTTGTTCAAAGAAGGCAACTTCTTCAAGAGAAAGCTAAAGGAAGCCATTGAAATCAACAACCACCCCACCAACCTCAACCGTGACGAAGGGTGGGGCTTAAGCCGCTCTTGGCAACCTCTGTTGTCAAACCTGAGGAACCTCCATCATCCCCGCCGCCCCCCCCCTCCCCCTTGACTTTTTCTTCCTGGGTTGGCTGCCCTCCTTCCCCCGCTTGCACCACCCCCCTCCCCTTTCCTTAGTTTTTTGCCTCCCCCTTCCTTCTTTTTTGCTCCTCTTTGTTCCTCCCTTTCCTTTCCTTTGTGTCTCATCCTCTCTCCTTCCGCATTTCTTCCTCTTTTCTCTCTTTTTTTCTTTTCCCTCTCGTTTTCTTGTTTGCTTTCTTCGTGGCCTTCTTTTAGTGTTTGCTTGGCCCCCTTCTGCTTATATATATACTTAAAAAGATTTTCCGCATTTTGATGTATATATATCCATGGTGGTGCTTTCTTCTTTTTGGTGTTTTTTGGATGTTTTTAGGTCTTTTAATTTTTGCCTCTTTTTTCAATTCTTCTTGATTCCCTTTTTGTTTTTTGTTTAGTGGCACGCTTGCACCTTCAAACCTACACACACGCTTACTCACACACACACACACACACATATATATATATATTTGCTTTTTTGTTTGTAGGTTCTTTTGTTTATGGTTTTGTGTTGCTTTTTGTATTTGTTTATTTAATTGCTTAAAAAAAATTCATTAATTGCATGCTTGTTTATCGTATTTATTTATATTGGCTTTGTGTTATATATATATATATATATATATATATATATATATATATATATATATATATATATATATATAGATTGCAAGTTTTTGGATTCAACTATGTATGTT
This sequence comes from Sequoia sempervirens, assembly GCA_007258455.2. Taxonomy (NCBI): domain Eukaryota; kingdom Viridiplantae; phylum Streptophyta; class Pinopsida; order Cupressales; family Cupressaceae; genus Sequoia; species Sequoia sempervirens. The sequence goes on from VDFB02000015.1 coordinate 110,921,218, forward strand.
TTTGTGTCGACGTTTTGGATGTTAAATTTAAGTGATCAGATTAATGCACAGAAAATTAATTCAAATCAGACAAAAGAACACAGCAGATACCCTGGGAAAACCCTCCTCTTGAGGGAGAAAAACCCAGCCAATAATATCACTTATATTATTGAATCACCAAAACAAAGATCTCTTTTACAATAGGCCGATATGCAGGCCCTAATACATGCACCAGGGAGTGATGCAACACAGCAATACAAAGAGACTAATTCTTGATAAACTCTCAGCCACTAATGATGATATTGAAAAGTTGCATCTCTCTCCATCCATTGTGTATATATTACCATTCCTTGCTCTCATTCGATTATCATATTCATTCATATCAAATGCGAGTTCCTCTCAAGACAAATTGTCATCATTAGTGGCTAAGATTTTATCAGGAATTAGTCTCTTTGTATTGCTGTGTTGCATCACTCCTTGGTACATGTATTAGGGCCTGCATATCGGCCTATTGTAAAAGAGATCTTTGTTTTCCCAGGGTATCTGCTGTGTTCATTTGTCTGATTTGAACTAATTTTCTGTGCATTAATCTGATCACTTAAATTTAACATGGTATCAGAGCGGGTAAGGGAGATCGTGATCAGATTTGTCCTTAGAGCGATACTCTATTCTCTTATTCATATTCCTTTGTCTATTCCTACATTAGTCAAGATGGTGAATGGGCTAAAGATTGAGGATAGACTCAAAGGAGTATCCAATTTCACATCATGGAGATTCAAGATCATGCTTACCTTACAAGAGAATGACTTGGGTGAGTTTGTAGAGTCAAATGTTCTTGAACCTGAGGAGGAAGAAGAAAGATATCAAAGCAATGAAAATGTTGGTTGATTCCATTAAGGATCGTATCATTCCTATTGTCTCTAAGTTGAAGACGGCAAGAGACATGTTTAAAACATTGGAAGAAATATACAAAATCAACAATACCAGCCGGGCACTTGCACTGAAGCAACTACTACACCATGTGAAGATGGCAAAAGGAGAATCAATGATTGCATACTTCATGAGGATTTCAGATTTGAGAGATCAGCTCTCGACAATTGGTCATATGGTTGACGACAAAGACTTGACCATGCTTGCTCTCAATGGTCTTCCTTTGTCTTGGGAATCCTATATTCAAGGAATCAGTGCACGATCAAAATTGCCTAAGTTTGATCGTCTAAGGGCAGAATGCATTCAAGAAGAATCAAGGTTGGTGGCTAGAGGCATTGGTCAAAGTTCAAAGAAAGAAGATATTCATGTTCTCGCCTCCCATGCTTCAAAGAAGAAAGGAAAAGATGGAAAGAAAGGTTTCTTCAAGAGGAATCGAGATAAGGGAAATGATGATGCCCCCGTTTTCAAGAAGAAGAGAGACATGTCCAAGATTCAATGCTTTAGGTGTGATAAGTTTGGCCACTTTGCTAACCATTGTCTATCTAGACCTAAGCAACAAGCCACCGTTGCAGATGTTGATGATGCTTCTCTACAGAAGGATTCATGTGAATACTTGTTCTATTCAGCATTGTAAAGCAATGTACCTACAGACACCAACACCTGGCTGATCGACAATGGTGCTTCTCGACACATCACTGGATTTAAGGAGCACTTATCAAGTTTGGTGGAGAAAGATTCTTCCGAACAAGTCATTATCGGAGATGATGTTGGCTACTTCGTGAAAGGGATTGGGACCTCTACTCTTCATTTGGATTCCGGCATTACACTTCAGTTGAGTGATGTTCTTTATGTTCCAGGAATCAAGCGCAATCTCATCTCAATTTCAGCTCTAGAAGATAAAGGATATCAAGTTGCCTTCTCCAAAGGCAAAGTTCTTGTGTGGATGGAGAATTCCAGTTTCAAGAATGCTCAAGTAATTGGTGTTAGACATGAAAGCCTCTCCAGGCTATATGTACGCGTCCACTACAGGCATTAGTTCATGATTCTTCAAGCTTATGGGATCTTTGGCATCAAAGATTGGCTCACCTGCACTTCCGAGCCTTACCTATCATGGAGAAGATGGTCACGAGACTACCTAAGTCCAATTAGGAGCATGAAGGAGCTTGCAAAGGATGTGCTATGGGTAAAAATTCAAAAGCTCCATTCCATAGTAGAGAAAGTAGATCTAAGTGTATTTTAGACCTTATTCATTTTAATTTATGTGGACCTATGTCTATTCCTTCTTCGAGTGGTTTCTTGTATTATGTTCTTTTTATTGATGACCACTCTACAAAGACTTGGATTTATTTTTTGAAATCTAAAGAGTTTGAGGAAGTCTTAGAAACGTTCAAGGAGTTCAAAGCTCTTGCAAGGAATCTTTTCGGTAAAAGAATCAAGGTCAAGGTCCTTAGATCTGATAATGGAGGAGAATACACCTCTGGCGGCTTTCAGAATTTTTGTGTTGATGCTGGGATTAAGAGGGAGTTCTATGCCCCTATATTCCTCAACAGAATGGTGTTGCAGAGAGAAAGAACAGGACGATCATGGAAGTAGCAAAAGCCATGATTCATGACCAGGATCTACAAACCTTCTTATGGGCAGAAGCTTCTAGGACTGCAGTATATGTTCAGAATAGAAGTCCTCACAAGGTCTTGGAGAATATGACTCTAAAAGAAGCCTTTACAGGGAAGAAGCCTGAGGTTAGTCATTTAAGGATCTTTGGATGTCCTGTCTATGTTCATGTTCTAAAGGAAAAGAGAACAAAGTTGGAGCCTTCTGGCAAGAAGGGAATATTTGTGGGCTACAGTGAGACATCAAAAGCCTACAGGATATACTTTCGAGGTCAAAAATTCATTGAGATCAGTAGAGATGTCACATTCGAGGAAGATGTTGCATTTAGAATATCCAAGGGAACTCATGTGGAGATTGACAATGATGAGTCTCCTTTGGATATGGAAGTTGACCATACTCCTGAGATTCAGAGTGAGACTTCAGAACCGAAGGAAGATGTTGATCCAGTTGAGCCCTTGGAACCTACTGATGGGCCTACCGATATTGTGATTAGGAGGAAAAGACCTCTTTGGGCTAGGAAAACAATGCAGGAAGCAGAAAGGTTCACAGCTCCTAGAGGTACATTCAGAGAAAGTAAAAGGCCACATAAGTTCTCTAGTTATGTTGCCTTGATGAGTCAGATTATTGAGTCTGAACCTTCTAGTGTGGAGGAAGCTTCCAGTCAAAAGGTTTGGAAAGATGCTATGTCAAGGAGTACCATTCAATTCTCAAGAATGATGTTTGGGACATTGATCCTAGACCCAAAGGCAAATCTGTGGTATCTTCGAAATGGCTTTTCAAGATCAAGCATGCAACTGATGGGAGCATTGAGAAGTACAAGGCAAGATTTGTGGTGCGAGGTTTTTAACAGAAAGAGGGAATTGATTATGAAGAAACATTTGCTCCTGTTTCTTGCTATACTTCTGTCAGAACCATCATTGCCATTGCTGCATCTAGAGGATGGAAGATTCATCAAATGGATGTGAAGACAGCTTTTCTAAATGGTGTGATCAAGGAAGAATTTTATATCGAGCAACCTGATGGTTTTGAGGTACATGGGAAGGAGTCTCATGTTTGCAGGCAGAAGAAGGCCTTGTATAGTCTTAAGCAGGCTCCTCGTGCATGATACGAAAGAATTGATCGTTACTTGTCAAGTTTGGGCCTCTTGAAGAATAATGTTGACTCTAATTTGTTATTTAAGGTAATTGATGGTGAAGCATTGATTTTGGTTTTATATGTTGATGATTTGATTCCTACTGGTGAAGAGCACTTAATCATCAAATGTAAGAAAGAGTTGGCATCTGAGTTTGAGATGAAAGACCTTGGGCTTATGCATTACTTCCTTGGCTTAGAAGTCTGGCAAAAACTAGATGAGATGATTCAAAGTCAAGGGAAGTACACCATTGATATACTTAAAAGGTTTGGTATGATGGATTGTAAATCCATGTCAACACCTATGGAGACCAACCTACATAAGTTGAAGGAGGCTGCAACTAGTTCAAACTTGGTGGATCCTACGATGTACAGACAGCTGATTGGGTCCCTGATGTACCTAGTTAACACCAGACCAGATATTTGTTATGCTGTGAGTGCACTTAGTCAATTCATGTGTGAACCGAGACAGATACATCTTGTTGCAGCTAAACATATCCTAAGATACTTGAGTGGCACAATTGGATATGGGTTGAGATATTCTTTAGATGCTAACTTGGAACTGCATGGTTATACTGATTCTGATTGGGCAGGGAGTATCACTGATCAGAAGAGCACCTCTGGATGTTGCTTCAGTTTGGGATCTACTATGATATCCTGGTGCAGCAGGAAGCAGTCATCTGTGGCATTGAGTACTACAGAGGCAGAGTATATTGTAGCTTGTATGGCAGCTCGAGAAGCAGTGTGGCTTTGTAAGCTCCTTGTTGGATTGTTTGGACAATCAATGGAGCCTACTATCATTGATTGTGATAACCAGAGTTGTGTGAAGCTTTCTGTGTCCCATGACAAAACCAAGCACGTTGAGATCAAATACCACTATATTAGAGATATGGTATTGAGGAAGGCTATACAGTTGAGGTATATCGGCACTGATGAGCAAACGGCATAAATTCTCACCAAGCCTCTCTCTAAAATAAAGTTTGTGTACTTTTGAGATAAGCTTGGTATGGTGGAGAATCCAGCCTTAACTGAGAAATAGCCTCAGTATCAGTGATCCTCATTAATGAGTTCTTCTCTGTGAGAGAAGTTCAAGGTGAAATCCCTTGATTAATGAGTTCTTCTCGATAAGAGAAGTTCGAGGTGAAATCTCTTGATTCCACCCTCTGAGAGAGTTATGGTGGATGTCATGTGTGACTCCATGACAGCATCACATGAGAGAGTCTGTGATGACTTCTTGTAGTTGTGTTTCACCCTCTGGGAGAGCCATGGTGAAAGTCATGTTGAGGTGACAACATCACACAAGTGATGAACACTTGTACATACCATACATGGTTGTAGCCATTATGGTTGATATCATGTTGAGGTGATATCTAATATCACAATGAGGTGATATTCTTCTTTTCCACATATGGTTGTAGCCATTGTGGTAGACATCACGATGAGGTGATATGTCTTGTGCAGCTCGAAGTATACTCCCTAACTGAGAGGGAGTGTTAATGTTTATTGGACAGCGTAGGTCGCATCTTCTAGTTCAGATCAAAGCAATTAAATTATAGCCTATCGGCTATTGAATTGGTGAAGAACAATTTCTTGATTGGGACACGTCACTTGCTAAATATAAATTAATATTTGTTTATTGAGAAGAGGCACGATTATTCTTGGAGGCGCGATTCTCTACGGAGGCCAATTTATTGTTTGTAATGTCTTACCTCTTGATTGAGGCCGACATGATGATATTAAAAGGTTGCATCTCTCTCCATTCATTGTGTATATATTACCATTCCTTGCTCTCATTCGATTATCATATCCATTCACATCAAGTGCGAGTTCTTCTCAAGACAGATTGTCATCAATAGTGGCTGAGATTTTATCAAGAATTAGTCTCTTTGTATTGTTGTGTTGCATCACTCCTTGGTGCATGTATTAGGGCCTGCATATCGGCCTATTTTAAAAGAGATCTTTGTTTTGGTGATTCAATAATATAAGTGATATTATTGGCTGGGTTTTTCTCCCTCAAGAGGAGGGTCTTCCCAGGGTATTTATTGTGTTCTTTTGTCTGATTTGAATTAATTTTTTGTGCATTAATTTGATCACTTAAATTTAACATGGTATCAAAGTGGGTTTGAGGAGATCGTGATCAGATTTGTCCTTACAATGATACTCTATTCTCTTATTCATATTCCTTTGTCTATCCCTACATTAGTCAAGATGGTGAATGGGCTGAAGATTGAGGATAGACTCGAAGGAGCATCCAATTTCACATCATGGAGATTCAGGATCATGCTTACCTTACAAGAGAATGACTTGGGTGAGTTTGTAAAGTCAAATGTTCCTGAATCTGAGGAGGAAGAAGAGAAATTGCAATGGAAGAAGAAAGATATCAAGGCAATGAAAATGTTGGTTGATTCTGTTAAAGATCATTCCTATTGTCTCTAAGTTGAAGACGGCAAGAGACATGTTTAAAACATTGGAAGAAATATACGAAATCAACAATACCAGCCGGGCACTTGCACTGAAGCAACAACTGCACCATGTGAAGATGGCAAAAGGAGAATCAGTGATTGCATACTTCATGAGGATTTCAGATTTGAGAGATCAGCTCTCGACAATTGGCCATACGGTTGATGTCAAAGACTTGACCACGCTTGGTCTCAATGGTCTTCCTTTGTCTTGGGAATCCTATATTCAAGGAATCAGTGCAAGATCAAAATTGCCTAAGTTTGATTGTCTAAGGACAAACTGCAATCAAGAATAATCAAGGTTGGTGGCTAGAGGCCTTGGTATGTGACATGTATTTTAATTTTCTATACCATGTTAGTTTGTTGAAACTCAATTTGCATCTCACACAATCATCTTAAGACAACCTGTGAAGCCACGAGAGGCCTTGAGTTCTATGGTCATCAATGGCCTATCGAGTGTATTAAGGCATTCAAACACAAAAAAAGCCCAAAAAGTAAAAGCATTGATCATAGATGATGAGTGGTGAGCTTGTGTGGAATATGTTTTGAAGTTCATTGAGACCATCATCAACATGATTAGGTATGCTAATATTCACCGCCCATGTTTGGGTAAAGTTTATGATGGTATAGACTCCATGGTGGAGAAAATAAGAATAATAATATAAGCCAAGGAACATGACTCAACAGAAACATTTTTCAAAATTATGCAAAAGATTATCATTAACCGTTGGAACAAGATGACCACCCCCTTACATCTCTTAGCATTTGCTTTGCCGCCAAAGTATTATAGCAAAGTGATACTTTCATTGTCAAGGAGGATGTCACCATATAGGGATGAGAAGGTTGCTCTTGACTATAAGGCTGCATTTAGAAAGATATTTTCAGATGAAGATATCTAGTATAGTGTCTTAAGCAAGTTGGATCATGTCATATCTCCAAAGAATCATGATGTTTCCACTCTTCAAAACAAATATGAGACAAATGCTCATGATTAGTGATATCTACATAATCAAGACTCCATTTACCTAAAATTCTCTCACAAGCATGTATTTTTTATTTTTTATTTTTCTTGTTTTTCATTTGATGCTATTATGCTATATATTATTTTTTATAATAATATAATTTTATAATTTATGTTTTGAATTTATAAAATTAAATATTAAATGTTGTATGCAAATTCAACAAGTTGCAAGTTTTGCTTCAGTTGAGCAAAACTGGAGTACATAATCCTTCATCCACTTGGCTAAGCACAACCATTTTGGGTGCAAAAATAGCAAAGGATTTGACCTATGTATAGTCCAACCTTCGTCTCTTGTCACACAAGAAACCTAATTACAATGAGGCATGACAAAGCATTGAGATCTAAGTCCTAAATGTGCTGATTTAGATGCTACAATTGCATAGACCAAAGTCTCTATAGATGAGGCACCTTCTACACATGACACAACTAGTGGGAATGCCACTCCAATGGATTGTGGTTCAAATGAAATAGAACCAATTGATGCTTTTGATGAAGAAGAATATGAACACTATTAAATATTGTTTACAATTTTGAATTTTCATTGTGTAATGACATTTTGAGACTTGAGTATTTTCATTTTTGCAAATTATGAATGAGGTATTTAAATATTCTATTTATTGGCAATTAGGAGTATCATTGTTCTTATAATTTATAATTTTGAACATATAATATATATTCCCGTACCTATACCCAAGGTAAAAAAATTGTCATACTATTGTATTGAGTTCATGTACCTATATCCATACCAGTGACTTAGGTTTATATACATTCTAACTTGAGTCTCCTATCACATAAGCAAGATGACTACAGACAAGGGGCAAGGAAGAATTGGGATATAGCCCCTAGTGTACCAACTTAGATGCATATAGGTGTAGAGCTTGCTAGAGCCGGATAATGACGAGGCTCTTACACATGATGTACCTAATGAGAGTGGCACTCCATTTACTTGTGGTTCTAATGATGTTGAACCAAACAATAACATTGATCTAGATCTTTTTGAAGAAGATTGAAGACCAATATACAATTTTTTGTTGTATTATTTTCAAATTTTGTAATTGTAATAATTTTCATTTGAATCATCCTAGAAATAAATGATATATAGCCTAATATTGAAATTTTGGTCTATCAACTGACATTTATCAACAATAATGTATGCAACAACAGCAACAAACCCTTCAAAGTTACCCATATTAGGTCTATAAATGATCTAAAAATACCTTTCAATCAAATAATAATGTTAATAAAATTACTACGTTCATCAAACCATGCCCTGCATAACCCCATGAGAGAAAAACATGAATACTGTTAGTTTTAGATCAGAAATGTAAGCAATAAACAATGCAACACATAAGACAAATGAACACAACAAATACCCTGGGAAAACCCTCCTTCTCGAGGGAGAAAAACCCAGCAAAATATCTCTTATATATAGGACGAATAATAGCATAAATCTGCTTCACAAATCAGACCCTTCTCAAGGGCAAACTTGATACAATAAATGATGAAAAATCTCTTCTTGAAGAATTCGATCTCCTGCTAGGAGAATGCGAACTTCTGCTGCTGCTTGATGTGAATTATGAAGTGATTGTAATTATCCAAATGGGAGAATTCTATCCTCCTTATATATCAAGCCAAGTGACCTTTCACTTAGGTCGGCTACTTAAAAGAATAAATATTATTTAAAGTATCATGAAGGTTGACCTGCCTTGTACAAGAAAAATAGCTCTTGTAGCTATAAAACACTAACACTCCCTCTTAGCTAGGGAGGTATTTTCCAAATATCTTCGTCATGGAGTCTCTCAACATGATGCTCGTAATGGCTACACCCTTTCTAAGGAAATCCACATCCTAGTCTCAAAGATGTACAAGAGTTCATCACAGACTCTCTCAACGTGATGTCGTCATGGAGTATCTCAACATGACGTCTCATCTCAGTCTCAGAGATGAACAAGCACTCGCACCTCATATTTCTCCGTCTCAGAGAAATATACACTACAAGGGCTTTCACCTCATACTTCCCCATCTCAGAGAAATATACGCTACAAGGGCTTTCACCTCATACTTCTCCATCTCAGAGAAATATACGCTACAAGGGCTTTCACCTCATACTTCTCCGTCTTAGAGAAATATACACTACAAGGGCTTTCGCCTCATACTTCTTCGTCTCAGAGAAATATATGCTACAAGGGCTTTCACCTCATACTTCTCCGTCTCAGAGAAATATACACCACAATCACTTTCACCTCATACTTCTCTGTCTCAGAGAAATATACTCTACAAGGGCTTTCACCTCATATTTCTTCGTCTTAGAGAAATATACACTACCACAAGTCTTCATGATGATGTGACTCCCTCTAAAGCTCCAAGTACTTGCATCAACCTCCTGACCTCCTCGTCCAAGGTTGCTTATGTCGGTTTGTCAAATTCCCTCTGAATGTTGTTTCCTCCTCTTTGAAGAAATTGATCACAATGACAGTCTGTATAGGTTCTTCCTCTTCGAGAGATGTCTCTAATGAAGTTATGTACCACCAACTCAATCCCATGGCTGCAAGCTATGTCTCCATTCTTCAGCCTGCATGACTTCCTCACATGATGCATCAAGCTCTTCCTCCCTTGAATGCAGTCTCTCATCATCCTTATGCTTCTTGGTCCATCCTAAAAGCATTTTAGAGAGTTTAATAATAGTTCATAGAACTAAAATATCCCGAACAGAAATACCAATGCTAGAAGAATACATGATTCCCTATTCCAATGTTATTGCATGAATTAATAACTACATAAAAAATTCATGAACATTATTCAAGGGTAAGAAATACTTATCTCTTTATTGTCTAATCTTCCTCACAATCCACCAATTGTTCTTTCTTGATCTTTACACAAATTTAGATCTGTTGCTACAAAATGATTCAAAACTGTCTACAACTTCAGAAAAATGTCTTCATGCAGCAAATAAGTGGACATGAGATCTCCAGATACGCCCAGATTTATTCTTAACTATTGTACAGTAGATATAGGTGACTTTTATCCATTCCACAGATGGCACGGCTCTGTCCTTATTGGCATGGCAACCTAGAATTGAATATTCAGCATTATTGGTGGTTTGAGTAATATGGTGGATATACTTCCAATGGCATCGATTCAAATTAATGAATTTGCACGACTCTCTTTTTGGCCATGATTCATTGCTGGCTGCAATGGAATTTAATAGCCAAACAAAACTCTATCAACTCCTCTTGACATTAATATGGGCTGGAATCATTCTTTGTAACTGTGATTCCTCTTAAACATATAGTTTGACCTTATTATAACTATGGAGCCCATATTTCTTCCATTATATATATTTAAAGAAATTCTGAAGAATATCCAAACTCTAAAATCGAATCAGTGATGCCTCCCTTGATCAGTTTGCAACTCCTAAGAGATGCAATGGTCCTCGTCTAGAGCAACAACACATATTTGATTGAACTTCCATAGCAAAATTAATCATCGTCCCTGTATTATGTGATGCGGTCTAATAGGATATCGGCCTTCTAAATACTCACCTCCAAGAACGATATTTAATGAAGAGTGCTTAGACAAATCTGCAAAATTAATCATCCTCCCTGTATTCTATGTTGCGGTCTAATAGGATATCCGCCTTCCAAAGAGCAATTTGAGTCTCCTCCAAGAACGATATTTAATGAAGAGTGCTTAGACAAATCTGAACATTTCTTCCCTAAACCCGCTCTGATACCATGTTAGTTTTAGATCAGAAATGTAAGCAATAAACAATGTAACACATAAGACAAATGAGCACGGCAGATACCCTAGGAAAACCCTCCTCGAGGGAGAAAAACCCAGCAAAATATATCTCTTATATATAGGACGAATAATAGCAGAAATCTGCTTTACAAATCAGACCCTTCTCAAGGGCGAACTTGATACAATAAATAATGAAAAATCTCTTCTTGAAGAATTCGAACTGCTGCTAGGAGGATGCTAACTTCTGCTGCTGCTTGATGTGAATTATGAAGTGATTGTAATTATCCAAATGGGAGAACTCTATCCTCCTTATATATCAAGCCAAGTGACCTTTCACTTAGGTCGGCTACTTGAAAGAACAAATATTATTTAAAATATCATGAAGGCCGACCTGCCTTGTACAATAAAAATAGCTCCTGCAGCTATAAAACACTAACAAATACAAGCTTTCAAAATAACCACAATGCAAAAATCAAATACATACCACAAGATTACACAAGCTATACCCTAGGAAAACCCTCAATATAGAGAAACCCAACCTCCAAAAGCATACACACACTTATTCAACAATAAAAACATTACAATACACTTATAGAGTCTCCATGAATATTTCTGAAACATCAAGCTCTTGCAATGCTTCATCTATGTGTCCAAGCGCGTAACCACACATCCCATGCAATGCTTCACATATGCACTCAACAAGAGAGCTAAATACAAATGACAGCCTACTCAACTTAGCCAATCCCAATCAATAAACATGTGCTTGCTTTTATAGATTCAAGCTCACATAAATACAACCAAGTGGTAAGGTAAAGCCATGTGCCTCAAAACCAATACAAAAGTAACAAAACCATTGACTCTAACAAAAAATATTGATCATTGTAGCAACATTGCAATAAGTTGAAAATGACTCCAATCGATAAGCCCAAGTCTGATCTTGAATAGAATTGCCTCAAATGGAGATGAGGATTTTTGTCCCCAAATCCATTATAGAAAGCCAAGAGGATTTTCCTCCTCCAAATCTTCAACACCAAAGGTTTTTGTCCTTGTATACTTCAATCTCCAAAACTGAAGGAATAATGAAATGTGAAAAATTGGATGATTTGCTTTGAGCCTTGACCTTTCTTTTATAAGCGCTACTTCGAGCCCTTTATTTTACTTTATTTTTATATATTTTTCTCTCCATGTATTTAAATATACTTTTAAATTCCAAGGGGTTGAGCTTAATTGGTTAAAGCTTTGAGTTCTCGTTGTGGAGACCCAAGTTCAAATCTCAAAGGGACATCTAATGTGGAACTCTTGAGTTGTGACTCTTGGTCTTCCAAAGTTGGCTTTTAGTGTGAAAATGGGTTTCTAAATAAGTGGTTTCTAAGTTGTGACTCTTTGTCTTCCATTGATTGTTTCTAGCGTAGTTGATTGAAATATTTGCAAACAATTAGCAATATAAAAAAACAAATACTTTTAAATTACATCCAAAGGCCTTTTCTTCAAATATGTTTTGAATAAAGTGTTAAAACCACTTATTTAAGCATTACATAGGATGTAAAATAATATTTAAGTTGCCCATTTGAAAATAAAATGATTGGGCCCAACTTAAAATATTATTAGTTCTTGTAGTTCTAAAAAGAGGACTTGACAGTTAATGTTAATATCAACTCTTGGCAAGGACTTAATCATTTTTGGGATGATGGCCTCCAGTCCCTTTCATGATTACAATGAAATCATGTTTATCAATAGTGTCAGCTTACACTTCCCCTTCAGTCTAGCCTATATGGGCACTGCTAGGGAGGTGGAGGTGCATCTACAAGCACTGGAGGGTGAAGTGACCAACATTCAAGGCTACCCTAGCAGCAAGGAGGGGAATTATTCCCTCAAAATGTATGTGTGGGAATCAAGTTCACCATAGAAAGCCTTTCCTAACCTATAACATTTCAACATGGAGAAAGAGGTGAAAGGAGTCAAGTTTCTCATCTAACGGATAGGACTGGTTAAACAGCAGCACAGGTCAGTCTCTTCCAGGTTCATAAATGTTGATTAGCAAAACAGAAATGATATATGTTAAATAGTATGATAGTGTTTCTAACTCAACTGTCAGCATTTACAGCAGGTTGAAGAATGTTCTAGCAAGTTCTGCCAATATATATGGCATTTTTGCAGTTTCCATCTAAGATGGTTAAGCTGAAAGTTCTATGTAATAGGAACCATGATAATAGAGTATATACATGGGTGAGATCCCCCAAGTCCTTCAATTGACTGATCCCAAAAAGAAAAAAGTATATCAATTAATTAAAATTTGAGTTATAAAATCAAAACAAAATACCTGTAATTTTTGATATATCTGTGTCATAGCATCTTTTAGTCGACCTGCCTGAACAATCACAAATAAATTGAATGTTAGACAAAGTTGACAAACAAAACTAAAGACCACTCCATTAAATTTATGTCAGGTGGTACTGAGTCACTTTTTTTTCCTAAAACAGATCAAGGGCATTATATTTAAAATAAAATATTTATACATACAGTGAACCAGCTAGCAATAGAATAAAATTGTGAGCAGCAAGAACTATCACACCATGCCTCACCAACATGGACCTTAGCTATCCCAATCCAGCCTCAACCATCGTACTTGCTGTTTTTAAATAGAAATGTGCTTGCAAACTGAGCTGAAGCATGATAACCAAGTGAAGTTGAACTATAGAGCAAACATATCATGACAAGCAATAATAACATAAAAAATGACCTGGAGAAAGCTAATGTGGGTGAAAACTCCAGAAGAATGATTTCTTCCCCCCTCAATCACTATATTCAAGCTGGTTTTGCAGGATTACTGCCTACAAGAGGCTTTCATGGACATCTTACACAATGTTCCTAATGCAGGTTTACTGCTGCTATCCTCTATACATCCCAGTTGTACTTCAACACATAAGAGACCACTTGACTGTAGCAATTTACAGTCACAATCAACTACACGGTACCCTCAAATAATGTTTTCAAGAAGGTACTAGACTCACAAGTTACATGAGTGCCCAACAACTAGACCAATGATCAGATTCTGAAAAGCTAACAAAGAAACCCATTAAAACTTCATGCGGAATGTGGCCCCTGCTATTTTGTCTTATATGCAAACATGTCAACCACAGTCAAAACACATCATCTATAGCTATTTTTCTCTGGCTGAACACATTCCAGGTGGCCATTTTTAAAAATAGTGAAATCCCCTAGGTATCTAAATCACAAAAGAGGATCCTTGACTAGTTATTCCCATAGTTAACAAAATCAGCCAAAAAACATCATTTATCAGCACCCAGCCTTTGTGCCAATTTTTATTTTCTAGGGTTTGACCGAGTCGTTGACTGTTTTTTCACATTTTTCCTGGTTTTCTTTACTTTCTTCCACCAAGTTTTTGGGATTCGTTGACTGATTTTTCACATGTTTCCTGGGTTTGTTTTCTTTCTTCCACCAGTTTTTGGGATGGGGATGAGGCCATGCATTTCCACAAGGCCATTTTCTAGGCAACAACAATTGAAAAATAGGTAAAAGTTAAAATATAGGAAATTTCAATTTCTCATATGATAAGGCATTCACCACAATCATTATATTATTAATAGCTCAAGAATTCGTGTATCATTAAGTTACAACAGTTTTCCATGCTTCCCTGCCAACAATCAACAGTCCTTAGCATAGATGGGCGAGATAGTGGACAACCGGGTCCTAACCTAGGATCAATAGCCTAATCCTCAACCCAATGCCAATAGATTGTACCATTATTACCATGAAGTGACACCAAATGCTCACAAGTACTCATTAGTCACAACATTTTGATTAACACAATGACAAATTGACCCACAAGGACCTATGACTTGGCTACTGAGACTTGTTGTTGGGTGCTTTTCAAGTAGCCATAACCATGACAAATTTAGATAAGATCCAACTCAACAAGTGCGAGTAACTTAGCTACAAACAAATCATGGCTCAAACCCAACTTTCAAATTGTTGGGGTAAATAAATGTCTTGTACCTAGCTAATTCACTCACTAGGTAACTAAGCGACATATTCACATGTTAAGTTTACTTAGGATACAAGATTCCTTCTAGAAGTCTTAGTTGGTTTTTCTAGAACTTATCTTATCTAGCTAGTAATGCTTGATTCCTAGGTAGTTAGTTTGTTAGTTGTCTCAAGTTATAGGATTAAGACACTTGTCATGATCTTGTCTAATCCTATTTTTCTACCTTGCCTTTATAAGCAAGGCATCTCATGTATTCAAGCATATTCAATCATTATTCAATCTTGCATTGTTGAAGCAACCTTTCTTGCCATTCTCTCTCTTGTGGAAAATATTTTGGTCTAACAATTGTTCCTGGGGATGTTGGGGAATCACCATTTACTCCCACATGGTATCAGAGCTCCAAATGTTGTAGATTCCTTCCCAGATCTGAGGGTTTCATGTTGGCTTGAAGATTTTGCTAGGTGCATTTTGGGTTTCAAGGATCTTGTAATGTCCCCATTTCTAGCACTACACTTTTCAATGATTGATAGCCTATCCCCAGTGTGTTGTAGGCTAGTCAAAGGCAGAATTAGGGTTTCTGGCTATTTGATGGTGTCTTCTGAAGATTCTGGGGTTTGCATGTTGGAGTTTGGCTGTTTGGATTCTGGATTCCTTTTGGGTTTTCATAGAGCTTCGCAGTGGTATGACATACAACTGCGTCGGGCAACCTTTCCGGACTTACTATTTTTAGTAAGTAACGATGGCTACATCTTGGAGTTTGGGATTTTGGCTTGCGGATTCTTTCTAGGTTTTCAAAGAGTTTCGCAATGGTTTGGTTTGCACATTGATCCGAGCAACTTGTTGAATTTACTAGTTTTAGTAAATTCTATTTTTGGCAGTGGTCCTGATTGGCCTCAGTACAGCTGACTTTCCTCTTCAGGCAGTTCAGTGGAAATGTTGATTTTTGGCTTCATGATCGAATTTTTGGATGAGAAGAGTTATTTTAAATTAAAATGATGTTATATTTTCACATTAACCCCTTGGCCTAGCAGTGTGACTTTAAGTTGTTTTAAAAAAGGGGGTCTTGGGTGGACTTCTCATCAGGAGGCTATTTTAAATATTTCTAAGGTAAAAAAATAATGCTTGAGGAAGTGGACGCCTATTTGGAGGAAGAGTTTATTTTATTAAAATGAATTAATCTCCTCATGTTTGGATGCCCAAGGAAGGAGATAATTGAAGATTAAATAAAATACAAGTGGAAAAGTGATTTGAAATTCAATTAATTTGGGCACACTTTCTAGAGGCTTCTAGAAGTTCTTATCAAAAGCTATATAAGGAGAGGTTGGGAGCTATATAAGGAGAGGTTGGGTCTTCATTTGGATCATCTTATTTTCTATCATACTGTTATGCTACTGAAATGCTTTCAAAGTCGCTTCGAGGAATGCATACCTCCTGGCCATTTCTCTTGGTTTCGTGCTTGAAAGATAGCACCTAGCTAAGACCTTGGAGACTGCTTCTCATCCAGATTTGCAGACAGAGCATCAAGGTTGAAGATTTTAGAGATTGGTCAGTTTTACAGTTGCTGATTTTAGCATGGCTGAAAGTAGTTTTAGCTTAGAAGTCATTGTGTGATTTTTGTATGGTTCTGGGTAGTTCACTAATCCATTTCTCAACTAGGGGCGACCCTTCTTGTAGGTTTGCAGATTTTATTTTGGAGTCCTTGATTTAATCTAGTAAAAATCGACCCTCTTGAGGCCATACCATTCTGTTTTGCCTAGCAAATGTTTAGAAAAAAATTACAAGTTTTTAGAGTCATTTTCTTATTAGAATCTGGTCGCCATCTTCATAGTGTTCATTTGCATCAGATTTCATGTCATTTGGACAAGTCGAGAGAGAGTTATGAGCATTTTAGTGAGCTACAGTGTCGCTGGTTATCCATTTTCAGTCATTGTTCAGTCATATCAGATTGTAAGATTTTGTCCTTGGGGTTGAGTTTGAGTATTGGAGTCTTGTTGTGCATTGGAGAGACATTGTATAATATTGCAGCATTGATAGACTTCTAATTCAGTGTTCTTGGCAAGCAACTCTTCTCATTGTAAGGCTGTTATAGTAGTACTATTCAACCATTTCTATTTCTTGCTAAGTTACATTGTATTCCCACGGTTGTGGAAGAGACTGACCCTCGCTCAGTCTTCTTGTATTGCAATAGATCCTCATCATCATATGATAGCGCCTTGCTCACCTCGGGCTTGGAGTGCACATGCTTGATGATTGAGTTACTTTCAGCTCTGCATTGTTATCAATAGATCCTCCACCATATGATAGCACCATTCCCATCTTGGGTTTGGAGTGCGCATGCTTGGTGTCAAGCTTTCCAGCATTGTATTTCTTTTCTTAGTACCTCCACCATATGGTAGCGCCATTCCCACCTTGGGTTGGAGAGCACATTCTTGGCGTTGAGCTTACATTCAGCATTGTAATTCTTTCAAGTTGCTACTGACGACCCTCTTGCCATATGACAGTATCATTCTCATCTCGAGATTGAGTGCTCATTCTTGGCAAAGAGTTACTTCCCAATTGCTAGTTTTGGTTTGAGCTAACCTTAACAGGTGCTTCTTGTGCTAGTGTGTTCATTCAAAAATTGAAAAAAAATTGGGTTGGCTCATTACAGATCTTATGGTTGAATCTAGGGCATCGAAGAGTAGCTGATCCAGAAGGTCACTGAATTTTCAGAGCACTTTGGGCCCCGATCTGTGTCACCATTGCATTCAGAAGGCCGCACAGACAAATTTTGACTGTAAATTTCTCTATTTTTGGGCAAAAGTTTCAATAGTTTTGGGGCAGATATTTTATTTGTGGTCGACTTTTTATCCCATTTGCAGATTTGATTTAACTGCAAATCCATCCTTTTCTGATGGCTTGTCAGCATTGTACCCGATCAGATATTCTATATTATAAAAATATTGTTTTTCACAAAATTTGGATCGACCAAATTTTACTCTGCCGCAGGGACCAATCAAATTGGTCGGCATCAAAGAGGAATATTCCTTGGGTCTAGTACTTTGCTAGCACAGTCACTGTGTCATCTATGTACCTATCACATATCGACATACTCCTCATAAGTCACTTTCAACCCGTCAATACCGACGTCAGCAAAAGTCGTGTCAAAGGGTACGAATCGGATTTTTTAATTGCAGTGTTTTATTCATTAAAATCTGTTTTTAAAGACTCCGAAATTCATTTGTTAGTCAATTCCATAGTTTCATTAAAAACCTTTACCGTCAACCTATCATATTTACCGGTCACATTGTGTATTAAAAACTTTTGTCAGCTATATTAAAAGTTTTGTAACATATTTTTTATAGATTGTAAAAGTGTTTGCAAATAGCTGACGAGTTTTATGTATAGTTGTGGGGTTTTATTTTTCCAATTGCCAGTTGCTAGGTCACATGGATGACCAAATTGTCGCCCCCAAGTGCGCAAATTTTGCACCGAATTAGTCTAACTTAGACCTATTTTTGCCCCCCTTTATGCCTAAATTTAGCCATTTTTTTCATTTTATCATAACTTTCACATACATAGGCCAATTTTTTGAAACGAAATATCGCCAAAAAGCTAAGAAGCTCAATTTTCCAGTGGTAAAGCTATTTTCAGAAATTTAGCAGTTTGGCGCTTATTTTTCCTATTTGAAGTCACATACTATTTTTGGCTCCCGAGCTCTTAACTACTTGCCATGATCTTCGATTTTCGCAATTCTTGCGGCGTTGGAAAGGTATTGAGGAGCTCTATCCAGCCATCCATGCACTTTTTCGATTTTTTGTCCCAAGTATATTATGCTTTCAGATTTTTCCCAATGGGTCTACTGAAGGGTACTTGGATATTTTGGCAATTGAGAAAGTGTTGTTTTGATCATTGTACTTCATTTCAACTATATTGTATATGTTGATCTCATATTGTATCAATTGAGAAGTGTATTGTAATCATGGGTTATGCAACTCATCCCTCTGTAATAGTTCTAACTAGTGATGATTATGAGTTATGGGAAAAAGGCATAATCACACATTGTAAGTGGCTAAAAATTTTGCCACATCTTTATGGACTCATTCCTGAACCAAAATTAACATATAGGGAATCAGTTTGGGGTAATAAGACTGATCATATCATAGGATTGATTGGTTCTAGTTTCAGTGCAACCATCCTCAGAGAAAGCTATCATAAGATCTTCTCTGACATGTCATGCCCACACATAGTTTGGACCAAAGTTTGGGAGATATTTGGAGATCCACACAAGCCTCCATTCCCAGATGATCCTACTTCAGATTTCCTCATTCCAATTGATGATGTTGACACCTTAGAGGAGTTTGAATATGATACAGAACTTGAGCATCTTGATGATCCAGAGACTTCTCCTACAGCTCCTACTTCTCCAATTGAAATCACACATTCATCTTTTGTTGATGAGTCATTGAGTACTTCTAGTAATTCATTGCGACAAGTATCTGATAGTCTTCCTAATTGGGATTCCTATTTGACAGACATTGCTTCTTTGTTTGTGGAGTCTCACATTTCAGATTTGGAAGACCAATTTGAGGGTTTATCTCTCCTATTTGATGATAGTCAAGTTTGTCTTTGGAGCATGTTCAAGATCAGTTTCCACTTGTTCCTCGTTTGCCACAATTTGTTGTGATTGGGCATGTACCTGATTAGATTGTGGAATCATCTTCATCATCCAAGAACTTGGCAACACATGAGCAGATTTCAAAGTCACAATCTTCATACATATGGATTCCTACCAATTTCTATCCAAAATGGGAAGCATCCCTGCATTTGTACTTGGTGTATCTTCTTCCTAAGGGGAGAGACATTGTTTGTACGCATTGGATAATGTTTTATCTTCAGACATTGACCATATTTGTAGGTGATCATACATTGTGGGGGGGATATCTTATCACTCTATTTCCCTCTTATTGGAGGGGGCGGGGGGCGGGCAGGGGGAGGGGAGGTCATTGATTGTATATGCATGATGGATGTAGTCCTTGGGGGGGTATCATTGAGCCCTCCATACATCATGTTTGCTTTGTTTTGTTTTTCTCTCTTTTGGAGAGGAGTTTGGTCCCACAAGGTTTTCTCCTTTTCTTCGCTTATGAGAGATTTTATTGCATTTCCATTTACATTGTAAATGGGTACCCAGCATGGCCTCGTAGTCGGGACCCATCTTCATCTTCATTTTTGCATAGGTTACATAATAATCTTCTCCCTAAGTTGCACTTAAGAGAGGGTGTCGGTGTGAATAAATGTCTTGTACCTAGCTAATTCACTCACCAGGTAACTAAGGGACATATTCACATGTTTACTTAGGATACAAGATTCCTTCTAGAAGTCTTAGTTGGCTTTTCTAGAACTTATCTTATCTAGCTAGTAATGCTTGATTCCTAGGAAGTTAGTTTTTTAGTTGTCTCATGTTATAGGATTAAGACACCTGTCATCATCTTGTCTAATCCTATCTCTCTACCTTGCCTTTATAAGAAAGGCATCTCATGTATTCAACCATTATTCAATCTTACATTGTTGAAGCAAGCTTTCTTGCCATTCTCTCTCTTGTGTAAGATATTTTGGTCTAGCAACCATTCCTGGGGGTGTTCGGGAGTCACCATTTACTCCACAAAAACATGGTTTACACAAGAAAAATCACAATCACATTCTTATCCAACTATTAAAATATGTACCCCAAGCATCCACATAGTCTACTTACAGAGAACAAAGAAATGATCAACAACCAATCAATAGTCAAGAGCCTACTTCCTATTTACTTATGTATCTCAAAAGACCTTGTAGCTATAGGAAACTTGACTACATCAAAATTGAAACTAAACATTCTCAATTTCATAGAGACCAAGATCTATCATAGGCAAAGCGGGAACAAGAAGCATTTATTCATTACCCAGTTCGATGGGTAAACCAAGAACATTATAGTGTAAGAACTAGGTTCATCCATAAACCCATAGAGACAGTCTATAGGAGAAAGAACGTGCATTGATAAAAGAGTTCAGCTAATATTCTCATTGCAACCCCAACAACATGCAAACTTAGCTCTATCCCCGTTATCAATTTCATATCTCGACAAGATTGGCAATGAAGTTGACAAAGAGAATCTAATTTGATAGAGAACGTAATGATATGGAACAAATATGACAAAGAACTATGTGTTATAGAGATGCAAGTTTAATACAGGAATAGCTATGAGAATCATACAAATTGACTAAGAGCCAAGTATATCAGAGATACTAGTTGACAGAAAAAACCTAAAGCATTAAGCATTTTTATGTTGTTTTTAAATTTTATTTTATTTTATTTGTTCTTTCTTTTTTTCAGTTTAGGCCATAGAGGATAGCTAGTCACCCCCTAGTGTTTCCAAGTGTTTCCTAAAAAAAATTCACATCCCGGTCACATTTCCTGTTTTTACAGTAAAGTGGGGATAGCTGGGGGATGTTTCCAATATTTCCGGTGCATTAAGGATGGCTGGGGGACATGTTTAACTCACCCCTGCATTCCCAAAACATTTCTGGTATAGTCCTTTAGGATTTCTGCAGTGATTTTTTCTGATTTTTACCCTAATTCTAACCTTATTTTTCCTGATTAAATCCTAATTAATTGAAAAATTAGTTTTCTTTCAATTTCCAGATTTGATTGCCAGGAAGATTTTTGCTACTCTGGTTTTTCCAATTCTGATTACTCCTACAACCCTTTGTTTGTTCCATTTCCCTTTGTATCTAGGTCTCATCTTGTGTTTAGTCCAATTAGGAAGCAATCAAGAAGTGACTTAGTGACATATCAGCCTTGTTGACTTATCCATTTTTGGATAATCAGCTTTGGCTATTTTTAGGATCACAACAAACTTTGTGGCATTCATTTGGCAGAGCACATTTTTCTGATCTCTCCAAATTCCTCTGTGATATGCATTATACCATTCTTAATTATTTCTCCTCATTGTTGGAAGAATAATGCAAAAGAAACCATAAGGCTTGAGTGCTTATCTAGGTGCAAGGACAAAATCATGGTTTTTACAATGAATTCTTTAGTTATTGGCTGAATAATGTTTAAGTTATTTGCATCATTGATCAAAAACTTGTAGAAAAACAAGAGACTATTCATGAGTTGAAACCCTTAGGTGAGTAACTCACCATTGAGTTCTCAACGAGTTGATTACCAAAACTTGTGGGTCCGTGAGGAAAACTCACCCACAATTGCATAATGACAATCAACAGTTAAAAAAGCATCAAAACCCATTATTTTTAACAATTTCTTTCAACTCACACTCCTCCAACACATTGACAACATTTAGTGCATTCACATTTTATTTCAACAAATGTTGCATGATCTTGGACTGATTTAATGATTTTTTGGCAGTATTTGAAAGGTATATAATAATACCCCTCCTTGTGCTATTTATTTTCAAATTTTCGTTTTGTTTCTCCATCTAATTCTAGGGGTCTTATCTTCTTTTTTACTATTATTTAGATAATTGCTAGAGTTTACATTTTACAATCTTTTACTTTTTTTGTTTATGCTAGGGTTTCAAATTATTATTTTTATGAGCTATGGCATCAGAAAGCAACATAGTTGATGACAAGCATAGGGACCCTCCTTGGTGTTCAAACTCAATCTAACAATGCAAACAATTGCTTGAGTCCTATCCTCTATGTGCATTAGGCCTCATCTTGCCCATAATCTATAACCAAACTTAGAAATCTTTAAATGGGGCCCCCTTGGTCAAAAATGCCTAATTGTTCTTCCTCATCATTACCCATATTCCTATCAATTCCTAGAAGTTGAAAAAATCTGAAAATTTTAATGTTTAGAGGATTTTTTGGTCATTTTTTGTAGATATTTGTAGAATTGCAAAGTTTCAATGTAGTGTCAGACTTCTTTTGAGTGTCCAAACTCCTATCCTAAGTGTCAGTCCCACATAGAAGTTCCACTAAATCTATCAAGCCCCTTATTTCCTTCAATTTCCTTTGTTTTGTCTGTTTGCAAGTTTTCAATGGACGTCAAACTCTTGACCTCCCATCCTCTTCTACATCCCCACATTCTTCCATTCTCTTCCTCCTTTTCTTTTTCGCATTTTGCAAAGTTGTAAAGTTCATCTAGACTTCCATTTCCTTTCCATGTCTCGACCTCCTACCCTCTTTCACATTCCCAACTTCTAGTCAAGTTTCATGTGCTTTGCAAACTTGTAGGGTTTGTCTAACTTCTTCCATTTCCCCTCCACCTCCTGCCATCTAGATCTTTGATTCCCCAATCATTTTCCGCATTCTTTCTAGATTCCTCTTTTGCAAAATTTTGTTGCACTTCCAAACCTTCAAACTTCCTTCAATTCTGCCTCCACTTCCCTTCATCAGTTCCACATGTTTTTCTTGCATCTTTCCAATCCATCATGCCAAGTGTTGGGCCTGTAAATTTCTGAATAAATTCACATGGTTTCATACCCTTGAGTTTCCATAGGAGTCCTCATCATAAGCACAAGGGTTTGTTTTCATATCATTCTGCTTGCATTTTGTCCATATTTGTCTCATTGAATCCATCAAGTCTGCATTTTTCACATTTTAGTTCCATATCGGCATGTGATGGTCTCAGGGTTTCCTGATTCATATTATATTTTTGCTTGTATGAGTCTGTGTTGCCTATCGGCAAGACTCATTTGATGTCACAACGATTGAAGTTTACATGCAGGCGGCTTTCAGCAAGACTTTGTCATTGTCTCGACAATAGAGGAAAATCCTATCGGTGAGAATGTTATCTTCAGGCTGAGGTCTCAGCAAATACTTCTTGTCTTACCGACCGATAGTAGAAAAGGCATATCGGCGAAGGAAATCATTTTCAGAAGGATGTCATAGCGATCTCCATATGTCTTACCGACTTGTGCAAATGTTTATTTCGGCCAAGCCAAGGGATTTCGGGTTGAGGTTTCACCAAATATCTTCGGTCTCACCGACCGGGGCACAAAGGGTTTCCATTGGTGGTTTTCGGTGAGAGAACTAATATGTCTCGGCGATGCACAGATGGAAGGGTCTGCTCGGTAAGACTTATATGTGATCAAAGTGAGGTCTTGGCGAGTGACCTCCGGTCTCACCGATAATACACATGATGGCTCTGTCGGTGAGAAGATTAGTTTGTCTCAGCGAAATGAAGGTGTGAGTTCGGGGTGTTTCGGTAACACATGGTATAACCCACAAGACGTCTCCCCGACTATGAGTTGTCTTGGCGAAGGCAAATGGAAGATGCTTCTCAGCGAGAGTTTGCTCTTGTTTCAGCGACTCAAGATGGATGAAAGAACTTTCGGTGAAACATAGTGTAATCTACATAAGGTCTTTCCGATATCGAAAGGTTACAGTGACAGCAGTTGAAACGAGGGCAAGTCTCGGTGAGAAAAATTCTTATGTCTCAACGATTGAAACAAATATAACAAAAGAACACATCTCGGGGAAACATAAAGCGATCTATATAACGTCTCCCCGACTTTGATGAGTCACACCGATCTATATAATGTCTCCCCGACTTTGATCAGTCACAGCGAAAGCGATATTTCACAGTGTTATAATTGCCTTCGGCATACTTACGAGGTTGTCTCAGTGAATAATTAGCAAGAACCCATTTGCTGTTGGCCGACGCATGAAAGCCCGAATTCTACGGTTGGCCGACATGGATCTCAAAGTGTTGTATTTTCAAATGTTGGTGTATAAATGTGCATTCCCGATTGTAAATGGAATCATTAGATTATTAGATCCAATTACAGTAGGTAGATTAGGAATGGCTATAGTAGAATAAAGTTCTCATATCAGAGACTATGATGCATGTTTTCAAATGGCGATTTCAATGAAAGTCAGTTGGTGTGGCAAGTTAGTTCTGCTGTCAATTGTATGTTGAGTTTATTGAAAAGTATTGCTAAACTGTCTCCAAGTTGATTCTTTCTGCTTGTTTAAATTGATATAACAAGTTTATTTTCAGTTTATCAGTGCACATTTGTTGTATATGTGTGATTAATTAACTGGTTCTCTCAAGAAGAGATTAAATCCTTTTGGTTGATCATAGTAATTAGAAAGATTCATCTGGATTATTAAAGTAGAGCTTAGTAGTCATAATCTTGCATGTTTATACAAGTTATAAACAAATCATATGCCGACAATTTGAGTTTCTGCTAGAATAAGTTGCCCACTTTTGTTTCATTTGACTCCGCATACCCAATAAGGCGATGGTCCCTGCAATTTCATCATTAAGATTCATTCATTCTCTTTACATCTGTTAATTGAGCATAATAAGATTTAGATTAGAAGATTGCTATTGCGCTTGAATTCATTTGTTCACTTCCATCTGCCATTGTGGATAAAGCATTTCAGAAGGATAATCATAAAGCCAAGTCTGCTTCATTCAGAAAGGTACACCCACCTAGGTCTGGCAGCACCTGAAGAGTAGAAGGTTGAAAGCTTTTGACCTTGTCTGTTACCCTAAAGCGTATCAAGAGATTGGCAGCCTCTTGAGGCATTCCCCCTGCGTTTTTGAGAGCTAACACCAAGTTCCACTGGACTACTTTTTTCTTCTCTTCATCCAAAACTCCCCTCCATCCATCTTTTTCCATAGTCCCTCCAATCATTTTCCTACAAACTTTTAGTGGACTTCCAAACGTCCAAACTTCTTCCAATTCTACTTCCACTTTCGACCTCCAACTCCACATCATATTCCCACAAAATTTCCCAATGGCTTTAACGTTTCGTTACACCTATCATACAAATTTCCTTTGGACTTTGAAATGTTCTTACCTCTAGTTCTAGATCCTTCCTCCACATGTTTTTCCATGCCCTCAACTCACTCATTTTCATCCATTTGTAGAGTTTCGATGTACTTCTATACTTTTATCTCCATTTCCAAAATTGACCTCTAGCCTCAACACGAAACCCAACATCTCTTGTCCTAACTTTATTTTATATATTGTTCTCTTTACGTGTCAAAACCTTTGGTGATGGTTCTATGATTGGTGAATGGGGAAAAAAATCTCATGGATTTTCCATATGAGGCCATTCACAAGGCCTAAGAAGCAATAGAGCATTTCTATAGGTCAAAAAAAATATGAACCCATTTGGAACATAATTGATTGGAGGGGGAACAAGCAACTCTACCAACACATTCATGATGTTGCCTACTACTCAAACCTAAATTTTCACTTATCAAATTCCTACATAGATGATGAAGAGGTCATGGATGACCTAAATACATGCATAGAGAGGATGGTCCTGAATGAAAACCTTACTGATGTGATTTTGGACATGTTGTAGGTTTACAAGACTATGGAAGGGAAATTGTTTTCTTCATCATTGTGCATTCAAAGAAGAATAACTTTGTGGCTAGTTTAAAAATATATTCATTGTTGGCTAGGACATGTTGTAGGTTAAGCAATTTATGTAATAAGTTCAAACTTTAGTTTATCTCTCTATTTACTTACAAAGTGATAAATTTTGTCCTTGCAAACTTGTGGTAGGAAGATTATGGTGAAAAATTACCTAATCCTCAAAATATCACCATTTGCATTTTGTCCCACTCTAGTGCTTTTAGTTGTCAACATAATTGGAGCACATTTAAGGCCATTCACACAAATAAGCACAACAAGTTGACTCAAAAGAACCTAAATAACTTTGTTTTTGAGTGGTAGAACCTTCATCTATATACCAAAAAGGTGGAGGGAGGGGAAATACACAAGCCACTGTAATAATCAACCTTAATTTTTTGAAAAAACTTAGCTCAAATAGAATGTAATGCCAAGCAACTTCCTTTCCACTTTCTGGTCACCAAGTTCCTAGCCTAGGCAAGCTAAGAGCATACAGAGTACGAGAATACAATTTATACTTGAAATAAAGCAACTGAAAGTAACAACCACTTATTCAATGGGGTTAGCTAGGCACGTCCACTTTGCAGTGGGAAAGCAGATACAATAATGAAGTAAAAGCAAGCTCTTCCACTTTTCAGTGGTGAGTGAATACAAGTAAAAACAACTCTTCCACTTTGCAGTGGTGAGTGAGTTTCAAAATACCACTTGTTCAGTGGGGTGAGTACAAGAGCCACTTATTCAATGGGGTGAGTATCACAAAATAACGTGAGAAGATCATTGGTGGTACTACCACTCAGTGTTACAATTTTAGCTCTTGAATCATTTGAATTCAAGACAATGATATGAAATAAACTAACTGGAACACCCCAATGTATCACCACTCAAGAAACCAACCAACCATCATTGAAATAGCAAGTATACCTAAAGGAAATGGCAAATAAGTAACTGGTACAGGTCTGAAACTTCACTGCAGCAGTCTGGACAGCAAAATAAGGACTCGGAAATCTTCAAAGACCCACTCCCAAATGCACCCAAATGTCAATGCAGACTTGGAACAATGTTATGAGCTCCTCTAATCAACAAAATACCTATTATGAATGGATTATGAGGATCTGATAATGACTGAACAGCAGCTACAGGTCTGTCATAACTAAAAAAAAACACTAAACCAGAAAGGTCATAAAATGGTGAGGCCAACTTCAAGTCTTTTCCAACACCTCACACAAGAAATTCAAACATCTCCTCCAAACTACAAACAATATTCTCAAAATGCAAACTCAAACACCATCAAAGCATTCAAAACTGATAAAGCCAAAACTGGAGGTTTCAATCAGCACCAATCACATTAATCTAGCTAGGGAATTTCTTTCAATTCGAAAACTAGAAAATCCATGTGGGTTTCCATCCTCAAAGATTTGGAGAACCAAAGAAAATCCAACAACATAACATTATCATTCTTCAGCATATCCAAATAAGCCCCCAACACCTCCTTATATAGCTTTTTTTGTTGTTTTTCCAAAACAGTGTTTTTTGCTTTTTCACTGTTTTTTTCCCAAAAAAAAGAGTGATTTTTATTATTGTTGCTTTTTCAAAAAAGCAATTTTGCTTTTGCTACTTTTTGAAGCGTATTTTTCTTTTCCAAAAAAGCATTTTTTGCCTTTTCACTATCTTTTTTTCAAAAGAGTAATTTTGCTTTAAATTAAATAATTCATTATGTGGAAACATTTAATCACCTTTTCCATCAAATTCCCTTTTAAAATAAAATAAAACCTTTTTCATGTGCAAGAACCCCTTATTTCTCCTAGGCATCCAATTGGAAATTTAAAATAACTTTTTAAACTTAAGTTATCAATAAGTGAATAATTTAATTATTTCACCCAAGTTGCAGAAAATTCTCAAAACACATTGGAATCCAATTTTGACCATGCCAATATGATATTAAGGCATTAGGTGAATAATAGAAGCCAATTTGGTAACTTATTATAAATAAACGAGCTCTCCAAGAAGTTTGGGGAACACTCCAAAAGTCCAAAAACACTTCAAAGAGTGACATTCAAATCAGTATTGCCCACTGAGCTCATTGTCAACAAAAGAAACCTTGTAACTCCGAAATTGCATCCTCCAAAATCTTTGGAATCCCCTTGCCTTACCACTTAGCCTACAAGAACTCAAGAAATAGGCTAATGGTCTTCGAACTGATTAGCCTGAGAAGGGGACATTACAGCCACTAACCTTGATGACAAAGATACATATTCAAATTGGATTTCCAATGATGTGGAGCCTATCCTTTTTGTGTATGACATCATTTATCTTGAAAGAACTAGCAAGATGGGCAACAGATGTAGGCACAACAACAGCAAGCAAAAGATGAGGTATTAGTTGGGGCTTCATTGGACATAGATATGCTACAAGAAAATATTCTTCCTCAAGAGGAATCATTACCATCAACTTCAAGCACACCAAGAACCCAGCTTAGAAGTACTTGTAAAAGAAATTTCTATAATATTAATTTAGATTTGTTATGTGTGATCATATGACCACTACGATAAGTATTTTACTATTTAATTTATTTTTTGACCTATAAATGAAAATAAGACTACTTACTAGTAATCTAAATTCAGTTTTATGTATACTTTTTAAGATTCTTTTGTAAATATACGTGATTTTATTGTTTCGAATTTTGCCAAGTCCTAAGTCCAGATCAAATTTTTGACCTGCCAAGTTTTTGCCAACTACTAAGTCCAAGTCAAATCTTAGGCCTGCCAAGTCCAATTTTTAACATGATTTGCATTATCAACCAATCTAGAGGTTTTGTTAGCTAGCTTTTACAGGGTCTACTTGCTTCTCATTGTATTTTATGGTTGGTTAATGGTGTACTTGCTTCTCATTGTATTTTATGGTTAGGTAATGGGTAATGGGTAATGTTCATAACAGATCTGACATCTAAAGGAGATGTTTGTATGTCCACTGCTTGATCCATTCAGCTCCCTCCTGTTTCCAGAATTATTCTCTTAGGAAAAGGTTAATCTAGACACAAATTGACCCAAATATGTGCATAGTTGAGTACCCAATTTCTAGTGAATTCTGAACTGCTTTAAACTTCTATAAATAGATCCGAATTTTTTATGAGATGATCCAACTCAAAAAGTTTTTACTTTTTCAAGTTTGGTTCAGAAAACCACCATTAAATTTTCCTTAGGTGTGATTAAGATTTCAATGAAGCCTAATCACTTCACATTCTTGTGAACACAGATTCTTAAAGTTATTGTTCAAAGGAAGACTCCCATAAATCAGCATATTTCAAAATCAGACTTTTTTACTCCAAACCATCCATTGAGAATAATTTCTTTTGTGGGATATCCATCTTGAGGGACATGAACTTTCTACCATCCTTCTGTCATGGTATCAGACAAATCATTGTAACACTTCTCCGAAGATCTGTTATGATTTGAATTCTTGGGAGGTGTTCCTTGTGAGAAGGTGACAGCCTTGTCTCCGGAATAAGGTTCATGGACCAATCAGCCTTTGGCTAATTGGTGTGACATTGTGGTAATCGATGATTAATAGTTTGGTTGTAGAGACTTGTCTAGGAGATGCGTGAGTTTTCATATAAAGAAGTCTGATATTGAGTTATTTGAGGGTAAGTTTGAATATCTGCAAAGGAGGATATTAATACATGAGAATGGTAAATAAACAATTGACAAGAAAAAATAAATACAGGGTTAACAAAATAGGCTTAAAAGTATGTTCACCAATGATCCATGAAAAGAGAATGCCAGAGCAAATAAGAAGACTAACAAAATTTCTGATGTTCCTAGATGACAAAGATGACAAAATATTAGAGGGAACAAGGTTTGTGGCCTATATATCGCCAAACAAACACAGTATTTATCATGCATGGATATAAACAAGCAGTTAAGACTAAAATCATATAAGTAACTTCTTTAGGAAGAAGACTAAGCATATTTACTTTTTAACTTCTTATTTAGAGGGAAAAAGTCATCTAAAAGGTGAAATCTGTGCATGTCTGAAACCCGTAGTATAAAATGCAATATGTGAATATATCCAATCTGCACAGATGACTGGAAAAAAGGTTACCTTATTGGTAAGGAATGTAGTAGTAAGTGGATATGAAGCCCAAAAATGTCTAAGTAGTTCCTGAATTGTTGTCCATTGCTGCAGATAAAATAAATCCCTTAAATATAACAGAAAAATATCACAATACAAAGCATTTCTCAAATGCACGTCAACTTCAAAAATTAACCTGAACATACCATATTAAATCTTGACCCCAAAGCAAAATGTCTGTTAAAATTTTAGCAAAGCCTAAAGGTTCTTACCTCCAGTAACTCGTCCTTTGTTTTCCTGGGAAGTTTATCCAAGACATCCTTTTCAGGGTTCTTCCCAAGGTGATACTTTGTACTTGAAATATATTGAGTTAAGCTATTAAAAACCTGAAATTAAACATAGTTGATAAGAAAATCAAAGTATGGAAGACCCTCTCTATTTACTAAAAAAAATATACGTTTTGATTTCATTCCCACTTTTGCTTTTGTTAAAAAAAGAACCAGACGATCCTTTCCCACCATATATAGAACCTTCCACTTCCACAGTACACCTTTTCAAATAAGTCAGGTGATATTTCTAATTATCATAAAGAACTTTTGTATGGCTGATGGAGGGATAGCCTTGAGAGTTAAATTTTAGGGAGAGAATTATATATGTAGAAATCTGCAATGAAGATCACATAACAATTTTACAAATTTTGTAAGAAAATATATTTTATGTTCAAGAGCATTAATCTCATATGACATACGAGAACAAAATGACCACATCTAAAGTCTAAGTTACCGGTTCGTTTTTGGGTTCGGGTATGGGTACTAGATTCCGGTACGTGGATTCGGTCAAAAAAAATTTGGAGTTGGGTTCGTTTTGGGTATGTTAATACAAAAACATATAAAAATCAGAAATATATACATATTTGCAGTAGTAATTAAGTTCAAAATACACCACCATATTAATAGTCAAATTACATTGCAAAAATACACCACCACTTTCATAGTCAATTTAATAATACAATACAAGGGTATTCATACTCCCAATCTGATGTAAAGCCAGTACATTTTTACTCAATCCTCATGCTATGATGTTGTGAATCAGTAGAAAGGCGAAAGAGCAAGGCAACCTGTTTCTCATGAAGACCAAACACAATGCCATCTCAATATCCTAAACCATCACTTACAACAGAGATCTGGTTTCTATGGTGCTTAGAACATTCTATATTACTAGTACCACCATCAGAACATCTTTCCAAATAGATGTTAAAGGATACTGGCATAGTTCATGCCTTACTTCCACTGAGAACATCAGAATCTGCACTGAAAAGTTTAGGGAAGTCAAATGGACTATGGTCATATGTCCTCCCAAACAGTGATATCTTCCAAGTCCCAATTATAAATTCTAACAAAGCAATGAATAAACAGAGCTGCCCTTAACATCACCATAACACAAGATGCAAAGTTTACAAAGAGCACAAAACAATCCCATAAAGGAATATAATACAGTATCGGATGTTGAATCTCCAACAGTTTACTCATGCCTAATTTGACTCAGCTGCTCTTCATCAACTATCTCAGCCATCCTAAAGATATCAAAAATATTCGACACTTGAGAAACCCTAAAAAACAATCTGTTTTGTTGAGAAAAATGTGAGCAAAGTTGAAATGAGAAAAAAAATCACAATTTACAGCCTTTGAAGGGAAAAAATCAGATAATATCCAAAAAAGTTGACGTGGATTCTGTCCAGGTTCAAACCGGAAACAAACTTTTCGTACCCACAGGTGGCATTTCATTTCCTGCCTGTATCCACAGTCTGAAAACCATTTCCTGACCGTTTTTGTCATATCTGTACCGTACGCCGTATCTGTACCATTTCGTTTTGTACCCGAGGCCAATTTTGGGCATTCCGGTAACTTAGTCTAAAGTACATCAATTAGATAGGCAGCATCCATATAGGTTTCCTCTCCAACACAGAAAAACAGAGCCAATGTATCAGTCTTAGCACCAAACTCAGGAGCATATGCATTTGTTCAAAATGCATCCATTCAAGTTAAAAATTGAGCAGCCAGGTTAGCTTTAAATGGTCTAAATTCTTGGGTGTCAAAGCTAGCAGTTGGACTTCATTCCCAATGCATTACAATCCCTAATATACCACATGATACTGCATCTCTTGTCGATACTCCTTAAATATTTTCTATTCACTCAAAAATAGCTCCCTTCCAACCAAGATATCCAACGAAGAAAAGTACATATAGCCACATGAATTAAATTTAAATCCCACAAGCAATTTACAACTGGTCTCCTACTATATTACACCTATGTTATGGATTAGCCGCAATTGGTGCAGCCTATCATTAACAACTACAGTTTAATGGATGGCCAATGTAATGTCCCTTATTCCAATATTCCCAGTTTTACACCTGCTAACAACATTAATCACTAAAAACTGATATTAGTAATATTAAGTATCAAAATTTATGATAGTATTCAAATCAATACATCAAAGCATCATTAATTTTTAAATTAATAATATCATTAATACTTAGATCATAGCATATTACTCATGGCAAATCACATTGTGAATTCCTTGAAAATGCTTGCAAATGGTAATATCAAGGATGGTCATCCTTGAATTGCCTAGAGCATGAAAGGTGAGCCGCCCTTCCACCTCTCAGTCCACCTTGGAGGCTTGTCGTTCTCCTTGATCAAGCCCAAGAGCATGGAAGGCTGGCCGTCCATTCCATCTCCTATTCAACTTGATAAGCGCATGAAAGTGGGTCATCCTTCATCTCTAGTGAACTTGGAAGGCTCGTCGTCCTTCGTATTTGCAAGACACTTCCATAAATTCAAAACTGATTTCTCAAGGAATTTGCTACACTAATGATAACTAAGTACCTCTTGATGAATTAATAAATTTATCATCAACGGCTGCAACAAAGTATTTTCTGAATTTTATTTATTGCTGCTCTCAATATATATTCTGAATTGATGTCTTAGATTTCTTTTCCTATTTCTTCTTGACGTCTTCCTCAAATAAAATGACCTCATTTTAATATCTTTCACTAGGAGGGTCACACCTCTTCCTCAAACCTTTCTTCGCAAAGAGTCACACTCCATAATGAACTCTTCATTTATTATTAATTTATTATTTGTTTTAATCATATCCCTTGCTGCAAACCCTTTTAAATCTTAATCAATGTTGTTTTATTTTTATTGCATTTTCCTAGGAATTAAGCAGCCACGTGGCTGTCATAAGGTATTGACCTCCTTATTGGATGGTGGCATGATAGCCAACCGACCCCTAGCTCAAGATTTTGAAGTTCTTGTTTTCCACCCTTTTTCCATGCCTCATATCAATTTAACTTGTCTATACGCACCCAGCTATTTGACCATATGGTGCAAAAATACACCAACAAACATCAAAAGTGCATATGATTTCCACCAATTTTATAACATTAACAATGATTGCACAATATGACAAACTACACGAGGCGACAAAAGCCCATATATAAAGAAGTGGTGGCTCTTACGGGAAGAAACTACCTTTCTACTTAACTAACCAAACATTTCCTTGATATACAAGTTACCAATCTTTGCATTGGTTTGGGTGTAGGGTTGCAATTCATAGATTTGGTCCGAAAAACAAATTGGGATTAGGTTCGTCAAACAATAACATATAAAATTGAAAGATATATATTTTTGCAGGCCTAATAACAAAAATGTATGTTACCAGTTTGGGCCCTAAGACCTGCTAATTCGGATTTGATCTACCCAAATACAGGTCCAAATCTAATCCGACCTAAGGGTGTCCAAGCTCCTATCCTAAGCTTGTAGATCCATCCAAGACAAACTTAGGCAAACCCACAATGTATTTTCCTAAATTTCACACCCAAGTGGTAAATATAACAATTTTTTCAATATTTTGACTTTTCACTTTGACCAAAAACCCTAAAACGCACCTCCAAATCCTAAAACATGAATTACAATACATTTTAAAATCAGAAACAAAGTCATTTCTCTTTTTTGTGAATGCAAAAAAAAAAGTTATCATTCATTTTTTCTGAACTTTCATTCTTGCTTGCCATTGTACGAATATGTTGGGAATTAAGGTGTCTCAACCTTTGCAATTTCCTAACTTTGATTATTGTTGTCTTTCATATCCATAATTGTTGCCTTTAAAATTGTATTTTCCTTAATATATAGATATTATCATATGTTTTCTCACTTTATATATATATATATATATATATATATATGCTTTTTAATATTAATAGCATTATATTATAATAATTATGATTATAATAATATTAAATTGTTAGTATTTATATTTCTATTTTTATATTGTTATTTATCCTAATTATTTATTGGTATTTCAACGCTTTATGCTTTGCAATTTCGGGGGCATGACACAAACCATTCACAGTCAATGACATTTTTGTACTGCCCTTTCTTTTCTTGGAAAAGCTGATAGGAGGAAGTGAAATCAAAATCCGCATATGCCTCTCTTTGGTAATTTCAGGCATGAAGTTGACGTGTCTCTATTGATCTTTACTACCAGTTTGTTGTCACTTGTTCAGATTTCTCTAGCCTAAGGGTCATAATGATTAGTGCATTCCAACACCAAGTCGGTACATTGCACTACTACCAGAAAAGTTGTAGCTTGTAGCAATTCGCTTTCAATCAAATGTTGGGTAATTGGAGGCCTATTATCTATCCCAGTTCTCTCCCACAATTCATCTACATTAATATGCCCTAATTTGGCATCTCGAATTTCCGCCGTTGTACTTGATAAACCCAACAAATGTTCATTGCCCACATATTTAAATTTCAAGGTGAATAGAATCTCAACGAGTACACACACAATTTGTGTCAGTTATAGCCAAATTTAGTTATATCGATTGCCCAAATAGTATCAAATTCTTTCAACTTTACCGGAATTCTCCTAGATCATCGTCTAATGAATTTGAAGCTTAAGCTCAGAAAAACTATACCTTTTAAATATACTTGAAATCTGCAAAAGCCATTACCCACAATCCTTTGAGATTTTTCCCTTTTGTCTCTTGTGGAATTCGTCTCCAAATGTTTATCAAAATGAGCTCTTTAGGTAGCTTAATTCCCATATAAATGCTTGCAATCAATGCCTAAAATTGGTAGGTAGTTATTAATGTTGCTCTTAATAGTTGGTGCGTGCAAGCTTTCCCATCTTGCACCAAGTTCTGACATTTTGAAAATTTAAAAGAGAACGGCTATGATGGCTTTTTGAAGAATTGATCAGTTTCGACAACCCTGTCGGAGGCCGACAAAGGTTTCAAAACCTTTCCCATAGTGCAAAATATTTGCTAAAACATTCTTCAAAGAGCTCAACCTTTACCAATGTTTATGATTTAGGCAATAATCATGGTTTCGACAACCTTGTCGGAGGCCAACAAAGGTTTCAAAACCTTAGTAAAGTTCTTAAATGCCCATTCTAGACCTTACTTGTTTAAGACCTTCGCAATGTCACCCTTTGAGAACCAACTCTTACTTTTTAAAGTTGGGAACAATATACCATAGGACAAAAGGAAGGTTTTTGAAACCTTGTTGGAGTCTGACAGGATTGGAAACCTATCTAGAATTCTAAAACTTCAATAACTTGGCCAAGTCATTCTTCTTTGTCATTGGTGTTTGGTTTGGTTGTGAGAAACACTTTGGGTGTCAACATAGTTGTGAAAACCATTGAGTAAGCTAACAGAAAAACACTATTGGACTTAAATGAAAAGGTGGCGGGACAAAACAAGGTTGTGACAACCAAGGCGAAACCCAACAAGGTTTTGGAAACAAAAGAATAAGCCATAACTTTAAAGATAAGGCATATTTGCACAAATGTACATGATTTCTAGGAGTGGCCAAAACTATGGTAGCATGTTGCAAGTATCAAAATATCAAGTAGTTGTTTCTAGTTTATGGATCATATTAAATATCCCTATTATTAATAGCCAATCCCTATACATTACTCCATAAGTAAAACACATTACTTCATCCCCAAAGTTTCTATGCATGCTCGATTTGATGAGCACAAGGTGATGCTAAGAGGGGGAGGTGGGGATGAATCAATATCTAACAATGTTTTACTTTTCAAAGCTTAACCAATCACAATGAAAACATTCAAGTAAGATTTAGCAATTAAGAACACAATGAGAACACAGATTTACATGGAAACCCTTGCGGGAGAAAACCATGGAAAAATATTGCTTATATATTATAGATTCATCTTCTTCTTGTAGGCTCCAACCTACTAGAGACTCCAATCTCCACTACTTGACAGAATTATAGGATCTAACCTCTATTTGAAAGGCTTCAACCTATTTATCCTTCAATGGCTGATATAGTATGCTTCTTCACAAGATCTTCCTCTCGCAAATCTGATTACAACTCACACAATATCCTTCTTCCAAATTGTTAGAATATATTATCCTTATATTATTAATGGTCAATATGATGTATTTAATGGATTAGATATTTTCTATTCGTTAGGTGAGATAGTTTTTGTCAATAGGTAGATAATTAATATCTACAGTGCTTTATGCACTTCTATAAATTGTAAGATCTTTTTCATGTTAATATCAAGAAAGCATATACCACTTTCATGGTATCAGAGCGCGTTAGGGTTTCTGGGCATTTTTTAGAAAGTCTGTAATTCGTGAAAAATTCATGTGAGACTTCTAAGAATTTCATGGGTCCTAAAAATTCGATTTTTTATCTAATTTTTTGTAAAAAATCGCGTTTTTACTGGGCACGATTTACAGATCTTTTGGCCACGCGTTTGCTTTTCTGGTGAAATTTCACGTCACTTTGTGCCCTCTTTGTCTGCATTTTTCTAAGCCATCGAGCAGCGTTTTCTTCCTCTTTTGTGGTCGCGTTCTGGTCGTGTCTTCTGAGGATATTTGTTCGCGTTTTTCAGATGCCTCTAAGCTTTGTTTGGTTCGTCTTTGCCTTCAAGCGAGTCGCCTAGGGTTTTCAGATGTATGCACAAATTTTTCCCTCTTCTTGCACGATTTCTGCCCTCGTTTTGTTGAAGTTCTGGACGCGATTTTCTTGTTTTTGATGACGCGATTTTCTACCCAGCTCAGTCGCGATTTTTTGCGTTTTTTGGTCGCGATTGTCTGAAAAGACGTCTCCTGGTTTCGTTCTTCCTGGTCGCGGATTATTTTCTGATATCTAGCGCACGATTTCAGACATGGATTTTGTGAAGATTTCAGCAAATTTCTGCATTTTTCGAAGCTCTCATGGCCACCTAGGGTTTCTGACAATCGACTAGGGTTTTTACCCTCCATTTGAAGTCGAAAAAATATTTTTATTGCAGATTCCTGGTGGGTTTTTCGAGATCTGAACTAGGTTGCTTTCAAATTTTTCTGGGTACCTCGTCTTCCATGCCTCGAAATTTGTGTTGTCAAAATTTTATAGGTATTCTTCCATCCTTCTGGGTTTTATTTATCTTTTCTGGGTTTTCAGTAAAACCTCAAAATCCATGTTCGGGTTTTTGTATTTCTGTTTTCTTTGCATTATCTTGCCTTCACCAGTTTGACCACGAGGTACGTGATGGCATCTCTCACAAACATAATGCTCGAAAGCAGCCAGAAGTTCAACGGGAAGAATCACAACACTTGGAAGCAGCGCATGCTGACGATCTTTGAATATCGTTGTCTCGATCAGGTTATCTTGGGGCACTCACCTCGACCCACTGTAGCCGAAAAGGATCAGGATAAATGGGATGAATGCAACTGGGAAGCCGTAATGCTCATCAAGTTCTCAGTCACAGATGAGCAGTTACCTCAGGTGCCGTCTAGCAAAACTGCTATGGAAATCTAGGATCACTTGAAGGCCCTTCATGAAACCTCCGACAAAAGCAGAGCGTTCTTTCTCAAGAACATGCTTTTTTCCATCATGATGGACGAGAAAATGTCCTTACAAGAACATCTGACGAAGATTAAGGACATTCGTGATTAGTTGGAGGCCATTGGTCGAAAAATGGAAGAAGAAGATATGGTGGTCATTACTCTGAAGAGTCTCCCACGTTCGTATGAACATTTCATCGAGACGCTGAATATTACCTCCACCAATGTTGATCTCAAATTTGAAGATCTTTGCAACAAGCTCTTGCAGCAGGATCAATGGCGACAACAATTTGGAAGCAGCACCAGTTCATCCTCCACAGAGCAAGCGTTCTCAGCCAAAGCTTCTGCTAAGAACAAAGGGAAGGCTCACTCTTCTCAGCCGAAAGGCTCTGGTTCTTCACAGGACAGCAAGAAGAAGAAGACCGTTCAGTGCACTTATTGCCACAAATTCGGTCACATTAAGGCTGATTGTCGCACTCGGTTGGCTTCTGAACAAAAGAAGCAGGGAGGATCTCATCAAAAGGCACATGTCGCTGAGCACACTGAGCAGAAAGAGTCTGCATTCTATGCTTTTATGGCCAAGCAAACTATAGATCCGGTACATTCTTCTACCTAGTATATCAACTCAGGGGCATCGCGGCATTTTACTCATCGTCGGGATTGGTTCACCAAATTCGAACCCTTCTCAGATTCTGTCATTTTTGGAGGAGGCGAAGAGTACACAGTTGCTGGTAAGGGCACTGTCCAGATTCACTCAGGAGGAAGAAATTTACTCTTTCACAATGTCTACTATGTTCCAGGCATGGAACATAACCTTCTCTCTGTCAGTCAAATCATGCAGCATTCTCCCCAATTAGATGTTGTTTTCAGCTCGTCCACTTGCAGCATCGTTGATCGGGAGACTTGTACTACAATTGCTATGGGATTTGAGGATCACGGTCTGTACAAACTTGCTGATTCTGGTGATTCTCAAGAGCACGCTTTGGCTGCCCGAAGTACAACCATCAGCAAACTTTGGCATCAGCGTTATGGGCACTTGAATGTGCACTACCTCTCTCAGTTATTTCGGGAGGGTCTTGTTGCTAGTCTACCTGAGATCCAAACTTAAAATTATGGAGTTTGTGGAGCCTGTCACGCTGGCAAGCAGCATCGAACACCGTTCTCGGATGGTGATTCTTAGCGAGCCTCCAAGGTACTTCAATTGGTTCACGCTGATATATGTGGACCGATGAACACTCCTTCTGTTACTGGGTCCAGGTACTTTTTATTGTTTGTTGATGATTTCAATCGCAAAATGTGGGTGTATTTTCTGAAACAAAAGTCAGATGTGTTCAGCACATTTCAGCAGTTTAAAGCCTTAGTTGAGAAGGAATCAGGTTCTCACATTGTTACTCTAAGGTCAGATAATGGGGGGGAGTTTTGTTCAACTGACTTCTCTACTTTTTGTGCTGCACACGGCATTAAGCGCCAACTTACCACACCCTACACCCCTCAGCAGAATGGTGTCGTCGAACGCAAGAATCGCACAATTACCGAAATGGCTCGTTCTATGCTCGAGTACAGAAATGTACCTAAAAAATACTGGGCTGAAGCAGTCTATACTGCCGTCTACCTCCTGAATCGGTCACCTACACAGGCCGTTAAGAAGATGACTCCTGAAGAAGCCTGGTCAGGACGCAAGCCTAAGGTGGGCCATCTGAAAGTCTTCGGTTCTACCGCTCATGTATGGATTCCAGACGCCAAACGTGCCAAGTTGGACTCCAAGAGCCAGACACTTATGTTTACTGGCTACAGCGACAATCACAAAGCCTACAGGTTGGTTGATGTGGAGACAGATCGTCTCATATTCAGCCGTGATGTTGTGATTGATGAGACTACTGGTCCATTGTTCCTACCACCAGTCCTGCGGATCAGCCTATGAAGGTTCCTGATGAGGGTGTTCGTCTTCCTCTTGGTTCCCATGATGGGAGGGCTTCAAAGCATTCTGACTCTGAAGATGAGGAGTCTACTGGTCCTGATCTCGCACCACTTGACTTTCCTCAGGACTCACATCCAGATGACTTTGTTCCAGACATCCCAGGCGATGTTGTTACTCCTATTCCAGATGTTGGCACTTCTACTCGTCGGCCTAAGTGGTGGGCCAAGACAATCGGTGATCTTCATGATGATGAACTCATTGAGGGCAAATCAACTCGTAGCAAGAGCAAGCAGCAACACACAGTCAACTTTGCTCTTATGGCCAACATCCACAGCATCTACGAGCCTCATACATATTCAGAGGCTAAAGGAATTCCAGAGTGGGAACAGGCTATGCAGACAGAATATCATAGTCTTCTGAAGAATCACACTTGGGTTCTTTCTGATCTTCCTCCTGGGAAGAAACCTATTAGTTGCAAATGGGTTTACAAGGTCAAGTATCATGCCGATGGTACTCTAGATAAATACAAGGCTAGATTGGTTGCTCGGGGATTCACACAACGGGAGGGCATTGATTACGAGGATACATTCGCTCCTACTGCCAAGATGAGCACAATTCGTCTTCTTCTCGCTATTGCAGCCCAATTTGGTTGGACAGTTCATCAGATGGATGTCAAGAGTGCCTTCCTCAACGGTGATTTGCAGGAAGAAGTCTACATGACGCAACCTCCTAGTTTCAAGGTTGCGGCAAAGAACATCAGGTGTGTAGGCTCGTGAAAGTGCTCTATGGACTGAAACAGGCTCCCCGTGCATGGTATTTCAAGATTGATCAGTACTTGGCTGATCATTGTTTTTAGCGCAGCCCTTCTGACACTAATCTGTATGTCAAACACTTTGGTGATGATATTCTCTCTTGTTGTCTATGTTGACGATTTGATCATTACTGGTAGTTCAACACATTTGATTGCCGCAATCAAACAAGATTTGTGTAAGACTTTTGACATGACAGATTTGGGGCTTCTCCATTATTGTTTGGGTCTTGAAGTTTGGCAGACCGCTGGTAGCATCTTTATCTCTCAGTCAAAATATGCCAGAAGTTTGCTTGACAAATTTCGGATGCAGGATTGCAAACCTGCTTCCACACCTATGGAGAAGGGGTTGAAGTTGTCAGCCAACTCTGATTCACCTCCAGTCGATGAAACGACCTTCAGGCAACTAGTGGGCAGCCTCATCTACCTCACTACCACTAGACCTGACGTTAGTTTTGCAGTGAGCTACATTTCTCGCTTCATGACAGGTCCTAAAATTGATTATTGGATTGCAGCGAAGCGGGTGCTGAGATATGTTAAGGGCACTTCAGATTATGGCATTTTATATGGCAGATGCAAGGATCCAAAGCTGATTGGTTACACAGACTCAGATTGGGCAGGTTCGGTGGTTGACAGAAAATCTACTTCTGGGTATGTATTCAGTTTGTGTACAGGTGCTATAACATGGACCAGCAAGAAGCAACAGGCAGTAGCTCTTTCCTCGACAGAAGTTGAATATCGAGGAACCGTTAAAGCAGCATGTGAGGCAGTTTGGCTTCATAGGATGCTTTCTGACATGCACATGTCACAAGCAGGACCTTCTCCCTTGTACACTGATAACCAAGGGGTGCTCAAATTGGCCAAAAATCCAGTCTTCCATGAACGTACCAAGCATGTCGAGCTTCATTGTCATTACATCCGCAAGCTGGTAGAAGACAGATCAGTTCAGCTGCAGTATGTTCCAACAGCAGATTAGACTGCAGACATTCTCACCAAGTCTCTGAGCCCGGATAAATTTGTAAAATTCAGGGGGCAACTTGGTGTTGTTTATGGATTGACCATTAAGGGAGGGTGTTAGAATATATTATCCTTATATTATTAATGGTCAATATGATGTATTTAATAGATTAGATATTTTCTATCTGTTAGGTGAGATATTTTCTGTCAGTAGGTAGATAATTAATATCTACAGTGCTTTATGCACTTCTATAAATTGTAAGATCTTTTTCATGTTAATATCAAGAAAGCATATACCACTTTCACAAATCTGATCACTATCCACACAATAACCTTCTTTAACAAATCTGATTACAGTCATGCACAATTTTCCTTCCAAATCTGATCACTATCATGCACAATATCTCTCACAAATCTGATCCAATCTATGCACCAATTCTTTTCACACAACTGATCATAAGCATGGCTTTATTTTCACATAATTTTCTGCCTTACCATCTGCTCAAATTCACTTTAAAACCTGCTCTTACTCTTCAAATATATTCATTATATATATTTGTATTTATCATTCATACATGGGCTGTATATACACTCAAAATAAATCTGAGTAACACTTCATATTTCTGTGCTTTACTTTTTTCAATCTGCTCTTACATTCACATATTATTCATTGAATTGTTGCCTTTTGGTTCCCACCTTAACTTCTATGTATATCTCTTCAATTTGCCAAGGGATGTGTCTCTATGAGAGATGTATCTCTTTGAAAGGAGATGACCGTCTAAATAGACATGATCTTTTGTTAGGAAATCTTTATGCTTAATCACCGCCTTTATTCACAAAACTAAGCGCTGCGCTTTTACATATTAATCACTGCTAATTAAAATATACTAACAGCAACTCTCTTTTATGATATTAATCGCTCACCTTTCTCTTTAGTATATTCACTGCTTTCTTAACATAGATATAATTGTTATTCCTTATGTTATATCTATTAATCACTGCTATTTATTAATCACTTCTTTCATGAATAAATCACTCCTATTTATTATATCAATTGCTCCTCATTTAAATTGCTCACATTATAACATATAAAATCATTGCTTTAATTATAAACTTGATTCTTTATCACTACTATTAATGATATTAATAGCTACGCATGGAATCGCTGATTTTCATATAAATTGTTTCCTTTGTTCACCTCATATCTTGAGATTAATCTCTGCCTTCTTTTAAAAATCTTGATCACTGCTTTCAAT
Organism: Sequoia sempervirens; assembly: GCA_007258455.2. Lineage (NCBI taxonomy): Eukaryota > Viridiplantae > Streptophyta > Pinopsida > Cupressales > Cupressaceae > Sequoia > Sequoia sempervirens. The sequence continues at coordinate 110,964,324 of VDFB02000015.1, forward strand.
AATCTTTCATTGCTGCCTTCTGATCACTATGCATTCATTAGAATATCTAATTAACTTGGGCGAGTAACAAATATTTATATATGCCTATTCCTTAGACATCAAAGCATGGTCGACCAGAATAGAAAAGGTTAAGATATTTATTTGATGTCATTCTCATACTGCAAAGAGAGTTGGCCAGTATAGGTGTAAATCTGTCTTGAATATATGCCAATAGGAGGGAGCTCGACCTACATATTTAAAGTCATAGAATTGTCTTTCAGTCTACATTAAACACTTTTGACATCAATGACAATATTCTACCAATCTCCTGTGCGCCTAGACATCAATGACAACATTTCCAACACGATTTTGCAATGCAAGATTATTTTGATCATATACTAATCATGATGCAGGAAATATGGATCAGAAAAATAAAAAGAAACTTCTCAAGTTCTGTGTCATAAGCATTTTTCTAGACCTTCAACCAAATTTTGGTCCATTCAAGAGAAGCATTACAAATCAAAAAATCTTCCTTCTAGCAAAGACTTGAGTAATGTCATCCAACAAGGTAGAACTCCAGTTTCATATTTTCATGTGTGTTTTGTTCTTTATATCCTTCAATGGCTGGAAGCAGCAGTCTTCACAATATAGTCAAAATAGATAATTTCAGCAACCAAAAACCATTGGGTAACACCTTCAGAAAGCTTATCGATGACAAAAAATTCCTCATTTAGCTAATATACAATGTAGTAGACTTGGGATTTTTCAAGTTACCTTAAGTGCTACATCAGGATAAATTACTGGATCTTTCATGCCATGTTTTTTAATCTCCAAGATTTGTCGTCCTATGGAAGTATAAACTTCTTCAGGATGAAATTGATCCCTATTTAAGTTTACTGAAGAGCCTGCCTCTCCTAGAGCTCTAACTGCATTAGCTTGTTGTGAATCAAAATATTGACGGGGATCCTGAAACAAGCACTCCAGTTATAAGTGTAAGAGACAGCTACCAGTCATATTGCAAGTCACATAGAAAACAAGATATGTTACATCAATTCACCTTTATGTAGAGCGGAACAAATGGAAGGCCACGAGGGCCCTGTAAGTCATCAATTTCAGTCATTCTGTTAAGCCTATCCAGACGTTTTTGCTCAGTTCCTTCATCTACTGTTTCAGCTGTTATTTCAGCTGCAGAAAGACCAAACAACCTAATGTAAGAAAGAAAAGCCTTGTGCAAAAGCCAAAATAAATAACAATCTCATTTTCCTTTGTTCTATACAAGAAGGCATGAAAAGAAGAAACCAAAGAAAAGGACAGTACAAACTCATAAAATACAACATATATCATCCTCACCTTGCTTTGCTCTTTTAAGTGCCTCAGCTACTGTCCTTGTATCTCCTAGCTCAGAATCTATAAATGTAAGTAAACAAAAATTGTTATATTTAGTGAAATAATGCTTGACAAGAATTTTTCAGAAAATGGAAAATATTATCCATTAATAACATAACACAGTTGTGCCTAGTGGAATCTTAGCAAGCAAAACTGCAATATTTTAAAATATTAAAAATAACATGCCAATGGAAAAAGATTCGATCCTGCCCTGGGATGTAGAAATAGGTAAAGTTATGCAAAAAGAAACTTAAACACATTTTGATATTTATGCTACAATACACAATATTTCAGCTTGAATAAATACACTATGTCCCAATGTAATAAATGATTGAGTTAATGCATTCCAAGCACAAAGATTCAACTCATGAAAGTGTCCATTTGGTAAAAAAGAACTTTGTAGTGTAGGATCTGAAACAACATAATAAACAATAATCTTTGAATATCAAACAACATTAGTTAAAAACAAAGCCTATCTTGCCTGTATTGTTGAGTTATTCACAACAAGATAATCGATTAGTTCAGAGTTAACAAAACTTAAGAAGTTGACACACAATAATTAAAATCTGGGTGTTAGTTCAGAGTTAACAAAATTTAAGAAGTTGACACACAATAATTAAAATCTGGGTGTCCAGCCTTTCAATAATCTAATCTATCAGAAAATAATAATGTTTAATAAATGGGTGTGATGAAAGTGTGCAAGCAGAGGTGTGTAATCAAGCAGGAGGCAGCATTAAAGGTTGATGGGAACAGATTGAACAAAGAAGCGAGTAGCATCATGGCCTGCATATGGAAGATCAGGCAATGATGATGAAGTGCAGTCTCCCAGATTGTGACAGGAAGGAGGATCTTTGGACAACATGCCTCAGAAGGGCTGTGCTACAATTCAATTGGTTCTCCCAAGATGTGTTAATGTGGAAAACCCATTTCACAAATTCTGCTTTTGAAGGTTTTGCTTCCAATCATCAGAAGGAAAAAGCTGTAATTAGAATAAGGAAAAAGGTTTTGTCAGTTCACTATACTCCGGGTTTGCGTAGCTAGTTGGTAATGTCATGCATGGTTGGAGGGTATCCATAGTTGTATGACCGCACTTGTTATGTAGGACACAACACCAGATAATCATATAGGCATTACTAGATGTTTCCATACCAAACTCATCGTCAAAGGGTAGGACCACTTCCAGTTAGAAAGGTGTGCAGGGGACCGCTAAGTCCATGGTTGGAGGAAAAGTGCTTACGTGATGCTCTCCCTCTTGCAAACAACAGCCCAAACTTGTGAAACAGAAGTGTGATCCAAATAAGGATACATTGACCTTTAACTCTTGTAAGTTATGAAATTGTATATATATATATGATCATGAATCTATTGTAATCTTTGTTTGAAAAGATTAGTTTCATTTACTTGGGATTATGTTATGTTATTTCATTTATGCAATGACATGTGGACTTATTTATGCAATATGCACTTATGTTATTGGAAAAAGAAATTTTCATTTCTTTATTTTTGGAAACTTGAATTATTCACTTTCTGAGTTAAAAACTTAGGTGAAAACTATAGAGTAAACATTGGGTATGTTACATCCAACACCAAGCCCTCATTATTTATGATCATTTAATCTTCATTCTTCATAAAACTAATGGTGAAGCTTGAGAACCTAACCGGTCTAGATGATGAGGATTCCACAATGGAAGAAAAAAATATTGCCATTCTTGAATCTTTTTATTTATTTTCTTCTCTATTTTCTAGTGAATGAGGTTTTAGAAACTCCACTCATCAATCAATAGAAACTAAAAAAAAAATTATGAATACTTGGCAACATCTACTTTTTACTAAACCCAAGGTGTCAATGACATGAATTTAAAAATATTTTACCACTGGCTTATTGAAGTGGTAAAAGAAAACAATAACTAATTTAGTGGTCTATTTTATTTCCAATACCATGTAAATATGTAAGAAGCCTTGTCAAATCTGCCCTTAAATGTCTGATTTTTGATGATTGAAATTTTGTCAAACATTTTGCTTGCAAACCATTCTGCTGCTTGTGAACTTTTTTTGTGTTTTTGATGTATTAAATGATAGTATGACTATAAGGCTTCAAATATGCAATGCTCAATGACTGAAATAGAAATGAAAGGCAATACTGATTTTGGTATTTTCAAGTGTAATAAGATGATTGAGATTAATGCTAATGCACAACTACAGCATTATGACATTTTAACTAACAGTTTGTATGCATCCATCAACTTTATAGAATTGCCAATGAAACTCCTTAACTGATTACAATCCTTCTTCAGCAGTTTTCCCTCAAGAGAGTGGCTCATACAATGACAATGCAATTTGAATGACAGCTACCCAACTAATTTCTGATATTTCTTGTATGAAATATTCTTTACATTTGCTGTATTTGGACAGCGACTTGACTCAGGACAAATGCAAAATTCTAAATACAGAACTTTATTATAAAGGAACCTGGAAATTGAAATCTGTTGAAATGATGCCAGCATTGCCAGCAAGCTCGATTCTTCCTTAAATCGAATCCTTTGGTGTCCACAGGTCAGCGCCTAACCTCCTTGAAGTGCTGTGATCTCCTTCCAAACAATAATCAAATTTATTCTGCCTTTAATGAGAAAATCAAACCAGCTAATGCCTGAGTAATGACGCCCTGTTTATTCTCCCAGCAAGTTCCCAAAAACGACTTCCTTGAAGCCACGACCAGCCACTAACAAAATTGTTTTTCTTCCTTATAATTGGAATATTCTCCAAAATGCAAAATTCGAACTCCTTCACTGAAAAATGACTTCAATAAATCTGTAATGCCTTCTCAGGAAAATCAAATTCTTCTCACCATCAAAATTTCACTAATGGCCATTAAATTTTGCTCCAATTGAGAGACTGAGGTATCTCCCACACAAATCCAGCTAAGGTTGATGTTGCACAACCGAAACCAGTACCCTAGAGTCTTCAAACCCTCGGGCAATGCAAGCACGCAGCTCTTTACCAAAACAGGTATGTAGATAGAATAACTCAAAACTTGATGAAAGTGACTTGCATTGAGGTCCTTATAAAGATTTTTCATTCACCTCCAAAAAGCTTCTAGAAAATAATATTATTTAATTCCAAGTGACTTGATGATATAATATTTATTTTTAGTCACTTTATTAAATTAATTAAATATAAAGCTATCTTATAATTTTGCAATATTGAGATAACTTTACAAATAATTAATTTAATCAATATTCCCTTATTTTTCCATTTAGCCTTCGGGAATAAATATGGCTAAATACACCACAGGCATGGCTAGTGTGAAGGGGACATTACGAAATATCTGTTCTTTCTTCCAAGGCCAACCATTTGTACATGTCATCATGTTGTCTATATGTTCAAATCTGTAACACAAATCCAAATTGTTTTCATGAAATAGGGAAATTGTGGGGACTCCCTGACATCATTGAGACAATCAAGGGACTTCTAGAAGCCCCCAAGGATGTTGAGGCATCCCTCCCAGCATCCCCAATAGGGGATGTCGTAGAGATTTCCCCTACTTTTGTAAGGCATCCCAAAAATGTCTTCAAACTATTGGTGGATTGGGGTCAAGGGGATTGGGAAAACATCTCCCAAGTGCCCCCACAACGCTAAGGCATCCCATTTTCCGAAACGCCAACTTTTGAGGGGGGATGCATCCCCATTGAACACTAAATAATACACAACCAAGTACAAACATATTAACAAAGCATAACAAGTTAATTTATATGAACTACACAAAATACACTTGATTTGAAGAAGACCCTTTTGCTAGGGGCGGAGTTCAAAATGATGCTCAAAGCAAGTTTCATAGGAGGAGGTTGCATGCCCAAAGCCTATTGGGGAAAACTTTTGGAGAATGATCTCAAAGACCAAAAGAGGTATGTCAAAGTGGGAGCAAACGGCTCCTTCAAAGTTTTAAGACGAGTTTAAAGAAAACAAATGTTGAGAGGCTCCAAAAAGAGACTCTACCAACTATCAGACATGGGTCTCATTTGACCATGGAAGCTGTGTTCCTTCAAAGGGGGTGTAGAGCTTTAACTCTTCTATATTGACTTCTTGTTTCGATTCAATCTCATTGTCTTTTGCTTTAAATATTGTTTGGTCTACTTTAGGTCTAAATAGGTTTAGGCTCTAAGTCTTCAATATAGATTTCCTTATATGGGGTGTAGTTTTTTCGTGTTGTACCCTAATTATTGTTGTTTTTGTACTTGGCACTTTGTTGCTTCAATTTAAAAGTTTAAGTTTTGGGGAATGGGACCCATCATAACCCCCAACTTATTGATCAAAAAACAATCTAACCTATCAAAATCGATGAACATGCACACTATACATGAGCTCAATTGGACCTATGCAATGCAAAAATGTGAACCATCTTTCCTATTATCCCAATTTAAGTTATAGAATCAAAATCAAGTACAAGTACATGGATATGGTATGTTGGTATGACAAATTTGGGGAGCTTGGGTATGTCATAGGTACATCTATACAAAAACATACAAAAATCATAAATATATAATAATATTCGAATAATAATAATATTTTGAAATATTAATAAATTAAGATAATATATTTTATGAAGCAGCACATATAACTAGATATGCATATTTGAATATAAATTAATGATGAAACTAAAATGTAATAGTATAAATGAATTATAAAAATTTGTAAATAAAGAGAACATATATAATATAATATATAGCACTAAAAATATTTGTCAGATTGCATTTTTATACTAGAGCTCTCTTCTATTGACACATCATTGTTCGCCAATCCTACAGAGCTTGCTTCTACTGGAAAGGATTTGGTTTTCATCAGTGCTCGCATTTCAGCACTTAGTCTATCCTAAAACTCTTTTGGTAGACACATTGCATAAGGATTTTCATATTGAATACTATAGAGACCATAGTCACAACTCATGCTCACAAGCCCACACACAACAATGGAACCAACCGAACATTTTTTCTAGTAGACCAATCAATTAGCATTTGGGGCAATTGTTTATAGTTTTACTAGTCAAAGAGTCAAAAAAGCAACCCAGAAAATTCCACCTAATATAAACCAAACCATGCCTAACTCCACAAGCAATTCGGATCCATACCTGATCTGATACAACTCATACCTAGAAATGTTGTTATTTCCAGCCAATCCAATGACATAGAAAGTTGAGTTTCCATGAGGTAGCAAATCAGGGCAGATATCTCCTTGATAAACAAGCCATTCAATATATGCTCATAGGTTTCATCAACTGATCCGTAAGAGATGCCTTATATGTGAGATATTCATGATAGAGGACTTTCAATAATGGTTGGATGTTTTGCTTGGCTTCCAATATCTTTTCAAGCCTGAAGGATTTGGTGATTACCATGCAAGGTAACTTGCTGTTCGTATGGATACTTTTTATTGTTATTTATTTAGGAATTTATTAAGTACATAGATTGTTATCAAATTCTATGATACCTTAGTTTCCAGACCCATCAAAACTGACACGTGTTTTGTTGTATCATTCAATTCAACAACCCCATGTCAATTCCCTTATGCAAAACATTTTTTCAAGCTTTGTAGCAAAGAAGTAATATCAACCAGAGTTAATATTTTTAAATATTTATCTGCTAAACATCTTCAGCATCCTAATCAATTAACATATTCTGCAATTTTTTGACATACTTTTCAAGTCAAGGCAATCACACGTTTATTGTCAAGGTAATCAGCCAAAGAAATTGTATACAACGATGCAAAAGAAGTAATTCACAATATGTCTCTATATCTCCTACCAATGTGCTCCCTTAGCTGATTTCCCCCCCTCTGTTTAACTTCATCTTCTTCTCTCTTTTCCTCTTCTGCCAAAAGAATTGTTTAGATGTTTGTGGGTTTAGGGCTGCAGAGTATGATGATGGCCTTGATGCATCCCCCAAACTATGTTTTTTTCTTTTTCTTTTTTCACAGTATCATCTTACATGTATGAGGGTATCTAGGAACAGTAATCCTTCACGAGACAATCAAGGGGCATTTAGGCATTCCATTAACCCTCCTGGTGACCAGTTGGCATTGACTCATGGTTAGTGAGAAATCAAATAATTTCCAAACTCTACTAAAAGTGGAATGTTTCACAAGACGAGGCTCAAGCTGAGTACTGTCCCAAAAACATCCTATAGGCTAGAAAATGTGTACGCACCCTGTCATGTTTATGATCAAGTAAACTGAAAGTGTCAAGTCATTCAATTTCAGAAGTCCTGGGAAAATCTAGCTTTAACTCTTGAAATGCAAATTTGTTAAAGATGCTTAAACAGCCAAAATGAGATTGATCTCTACATATCACAGAGACTAGCAAATGCCAAGGGTTTTAGGAATCATATGTTCACTTCCAAAATACAGCCTCCTGCAACTACAATATTCATAGTGCTGGATGTTCCCACATCATCAAACAAAGAATGATGTGACTGGAAAAAATGACAAACAAAACAGTAAAAGATGTAAAACGGTTAATACAAAAGCAGGACACATCTACCTCCAAGGCCTACAGAACATAGAAAGCGTATCGAATTAAACAAAATTATGCCTCCCTTATATTGAAATTGCAAATGCTCTACATCATTGATGAAAGAATAAGAGTAAAACTAGATTATTCAGTATAGATTTTATATAGAAAAATGGTTTTATGAAACCATTCATTCCCATTAAAAAGTACCCACCCGGTAAAATAACTTCCTAAATAACCTCCCAAGCAACTTCCGACAAACTAACTTTATTTAATTATTCTATCAAACTAGCACCTAAAACTCTAAATATTTATTTACTGACACATGATATACTAATAACATATATTATCCAAAGATGTAATAATCCAACGCTCTACTATCGTTAATCACTCTAAATTTTCTATGCTTATCACTAAGGCTCAAAGTCACACCATAGACAACTTCCAATCTTTTAGTCTTTCTTGTAGCATTAAATTGAGGAGTTTAACTACTGAGGAATGGCCCAATGTTTTATAGTCAAAATAAGAATGTATGAGGGCATATTTTGTTTGAAATTGCAAAGGTCTAGAGCTGAAGGACCACTTGGAGATTTCTTACTTGATCAGGCAGACACTGCTGACTGGATAGAGAGAAATAAAGTATTTTGCTTCTAAGTCTTAAATAATAGATCGGTTATCTAGTAGTTCAAGAAATACCAGAACTTGGTTTTCTGTACTTTTTGCATAATATTATATATTTCAATAGCTAGTTTATTTTTCCTCTCCAAAACCACTAACAGTATATAATCACTTTTTTTTGGTACCACTGTCTCAATTTTGCATTTCTAGAAACTATAATTCATTGTTATAGACCATTGCTTCCTATTTTAAATATTGTCCAAATGCATAAATAATGGTTTAGGTCTTATAAGATATTTTCTCTACAAACTAAATTGGCACTGTAAGTGGACACAGGGAAGGACCGTATTACACAGATACTAATGGTTATTATAGTCTAGTTGTATATGTGTGTCAAAGCGAGCTTATCTGGCAATATTAGACTCCATCAAAGAACCAGTGATACATGCTTAACAAAATTCTACTAAATAAACTGTATGAGTTCAATTTCACAACTTCTAAATTACAAGATTAACAATGTGCAACCTCTAACATATGCAGCATTTCACTTAGAGGAATTGGGGATTTACATTCATTCAAGACTGCCAAGTTGTGCATGGTTGGCTACTCTCATGCTTGCCCAAAGTCACTAACCATCCAAGAAGGAAAAAGCTATATGTATGCCTTTATAATGATTCTCAATTAGACAAATACATAATCAACTTGTGAGTACGTTCCAATTCTTGGACTTCTTGAAAAGTTTGACCATTACTGGACTTGTCAATGTTGTACAGCTCTACGATGTTGATATCAAGAGGCACAACTTGTTGATGAGCATATTATTGCCACTGAAATGTTGGCATGGAATCTGCAAGCAGCAGAAGATCTAGTGTACAATTCATGCTAATCAACAATGAAAACAGAAAACCTTTTAGTCCAGAAAGAAGTTTACAGAATCTGCTAAAAAAGCTAATGGACTTAAACGTGTATGTGATGGCCTTATGAATGACCACCTGGATGTTGGATGATGAGTTGAACGAAACCCATGAAACTATTAACTATCACCAAGTTGTAACACAAATTGAAATGAAAAGAAATATTTTAATAGCATCCAAAAGATCACAGGTTTATGGGACCACCATGAAAGATGTTAATGCCCTGCCAAGAGAGAAACATACAACACACAGTCCATCCCACCTAGGCAACCTGTACAAGCTCTGCCAAGATAAATATGAAAATTTGAAATAGCAATAATGGTATGATCAAAAAGTAGCAATGGTGCTACGAACATATATTTTTGGTGTTGAGAACATGGACAAATGCCACTTGTGAGAATCAACATGTCAAGAGAAATGTCAATCATGAGAATAAACCTTTCAGGACAAATACCAATGATAAGAATCAACATGTTAACAGATCCTCTTGTTTATGTTGCTATTGGATTTGAACCCTCATCCAATCTACCTTGTTGTTTATTCAAAATTTAGTATCAATTGTTGATTTTGATTTCCCTCCCTTTCCTTAAGGGTTGGAGAAATGCTCAGTATACATAAACTAACATATCATGGGTTTTGCCACTTCAAGGTTGACTTGAACATCAAATGACAAAATGCAAAGCAAAGCAAAGCAATAAATATATACCATCCCAAATTTAATTTGTGGAATTGAAGAATAGACAAGTTCAAAAACTGTTAATTCTTATGTTAGTGGACACATTCCTGTCTGGTAACTGAACAATTCGCTTAGCTTTTCCTATGATAGATGATATGAATCAAAAATTCACACAAACCAAATTCTCAGATTCCTTGAACTTTGCCTAGAAAAATACGTTAACCTCTCAAATGTGATCAGTACTAGTTTCCTTGAACTTTGCCTAGAAAAATACGTTAACCTCTCAAATGTGATCAGTACTAGTTTCCTTGAACTTTGCCTAGAAAAATACGTTAACCTCTCAAATGTGATCAGTACTAGTTGTATTTACCAAAAGATCACTAACAATATGATTAAACTGCTGACAAGAGAGACCTTGCTTGACATATAACTTTAAAGAAAAAAAATTGTAACTACAAGTCTACATATAAAGCAAGACACGGTCTCTCAAAACATGAAAATACCAGTGTAACTCATAACCTGCTAATTAGCCAAAAGAATAAAGATTGAACTAGCCGGTATCAACATCTAAGTCCTTTCAAAACCGATCATTTATGAGGAAATCTCTCTTTGAAAACGTTCTAATAAATAAAATAATAAAAAATGTTTAATTGATGGATGCTGGTACAAATTCCCACGACATTGAATATAACAAGGTTCAATACAATCTTCATTCTCAACCAGGAAAACAATGAGTATAGGTAACTCAATATTTTAGAGTTAAGAATCAGGAAAGTTTTCGGTCAAGTAATTAGGAGGAAATTATGCTCACCACTAATGGCTAGAAAATTCACACGTGCTATTGAATCATAACAGCTAAATACTGCAGCTACTGAAATCCTAAATTCTTAAGCGGCAACAAATTTATTTGCAATTTCAAAATAATAACGTAAGAATATAGTCAAGAATCCAAATAGAACACTCCAAGACTGTAAGCATACAAAGATTGTGGACACAGCAATACAACATTAAACAGTTATCATTAAAATCTACGAAAATGAAATAACTCTCAAGCAAAAACATTCAAACATTCCTACCAAAAGCCTTCCCTTCAAGAACAACAGCTGCATGTCGATTGAGATCTTGCAATAAAGTCCGTTTTGGCTGCTTGCTACCTATTTCAGCTCCTTCCCTACCAGCATCCCGAACAATTCCATGATCCTATAACAAATGGTATTCAAGCATGAGAATACAAGATCAAGTTGTTAGCAACAGACATTTGCTTTGTCGCAGATTTGTCACCACAAAGGGATGTAAAGCAAATTGATACTAACCATGATATTGTTTAGAAAATCAAATTCATTATACTAAACAAAGATTACTTTCTAAGAAAAATATATACAACTAGCCTTTTTAATGGGATTTCCTGTAATCAACTGAAAACAATCATCAAAGTCACCTGAATATTTAATTTAATGGTAACCTATACTATTGATCCTTAGAGCACATAAAAAGATATATAAACAATGCTACAATACCAGTTCTATTGTTTCAGGATGGTATATGTTTGTTCTATTTTATGGTCAAAACTGTCAGCAACAACCTGTCTTATATGCGACAAATTTGACCTCAACCAAACTAGTAAAACAAATTTGGCCGCAGTCCTACAACTTGTAAAGGTCGTCGCTTTAACATACAAACTTGAAATAAGAAGCTAAATTTTGAAATTGCATAACTTTTTCATTAGGAATCCAAATATGAGAAAAATACCACATTACTGGGTGAGAGCCTACTGTTGATGGAAAGGACCACCCAACTGACTGGGGTGATCCATCTGACAAGGACCCTCCCCATTCTCCCACTGAAATTGCTTTAGCTGCTTAGCAGTTTGACTGCTTCTTTTTTTGTCTTTTTGACTTGCATAGACTTTTTGAGGTGTGATGCCATTAAGCCCACTTCTTTTTGTGAAATAGCATTTTTTATGTTTTATTAATATGAATATAGAAGTACAATTTTCATCCAAAAAAAAAAAACACATTTTAGATAATTCTGTTATGTTTTTTTTACCCTACAACAAAACTGCATTTTCATTTTGTTAATAATCCAACTGTATTCCAATGTTTATCTACTAGCTTTTTAATTATATAGGGGCTTTGGTCCCACAAAAGCTTACAATTTATAAACAATAATACAATAAGGATCAAAACGTAGCTTCCTTACAAGGGCTACCAATTTCTTCAACCTTGCACTCTTCAAGTTGCATCAAGTCTCATACAATGTAAAGGCTCATCACAACTTTAAGAAACTACCCTTTTAGGTCTTACATGTCATCTCACATCAAAACAAAACGCAACATACATGTGCATATTCAAGGTACAAACAAATCCTTTTCTACAAAGCATTTGTTTTCCTTGAATCTTGCAACTCAACCATTGCATTTTAATAAGTGCAATGTCCATGTTAATATGGATGCCTTACACTTACCAAACAGTAGCCATCATGTCGAGTGCTAGACTTCCTTACCAACCAATGATCATGCCACTTATCATCGTGGGAAGAACTTTATGGCTTTATAAGCATATCTGAGATGCCCATTCAACTATGTTGACGTCATATCCAAGTTAATTCTGGAAACATGCTGTTATTGTGGCTCAGTGTGTATACAAATGAGAAAAATATGCTACAGGAGATTTCCATGAGAATTGCCTAATCATCACTTTGCATAGGTCAGCTACCAAAGTCTAAAAATTCTTCCATCAATCAGATGACAAACATGTGGTATCACAACCATGATGCTGAAATGACAACAACCATACTCAATTGTAATCCCAAAATGCATTATGAAAGAATTAACTCCACACAACATAAACATGCATGGACAAATGAAAAACATCTTAATGCCATCTCTATGGCACCTTGGCAGACCTCTCTAATGCTGAAACAACCCTTTGTACTAACAAACTGTTACCTCTAAATAGTGTTTCCCTTTCTATTACCAGATCAACCCTAGTTGAAATTCTCAAGTACATTTGACCCATTCAACCTAGCAAGACCAGTTCAACTATGGCCAACACAATCAGTTGTGACTATTTTCAACTCTGTACTTTCTTTACAACTTTACACCTTTTAATGTCTCTACAGGTCACTCAGAATGTAAAATGGTCAGCGACTCTATCCAAGACCAGAAACGAGTTTTACCTTGTCTAACTCCTTGGGTTTGAGATGGGGATATATCTATGGGCTGCTACTCCTTGATGGAAACCCACTTGCTCTTTCGCCTTTGGTGAAGTTGTGCACTCTCTCTTCTCTTCTTCGAGAATGGTTATGCCTCTTGCTTCTTTCACCTTCAACTCTTCCTAGAGAGTGGTGGCAATTGCTAGCCTTCTCCACAAAGTGCTTGGGATGCATTCTAATGGAATCCTCCCAACACATTTATGCACAATGGTTTCTTCTTCCACAAAAAACACATTAAGGTACCAACATTCACAAGCCATAAGCGTTTTCTTGCAATACAAGAATGTTATGGAAAGTTAATTTTTCCATACCTTCTTGGCTGCCCTTATGCTTACTTGCTATGTTTCAAAATCCGTGAATTTTAACCCTAGATCTGAGTCCGGTCTATACTAGATCCGGATTCTTATTTGATACGGCTTCTAATCCTAGCAGCATGCGGAAATGTGATTGTGGGTTCGTCATGGATGAACCCAGGCAATCCTAAATTGAACATGGGCAATTCCAATAGTGCCAACATGTTCTTCGCTTTCTTAATAGTTTCCAACATAGTAAGCAAAGTTGGTGAGTTTTTGACAGTTTTCAATGAGCACTCATTGAGTACATGGCAAGTCTAAGCCCTTGGCTCACACCACGCATGAAAAATGTGAATTTAACACTCCAAAAATGTTGTATTCTGCTTTATAAGCATTATTCTTTCCTTCCAAAAAAATTCTGAAAATAGCATGCCCCTTGACCCCACTAAGGATGTTGCCCCCAAACCCCCACCAAGTTTTGTGCCAAAAGCAACTTGAGATTGAGGGTCCATCTCAATGCACAAGGAAGAGCTTTGAAACACAAAGAGATATGAACTCTTAAAATTTAAGTTAATTTTTAAACTATGTTCTATATTTACTCTACTCAAATATTTAGGTGGCAAACTACGTTTTATTAATGTTATTAATAATTAATGTTAAATAATTTTTAAAAGTAATAATATATAAATATTTATTAATATTAACTTTATAGTCTTTACTTGTAATTTTATTATTCTATTAAATGCTAATAAAATTAATATTTTATATTAAAATTTAGTATTTACTAATTTTAATTTTATTTAAAATTTTATTACTATATTATATATTAAATTCATTAATATTGTATTAGGCTCATAAAATATGTTCCACAACATTTTGAGGATGGGGACAAGGGGACGGCAGGGGATGTGTTTCTGAGACATCCACTAGGGGGACATTTTTAGGGGACGGCAGGGGACAGCGATATACAAAATTATTTATATATATATATATATATATCTTTCAAAAATTATTAATATATTATAGAGAGAGAGAGGGAAAGCAATAGTACAACAATATCAATATGTAAATAAATCACGAGAGCAATAGTATAACATCATAATAAATGTATGTATATATATATATATCAATCTTTCAAAATTTATTAATATACTATAGAGAGAGAGAGGGAAAGCAATAGTACAACAATATCAATATGTAAATAAATCACGAGAGCAATAGTATAACATCATAATAAATGTCAATAAAGCATTATAACAGCAGTCTCAAACATCAATAAAACCATGGTTCAAAAGTAACAAAAACAAGAAAACCCCAATACTACAAATCTCTTAGGTAGAGTACATAATTTCTTAGCCTTGGATGTTGATGCTTCTCAATTATTCAAACTACTCTTGAAACACAAAGCAAATTACCCTGAAGATGGATCGAGAACTATACTTCCTAACCTTGGTAACTAAAAATGCACAGGCATTTTATCCAAAAGAGCTCCAACAAACAAGCATGCAATTGGGAAACCTCAAATTTCTTAGGCCTATAACATTCTTCAAAGTACTACAAAGGCTTCTGGATAGAAAAACAGGGTAGAAAGCTATTCACACACTGAAGACACACAAGGAATACAGTAACATACAAAAAATATATAGTACCATACACACAAAATATATGCAAATCTAATACAAACAAATACAGAAATATATAGTAACATACACACAAAATATATGCAAATCTGCATCAAAGAACCGTAAAAGCATTAATTTTTTGTGTTATTTTTGTTGTTTAACTCTCCTCGTCCATTTGGGGACAGCGAGGGACATCCCCGACGCCCCCTAGCCGTCTCGGAGATGACTAACCGTCCCCAAATGGACGTGGATGTTTCCTACCATTTCCTGTTGATTTGCCTGGTTCAGGGATGGCAAGGGGATGTCACCTTTGCATCCCCCCGTCCCGAGGACAGCCGAGGACGAGGACAGCCTCTTCTGGGACAAAGGATGCATCCCCATGTAACATAGCTTATAAATATTTTTGTATATTAAAAATATCAAGAAATATGTATATTGGCTCAAATATTTTTGTTTTTAGATTAGAAATATATAAATATATGATTTTTATATGTTTTTGTATGGATGAACCTAGCCTCAAAAAGAAATTTGTCAAATCTACAAACTGAATCCATGAACCCAAACAAAGATCCAAACCAAAACCATCAACTTAGCTTCTTTGAAAAACCTTTTGGAGTGGTTCTTCTCTACCTTCTCCTCTAGCTTATTTTCCCTTATAACATGCTTAACAGCATTCTTTGATGCTCTTACCTTGCTTGTAAGAATGTCCTCTCTTTGGAGAATTTTTGCATTCTTCTTTCTTGTGGACTTGGAGTGATGAAATGCCATCTCCTTCTCCAAAGAACTATGGTCCTAATTTTGGAGACTCATCCTTGGCTCTTTGAGTTCTTGCTAAGCTACCTTCTCCTCTTTAGAAATCTGACCAAACATGGTTTTCAAGTTTCCATGAGATATTATATGATAGGAGCTTCCAATACACTTCATGTGTTTCTTGGGCTGTCTTGAAGCATTCTCCAACATCTTTTTGGGAGAAGAATTATCCCAAACCTCCATATCATGCCTTGGCCATTCCTTCCAAATCCCTTACCATCATAACTCATCTTTAGAATGAACATTTAATAAATTCTTTTATTGCACTTCTTAAAGCTATCAAACATATCATCTAAATTGAAAAAACGCATGTGCCAAATGCTTATTGTGCATATCTCAGTCATGGTTTGTGCATCTATAGCATACGATGGTCTCTTCCTTACTCCATCATCTTCTAGGACCATTGCCAATTGCTCTTCTCTCACACAAAACTCTTGTTACAATGCCTCAATAACTCATATCATGAAGTCTCCATCATTTTCTGATCTATAATGCAACCCTTGATTCTCTTTGGCAAAGTGTTGCAACTTCAATTACTTGTTTTATTTTATGTTTTATTGGTTTGTTTCTATAAATCCTTGAAGGCTTGCTTCCTCTTGAGAATTTTCCATGGTTGGTCTATGCCATGACAAAGCTACACTTCCTTGGTAATCAAAAATTGAAACAAAAACAAACAAAAAAGTAATATTAAAGCCTTATATACCCAAGGAAAACCTACTCTAATACCCTTTGATCCATAAACTTCATGGATATTCCATTAAAAGATTCAGCCACACAGATTTATTTCCAATACTTTCTTGTTAACAACTTCTAAGCTTAATTGAACAACTTTTAAGGATCGCCTAGATACAATGAGTGCTAAGTGGATTATTCATTATCACGAGAGATGGGTTCTTGTGAACCACTACTCATGAAACATGGGTCAATGAGCTTGACTAGTAAAACTACACGATTGAATCCTGACAGCAATATCATAATTTGACACGTTGTGGAAAATACCTCCTACTTATCAACTTTTAAGGATTCAAACTAAGATTCAAGTAGAGCAACTATGGATGATTTCTAACACCTTAGAATCCTTATGCAATGGTTAATATACTCACATACATGCCTAAATTCATTGAATCCTTTGATTCTTACATGAAACATACTACTATAAACATGTGAATGCATAATCAATCCATAAAAACATAGTGCAACTAAGAGTACACTTATGTGAGATTATTCTAATAAATATATGCTTCCACATAGTTGATCATCCTTCTCTATAGTTGAACATTATCTACTTGTCCTATGGATTGTCAGCAAACTTGTATGGAAATAGCATATACAAGTGAAAGAAACATCACATGAAAAACATCAACATAATGATTTACAATGGAGAAACCCAATGTAGGAAAAGAATTCACCATCAAATTTGTACAAGTTTGATCCCTTCGTGAAGGCCCCTCAAGAACACTATTCTAGAATCCTAAAACTTGCACCAAGTTCTCAATGACAGATCATAGTCTAGTTATTCCAAGAATCCATGACAATAAACTATAGCCCTCAACAGCCACTACTTAGGACAAGAATTGGATATGAAATCAGCAATTCTCATATTTTGAGCCATCCTATACTCTCCCAATCTTCACGACATTGTTGTTAGTACATGCCACAATGGGTGTATTTATATTAGAGGATAGTTAGATGAACCAACAATGAGGCTATGCATTGTCTGCTATGTGAAAAGATGGCAGAAGAACCGTTTAAACTCCCTAGACATGTTTTTGTAACCAGGAAATATACTTGACTAATGCCATTTTCCATCCACTCCATTTAAATATACCTTGAAATGATTTCTATTTTATATTTCAATTATTTGTTTAACATGGCTTCAACCCCTAAAGACGATGGCTTGGATAAGGAACATCCTATGTTGAGGATTCCAACTCCATATATATTAGCATGGCCATCTATTGTATCTCTAAAAGAGGAATAGATATGGGTGAATATATTCCTAATGTTGTATTGAACTCTATCAATCCTTCCCTTTTGGAGGACAAGGATGAAGAGGATGGTCACATGTAATGTCCCTTCCTTAGGTAGCTCAGACTAGCCGAGGTTGACCTACTATTAGGGTTCCCGTAGGTCAGCAGCCCTAACCCAACCGAGGGATCCGGAGCCTAGCTGAGAGCTTCACGAGCCTTTTAGTTTGGAGTTCACTTGTTGAATCCAAGGATAAACTAAAAATATTAAAGTTTGCTCTAATGGAATAGTAAAAGTGAGTAGTAACAAAGAATTATAAAGTGAATAGTGAAAAGTGCCCCCATCCTAATTAAACAGAGTTGTTTTTAAAAAGTGGCCCTTTCTTTTGATGAGGAAAAAAACCTTTGAGGAGGAACATTTTATTATCTTTTATAAAAAGCTCATGGGAGGTTATAAAGTGAATTTTGGGGTTCTATTTTGGCATTCATTTGTCATTTTTCATATCAACACTTGCAGGTTTGAGCTCTAAAGAAGAGTTTCAGCTTGGTTTCAATCTTCTCAAAACAAAAACTCCCAAGGGCTATTGTGAATTGGACGAAAACCCAATTCACATTTGAGGAGGACCTATCTTGGGTCTTCGTTTGGGCTTCATTGGAGGAGTTTCAGGTGTTTAATTTTCAAGCCTAAGTTTGCAACAGTGTTATATCAACATATTTCTTCAGATCAAGTGCAACCATTGATAAATCAAGTCTCAACCAGGCCAATACTATCACATGTATGCATTCTATTTGTTGGTTGTACAATTTTTGGCCAAGTGCACCTAGGGTTTGTGGCACAATCATCATTGCAGATTTATTTCAGCCGTTTGACAAGTTTACATTGAGGATTTGACATCTTCCATACCAGTCATACCATTTCTAGTTGGTGCACCATCATTTGAAAGGGGTTTCGTGGGCATTTCAAGTTGATTTTAGCAACCAATTTCATATTAGCACTTCCATAACAACGATCAGACCTGTAGCTGCATATTTCATATTTTATTTCAGTCTTCTACCATTGTTATCATGCTCATATCAACCTTCATACATTGTATTTGCATGCTAGCATAGAACGGGTATGTTATTGGCATATTGGGTATTTAAGTCTTTCATTTATATTGGGTTTAATAGAGCTGTTACAATCTAATAATTTTCATATCAGACATAACTGTCATTTTAATCAGACCTTATATCTTTAATTTAATGGCATAAATGGAAGTGGGTTTATCAATATGTTGTGTAATCGCTTATATATCAGTTCTATGTGTTTCCTTTATGTTATTGGCATTGAAAACACTCAACCAAACATCAAAAGCAATCAAACAAAACTCAGAAAATCAGAACAGTAGTCAGAAAATCAGAATTCATGAGTTTGCACAACAACACTCTGAAAAATGAGTTTTTTGGGGTTAGATTTGGTAGGGATATCTCATCACAGTTGGACAGAAAATTGCAATGGAATTATGGTAGCAAAAAACACCTTCAAAAGGCCAAATGATTCTTACATCTTATAGCAAATCAAACAAAGTTCAAATTTGTGGCTGTGTAATGTGTCTAGCTACTATGACTGGTCTCTTCTTTGGAGGAGTTTAGTCTTCTTAGTTGCCTTTATAATGTTTTGGTCAGAATAACATCCCATAGGTTGAAGCCTTAAAATATATCATAATTTATTTAATAATATCATTAATTATCTATAAATATTTATTTTTAATATCTATTATGTGTAATATCATACCCCTACCATCCCCAAATTTAGGTCCTTCATCTCCCTTCTCCCCTCTTCTCCTCCACATGATCACTTGTCAGCTTATAGATAGATTAATGATTTAGAATATGCATTTCACATTATCTTTCCACAATTATTGATTCTATTATTCATACTCATATTAAAGAATCATAATTACTTATACGACTCAATAATTGCTGCAAGCATCATTATTGAATAATCGTACATAATATATATCTATTTCATATATATATAATCTATATAATTATTTCTAATTAATTTCATTCTTCCAATAATCACTTGCTATGAGTGCGTGCACACACACACACACACATATATATTTCTGATAATAATATATTAAGCCAATAGACCTCTTATAACTGCTGATCCTTATTCCTTGTTTCCAATCTGATGTCTGAATCATATTATATTCCTTCATTGATAAAATCTGCTAATTTAATTCGGCCTCCTAATTTATTATCTTTTCCTATTCCTTCTTCCCAACCTGTTCATACACTATTCATGAATAGCTCTGCTGTCACTCTGAATACAGATCCATATTTATTTATTCTTTTATTTTTGTATCTGTTCTAAAACTCCCTCTCTAATTCCTTCCTGGATTGCCTTTTTATATGCTTTGTGTTAAATCCACAAGAGACATATCTTTTGGATTGTAGTGGCCATTTGAATGGTCATTACTCTTTAGATTAGTTTAGTGTCATAACTAATCATTAATTATTGTTTCTTTAACTAACCCTAGCCTTCCATAATGTTATCGCTGCCTTTAAAGGATAAATTGCTGCCTTATACTGATCGCTGCTCCCTTACACACTAATCAAAGCCTTTTATATATCTAACCGCTGCCTTTCAGAGTGCTGTCTGAATATATATATTATCGCTGCTTTCCCAAAACTGTCTGCTGTATTTTTAAAAACTTTAATATTTATAAATTTTCTTTTAATTTATATATTATTTTATGTTATATATTTCATACTATTATATTTATAAACTGAATTATTGTAACTATATTTATTTTATTTTAGTTTTATATATGTTTTAATATTTATAACATTATATTATAATGATTATAATTATAATAATATTTAAATCGTTAATATTTATTTTCAATATTTATATTGTTATTTATTTTATTTATTTATTTGCATTCCAACGATTGGGTTTTAATGTTGCAAATTAAGGGGCATGACAGACAATTGGGAAGAATATGTGTCTGTGGGATAAGGGAATGTGGCAACGGAATAGAAAATTAAGGGGTAGGCCTCATCAAGTTAACAAAGGACAAATAATTCCTAGAAGAATATTTGTTAGAATCAATCTTTCCTTGGTTATTAGATTCCTAGTTGTTAGGTCAAAGAGCCATACAATAAATTTAATTATTTTTTATGGAATATTCTTATTCAACATTTTTTACTTGTATGTAGAATTTTCTTACATTTAAAAAGCTTTTGTCCTTAATGAGGTGGCTAAAAATATTATTATGTTTGTATTTATTTTATTACTTTAGATTATCCTACACCTCTGTTTTAAACTTTTAGCTAATATTGTGTGCAGTGTAACTAATTTTATTAGGTGTCTATATTCCTCACAATGAATATTGGAATGTAACTCCTTTATTTTGTACATAATTTGGTACACTGATGCAGGAGCATCCGAGTACACGGGCAATCTTGCACACTCTAATTTTGTGTTGATTTTATTTTCTCATTTTTGGTGGTCTTGTATTGCAAGCATGATTTGATTTTTTTTTTTTTTAAATTAACCAATTTGTATGGCTGGGAAATTAAATTTAAATATTGGAATTTTGGTGCTGGGAATTGTTAAAAAATTTATAAATTAATGTCAGCACAAAAGCCCACGCCTAGGATTGAAGAGGTTAATTTGGGCATCTTGTAACTCCCTTGGAAATGCAAATTTGGCATCATTTAATGAGTGGGAATATGGACCCTGGGAGTGGAGTTGATGGATTGAGGAAGAATTGGAGATTTTCGGGAAAATATTTTCTAACTCCCACCTAGAAAAATTGAATGGGAGCATTTAATATTTTCTTTTATGCATTTCTAAGCATTTTTCTCAAGGAGAGCGTGGGATTTTCCCAGGTGGGTTTTGGCAGGTTGTTTTGGAAACCACAGTGGTTTCCTCATTCGTGAAACTCTTTATATGCCTTGTTTTGGGGAGTAAAAGTTTTGCGTAGCTCTTGTAGGAGGCAAAATACTCCAAATTTGTGCAGGTTTTGAAGTGAATATACAGCAGCAAACATATTTAAAGATTGCAGGTTATTGCAGCAGTGGTTTCCAGTAGAAGAGAGCCAATGTAGTGAGCTAGAAGCTACAAGAACAAGTTAGAATGGAGAAGGCTGATTTATTGTTTATATTTTCTGATTGTATAAGACCTTTGTATCAGATTTGTAATGATTTTCCATCAGCCCATAGGCTGCAAACATTGTATTTTCAGATTTGCTATTGTTTCATGTAATTTGATGAGATTTTGAAATAAGAAATTGAAGACACATATTGCAGAATTTGGGTTGATTCAAACCATTTAAGTTTTGCATTTTATGATTGTTGGAGTTTGTGGTTGAGGGGTGGATCCTCTTGCATCATACACACCTAGTGTTATGAAGAATACGACACATAGGAACACTAATGCAAGCTGACAACTATAGAGGCTTCAAGTTACATGCTTAACTTCTCTTTTCACATACATTAAATAAAGTATCTACAATCCTTTGCTTTAAGGTTGTACTTAGCTATCTTTAGGGTTACACAGGGATGTGTACTCCCCAACCCAACCCACGCACCTGGTACGGTGAAACGGCAAGGGATGTCCCCTGGTTGTTAACATTGAGAAAACTGGGAATGTGTAACCAGAATGGCATCCACAGCAGCCTAATGTCCTCAAGATGTTTGCCCATCCCCAAGATAGCCAAGGATGTTTGAGACATCCCTCAACTATTCTTGGAATGGTCAAACATAAAAAATCTACTATAAACTCTATAAAAAATATAAAAAATCTACTATAAAAAAAATATGCAATTGTAGAATGAAAGTATATAAATTCTGGATGACTGCATACAAGTATAGAATGGAAGTGTAAAACTGTTGAATGATTGCATACAACATATATATATATATATATATATATATATATACCGAATTGGTACGCTGGTGCAAATTGGTGTGTTGATGCAAGACGATACACTGGATAGTACAGCCATACAGATCCATACTGACTGTACGGACTACAGCTATCCATGGCTGGGCCCCAAAAAACTTAGAAAAAAATTCTCTGAATACCCAAGTATTAAATATCAAAATACGTCTCTTGGCCCTCCTGAGCGCAACCATGAAGTCAGTGTTGTTCCAGAATTCACTGTTTGAAACTTAATTCCCACAACCCTCACAAATTCAAGAGAGAAAGGGATTGGATTTGCAAGCTTCCTCTAATACCATGTTGGAGCAGCCAAGATCTGCTTGCAAACTCAAAATAATCCACAAACGAACATATGCAAAATGAGAAAATATCATAAGCAAGTGATGTGTTGTAACATGTATAAATGAGCCTTTCTTATAAAGGCAAGCAAGAAGAGGTGAGAAGGTAAGAGTCAAACTCTGACTACCCCTCTAAGTATGAAACAACTGTAGGATTCTATGGACAAGTGTTGGGACACTTGGTGAGTCTACATGAGGTGAGACAAAAGTTTAGATAACCTCTATGTGAGCTTAAGTGTAGTGTGAAGAGGACTCTACTAAGTATGCTAAAAGCTAACTAGTTTGATAATACCTCTTTTCACACTAACAATTCTTGCATGTCATCCATGAATAGAACAATCTTTAATTAAGTATCATGTAATCTAATTTCAGGTTCAAAAGTGTGATGTGAATACCCTTACAAGTCTCCCTTCGGAACTTGGAAATCATGTTGACTAAGAGTAGTAAGTCACCTTAATAATGAGATTCTCAATCTTTAGCTAAATTCCTTGTTTGATACCTATGTATAGGGCCCTACTATTGGAAAGTTTGTCATTTATGTCAAGGGTAGACAAGGTTGTCAAAGAGTTTGTCGAGGAGATTGTTGGTCTAAAGATGTATGAAAGAGAATGTCAAGATAAGAATGAAGAGATTGTCAAAGTAATACTAATATCAAGTGCATGAACAAGATTGTTATCCTTAATATCAAAGACCGTGATTGTTGGTGAGATTGATGTCTAAGAGATCGTTGTGAAGATTAAGATGTATGGACAAGAACTTCAAAGTAAGTCTTGTCATTTAAGTCAAAGATGAATGAAGAGATTGTTGGAATATGATGTCATTAACGGAGTCATTTAAAATAATTGTAGTCCATTATACATTCCTCTTGAAGAGATCAAGGACGACCGACTTAGAGATGAATATGTTTAAATTAAAGCTTTAAACATAAATAAAAGATTATATTATGACCATTGAAGGAAGATCATACTAACTAATCAAGACAAAGACATTCAAATGAAAATCTTATTAATGATTAGGGAGGAGTGTTTAAGAGGAGATTAAATGATTTATTAAGATATGATATTGTGAATTAGCAAGGTCGACTTGAATGATATCCTATGGGCTGACCCTTGGTGAAGTTGCCGCTCTCCAAAAGTAAAACAAAATTAAATAAAGTAATTAGCACTGCTGGTCAACCACTTCTTTGTACTCGGGACTAAGGCATATAAATAAATCACCTAAGACAAGTGTACCGATCATTATTATGGACAGCAAATAATATAAGGCAGTGATGGTGATTAATATTAATGCGAATTGATTAAGGAGAAAGTAAAGTTAAAACAAATGCATGCTTTGCTGGCCAACCAAGACAAATTTATTCCCTCTATGTTGGCCGACCTTGTGTTATTTATGTTGCCCATTTTTGGTATGTTAAAAATAAAATAAATATCCTTAAGAGGACAACCTCTTTGGTATGTTAAAAATAAAATAAATATCATTATTATGGACAGCAAATAATATAAGGCAGTGATGGTGATTAATATTAATGCGAATTGATTAAGGAGAAAGTAAAGTTAAAACAAATACATGCTTTGCTGGCCAACCAAGACAAATTTATTCCCTCTATGTTGGCCGACCTTGTGTTATTTATGTTGCCCATTTTTGGTATGTTAAAAATAAAATAAATATCCTTAAGAGGACAACCTCTTTGGTAGAGACACCTTTCTTGGGACAAGTCGTCCCCTTTGGGAGAGTCCGCCTCTCTTTGGAAGAGGTGTGAAGAAAGATACAAATAGATGGTGGTTTGGGAGTTTGAAAGTATGCAAGTAATGAATAATTTCTGAGAAAAAGAGCAGATATAAAGAAAAGGAAGAAGCAGAAAAATGAAGAGCAATTCTGATCTATTTTAGAAGAAAGTATGTGTGATAAAATGAAAAAGATACGAGCAGATTTATAAAGAAAATTTGATATACATAGTGACCAAGTTTGAAAGAAGATCTTGACAAAGTTTGAATCAGACTTGTAATTCGTGATCAGATTTGTGAGAGAAGTTTATTGTGTGAACTGAGATCAGATTTGAGAAAATTATATTGTGTGAATTGTAATCAGATTTGTGAGAATGATTGGTGCATGATGATAACCAGATTTGAGAAGGAAGAGAGTGATAATATTTGAATCAGATTTGGTGGAGTTTGTCATATCAGCATTGAAGAAATATATAGGTTGAAGCCTATCAAATAGAAGTTGGAGCCTCTTGCTGGGTTGGAGCTCAGTTTTGTAGAGTTTGGAGTCTCAAATAGGTTGGAGCCTCTTGCTGGGTTGGGGCTCATTTTGTGTGGGGGTTGAAGCCTCCAATAGTTTGGAGCCTATATTTCTGTCAAGTGAAGATTGGAGTCTACAATAGGTTGGAGCCTGCAAGAAGAAGAAGATTAACCTATAATATATAAGCAATATTTTGCTGTGGTTTTTTCCCGAAAGGTTTACACGTAAATGGTGTGTTCTCAATTGCAAGATCTGACATATATGTGGATAGTGATTAATTGAATTTCAAAAGTAAAAGTTTGTATTATACTTGTCATACAAAAAAACCTAAGAAAAATTCTTATCATACCAGAAGACCCAAGCCCTAAACCCATACACAAATTGGCAACCTAGCTTTGATTTAAAGGGCTGGCCAACCAGTTTGATCTCTGGGAGACAGATTTTCCAGATTTGGATTTTCCAAGTGTGATTAGCAAGAAAATACCCAATACAAGTGTCCATGTTTATGAAAATATATGCATCTGAAGAGTATGCTTTCAAGGCCACAAGTTGCTCCCACTCTATTACTCTATGTAGCAAACATCGACCTATACATAGAGGAATTCGCAATAATCATATTAAATCTCTGCAAAGGTGCAAGTAATTCAGTCCAAAAAGCATTAGTTTAAAGTCTCACTGATCCACTTGAGCATTCATGGACACTCACATATTTTCTCTCTTTCTTTCTACCTACAAGGAAAAACTTATTACTTGTACAAAACAACCACTGAAATGTATTTGACAAAGTATTTTAATCAAAAGAAAGATCTAAACTCTCAAACTGTACTTTCAACTTCTACTAATCTATTTGTGGACAACAGTAAATTTTCTTTGTTTGTAAGAGACACAACTTTTGTCTATTATATTATAACACAACTCCTGGTACAATTTTGACAAAGCATATTAATTGAGAAAAAGTTTCATAATAAAAAGACTACACTATCACCACTAACAAAAATTTCCTCCATTATAGAAAGAGTGGTCAGGCCAAATATAAATATTTTTTCATTTCCCTTCGACTATTTTAGAACTACATTAATTGATTAGTTAAAATAAATAGTTTCCAATACCAGCCTTGAGTCCTCGGGCACTAACATCTTTTATTGGATACATCATGTGGGTAACCCATCACTTAAGTGCTATAGACAAAGATCCAATTTTTTTACTATAATAAATTAGTATCACAATTTATCTTTAAAATTATAACATAAGAAATGTTGAATTCCCATTAGAAGGAAAACAAATCTCACTAATAGCATAATCTTGTAAATGAAGACAGAGTTCAAATCACTTGAATTCAAACGTAGGTCTTTCTTGAGGTTTATTAAAATTTTGGATTACCGGTAAATGTGTATAATCATCTGCAAAATCTGAGGCCATGTCTACAGTTGGGTCAACCTTCCTAATCTGCAAAAGAACAATAGATAAAATCAGAGGGTATGGCCGTGGAGAAAAAATGAAACATCTCAAGCATATGACAACATGATAAGTAAATCAATAAAAAATCATATAAAGAGTATGACCTCACATTTCAGTTTGGATTTTCCTCATAAGAGGTAAATAGAAGACTAATTCATGCAAAAAATAACTCAATTACTGACAGAGAATGTTAAACATATGGGTAATGAGAATATAAATACAAAGTGCAGTTGAGAACACTCATTTCCTTTATTAACATATTTTGCTGCTACTCCTTTTTCATTTTATTGAACCATATGATAAAACTATGTCTATGACTTCAGCCTTTTCTATTTGTACCAATATCATATAAGCTAGAAAAAAGCAATTGTCATATATTTATATTAACTACAGTTGAAAATCTTATGTCAATGACTTACTATTGTGACCGAGCTCTCCTAAATAAAGATTTGCATCCAGTTATCATCAACTGATACTCAAGGATAAGGATACATGGAAAATGGTATTCAAGACAAAGCAAGTTTTGTATGAGTGGCTTGTACTTCATTTTGCATTTCATAATGTTCCAATTACTGTCATTAGGTTGATCAATAAAGTATTGAGACAATTCATTGATTCTTGTGCCATTGTGACTTGAGTCTTGGATAATATACTGATTTTGAGATGTCCTTTGTAAATTTCAACGATAATTTTGTCCAAAACGTTTAAACTCACCTTTTGCATTTGCCACTCAAGTACACCAACTGAGAGTGAAACATTGATCTTAGGAACAGTGAACATGAACTGAGCCTTCACATTAAATCAGATTGAGGTTATGATAATCTACTGGACATGAACTGTCATAAATCTGAGCATGTAATCTGACTGGATACACCTTTAGATCACTCAGCATGGCAGATTAGAATGATGGAGGTTCTCACAAATGATATCTCATTTGTGCCAAGGTATGCTTAGTTTACAATGACAGTCACAAGACTTAAAAATCTGTTATTATTGCCTAACACTGGTGCTGTAGTGAACAGCAATATGAACATCAGTTTTTAGCAGCCATGACAATACATCAGAATTTATTTTCTTTCAATTTACATGAGAATTTCAATGATCAGCAAACCACACTAGATATGGCGACCCAAGAACTCAGGAAACTACAAGACTGAAAGAAACTCTTAACTTGTAACACCCACCACTCTAAAAGGTTTATCCTAATATTAAGACTCCCTATATCATGTTGAATATGTAACAGAAATGTTGTAGCAACTGCAGCAGCATTAAAAACATGGATTTCTGGGAATTACAACAACAGAAATTTTGAACCATTAACTAACACTTAAGCAACTCAGCCAAGACTTGTCACCACAGGTAATATAATAATCAATAAATGCTTAGTAAGGCAAACATAGAGAGTACCCAGGCCTGGAGAAGCTCTCCAGCTTGATAGAATATCATAACTTCATGAGATTTAGTTGGCATTCACAGTTCACACGTCTCACATCAAAGGCACTTCTACACAATGGTGCGCCAGCTGTAACACTACCCAAATGCTCTGATAAAGCTCCCTGAAGCAGCCACGACCAAGTTCAAGGAAATTCTGACTTCTCTTAAGATTGGAACTATTCAATCCAACTTGAAGAATGATGGAGGAGACTCAGAGAATCCTCAGAAATTTGCAGCAGCAAACAACATCTCCTTTTTATCAGTCGTGTCTCCTTCTTAGCAGAGCACTCAGCCTTGTCCCTTCAAATGCCAACCAAAATATCACTCTATAACAACCCCGTCCAAGCAACAACAGAAGGAAGCCGTTTTTTCTTATCAGCAAACACGTTTTTTCATCAATCCACCCAGATTTCTGCAAACCACGACTTGATATGAGTCTATTGTGTGAGAGAAGGTGCACCTAGGGTTTTTGAATAATATCACTCCTTCAAAAGTCTGATAAACTCCACCAAATTCGTCCCAACAAAGCAGAAAAATCTCATATGATGTAAGCACGAAGATCAGAAATAAACTCCCAACTAGGGCAGATATTTCACTGTCGAAATGGGTCTCCCGTGGCTAGCACTTGCAGCCACGAATTTCTCCAGCTTCTTCCCATGAAAGTTGAAAATAGTCATAATACAAAAGGTATCGAATGATCTCCTTATTTTCCCTTTTGTATTCCCCTTCACAAAATAAAAAGTGACTTTATAATATTTCACTTGATTTAATTAAATTAATTGATTAAAGTCATCCCTTAGCACTTAAATTAAGTTTTGGGACAGCTTAATCAATTAAATTAATTTAAGTCACTTAACCATACTTTTGGGGACATTGCAGATTTTTAGCAAAACTTACTATAAACATCTAATGCATGAACATTTACTGGGAGCTCAGAGTGCAGATTTTGATTCCAAGGTGTTAGTTTTATATCAGATTTAGCAGAAAAGGAAACATAGAACAATGAACACAGAATTTATCCTAGGAAAACCCTCCTACTCGAGGGAGAAAAACCTAGCAAGATATTCTTTTATAAATCAGAATAAATAAGTGCAGAAATAGCACTCAAAATCAGGCCCTAGCAAGGCCGAATCTCATACAATGAATCTGCACTTGAAGATAGTGCGATTTCCTTGAATACACAAAATAATACCACTTCTCCTTGAAGCAAATCTGCTGCTCTTGATAGTGAAACTGCTGCTGAAGAAATTTGAATTGGAATAGAATGATTTGATAATAAAATGTGGAGACTCTATCTCCCTTATATAGCAAGCTAGGCGACCTCCCTTCTAGGGCCAACCTAGAAAAATACAATATTTGTTTATAATGCAAAGACCGACCTGCCTTGAATTAATCATCTTTAAGAGAAAATATCTCCCGCCGCTACAAAACACTAACACTCCCTCTTAGCTAGGGAGGTATTTTCAAATATCTGGTCATGGATTCTTGCAACATGACGTCCACAATGGCTACACCCAATTGTGGAAGACACAGCTCAGTCTTAGAGATGTGATTTGTACAAGGGCTTGCACCTCATATTTCTCAATCGCAGAGAAATATACACTACAAGGGCTTTCACCTCATATTTCTCCGTCTCAGAGAAATATACACTAAAAAGGCTTTCACCTCATATTTCTCTATGTTGGAGAAATATACACTACAAGGGTTTTCACCTCATATTTCTCCATCTCAAAGAAATATACGCTACAAGGGCTTTCACCTCATATTTGTCCGTCTCAAAGAAACATACATTACAACAAATCTTAATGATGCTATGACTCCCTCTAGAGCTCCAAGTACCCGCATCAACCTCCTCGTCCAAGATTGCCTACAATGCTGTCCTTAGAGAATGGTTTCTAACGCACACTTCCAACACTACTGACTTGCGAGAGTCCAGGACTTAGTCCTCCTCGACTTCATCCCAGATCACCCTATTCTAAATAGGTTTGTACTGCTACCAATGTCAAAACAAGGTTGACTGCCTTGTACAATTCCATTCTCTACAGCTAAAGAGGCCTTCCAAAGACTTAGCATTTGGCCTTGCAACACAACAACCCACTTAGCTGACATCTTCACTTCTTCTCAGTGAATCACTCTAGTTCCTCGAGACATAGGACTCCATTTTGCTAAACACAGAACTCCCTCTTGATCCCTATGTCAATACAAAGATTACAAAAAATCCTCTAGAAGTGAACTCCCCTCCATTGATGGATCTTAGAACCTTAGTCCTCTTCCCAAACATGTCATTGTTTTACCCAACTCGAAAAGAACCGAAAACTATTTTGCTTTCACAACTCTCAATTCAATAGCCATTAGCATGTCTTCTCCAATTTGTTCATGTTTAGCAGCTTTGGGCTCATTTGTCCAGCCTCTTGTGACTACATTTATTTGTGATAATTAATGTGAAGGGGCGCTTCACATGGCAACAATGTAATTCTCATTTTGGCCAACCTTCTTTGTATTTTCATCTTGGCCACAACCTTCATTGCAATTCACAATTATTATTTGTAATTATCCTTTTCTTATATGGCTGACCTAGTTCTTGAAGAGGTGCGACCACTCTATTGATATGTATTTATTATTTATATGAGGTCATTTCCACTCATTTTGGACATCAAGCAAGTTAGATTCCTTCCTACAAGCAAGTGCAAATTCTATCAAGTGTGAATTTATTCTAGGGCAGATTGCGAATCCATTGAAGAGCAGATTTGTGTTCAAGGAAGCGCAGATTGTTCGTTGTTATTACAGCCATTGCTGGTGCTGAATATTGGCCTTGTGTGTGGCCTCATTGTAAAGAGACTTGTGGCCATTACTTATATATATAAGAGATATATTTGTTGTTGGGTTTTTCTCCCTCAAGTGGAGGGTTTTCCCAAGGTATATGCTATGTTATTGTGTCCGATTTTTAATTAAATTTCTGTGCATTAAATCTGATCATAAAAACAACATGGTATTAGAGCAGGTTTGAAGAAGATCTTGATCAGATTTAGTCTTGCAGTGATACTCATTATTCTTCTTCTCATCTTTATCTCTTCGTCAAGATGGTGAACGGTCTCAAGATCGAGGACAGACTTGAGGGAGCATCAAATTTCACATCTTGGAGATTCATAATTATGCTCACCTTGGAGGAAAATGAATTGGCTGAGTTCGTGGAGAACAAAGTCCTTGAACCTATCCGCTCAATCCTCAAAGAAGAAAGGAAAAGGAGGAAAGAAAGGATACTTCAAGAGGAAGAGAGATAAAGGGTCAGATGGTGCGCATGCATTCAAGAAGAAGGATCTATCTTGCGTTCAATGCTTTCAATGTGACAAGTTTGGTCACTATGCAAAGGATTTTCCATCTAGGCCTAATCAACATGCTTCATTTGCGGATGTGTATGAGATCTCTCCTCAAAAGGATTCTAGGGAATTTCTATTCTAAGTCATGGGCCTGTTTTCAAGCCATGAAGATGGTGGATTGATCAGAGCGCAAGAGCAACGTTCTATACTATGTCCAGTAATTGCATTCATTAGAATATTTAAAGAGATAAGCATTTTTTGTTTTCTGAGTTATATCATTTATTTGCATCTTGTAATTAGTTAAGAGAGACAGTGGTTTCTCTTGAATTGTGTTCACTAGCATAAGATCCTTTGAAGATTTCATTTATTGCAAGTTATTTCATACTAGTTATGAAGATTTTTGAGTGTGACTCCGAAATAAAAAAGAGAATTGCAATTTCGATGGTGATTAGTTGGTCACATCGATATCATTCTCTAATGCATGAACTGTGATAGAGCCTTGAACTCTTGGAGAGAGTTGGTTCTGCATGCTAACTGCATAATGCATTCAAGAAATTTGTAGTTGTGCAGATTGTCTTTTGTTGTGCTGAGTTTAGCACTCTCGAAAGGAGTAAAAGATGGAAGAAAGAGTTATATCAAAATTCAATAAAGATAAGTTTATTTATCCCTTCATTCTGATCTTTTGATATATTTCCCTTTAGGTTGATTTATTTATTCATGTTTTAATATTGTTCATAAATTCTTATGTATTCATGCTATAACCTGAGATAGTAAACCTTGAGATAGTAAACCTTGTATGCTTCTAGCCTTGATATTTCTTTGGATAGTTATAAACTGTTAGTAATCTCTCTCTAAAATGCTTCCAAGATAGATCTAGGAGCAAGAAGGTGATAAGAGATTGCTTAGGAATGAAAAGCTTGAGGCATCTTGTGAAGAAGTCATGCTGACCAAAGAAATGATCAAGCAACTTGCAGCAATGGGATTGAGTTGGTCGCTAGAAGGAGTTCACTTCCAGAAGTCTTCTTTGGAATCTCTAAAGCAAGGATCAAGAGGGAGTTTTGTAACTCATTGAGAAAAAGGGAAGATTACTATATTGCAAGGCTAGGTGCCAAATCCTTAGAGGATCCTTTCAGCTGCCAAGATCAGAATTGCTCAAGACAGTCATCTGGATTTGACATCGGTAGCTCTGCAAACCTATTCAGAATAGAGTGATCTGGGATGAGGTTGAGGAGGACAATTCTTAACTCTCTACAGTACCTAAGGCGTATGCTAGAAAACATTTATCTAAGGCAAGTGTTGCAGGCAATCTTGGACGAAGAGGTTAGAAGGTCGATGCAAGTACTTGAAGATTTAGAGGGAGCCTACTAAACCCAAAGAAGATGGTAATCTAGTCAATCTTGGTTCTTTATGTTGATTTATTTCTTACTAGAGAAGATCACCTCATTATCAAATGCAAGAAGGAGTTAGCTTCTAAATTTGAAATGAAGGATCTTGGTTACATGCACTACTTCCTTGGTTTAAAAGTATGGCAGAAGCTGGATGAGATCATTCTGAATCAAGGTAAGTATACTAATGACATCTTGAAGAGATTTGGTATGATGGATTGCAAATCCATGTCTACGTCTATGGAGACCAACTTGCATAACTTGTAACAAGCTGTAGTGTCCCCTTCTCAATTGTGATCTATTTTGTTGACCGTTGGCCTATTTCGGAGACCCATAGGCTACTCGGAAGGTGAAAATTAGGGTTTCCCGTTTTTTAGGAGGTTGTTGCTTGAGGTTTGGAGATTGGATTGCGGATTCTTTATGGGTTTTAAAAGAGCTTCGCAGTGGTATAGCATGCATGGTAATCCGAGCAACTTTGGGAATTTGCTATTTTTAGTAAATACCATTTCTAGCAGTGGTTCGGTTGGCTTCGGTATAGTTGGTTCTCTTCTTCAGTCAGTTCAGATGGTATTTTGAATTTTGGCCTTTGGATGCATTTTTTAGAGAAATAAGTTAAGTTGATTTAAATAATGTTATATTTTAATGTTATGTTTTCTCATTAACCCCTTGGCCTAGCTTTATCACTTTATGTTGTTTTAAAAAGGGGGACTTCAAGTGTGGTTATCTCATCAGGAGATAATTTATATTTTCTAAGGCCAAATTAAATGTT
Organism: Sequoia sempervirens; assembly: GCA_007258455.2. Lineage (NCBI taxonomy): Eukaryota > Viridiplantae > Streptophyta > Pinopsida > Cupressales > Cupressaceae > Sequoia > Sequoia sempervirens. Next base: position 110,998,179 of record VDFB02000015.1, read on the forward strand.
GGAGAAGTGGGACGCCTACTTGAAGGAAAGATTAATTTTAATAAAGGTGAAATATTTGCCTTATGAAAAAGGACGCCATCTTTGGAGGGAAAAGAGATGAAGTCAAATTTGAATTTGGGCACCCTTCTTGAAGCTTCTAGAGGATTCTTCTCAACTCTTTATAAGATAGCCTCTACTCTTCATTTTGGATCTCTTGTCTACCATATCATTATACTGTTGGATTGTTTTCAAGCACCAGGATTGTTTTCAGGCACCAGCTTCGAGGAAAGCATACCTCCTAGCATTGGCTCATCTTCTTGCTTGAGAGATAGCAACTAGTTGAGATAATAGTTTGAAATGGAGTCCTTTGCATTTGTAGTTGAGTTACTTGCATTTGTAGTTCAATTTCTAGCATGTTAGTGAAGTTTTGGTGTTGCTGGTTTTATGTAGCTGATTGTAAGTTTCATTCACAAATCAAAAAATAAAAATAATATCATTTAGGGTGTTTCACCATTGTGGTTTATTGCTAGGGGCAACCCATTGTGCAAATTTGCAGAATTTTTGGAGGCTTCCTTGATTTTATCTACAGCAAGTCACCCTTCCTAGGGCCGTACCACTTCAAGTAGCATTAGGAGTTGTGCAAAGAAATAAATACGGGGTTGTGTGTGAGTTTTCATCATTGGAAAAGGGGCGCCATCTTTCCTAGGGTCTATTGCATTCAGTTTCATGTATTTTGGGTGTGTGGAGAGACTTGTGAGCATTTTAGTGCATTCTGAGGTTGCTGGTTGTCATATTTTAGTTGTCGGTTTGTCATATCAGGATTAGGAGAATCATCATTTGGGCTAGGATTGAGTGTTGGAGGTCATTTTAAGCATTTGAGAGATAGTATTTACAATTGCAGCTTGTTATGTTTCACTAATGCAGTATACTTGTAGGATATTATCTTTATTGTAAGGTTGTTCAGTAGTACTGTCAGTCAATGTTACTATCTTGCTAAGTCATTGTACTTTCTAGTTGCAAAATCTCATGGATCCTCTCACCATATGCCCACCACTCCTTGGCGCATTTCTTGGTTAGAGTTACTTTCCAGTCAAGTAGCTCATAGGGATCCTCTAACCATATGCTCGCCACTCCTCGGCGCATTTCTTGGTTAGAGTTACTTTCAGTTCAGCATGCATAAGATCCTCTGACCATATGCTCATCTTTCCTAGACGCATTTCTTGGTTAGAGTTCCCTTCAGTTCAGCATTAAATCAGATCCTCTGACCACATGCTTGCTCATCTTGGGCACATTCTTGTTTAGAGTTGCTTCTGCATCGTTTTGGTTTTGAAGCTAACCTTAACGGGTGAGTGTTGCTTTGTAATTACATTTGAAAAACAAAAAAAAATTGTCTAGCTCATTACAGAGGCTGCAACTAGTTCAGATCTGGTGGATCCTACTATGTACAGGCAGCTGATTGGATCATTGATGTATCTAGTCAATACTAGACCATATATTTGCCATGCAGTGAGTGCACTTAGTCAGTTCATGTGTGAACCAAGGAAAATACATCTAGTTGCAGCAAAGTATATCCTGAGATACTTGCATGGCACAGTTGGATATGTTGATGTTATTAGCAGCATCGGGCTACTTCTTCCAATGATCTCCTTGTGATAAATTAAATTATAGCCTATGGCTATTTAATTTATATGTTATCGATTTAATTGAAGAAGCACAATGTTTGATTATTATATTTGATTAATGGAATGTTATGAATTATATGAAGAGACACGAAATTCTAAAAGAGGCCGACCTCTTGTCTAGACGCGATTTCTTTGGAGGGGCGCATCCTTCTTGCTGGGCCGACTTGTGTCTTTGAAAGGTCACATCTCCTCTCATCATGGTGTATATATACTTGAAGAAGTCTCTTGTTTGATCATTCAGATTTCATCCTAGTTCGTCCATAATCTAAGTGTCGAGTTCCTTCGGAATTTAAAAGATCCTGACATTGCTTTGAAGATTATGATATCGGGACATTGAGTATTAGACGTCTCTACATGCTCAATGTTGTCAAGGTTGAAGCCATGAGGTGACTTCATTCAACCTGAAAAACTCTGTCGTCAATCCTTAAATTCATTGTGCCATTGTGAGGCATTTATCATTCAAGTGTTATTGGGGAGAAGTCATATCCGTCGATTCAAAGATTTTGTGCTATTCTCTCAAGAAATTGAAGCTTTAGAGAATTACCGACTTTGCAAGTGACATATGAGATGGTGTAAGCGATTTTTACCAAGCCATGCTGGGAGCGGTTGAACACCAGTTTCTATTAAGTCTACATATAGGTATTGGCTCTGCATCGAGATTACTAAGTATGCAATTCAAATATCCCACTGTTGGAAAACTCATGAAATCCGAGATTTCCCAGATCTGTCTGCCTAGTGATTTATGTCTTCAATACTAGGGCATCTGGGAAGTATCTTCCTTCATTTCTGAGCGCTCATATTTCTCTAGAGTATTCAGCAATATTTGAAGAAGTATTATTTAATGTGATAGCTATAAGGAAATCTCATGCCGGTTTATATATGGGAATCATGAGATCACAATGGGAAAGATCATGATTTACTGTTCTATATCACCAAGCTCTAACAGTACTAAGATTGGACTTGTGTAATCAGCAAGTGCAGTATCATTGCCAATCGGGTTTCTTCTGTCAACCATAATCATGTAGATGTCGAATAACTTATTTTGTTGGACATCAATGGTCTTTACGACCTTGCAGTCAAAAGCTCATCCTGTTGACAAATCAAGCTGCTAATGGATGATGTTTGAGTTCGATGGCTGCAACCAAATGATTTCATCAAAATAAGTATTCTTGTGTTTATACTTTTGAAATCTAGGGTAAAAATTCAGTTTGCTAAGTTGTGCAAATCTAACATTGGTTATATATGTTTCGCTAGGATAAGATAAGATAATTGAATGATATTTTGTGTTGTCTGGTCATCGAGTTTATGCAGATTAGATGATGATCCTACACAATGTTCCAGTCCCGTGAAAATTTCAACTCCAATGTTGTGTGATTAGTTGCAATCGAAGTCAAGAGTCTACATTGAGAGCAGCAGCGATTGATGCCACTGTAAAGGGTGGAGAGAGCAGATATTGTGATCGCTGATATCGATCCCTCAATTTCTGTGTACAAAATTTTTGCTTCATTAAGATAAGTACAGCATGGTTGAAAAAAAAAAATGTTCATGAATTGTTGTATAGTTATTAATTCATGCTATAACAATGAGAGAGTAAATCATGTATGCTTCTAGCAGTAGTATTTCTCTTTGAAATAGTTGAGTTATATGAACTATTAGTAATCTCTTATTAATGTGCATTAGGATGGACCAAGAGATTGCTTTCAAGAGAAAAGTATGGAGACACTGCTTGCAGCCATAAGTCTAAGTGAATGACTGAAGAAATCTCTTCGAAGAGGAAGAATTAACCTTCAGAGTGAGTTTTATGGCTTGCTGAGAACAAATAAGGGTTGCAATGTTGCAAGGCCATATGCTAAATCCTTGAAGTACCTCTTCAATAGTTGAGATCGGAATTGCTCGAGTCAGTCAACCTGGATTTAACATTGGTTGAGTGATCTGGGATGAGATTGAAGAGGACAGCTTTGAATCTCTACAAAGGTGTGCGTTGGAAACCATTTCTCTAAGGCAAGCGTTGCAAGCAATCTTCGACAATGAGGTCAGAAGGTTGATGCAAGTACTTAAAGATTCAAAGGGAGCCTATTGAACCTAAAGAAGATAGGAAGTATACTTAAGAGGTTTGGTATGATGAATTGTAAATCCATGTCCACACCTATGGAGACCAACCTACATAAGTTGAAGGAGGTTGCAGCTAGTTCAAACATGGTGGATCTAACGATGTACAGGCAGTTGATCGGATCTGTGCACTTAGTTCATGTGTGAACCAAGTCAGGTACATCTTGTTGCAACGAAACATATCCTGAGATACTTGCGTGGCACAGTTGGGTATGGGTTGAGATATTCTTCAGATGTTAACTTGGAGCTGCATGGATATACTATTTCTAATTGGGCAGGTAGTGTCACTGATCGGAAGAGCACCTCTGGATGTTGCTTACATTTGGGATCTGCTATGATTGCCTAGTGCAGCAGGAAGCAGTCATATGTAGCATTGAGTACAGCAAAGGCAGAGTATATTGCAGCTTGTGTGGCAGCTCAGGAAGCAACGTGGCTTCATAAGCTCCTTGCAGGATTGTTTGGACAATCAATGGAGCCTACTATCATTCATTGCGATAACTAGAGCTGTGTGAAGCTTTTTGTCAATCTTGTGTTTCATGACAGAACCAAGCATGTTGAGATCAAATACCATTATATCAAAGATATGGTATTGAGGAAAGCTATACAGTTGAGATATATCAGCACTGATGAGCAGTCGGCAGACATTCTCACCAAGCCTCTCTCCAAGATAAAGTGTGTACTTTCGAGATAAGCTTGGTATGGTAGAGAATCCAGCCCTAACCGAGGAGTCTCAATATCAGTGATCCTCCTTAATGAGTTCTTCTCTGTGAGAGAAGTTTGAGGTGAAATCCCTTGTTAATGAGTTCTTCTCAATAAGAGAAGTTTGAGGTGAAATCCCTTGATTCCACCCTCTAGGAGAGCCATGGTGGATGTCATGTGCGTGACTCCATGATAGCATCACGTGAGAGAGTCTGTGATGATTTTTTCTTGTACTTGTTTGTCACCCTCTAGGAGAGCCATGGTGAAAGTCATGTTGAGGTGACAACATCACGCAAGTGATGAACACTTGTGCATACCATATATGGTTGTAGCCATTATGGTTGATATCATGTTGAGGTGATATCTGATATCACGATGAGGTGATATCTCTCTTTTCCACATATGGTTGTAGCCATTGTGGTAGACATCATGATGAGGTGATAAGTCTTGTGTAGCTAGAAGTATCATCCCTAGCTGAGAGGAACTGTTGATGTTATTAGCAGCATCGGGCTGCTTCTTCCAGCGATCTCCTTACTTGTGATAAATTAAATTTATAGCCTATGGCTATTTAATTTATATGTTATCAATTTAATTGAAGAGGCGCAATGTTTCATTATTATATTTAATTAATGGAATGGTACGAATTAAATGAAGACACGAAATTCTAAAAGAGGCTGACCTCTTGTATAGACGTGATTTCTTTGAGGGGCGCATCCCTCTTGTTGGGCTGACTTGTGTCTTTGAAAGGTCATGTCTCCTCTCATCATGGTGTATATATACTTGAAGAAGTCTCTTGTTTGATCATTCAAATTTCATCCTAGTTCGTTCTCCATCACATGTGCGAGTTCTTCTCAAGGCAGAGTCCAATATTATTAGAGGCTGAGTTTTTTCATCAGCAAATTGTCTTCTTGTATTGTTGTGTTGCATCATTCATTGGTCCTTGTATTTGGGCCTGCACATCACCCTCTTGTAAGGAGATCATTATTGTATTGATTCAATATATAAGAGATATATTGTTGTTGGGTTTTTCTCCCTCAAGAGGGTTTTCCCAGGGTATCAACTGTGTTATTGTCTCTGATTTTGAATTAATTTTTTGTACATTACATCTAATCATAAAACTAACAAGATATGGCTTGAGGTATTCTTCTAATGTGGACTTGGAGCTACTTGGATATACTGATTCCGATTGGGCAAGGTGTCACTAATCAGAAGAGGACCTCTGGATGTTGTTTTAGTTTGGGGTCTGTGATGATCTCTTGGTGTAGCAGGAAGCACTCTTTAGTGGCACTGAGCACCGCAGAGGTCGAGTATATTACAGCTTGTGTGGCAGCTCGAGAAGCAGTGTGGCTTCGGAAACTCCTTACCGGATTGTTTGGACAATCATGGGAGTCGACTATCATCCTTTGTGATAATCAAAGTTGTGAGAATCGTTCTGTCATTCCAGTGTTTCATGACAGAACTAAACATGTTGAGATCAAATACCACTATATCAAAGATATAGTCTTGAGGAAAGCAATTCAGTTGATGTATATCAGCACTGATGAGCAGACAACAGTCATTCTCACCAAGCCTCTCTCCAGGATAAAGTTTGTGTACTTTCGAGACAAGCTTGGTATGGTGGAGAATCAAGCCCTAGCTAAGAAGGAGTCTCAGTATCAGTGATCCTCCTTAATGCATTTCTCTTTGAAAGAGATTTGAGGTGCAAGCCCTTGATAATGCATTTCTCTTTGAGATTTGAGGTGAAAGCCCTTGTTTCCACCTTCTGGAGAGCCATGGTGGATGTCATGTGTGTGACTCCATGACAACATCACGTGAGAGAGTCTATGATGATTTTCTTGTACTTATGTTTTCACCCTCTGGGAGAGCCATGGTGAAAGTCACGATGAGGTGACAACATCACGTTGAGTGATGAGCACATGTACATACCATACATGGGTGTAGCTAGGATGGTTGATATCACAATGAGGTGATATCTTTCTTTTCCATACATGAGTGTAGCCATGATGGTTGATTTCATAGTGAGGCAATATCTCTTCTTTCCACACATGGGAGTAGCCATTGTGGTTGACATCACGATGAGGTGATGTGTATTATGCAGCTGGAAGTATTTCTCCCTAGCTAAGAGGGAGTGTTGATGTTTAGCAGCTTCGGGCTCATTCTTCCAACCTCTTGTGATTACATTTATTTGTGATAATTAATGTGAAGGGGCACTTCACATGGCAACAATGTAATTCTCATTTTGGCCGACCTTCATTGTACTTTCATCTTGGCCGACCTTCATTGTAATTCATAGTTATTATTTGTAATTATCCTTTTCTTATACGGCCGACCTAGTTCTTGAAGAGGTGTGACTGTAATGTCCCCTTTTTCATGAGCACTGGCGTTTGGAGGAATTAGCCTATTTTCGGCTCTCGTAGGCTAATGAGGCATGGTGAGAGAGTCATCTGGCAGTCTTTGGGTGATTACTTGGCTCAGTACTTGGTTGGAGTAAGGTTTTCCATCATATATTATTATTGTTTCTATTTATGGAAACCTTATTTTATAATTTGATGTTGAGATGCACTTTATTAATAATATAATATTTTAATATTTTATAAAGTGCAAAATAATTAAAAAAGGGGATATTGGAATCTTCTAGAAGTCAAAGAGATAATATTATTTTATTGAGGCCGACCTCTAGAGGAAAAAGCATAAATAGACCTTGAGGTCTCCCTATTGAGGCAGGCAGATTTGATGTTGATGATTGTTGATTTCTTGAGTATTTGTGGAGCCAAGTGGTCTGCAGATAATCAATTTGTCTTTGGGAACGAAAACTCCCATTGATAGCAATTTTGAGGGTGTGAAATATCACCTGAATTATTGCAGATTGGAGGTGATATTTCAGTCACTTCATTAGGGCAAAAATTGTGGCTAAGAGCCAAGTTTGCATGATTCGATTGGAGTCATTGTTGAAGACATTTTGCATTGGTGAAGTCTTCATCTCATTGGTTCGATTTGCTTTTATCAGACATACCAGCATTCTGATGTATTTATCAGTCATGGCGGCTAGCATGTTGACATCACAATTTTGATCATAGCTCTCTCTCCTTGGTTCGATTTCACTTCCTAGCTTGGACGCACATCTCATGAGGGCTTAGTGATGATATTTGATGCATGTTGGAAGGCATAGGAGTGGAGATTAATTTTATATAAATTATTTTAATCAAAACAGGGGCGGCAGCTAGAGAGCCACGATTTGGGCACTTGAGGTGGTTATTTACTGTGGAGTTGCATTGCAATTCATCTACTCTCTAAGGCGACTTCATATACCAGCAGATGCATCTCACTTATGAGGATATAGGGTTGGCATTTGGTGCTGATAAGCCGACTTGAAGGTTGTATAAATCCAAGATTAATATTCAGCTTGTGAGACAGGGGCGGCATGAAAGAGGCTGCGATTTTCATCTTGGGAGGAACTTAAATGCAAATAAAATTCTGAAGCTTGGTCAGGGAGTAAAGGAGCCAGGCGCTGCAATCTTGGAGGCTGAACAAACTCTACTAAGGAGAATCGAGTTTTTATGTGCAAGCAGCCGCAATTTCCAAGTTTAATCAGATTTTGTAATTGCTTTCAGTCTGGTACTTCAAACAGTAGGTTGCATTGTAATCTTCATGTTAAATATAGTTGCATTGTTAGTAGCTACAGTTGTAAGAGCTCATTACCATCGACGTTGTGGAAAGGGATATTTACTTTATCATAGCATACAGAAGAAAATTATAAATCTGACTGTAGTAGTTTCATATCAGATCTGATAAATCATTGTGTTTCGAATATAATGCCAAGTGTCTTGGCATTCTCATGTTGATTTGTATTGGTAGATTGCATTCCAAATAAGATACCAGCATTTGGGAAACCCTACATGATTGTCTTATGCATTTTAGTCTCAGTTGTAACAGCTTAATAGAATGTCTGTCAAGTGTTTGACAAAATGCCAATAGGCTGTAGGTGCATGTTTCTAGAGGAAGAAACATATCAGTGCATTCTAAATGATCATAATTAGTCATTGATGCATTTAGACGTTAGTTCAAGCATTGCAACATTGATATTATAAGCATTTGGAACACTTTAAAGTCATTTTTAAGCAAGCATATCAAACTGTAACATCAGACCAGCAAGTTGGGAGATTGTATGTGAATTGTTTGACAAAATTTCTTGAGCCTTCAATCAAAAGTTTTCAATCAGATTTGAGCAGGCTCATTACAATGGTATCAGAGCTGGTTTATGAAGTGTTTGACAAAATTTCAAGGGCAGCAAAAGCGAGTTTTTGAGTCAGTTTGGGCTAGGCTCATTACAGCGACCTCTCTATTGATATGTATTTATATGAGGTCATTTCCACGCATTTTGGACATCAAGCAAGTTCGATTCCTTCCTACAAGCAAGTGTGAATTCTATCGAGAGCAGCTCCTTCTATCAAGTGTGAATTTCTTCTAGTGCAGATTGCAAATCCATTGAAGAGCAGATTTGTGTTCAAGGAAGAGCAGATTGTTCGTTGTTATTGCAGCCATTGTTGGTGCTGAATATTGGCCTTGTGTGTGGCCTCATTGTAAAGAGACTTGTTGTCATTACTTATATATATAAGAGATATATTTGTTGTTGGGTTTTTCTCCCTCAAGTGGAGGATTTTCCCAGGGTATATCTTGTATTATTGTGTCTGATCTTGAATTAAATTTCTGTGCATTAAATCTGATCATAAAAGCAACACAATGATCTTCAATAACATTCTTATTCGTTGTAATGGAGTCTTTCTTGAAACTAAATTGTACTGCATGCAAGCATCAAGGAAAGATTGTAAAAGCCTAAGGCACACTAAGCATCTTAACTTGTGTATCTTTATGTTTTAACTCTACCCAAGGAAGTCCTGTATGCTCCCATGCCACAAGAATTGCAGCTTGGAGGAAAAGTATGTACATAATCCAAAGACAATCAAAACTGCGGAAAATATTCCAATAGGAGCGTTGCTCTACAAAAACTCTCTTTCCTACCTTCTATTTTCGCAGCATTCCTCTGAACCTATGGAATCCAACCTCATGATATTGTTCAGTATCAGGCAGAAGAATAAAATTACTATTCAGTTTAAGCGGCCATCCCAGCTGTTCAATGCACCTACTAGTCCAAACATTTTCATTGATATCACCATAATTTCTCAAGGCTGAATGAGGTTCCTTACCACCATGGCTTGCTTCTGCCTCCAATAATTAAAATCGAACCTGAAGATATATTTCAAACTATTAAAATTGCTGCCAAGATGCTCCCGTGTTTGAAATTTGATAAAATCTGATCAGGCATTCCTAAACCTGGCTCTGATACCATGTTAGTTTTAGATCAGATTTAGTAGAAAAGGAAACATAGAACAATGATCACAGAATTTATCCTGGGAAAACCCTCCTACTCGAGGGAGAAAAACCTAGGAAGATATTCTCTTATAAATCAGAATAAATAAGTGCAGAAATAGCACTCAAAATCAGGCCCTAGCAAGGCCAAATCTCATACAATGAATTTGCACTTGAAGATAGTGTGATTTCCTTGAATACACAAAATAATACCACTTCTCCTTGAAGCAAATCTGCTTCACCTGATAGTGAACCTGCTACTGAAGAAATTCGAATTGCAATAGAATGATTTGATAATAAAATGTGGAGACTCTATCTCCCTTATATAGCAAGCTAGGCGACATCCCTTCTAGGACCGACCTAGAAAAATACAATATTTGTTTATAATGCAAAGGCTGACCTGCCTTGAATTAATTATCTTTAAGAGAAAATATCTCCTGCCGCTACAAAACACTAACACAAGGAAGATTACTATCTCTAAAGAGGTTTTCTCTCCAAGTTGGGAAGTATTGGGTCTCTCAAAAGGGAAGAGTTCAGCTAATGAGGGAGACTCACACTTTAAAGGTTGTTGATCACTTTAGTATGATAAAGATATTGGCACATTTGCAATGCTATGTATATTGGCCAAATATAGAAGTCAACATTGAAAGATTCATAAGGGAATGTGTTTTGTGTAGAAGTAGTAAGCCTTGAAAACCAAAGTTGGGTTTGGGTATGCCATAAAATTGTGGATCCTCTTGAGAAGAAGAAATGCAATAATAGACAGATTTGATATACTTGGTGTAAAAACCAAGCCCTAGGAAAAACAGTTTACTCAAGGCTTGATAGATTTTATGCTAATAAATATCTTTTCTCTTTTGAGTATAGTAGTGATAGTAACCATGTTCAAGTGATTCCCTCTACCATGTTTGATCATTCTCCAATTAAAACCTCTATTAAGATTGTGAACAATATTTAGGAGGACCCTAGTATCAAGAATCAATTGTTTAAGCTTAAAGTTTCTATGCTAAAGGATAAAGATTGTCTTGACAGCATCTCAGTGTTAGAAACATTAAAAAAACCTATTTTTGGACAAAGTTCTTTTAAAAGGTGGGGCAACTTATTATTTGTTTGGATTCTTGGAATAATCTCTTGAAAATGGTGGTGAAGAAGAAGGCTTTAGACAAAAGGAGGATAGAAAAGAATCACGAGGAGAAACTCCTTGAGTTAAAAAGAAGGATGCAAAATAATATAGATGATAAGGATATTCATGATAATCTTTTGAGTACTAAGCATATTGAGATGCTTCCAAAACTATACAAATCAAGGTACTAATTTCTTTTTATTTTTTTTGGTAAACGCTATTGACTGGAGTTTTGAACCAGTGAGGCCACAAACAGGGGACCTCATCCCCAGCAAAGATGTCCTACAACAGCCACTTCTGTGAGCACGGCAGCTCGGTGAGGGCACAAAGCCCACCAGCCCACCAGCCCAGCAAGGGAGTGGACCTCAGGCCCGATGGCCTGGCCCAAACACCAAGGGTCAAGTATGAAGACTAGAACCGCAAAGTGGCCCCAAACTCCAATGCCACCATACAACACTCCAAACTGGGCAACAAGTTTGTAGACAAATCAAGGTACTAAAATTAACGCCAAATTAAATTCATTAAAAGAGGGTGGCAATGGAAGAATTAAGTATTTCTTCAATATTCTAAAATCCAAACAAATTAAAGAGAAGATTGACCCTAGTAATATAGGTGATTCAAGGAATAGTGATCTTTTGACTATGAATGATTCTTTTCAAAAGTTTATCGCAACTTTTTTTTCTATTAAAGATGATGGGAAAAGTGTTGTTGCAAAAGATTTTTGTAAGAAAATTATTCCTAAAAAGGCTATTGACAAATATGCTATAGAAATTAGTAAGGATCTCTCAAAGGATTAAATCATTAGAACCATTAATTCCTTTGGTATTGGTAAATCCCCTAGGATAGATGGCCTCCCTATTGAATTTTATAAAGCCAATTGTGATTCGATTGCATAGGATCTTTTGGAGGTTTATGAAGAAGCATTTGAAAAGGGGTCTCTTGGTTATAATACTAGAAGGGGTGTGATCAAATTTTTACCTAAAGAAGGTGATAAGTCTCTTATCAAGAATTGGAGACCTATATCCTTGCTTAATGTATCTTACAAAATCCTTGCTAAGCTCTTATCTCTCAAATTAACTAAAATTTTGTCTAAAGATGTTTCAATTTCTCAAACCAGATTTATTGAAGGTAGATAAATCTTGGAAAATTTGATAACTAGCTCAGAGAGTTTGAACAAGGCCAGATACTTTGGGCAAAATGTCAGTATGTTACTCTTAGACTTTGAAAAAGTTATGACAAGGCTGAGTTGGCTTTTGCGATTAATGTTATGGAAGCTTTTCATTTTCCTAACAATTTCTATAAGTGGGTTAAGATTCTTTTCAAAGATATCTTTACCAAAAATGACATCAATGAGTCTTTGATTGACCCATTCTCTCTGCTACGATTCAAAAAGGAAGGGCTGTCCCTTAACTCTTGCTTTAATTCTTCTTGCTATGTAGTAACACCCTTGATTTTTATTTTATTTTTTAGGATTGTTTCATAGAATAAGACGGAGATGCAGAATATGTTTGTTTCAAGTTTCAATCGTCATGTTTGTTGCATACATTGAATAACATTGCATTAAAAGAGAATGAACATTTATTTGCATCAAATCATATTGAACACCATTACAAATCAGATTTGCATTATACTAACAAACTGAAATCAGACTTGCAGAAATTATTGCAGACCTGATTACAAAGCCAAAATGTGTACTTTCGGACCTTCAGATGATCAACAAACTTCTCCAAACTCTTCCAAATAACTTAGAGCCAACAACCAATCAATGCAGATTTAATACATAGGAAAACCCACACCCAAAAAGTGCAGATTTGTGTGACAGAAAAACCCACATGTCCAAAGAAGAATAGAGCTTCCCTTGAAGGCAATTTGCCTTAGAAAATTCAATCCATCAAACCCACATGTGATGGCTCAAAAGATGGCGCCCAGCAGAGAGGAATGTAATGAAAAAGTACCCAAAATGATATTCAGCAGTCCCTCTGAGTTATGAGCAAACCTTTGTTTTCTAGTATCCCAGAAAAAGCACACCAGCACACCAAGGAAGCATCTAATCACCACCAAACTTCAACAGCACTCCAAGAAAGCTCACATCACACTAGTAACTAGACACCCATATCAGAAAACTCCATAAATCTTCAAACTTATCAATTTTAAACACTCCAAAATATTCACCAAACTCCTAATAATAAAACACAAAACTTACTCTTCAAAATACCCTAAAATCTTCATCACTAAAACTCCAATACTGAAAGCTTGTGAAAACAATAGTGAGCCCTGAGATAGAATCACTCCAACCAGCTAGGGTGGATGTTTCACCACCAAAACCAGCAACCAAGAAGAGGGTTTCCATCCTCAACTAGCAAAAGAAGAACTCCCTGAGCTCATTCTAGTAGCATCTTCTTAAGTTGTCAAAACATGCATGACCAAATGAGAGCTCAAACTCATATTTATAAAGTGAGGGAAGAATTAGGGCAACCTGAATTTGAAATTGAATATTTTTCTCTCATTTCACTTTATCAAATGACATGAAATTACCCTAAGAGGGGGCGTTTAAATTTTTGCCTCCAAAACTTCACTTTTCATTTTTTTTTAAATTAGAATTTAAGTGCCAACTAGGCGTCCCACCTTATGAGGCATAACATTAGCCTAAAAAAATGACAAATAACCCCCCTTTTAGGTGCCACACAAGGAGAAACACTGGCCCTCTTTTATAAATGTCACCTTACTAGGCCAAGGGGTACACTTCATGAACCTACGCCCCCCTCACATAAGTTATAAGGCAACATTATAAAATTAAAAACTTAGGTGATAATAATCAAATATTAATCCATCCACCATTAAAACTCACCAAGGCCATAATTCGAAAGTAGTGTACTAACTGAAAGAAGAATAGAGGTTAGACCATGTGCTAAAAACAGCACTTACTAAAAATAGCAATTTGCTAAAAATAGTGAGTCTAATCTCCCAATCCAACCAAATCAAAGCCCAACTGAAACTTACTAAAAATAGTAAGTTACTAAAAATAGCCATTTTGTTGGAAAGGACCCAAAAAACCCACAAAAGCTCACTGGTAACCTCAATTTACTCCTCAAACATGCTGACACGAACCAAAAAGGTCAACGACAAATGCACTACTAGAGAACCTGAAAAGGGGACATTACATTCTATGGATTCCTTGCATTTTATTTAAAAACTGATTTGATTAGACCTCGTGTCAAAGGTATTTTTTACCTGATAATAATGAGTTGCTTAATGGATAGTTTGCAAATGACACTGCTCTTTTTGTAATAATGTTTTGAATATACTCAAATTGTTTTGTAAGGCTTCTAGTGCTAAAATCTCTAATAAGTCTATTATTTTGAGTTGGGATGACTCGCCTCCTACTTGCCTTAACAGTAGGGATCAACAGTGCAGAGGTTTCAAGAAGATTGTTAGATATCTTGGCTTTGCATTCTCTATAGACCCATCCTTGAAAGAAATGTGGAAGTGGATGTTCAAAAAAATTGGGAATAAGAATACTAAGTGGCAAGCTCATCTTCTTTCGTTGGTGAGTAGAGTGCAAGTGTGTCAAAATGTTTTGGCTTCCTATAGCATTTATTACTCTTTTTTTTGGTTATTTGGCAGTTATCAAATTGATAAGATTCAAAAAATGCTTAGGGACTTTTTGTGGTCTAATGAAAAAGTGAAAAAGTAAAGACATGATGTTTGTTAGTTTTGGTGTTGTCTATCTAAACACTTGGGGAGTCTTGGGCTCAAAGACCTTAAATTGCATGAGATTTCTCTATGTGAAATGAATCTTGAAAGTCTTTGATGGTAATGAACTATGGAAAGTGTATGTTAGAAATAATATTGCTCTTTCCATGCCTAAGAAAGGTAAAAATTGGACTGCTCTACATCCCCATGATTTGTAAATGGGGAAATTTTCAGTCAAATGTTCTTAGCAACATTTGAAGGGCTTGGGAAAGTTGCAAATACCTTGTGAAGTATAAGTATACATTTTCTAGATCTGAAAGTATTTTCATTGCCTATAGCTGTATCTAGTGGAACATGCGTTGGAAGAATAAACCTCTTGCTCTTAGTCAAGGTTTTTCTGCAAAGCAAATGGGCCTTTAAGGCCATTAATGATTTTAAATATAATTATATAAACGGTAGGGTTAAAGGCTTGGGAAATTTTGCAAGCTGAATTCAACATTGCTAATTATCAAAAGAGATCTTATTCTGTTCTGAAAAAAGCCTTCTACAGGGTAAGTTTCCTATCTCTTTGAAACTGAAGACTGAAATTTAGGAGAATTTTAAGTGGTAAAATAGTTCTATTTTTTGATAAAATGTCTACGAAGAAGCTTTACATTCTCCTCATTGAAAAATGTTTGGTCATGTGTGGTTGAGCCTATATAACTTTAAATGGTTGCTTCTTTTTAAGAAGCTTTTTGTTAATGTTGAGCTGACCTCTTTGGGTATTCCTGTCAATACCTATAGTTTTTGTAACAAAGTTGAAACTATTGAGCATCTTTCTTTGATTGCATTTGTTCCTACCAATTATGGTCTTCATTTTTAGGTGATTATTTAAGGTGGGATGTCAATGAGGGTTTTACATGGCATAAAATTCTTTCTGCTCATGTTAATTTCTTTTCAAAAGATCTCAATAGGTTCTAGCTGGTCTTAACTAATGAAATTCTTTAGCATATCTAGAATATCAAGAATGAAGAGGTCTTCCAGGGCAAAAGAAGATACCTTATTAAATCACATGGTGAGGTCACCCTTCTTATATTCTAATGCAGGGCTCTATGATCCTCAAGATTCTAAAAGATAAGTTCCTGATCTCTCTAGAGGAAGGACTCACTTTAGTGTACAGAAAGGAGGTGAATGATTATTCCTGGCTGTAGGACAGAAGCAAGTTTGAACAATTATTTTTGGTAAATTGAAATTATATATGTCTTGCATCTCTACATTATCCAAGTACCCATTCTACAGAAAAATTTTAAAATGATCTACCAATATTTGTTCTCATCTCTTCTACCAGTACCAATCCTCATCTCTTGGTAACTAAGTTAATAATATAATGAACATGGTGAATACCTTATCATATGAATATTTGAAATTTCTTATTTTTTAATTTTCCTTATTCTTTTAATTGTCATCCACAGTCATCCCCTAAAAACTGGTATCCGAAAAATATAACACCCCATACCCTCCCATCCCCACCCTCTCCCCATCCTAAAATCTTAGTGAAACATAGGATATTTTTAGATGCTTATATCATAATTCAAGGTCTGTGCTTGTGAATGCTGATATGTAGTCTATTTAAATGATTTAACTGATATATAGGTTATGAAATAATTATAACACCAATCTAGATGTGGATAATGAGATTGAATTAAATGTTATTTTTGATATAAAATTTAATGAAAGTGTGATAATAAATATGATGAAGAATTTAATACAAGTGTTACTGACTTTTATATTGAACGAAATGCAGGTTTTGATCTAGGAATGTGCTATTAATTGTGTTGACAAGCTGTTTTAGTGTATGCAGTTGTTTCAGAATACTGTGCTATATGAAATATGCTTGTGTCTGCATGTGTTTTACTTAAAAGTGTTGCTAAGTGTGCACAATTTACAGGTTTGCCAAACTAGAAAATGGAAAATTGTTGAGCACCAAATTGCCCATATCGCTCCACTCCTCACAATAATGAGACATTGATTGTGTACGGACCTGTCATACTAGCTGGTGTTGGCCATGTGTGGCTAGGAACCATTTTTCCTAACCATGTTTTATTTTCCTACAAGCTGGTGTTGGTCATGTGTGACTAGGAACCATTTTTACTAACCATGTTTTATTTTCCTAAATGTAAAAGCCTTTTGTTTACATGTTTATTATTGTTGGTAAGAATTTATTTTGGTATTATTGTATGTATTTATTTTCATCTGTATTTGTGAATTTCAGATTTGGGAATGTTTACTTCTACAGTTCAGAAATAAACAAAGTAAAGTAAATAGAGTTATTCATGTAGAATCAAACAACTGTCTTTCATTTATCAAACCTCTTCATACAAAATTGGGATCAGGAACTTCTTGCACAATGTGGTCCCTTGTCTTGACTAGAAGGAAGTATTTAAACTTGCCGACAGTTGCTAAGGAATTCCCAACTGTTGGCAACTATCCAAAAGAACTCCACCCAACCGACCAATCTTAACTGTTCTTGTCAATTGTACAATATAACAAAAGTAAACTAATATCTAATTTAACTATCTACATCATCCCCCCCTAAAAGAAAAGTTGTCTTCCAAATAACAGAAAGTAGACTAAACATGACTATGACTAATGGGCTGGGTGAGAATACATCCTTCGTTGCTAAGATACAAAAGATGAAGAAGTAGAGTGTGTAGAAGCTGACTGACGCAATCTATAAACCTCCTCCATCCATTGCTTCAATTCATGTGATGCCATGAGTTCTCTTTCTCATGAAACCATCTAAACAGCCTTTAATTGAGATTTAGCTTTCTCATTTGCAAGCTTCAATTCCGCAATTTCCCTATTCTTCTCAACCAATTGTGTGTCTCTATCTACAATGTCTCGGTCTTTTTGAGCAATGACCCTCTCCTTGTTGTCCACCTTTATTTTCTCGGACTCAATGGGGAGTGTTTGTTGAGCCAACTCAGTTTGAAACTTCTGACTTTGTTCATCCAATTCCTATCTTAGCTTTTGAGAAACTAAATAGACTCTTCAATGCGGGCTTCAATGTTCCAATGAGTGCCTATTTCTCTCTGTAATAGGAGATAGAAGGAGCGGAATTTGGACTCAATAGAGCATAAGGCTCCCAATACTTGACCATCCAAGCCTCCAAAGGAAGAGGCAATTCATGTAGGATGCCAAGACGATGTCATCTCTGACATCTCAGTAGTGGGCCAACCATGAGACAAAAATATCTTTGTAAAGTTTTAATGGCGCTCTCCCTTAATAAAGCGTTGATTATGTTGAGCTTCCTATAGGACCAAGGAAGAATGGATACTGTCCAATTTGTGAACCATATCTACCACCTCACTCATGATGTAGGCCATAGACTCCAAATCCTAAATGTATCATTGAATACTCCCCAATGGATCACTAGGATCAAGTTTGGCAAGCTATATAGTAACTTCCTCATCCCTATATTGAGTCAGGCTTGGCAATTCCTCATGCAACGATGAGTCAACCTGCAATTTTGGGGATTTGCCTTCTCGCAATGCCGCAATATTTGCCTCCAACTATGGTAAATCGCCCTTTCGTCTCAGTAAACTACCCTCTAGCTCATGTAGATCTCTCTTTGGTTGTTGTGGAGCTACCTCTGGCTGCTCCTTTTCTATGGAGTACTCTCATGAGAACCCCTAGTAAACTCAACCATGTATCAATCTAGTTTGATGTATCTTTTGGAAGCTCAATCAATGTAGTATTTGGAGAGAGCTCTAGAAGTGGAGTGTCGAAGGGAGATGTAGCCACTTCAATTGTTTCAACTTCCTCATCTTCATCGCCATTGCCTCCGTCTATAGGTTCATCTTCAGAATAGGAGTTTGTTTGTCTATTTTTTCTCTTCCATAGGATTGTTTTAGCTTCCTCACCTTTACCTATTGTCAAGAGACTTCCATCTAAAAATAGATGGCAAAGGGGGATCAAACATTGGGTCTAGTTTGACCCTTCTCGATGCAACTGCCTATCGTATCATATAAATGGTTGTGCTTCAAAGACAAAAATTCTTGAATACAAGCTGATAGAATTTCTACTCAAATAAAAAATCACTCCTTTGTTGAGTCCAACCATACACTTGATCATCAAAATCAGCAAAAATAATGCCCATGTCGACCCCATTCATCTACTACAAATGAGGTCCAATATACACTTCCATTGTTTCTTTGCCAAGTAGTCTTTTTGCAAGCCTTAATTACTTTTTCTCTAGACGTTTGTCTATTCTTAGGGAGTAAGGTTATCTCGATAGAGTAACTAAAGCTACTTCCTTTTGGCTTTGGCTGATATTTGTGGAGGGTTTAGATAATGAAATGCCCAAAAATGGAATACCAAAGACCCAATGAAAGTCCTTTAGAGTATATGTAGTAGTCACTGCGGAGCCCATGTACTGTATAATAAGACTTTTGTGTTTTCCAACCATAATTGGCAACCATGCTTATTCCTTGAAGTTAAAGTAAGGAATTTGTATTATTTCATCTACCTATTCATCTTGCGGTGCAACCTTTAACAAATGGTCTTCTAGACTCTATTCATCCACCATAATCGGCATTCAGGGGTTGTCAAACTTTCCTAGGTTAGTGACTCCATTACGTTAGCTTCTTTATTTGTTTGCTCCTGATGATTCCTCTTCCCTTTGGCCTTTGCCAATGTCAAAATTTTAGGGCTGCATACTGAACTACCTTAGGTTGTACTTTTTGAAGCTAGTTTTTTCCTTTTCCAACCATCATCAATGAAAATTGAATTTTGAACTATGATGTATCGGGAAACAAATTTGTTTAACTCACATTTAATTTAGTATTACTTCGTTCACTTGCACAATTATAACAACTAATTTGAAGAATTTCCCTTCGATCTTGAAAAACTAGAACTATTGAATCTACCCTACTAAACACCTAACCATGCATGCTACTAATAGATTGTGGTTGTGAATAGATTGTACAATGAGGTGATTGCAAGTGACAATAAACTATACAACAAGGTGGTCTTATAGGTAATATGGTTCATATGGAAAACACTAGAGGTTGGATGACAAAATTTGTGGGCAATACAATGGAATTTGTGAGAAATAGTATGATGGATTTTGCAAATGATATGGACATATGACAATGAGCAATGAAACTTACATGGCGTACGATAAGTGATGCAACTTGGGGGATCGTACAACATTTTTGAACTGTACAGATAGATGGAAACTAGATTATACAGCATAAGTGAATCATATGGCAGAGTGAATGAGGAATAAGTCGTACATTAATGTTTGCAAAGAGACTAGTGACTATACGGCAATAAAGGGGGGTACAAGCAAGGGGAGACTAGAGCATATGAAAAGAGTGATATGACATATAGTTGGGGTTAGGCAAAACTGTACAATGCACAACATATGAACAAGATGTATGGCAGAAAATAATACAAAACAACATATGGCAAAAGTTAGTCAGGGTTGACCAATGGCAAAAAATTAATGTAGAGGAAATCCTACAATTGAATGGAGGGATCATACAAGGAAGGTCGTATGATGCAATATACGGGTTGTGTAGAGGTCGTACAATGTGGGAAAGAGAAATTGGTGTACATCCTAGAGAGTGTACGGCAAGCCAAGGAGGAAAATGAAAACTAATTGTTTTGCAATCACTTTCAAGAATGAAGGTGTTTGATTTTTCACCTTTGAATTTATTTTCTTCCTTTGTAAAAAATTATTTATTTCTTCCTATATCAAATTTTCGTTTTTTAATTTTTCATATGTCCTCCCTTCTTGATAATTTTCTTTTTCTTTCTTCAGCTTCTGAATTTAATTCTTTTTGCAACTTGACCTTTGACATTTTTTTCCATAAATTGAATTTTTTCTTCAACCATTGCGAGTTTTACCATACCTTTATTAATGCTATTCTACCAAGAGTCAATAAATCATCAATCTGCTTGCTGCTGACACTAGGTAACTTCTTCACCCCGTATGAATGGACTGGTTGAGGGATTGTGTATGGTTCACCAAACTCCAGCTGTTCATGGTACAATGATGCATCAGATTTTTTTAAGTGTTGTTTTTCTGTGTATTCTCAAACTGTGATATTTCTATCAGGATTCAACCGTGTAGTTTTACGAGTCAAACTCATTGACCCATGTTTCATGAGCAGTGGTTCACAAGAACCCGTCTCTCATGATAGTGAATGGTCCACTTAGCACTCATTGCATCTAGGTGATGCTCACAGAGGTGAAGCAATGGGCCTTCCCAGGAGGTCACCCATCCCAGTACTACTCCAGCTCCAGCGCGCTTAACCATGGAGTTTTTCCCCAAAGTTAAGCCCACTTAGCTTGCAACCCCATTTGCAAAACTGCTTGATCATAACATAAGTGTTCCACCACAATGAAGCATTTTGCCATTGCGATGAGACAAAAACATTGAGCATTTTCTTCAATCGAACACATGTTTACTAATTTTCACTGATCAGACCCCAGAATATGGAGCATGTAACCTCCATTTGTCGAATATCAAATGCACATGTGTTTGGGCTATGGCACTTCCAATTATTTCTTCAGGCTTCTCCAAGATCTCCTTGGTTAATTCATTGTAGTCAGCTGCCTTCTAGTCTATCATATTCACAGCGATGTAGGCAGCATGTTGATGGAAGATGTTAAGAGTTTCCACAGCAGCTGTAGGGAGTTGTAAGACCTTGTAAATGACCTTTAAATTGCAGCAGAAAGAGTGCCCTAGATGTTGCACAACAATCCTAAGCCTGTTATGTGCTCTGAACTAGATGTTAATGACTTTCTATTGAAAGTGAAATTTTCCATGTGGCACTTTGCTGATTGTTAGGTTATTGGCTGACCATTCATAGGCCACAATTGTGAATTCTACTAAAACATGTGTGAATAGGGAGTGGTTCGCCAACCTAGCTCAACAAAGAAACATGCAACTATTAAGCTGAAAACATACATACATACACACACACACACACACACACACAAGTTGTGGAAAGAATGCCCTAGATGTTGCACAACAATGCTAAGCCTGTTATGTGCTCCAAACTAGATGTTAATGACTTTCTATTGAAAGTGAAATTTTCCATGTGGCACTTTGTTGATTGTTAGGTTATTGGCTGACCATTCATAGGCCACAATTGTGAATTCTACTAAAACATGTGTGAATAGGGAGTGATTCGCAAACCTAGGTCAACAAAGAAACATGCAACTATTAAGCTGAAAACATACATACATAAATACATACACACACACACACACACACACACACACAAGTTGTGGAAAGAATGCCCTAGATGTTGCACAACAATGCTAAGCCTGTTATGTGCTCTGAACTAGACGTTAATGACTTTCTATTGAAAGTGAAATTTTCCATGTGGCACTTTGCTGATTGTTAGGTTATTGGCTGACCATTCATAGGCCACAATTGTGAATTCTACTAAAACATGTGTGAATAGGCAGTGGTTCGCCAACCTAGCTCAACAAAGAAACATGCAACTATTAAGCTGAACACACACACACAGAGCTCAACAAAGAAACATGCAACTATTAAGCTCAACACGCACACGCACACACATATATATACATATATACATTTTTGGAGTTATTTTGTGAGTGTTTAGTTGTGAGCATTACTTGTGTCAAGAAGATCACCAATATAGGGAAAAGAAGGGGGCAACCGGAGGAAAAGATTCACGTTTGCATTAGAGTCAGAAGCAGAAATGTTATTTTTAATCATTTAATAAATACTGTAATCTGGATCAACTTATGTAGCCAGCAAAATACCTTTCGGCGAGCCTCATTTGCCAAGATATCATCATCTTTTAGGAAAACTGCAAGTTCTTCATCTTCATCGGCTTCTGCTTTTGCAGCAGCTGCACTTTTTGTTCTATGAATGTATTCTGCTTTACAATATTTGTTCCAAAAATCTATTTCACTCATCTGTATATGACAACTAGAATCAGCATTACTTGACACTACTTTCAAATTATTTTCTGACAATATAAGTCCATCTATTTATTTAGCCTAACTATTGTTGTACGCTCAATACAGAAATAGTTTTTCTATAAATAATCAATAGAAAAGAAGGTATCTCACCTTTTTGGGCACATTCATTAGAAAAGCACGATGCACAGCTGGTTTTTCAGCAAAGATCTGCAGCAAAAAATTCATCACATAAAAGCTTGACCTTCTAATGTATTCATAAATTTACTCAACCAAAACTAAAAAATTTAAAACTTCATGCAGAGTCACAGAGTCAGCACATTGACACAATCCATAGCAGAAATGAGATTAAAGAATGTTAACCTGAACCAGAGCAACATATAGGAAAGGAAAATACATATGTGTGTGTGTGTGTGCACACGCGCGCTTGAGTACAGATGAAAGCACTGAACAGAGAGCTTATAGGATAATATAAGCCAATATTTTCTGAAAAGAGAGCTTATAGGATAATATGTGCCAGTATTTTCTGAACAGAGAGCTTATAAGATAATATATGCCAATATTTTAGTACACAAAATCATGCACAAAAAATCCTACAATGAAAATACCATACATGAATATCAATATGGTTGGGAGCCTAGTTATTTGGAGACATGAAGTACAAGTACCAGTACAGGAACAGAGGTACCAATCAAATTTGGGTATGGAAATAAGTGTATAAAGACACAGATATATTACATATAGATTTACTCACCAGAAACGGTGGATACAACTGTACATTTACAGGGAAATGGTCCATGTTCCTATAATAGAGTTACTTTGTTCCTATAATAGAGTTACTTGGTAAATGGTAACTATGGTTGGGAGTTATACACACAGCAATTGGCAGGTTAGAACGCCAATTTTTTATTTGCCAAAACTTAAAGTCCATGATCATATAGATATTTCACAAGATAAAGCTAAAAGAACAGTTGTGACTCTGCTAGTGAAAGTCCAAATAATACTACTTACTCCTCTCCTACAATGTTCATTATTCTTTTTCAGTTTTTCTTATCTCAAAACAATTGAAATTTAAAAGACATTGTCACCATTTTTCAATTTATTCTTCCCATTCAGGACTTTTCAATCAACATTTAAAATATTAAAACCCACACAATCAGTTAACAAGAATGAAAATAACATGTATTCAACCATGCTACTAACTGCTTTATGTTGTTGTAAATGAAGTTCTTCTGTCACTATTCCCAGAATCCTGTGAAAGTTCTTAGGCAGAAATAAACCTGTTAAAGTTGTATGAAGTTGCTTTGACTTCAAATGTACTTTCCTGGCATCTACCATCATCTAAATCAAAATCCAATGGACTCCCATCTGTGGGATGATGGTGACAGATGCACAAATTTACAATTTGAGAACAATACACTCCCCTCCTCAATCATCCTATAAGAGAAATCCTCAGACTGAACAAAATCTTGGCTTGCTTCTAACTAGTTTCAGCCAAGAAATGAACACAGAAGTCTTCAGATTTCTTTTCCATCACACACATCCTAGAAAGAGGGCTGTTCTATAATTACTTGGCTACAAAAAATAGAGGTTTTCTCTTCGAAATTGACTTCAGATGCATCAAAGCTAATTGGTTGCCAGAATTCCAAATAAATTACAGCACTATTCAGGAGTGTAGCCTTGGCAGGAAGCATTCAGCATAAAACATACACGAAGCTATACTATACACCTGTTCTCCCATCTTTCTTTCTCATATGATATGGAAAAGGTGCATAAAATCTGTAAACATTACTTATGGTGTAGATTAAAGAAGAAATTTTCTATTTGCCCAGAGCTTGTAGAAACTTTCTTCCTGGATTTAAAGGTTTTCTTTTATTGTTTATAGCCCTCTCAGAGTTCACAAGATAGCAACAGGTGTCACCATCTCATTTCATGCTATTCCATGATTATTTTTAGCTCACCTTTGGCTTGCTTCCCTCAAAGTGAGCAAGGACATGCAAAATGGCTCCTGCTCACTTCATCTTTTCCTAGACCGGGTTTGTTTGTTTATCCTTGTTATTTCTCAAACTCATCGAGATTGCAACTTTAGTCGCAAACTTTTTACATGTTTCCACAAGTGTTTTCCATTTTCAACTGTCAAGTGACATTTTAAAGGGAAAGTGAGGAGGAAATAAATGTCCATATCATTGTTTGTTTTCCCATAGGATATTTTACAAAGGGTTTAATTTTAATCTTTACAGGATCTGTCTTTCAAGAAGGGATGAGATGTTGGCAAGTGTCACCACCACTTGTGCCTTTCCTAAGTGTTTCAAAAGCAATTTGTAAAGACTTTTCTTTCATTTGTTCTCAGGAGGAATAAAAGATGTGTGATGTCTTCTGGTCGCTTTTATTCATGAGAAAGTTTTGGTCTAAAGTTTATATGCTTGCAGTGCCTCCCCTCTCCACCTGGCTCGGCAAGTGACACATCATCCACTCAATCAATCTTTTCTTTTCCTCTTGAGTTTCCTTTCTTCCCTTGTTGCATGTAAGTGCACAAGGATTTGAAAGATGTCATGTTCTGGTTATCTTTTACCCTGGACAATTTCCCTTATGATAAATGTTTACCAAGGCATTTTCCTCCTACTCAAATTTGCAATGAAGCAACATGTATCACAATCTCACTCAATTTCTTCATTGTCATTTTGATCTTTGAGTTTATTTCTTAAATTAATGTTTCTATGACTGTTTATTTTAAGTCCCAGCATGCTAAAATATTTCTTCTGGGTGGATTTGCACTCACTATTTTTCCTAAATTGTTTTATTCAATCCAGAATTTATTTACCTTTGGTTCAAGGTCCACTATAGTTCATATTTAAACTGAACACTGTAAAGAGATTAAGCGTGATTTATTTTTCCTAAATGAAGATTTGTTCACAAAAAGCAAGAAGTGTCTGGCCAGAAATCAAAGATCTATTGAAGTGCTTGTGGCAATTTTAAGAGCTCAAAAAATAAAGGACAGAAATAAAATTCAAATTCCAAAAACAATTGTTGCACTTTCATAACATAAAATAAAAGACGAAATGACTGACAAACCATGAGAAAGTTCAAGAGACACAGTCATGGCCGTTTCAGAAACTTGAAGAGACATAGTTACAACCATTTGGTTCACATTTCTTATTCCAATTTGTATTTTGACCCTATAAATGTTACCAGAATAGAAGATGAGGTAGTAGGATGCGGAATTTGTAAATGGAGACAGTTTTGTGGAAAGAAACAGAAGTAGATTCAGATTTTCAAGCAAAGGAGCTTTGTTATTCTACAATCACTGGTGATAATTTTTTCATGTATTTTTTTTACTAATAGACTTACATCTCTGCTATGGTTGTGTAATAAGTAAGAATTACATTCAATTCAGTGTTTTGTGTGTTATTATTGATTATAGGCTTATAGCATATTTGAGCCTTTGATATTTTTGTGCCTCCATAATTAAGAATTCAATTAAAATGTTTACTTTGTGGCTCTATTATTTCTTTACATTTGAGTCTCTGCTATTTGTGAGGAATTAGTTTGTCAATCTATTTTATTAGTAAGTGTTTTGTTTGAGCCTATGTTTTCTAATCCTTGGCAAATGTTGGTAATATGTGCCCAATAAGGCACTGAAATGAGAGGGTTTTTAACCTCTTACAGTATCCAATGTTACATCCCTCACATTGAGACTATATGTTTGGTTATGTATTTCAAATACAATGTTTGTTGCAAGTAACTGCTTTCATGTGATTATGACATTGAGAATGCAATAGTTGTTCTTTTATCATAACTGAAATGTTAATGAACTTTTTACTTTGCCAGTGAATTTATTTTTCACATGAAGTTGAATGAGATCATGAGATTAAATTTAAATGCATATTATTAAGCCGTTGAGAACGATCTAACCATAATCCTTGTCAGTGGATGCAAGATTGCCGACGCCACGAGGGAAAGGGAAATATCATTAGGGAGAGGGCGTGGTTAACAATGGATCAATTTTATCATCTAACCTCGAGTCAATGTAAAACAATGGTGTTGACGTCATGACCTTGGCCAAAAGTAATTTAATATAATAATTATTGCTAAATAAGTTAAATCGAATTATTAATTAGAAAACTCCATTTGGAATTGAGCGAACCCATTTCTTAATTATATATTAGGAAATTGCAAAGGGAATAAAATATTAAAATATCATTAGTAGATAAAAATAATGCCATCGAACTAAATATGAAATATTAGAAAGGCTTAAAAATCGGAAATGAATTAATTTGAATTGTCGTTGATAGTCTTTTTGTCATCTCTCCTTCGAGCCTCGAATGGAAACGGCCAAGATGGGGTAACCATGCAGCCGCGGGCTCTTGAAGTCTGGAAAGGAGGTATCTTTGAGGATTCTCTTCTTCATTGAGGACATTGCATTTTTCCGGGGGAAAACTTCCTTACTTCATTCGCATCTCTGGCTTTTGATGTCCTTCTTTCCTGATACCACTTTTCTTTTACCATAAACATACCACTCTTAGTCGAGCCAAGAATTCTTTGTTCCTTACTTCTTTGGGCGATCTACTCGTTTGGAGGAAACTTCTTCCTGAATCTTCCGCACCCAATCTATAGTGTTTTGCATTGTTTATCCTCATATTCTTTTTACAAACGTGAAAGCTTGTCTGGCATACAGGTTTCTAGTTTCGAGTAGCTTTTCACTTCCAGGTCCATGTCTGAAACAACTTCCGTCTAGAAGGGATGAGGGTTGCAGTGATGCACGGTTTAATCTTGGCAAGAATTGAAGTTCTCTTTCAGGCTTCAGGCCCACATCTTCAGGCACGTATAGGGATCCATCACTTTGTCAAAGACTTATCATTGTTAGTCCTTTGTTTAATTTGTGAACATCATGGTGAAATATAGAAATCCGTTGTGTTCTTGTTGAAGAATCTTATGGTAGTCTGATCATGCTATTTTTTGAACATGCCGATGGGATACATTTTGTCCTCTTAGAGTCTATATGAATGATGAGTTGCCTTCGAATTATTCATTCTTGAATCAAGCCGACCCTGCTTAATAAATTGTGTTTTCAATAATGCCCAGTAGCTTATCATTGCTTGGGTCTAAACTAGTGTTCCACGGAGTTTCGAGGACAGGGACGGGGGCACAGCGGGGGACATGTTTCCAGGATAGGAGACGGGGGGGCCTAAGTTTGGGGACGGTAGGGGGATAGTGGGGGGACGGTGGCGGGGGGGGCGGCAGGGAGGTGGCGCTGAAATACATATAGTACTTGAAAAATTAGTTATAAAAAGATGTATAACAATATAATTATATAATTGTAGAAGCCTAAGGAATAAGTAAAGTTAACACATATAAACAAAACTTAAAACTTAGAAGTTTAAACAAAATTACACATTGCAATGATATATCTTATGATTTCATTGAACTAGTGAACCATGGAACATTGAAAATTAAAATGAAAATATAGACATTGGAAAATGCAACAAGAACTAGATGTTTCATAATTTGAATTTCATAATCATGATTCATGAATCATAATTACAATCAAGTATCACTATATCATCAATGTTCAAACTTCAAACTTCAATAAAGTCAAATGATTGATTTTAAAAAATTAATTTAATTAAACATAAAACTTAAACTTTAATTTGTTTTTTAATTTTTTGACGAAAATCAATGCATTTTCAAGGTGACGTCTTAGAGTTTCCTTGGGTGGAGGGGACATCTGGAAGTCTCCCAGAAGTTTCCCTGGAGTCTCCCATGGGAAACGTCTCCCTCCAGGGGGAGACTTCGGGGGGACGGTGGGGGGACGTGGAGACGGCGAGGGGACATTTCCTAGGCGTCTCCCCGTCTCGGAAACGTCCCCATCTTCGAAACGGGTGGTTTTTCCGAGGGGATGCATCCTCGTGGAACACTGGTCTAAACAAAAGTCTCTGGCTCTTTGTTATTAAATAAGAAAATATTTTCAAACCAAGATATGGTAATATAAAACCTTGAGATTAAATAGTATCTTTTCCTCATTGATGTATCAAACCCTGAGCTAAGAGGTGTTGATAATGAAACCGGACATCGTGAATTAGACCTTGAACTAAGAATAACTTGAGCAGAGAAAAGATAAAGAGTTTCTCCCTTGATGCAAGAAAATATATACTCAAGATTTCCTAGAAGGAAATATTGTTTTGAGTCTTTTATTCTCCTTCTCGTCTTTGTAATATCAATAACCCACGGGTAGGGTTACTTCCTTCTTATGTGCTTGATTTGCCTGAGAACTATTCTATTATCAAATATTTTAAAGGGATTGTCATAATCTATTCTTTTCACCAAACCTACGTAGATTGTATCTTAAACTGAATAAGTGTTATAAATTGAGTCTTGGGAATATAAACACCTATGGTTAAGATTTAACCTTGAACTAAGAGAAAAATGATAATAAACCAGATGTTGCAAGAATAAAAACTTGATCTGAGTATATCATGTCGAGCAAGGGTGAGAGTGCTAACGGCACAGGAGTGCCAGAGATATCGGCACAAGAATGCTAATAATATTAAAATCCTTGGCCAAGGTATGATGCCAGTTAGGCATTAGTCAGCTATCATGAACCAAATATACTTCTGGTCAGAATGATCCTTCTGGTTAGGAGGTACCTACAAGAAGGATCGACCAGAGGTATAGGTCCATGACACCAAGCTCAGAAGGGCATGATGCTAATTTGATCCATGTTGATTACCCTCGTGAAGGGTCGGGTTCTTCAGTTGAAGAAACTCAGGGGACCAGTAGGTCTTGGCTGGGCAGAAAAGCCCTTGATGATGTTTCCCTTTCTCTCAATGATAAAGTTGTTCAAGCAATTCACCATGATGATGATGTCAAACTGTAATCCCAAGTACATGCATTTGTCAATTACGATTACTATCAATGTTGCAATAGATATTATTTCTTTAAAGTTAATTGTATGTATGTAAAAGTCTGCAGTTGATTAGTTAGACTGTTATTTGATTCATTCAACTGAAATAAAAGATCTGAAATTAGTTAATGAACATAAAGGAGTTATTTCTTTCCTTCAATTCGTTAATTGTTAAAATGGGAATCCTAGATGGGTTACATAGTTAGTTATTGTCGGATGAAATTTGGCAGTTAGTTTCCATTTCTTAAACCATAGAATGACAGCTTTTACATTTGTTCATAGCTTTAGTAATTGTTCGTTACTTTCTGGAAGCAAAAGAAAAGTAGTTATTATCCTTTTCTAATTTTCTGTTATATGTTTACAGTTAATAGTTTTCCTTTCAGCTGAAAATGAAAGCTTAAAAGTTAGTTGATGAATTGTATGATGTAACGACATCAGAATTGTCTTCCTTTCCGTCTAGCTGCAAAGGAAGCCCTAGTTTGGCAGTTATTTAGTTACTGAACTTCTGTGAAATGGTTGGTGAAACAAGTTTTTCAATTCAACTGAAACTAGAAGCTTAAAAGTTAGTTGAAAATTTAAATTGATTCAGTTGAAATCGATTTGGAGACTCTTGAATGAAAACAAATTAGTTGAACTTCGGCTGAACTGGTAGTTGGTTTACAACTTTAAACTGTGGATCAAGTAGAGTGTTACATCCAGTGTGACAGCACTGGGCAAAAATTCTCAACCCAGCATAGAAGAAAATGATCAAGGACAACAAAGTCTTTATGTCCGACTATGCTAGTGGGGAATGAAAAGTGGAATAGAACTTGCATGTTCTAACTACCTATAAAACTTCCCCGCAATAAGTAGCATCCTTACACCCTCTCATCTCATCCAGCGCCAAATATTCTTAGGGATGCCTTCAAAGTAGTTATGAAGACAATTTAAACCAGGGAAAGAAACATACAGCGCCAAATATTCTTAGGGATGTCTTCTAATCCTCGAGTACCAACATTTGCCAACACCACAATGAAATAAGGATACCAGCCCAACCCAATCAATAAGGATAGTAATTGTTCTTAAGCACCAATCAGTAAGGATACCAGCCCAACCCAACAGGTGAGCTCTCCATGTCAAAGAAAATATCTTCTTACAAATCCAAATATGCTTCTCCATTTTCTTGCTCTAAAAATTGGACTTCTCAATTACACTGGCTGAGAATTCACTAGTCCCACATGTAGAGTTGAATAGATGCCACAAGGACAAGAGGTTTTATTGTTTACATACTCAAAGCAGATCACCAGCACTAAGAAATTTTCATTCTCCTTCCTATAAGAGAATGCTAGGCCATGTAGAGAAGAAAGATTAGGCACCACTTGAAACTTAAAACTTAAGAGACTTATAGCAGAATATCATCCACTGAACCAATCAATTCCTTCTATCTCCAGCACTCATCACAGAAATGGGAAGGCTTTTCACATAGTCCAAAATTAAAATGGCTGTCATTATTTCTTGCACAGACAAAACAGAATGTGGCACCCATTGACCAACAAAATGCTAGGAGGCCTTTCTGGCCCTATCACCAATAGGGAACCCAGCTTTGATGCTGCCAGAAATGGAAAGCCTCATGGGCATTTTTCTCTTGCTACCTTCCATTATGCTTTTACATATGCATCCTCTAGGGGTACCAGCAAGACCCATTCACATGGCTCGTTAACTCAGATGAAGAGCAGAGCCAATATTAATTTTAAGGAACCACCGTTTCACCTCCTGGACTTGCTTTCTTTATTTCACAAAAATCCCCACCTCAGCCACTTGGAGGGGACCCTTAGCTTCCTATTCACAAAGATCCCAGGAATTAAACTTACCCTTTCCCTTATTGGAAACTCCTTAGGATATTACCCCCTCAACAAACCAGCGTCATTGCCGACAAAGGAATTGAATGACCTGCTGAGCACAAAAGAAAAGGAATTATCAAATAGAGAGATGTCCCAGAAAATTAAGCGTCTGATGCAAGCTTTAATGATGCAAGGGCATATAGAAACGCACCCCAAAGCAGAGATGCATTGACACAGATTATGGTGTCAGATACAAAAACATCTATTTCAAAAGGAGTCCTAGTATAAATACGGCTAGACATGACATTCACATAATGATAAAACACATTTATATATCAAAATATAGGACATAAAACAATTTAACACATATATATATTAGCTACTAGTATTAATATTTAAATACATCTATCTAAAACACACCGAGAAATATCAGTCTTGTGTTATTTTATTTTACTTTCAAACTATTTGACAATTATTTTATTCTATTTACATGTTTACTGACAAGCTAATTTTTTTTTACTTAATAGGTATTTTTTTATTTAAGAGTCATTTCATTTTTCTTTAGAATTATTTAAGAATTATTATATTTTATTGACAATTGTTTACTTTATTTTTATTTGATGAGCTATGTTTATTTAGTTCAGATTTATTTTATTTTACTTTACAACTATTTAAGAATTATTTTATTTTATTTACATTGTTTACTTTATTTTTATCTGAAGAGCTATTTTTATTTATTTACAGGTTATTTTAGTTTATTTTTATAACTCATTTTTATATTGTTTTTATTTATTTAAGAGTTATTTTATTGTATTTTATTTATTATAAGAATTATTTTATAGTTTTAATTTTGTTTTTACATATATGTCAGGTGTGTATGTTATAGTTCATTTTATGTACACACTCACAACATGACGCTCCATTGATGCCATTGTAGAATGCCTCTGAGCAAAATAAAAGAATATTTTAATTACTAGATAAGTAATATAGGATCATTGTTACTATATCCCACAATACATCCATAGAATCACATGCTAACATTACATTTAGGATAATTAAGACCAAGGTAAGGCAAGTTGGGCGCTGGGCTGGGTCGTGGGGATAGCCTTGAGTCAACAAAAATAAATATCTTATTTTGAAATAATTAAACATATAAAATTTTACATGTTATACTAAACTGGCATAAATATCTTATATACATCTATTTTTCCGAGAGATATCAATCCTGAGGTGTCTATACTTATCTATCTCAATATTTTAGTTAGATGCATTTAAGATATCTATGCTAGTTTAAAATATACATTTTATTTTTACTACATATATCTTCATCATTTGAAGCTATTATGAATTAATCTATATTGAAATTTGTATGGTTGTGAGCACTCCTTCAACTTACTCACATTAATATATATATTTTCTTTACAAGATTTATATGAATACTATTTATTAATATCTATCTGAACTACACATACACATATAAATATAAATAAGGTAAACAATAAATAAGTATAGATATATACTTATAGACATTATTTATTTCAAGGTTTACTTGAGAGCTATTTTAATTTTCAAAAATAATGTAATAAATCATAAGAATTAAGCTCAAGTTTTAAATAAGGAATGAAAATACTTTTACTTCAAGTATTATTTTATTTTCTATATGATATCATTTTGAAAATGACACAAGAACTACTTATTTTAATATTTACTAAAGAATTATTTTAGATATTATTTATTTTGAAGAGTTACATTTTATTTCACTTAACAATTGTTTTTATTTAATAAGAAATCATTTATAGTATGTTTATTACTAAATTTTAATAAATTGACATGTAAATGAGTGTCAAATAAATTTCGGGATTTTTGTTAACACACTCATGCTATTACAATCCACCCCTTGCTACCACTGTAGCTACACATCACAGCATAATTCTAATATTATTTAATGTTGAATTTTTTAATATTTAATATTGATTATTTACCATCTAAGCTACATACATAGTAACTAAAGACTCAAATTACTTATTATTATAAAAAAAATATTTAGGCTCAAGACTATAATTTATCTATCCAATTCATCCAATATATGCACATCATAAACACATGAGTACCAAATAAAGGAATGGGACACTAATCACAGGATGAAAAATGCAGAAATGGCACAATAATCACAGGAAGAATGAAATATGCAGGAACGGATAATTAGACAAATACAGGTCTAAGCCGAAATGGAAAATCTGAAATCATATAGAGGAAAGTATATTATGGTCAAACATGTAGTGATTTTCAAAATAAACCAATGGAACTTCACTGCTTGAATCACTCCGTTGCTTGTTACTTCAACATCACATTGTTGCTGGTCTCAAAATTCAACTGTCATTGTTTATTTAACTTTTTCAAGGGCTTTCTTATGGTTGTTTATAGTTTCACAGTTTTTTTTTAAATCATTTATTTTAGGTTTTCTAACTCACGACTCTGGATAGATCTTTGGAGGCCCAAGTACCATATCCAGCCATATCTGATATGGTCCATAGTAGGGCAATCATTTAGATATGAGTTGATACAGTTTCCAGGCTTGGCACAGGAATACACATTCCTGTAAATGGGGTTATCCCATATCCTACACCCTGAACCAAAGATATCAAAATGCCCATGATATGTAAGGAGTTGGCGCAGTACAAAGGGAACTAGTTGGACTTTCTCAATAAAGAACTAAGGCCAACACACCCACCTCTACTGAAGTAGCTGAAACTCCAAATAAGGACATACCTGTGGACTTTCTTGCCCTAGTCCTAAAGAGTCAATGAAACCCCCGCCCCTTGTGCTTTATGTGAAAAAACCAGATTTCTTGGAATTTCTTTCAAATGTTGTACTTCTGTTTTGTATATGCAGTCATCTCCTCTACCGATTTCAGTTGGGTGCTAGTGGGACATATGGCCTCTTGGTTTCTAGTCTATATTCTCTTCTTTCTTGCTACAATTTTCTATGGTATAACTTGCCACCTTACCAAAAATATAGAATTTACAATGTGCGGTTAATATTTATACAGAATTCAAATTTTGCTTACAAGTTTTGAACCAACATCAATTGGAAATAGGTGCACTTTCTTTCATCTAAAGTCTAAGATAATCCAGAATTACAATCAATGAAATTGAAAATCAGTTTCATAATAAAACATGGGAAAATAACATTAACAATGGAAACAAAGGCAGCTGTATTGACCAATTTTGAACTGCACAACATTGACAAGAAAGCAGAAACTTTATTACCTGATGAATTATCTCTGGTGTGAGGTTGAATGTCACTCTGTTAGTCTGCAAAAGCAACCAATCATAAAGAAAGAAAAAAATTCAGAGCTAAATTTATGGTTAGAACTCCCTGTAAAAAGGTTCATCAAGGAGATTCTGCTTATACCACAGCTGTAGAATTTATGACAAGCAAACATGCCAACTATACTTATAATAAGAAACAATGGCAAGTCATTTTCTTCTAGGACATTGAAAAAATTTATTCATTATTTTTCAAATAGAAATGTTGAGTGAAATCTAACATGATGTATTTACAATAATAATAGTAGCAATGTAGATCATTTCCTTTATACCAAAAATGTTACAGTGGATTAAAAAAATGCAGCTCAAATAAATTGATATGCGAAGATTGCAAAAATATAACAATCACAGAAGCATATTGAAAGCAAAGATTATACACGACCGTCAGTCATTGGTCGGACATCTGCAAGCATTGCACTTTTTAATCCAGTCCGTTGCTTTGCAATTGTGAGCGATTCTTCCTCTAGCATATTCTGCACCACAAACGCCTTTGTCATTCTCCAGTGGGAACACACCTGTTCAATAAAACTTGACCTAAAAGAAATGCCCATTAATCCAAAATAAAAATCGGCTCTCAAGATAAGACAATCTAAAAGCCATTCATGATAATATAAGTTAATTTTGTGTACTGCAACACAACGATAAAAAATAACAGACACACACAAATGTTCAAACTTTCATGTTCCAAACCTTTCTTGTAGCCCAAAATTCAGCTTCTGTGATAACACCACCAAAAACAAGTTCTTTGTGCAATTTCTGCAACTCGCTGTCAAAAGAAGTATTAATCCCAATTGTAACAAATCACAAAGCCCTCATCAGATTCAGTGAACAATGGGAAAGTAACGATAATCTTTATTGCCTTCTGAAATTTAAAAT
Source organism: Sequoia sempervirens (assembly GCA_007258455.2). Taxonomy (NCBI): domain Eukaryota; kingdom Viridiplantae; phylum Streptophyta; class Pinopsida; order Cupressales; family Cupressaceae; genus Sequoia; species Sequoia sempervirens. Next base: position 111,033,704 of record VDFB02000015.1, read on the forward strand.
TCATGAATAAAACAGTACAAAACGTTATGATTTCAACTTGTCAGAAAGGAAATAAATATTATTCTTTAAATACATTTTATGAATAGTACAAAGCTCCAGGAATCATATGTACTCCTCATAACAACAGTTAGTTTCAATTAAGCATCCAAATCTAAATGCTTTCACTCCCAACAAATGAACATATAAATGCAATGAGCATACTTGTAATTTAGCCATTTATATATATCCTACAACCTAGAAGAGCTTAGTCTCAAAATAAACACAATAATAGGCTCAGTTATTTTGTAGGAGAACAAAAGTTCATTGGGGGAGTGCAAAGGCCCTTTCTCAAAATCCATCAAAACAAAGCAGTACGTTCATTAGGGAGTGCATGCCACATTTCAGAGAGTTTTGAAATAAGTTTCTTGGAAATTTCTAATCAGAAAATGAGGTGTTGAAGCACTAGGGAACTTTGCAAAGCTCGAAATAAAACACATTTGCATGGCTAAAAGGTAAGAATGGAAGCACTAGTGTAAGTTGTCACCAAGCAAGATCCATCTAGACCAGAAATGTCAGATAAAATTCTACAAGAGCTTCCACATTGTGAAAGTAGAAGGTGGTATGATTCAGAAATTTGAATTACTAGCTAATACCATCCACAAAGATAAATGCAAAAAAGAGAATACACAAATGTACAAATTCATGCAAATATTAACATAGCTCTTCTCCAAACTCAATATGGATCAACAAAATTAAGTGTTTATATGATAATGTGTAAGAGAACTGAAATCTATATGTTAGGAAATTTAAAATCAATTCTTGCAGATTAAAAACTGTCAACCAGAGTGCCAGTACAAAAAGTCAGTACCAAACAAAAGTGCAGAGAATAATTCCAATTACTAGAGGATGTCAAGTCACCTGTCCTCGCTAAGTAACTTCATCCTGCGTTCCATTTCTTCCTTACTGAGTTGCCCACCATGGACAGCTGTTGAGGCCGGTTCAGACCTCTGAGAGGCACCTACTGTACTTTGTCCATCAGTGACTGGAGGCTGATACTTTGCAAGAATATTAGCTGCCCATTAAAGTAGGAAAATAATCAATCAATTCACAGGCTTAACCATTACCATATTACTACATAACTTGCAAGTCACTACAAAATTCTCAAAGGAATTGGGTTTGCATCAGTGTGAAATAAACAAGAGTAAAACCCAATCCAAGAAGCTATAGTTTATTCCCCAAGCAACTGTCAGTGAGTGTTGCCTCTTATGTACTGTTGGAAAAAAGTAAGCTCCAAATGTTTTTATGGTGAAAGCTACAACCATACATATCATTAAAGATAAAAGGAAATTTGCATACAGATAGAAAGAATTAAAACTTGATGTAATCTGCATTGTCCAGCCTATCTCTGCCAGAGTTAGTACCTTCTTACTTTCTTAAACCCCAAAATCTTTACACCATGTTCAGTCTTAACTACCATTTACAGTGCTTTATCTTACTACATCTGCACCCTCACACTAAGCATGTGATAAAATCCTCTTGTTTAAGGAAAAAAAGAGAACAAGATAGATAGATAATTGGTTTAATTGGTTAAGGAAATTGTTATAATAAAGGAAGTCATGGAGAAGTTAAGGACCGGTGATTTGCTCATGGTAATGAGGAAACTCTTATGTTACTAATGTCCATGAATGACCAGAAACAGATCAAAGGGACTGGAATGTATAGCAGCTATAATAGCAAGGGAAAAGGGCAAGAGCCATGAAGCAAAAGGAACAAAAAAAATGAGAATAATTGAAACATGGGGGTTAACCTAAAAGTATTAACCCCCAAACCAGTACAATTGTAATTATAAAATATAAATAGAAAAGTGAGGAGAGAATCCCACAAAACAATAGAAACAAAAGAATAACACCCTAAATATGTGTGTGTGTGTACAGATGGCAGGAAACCAAAACCCCTCATGTTTTACCAATCAGCTCCACATTAGAGGAGGCAACGATGTTATTCTTGATCATTGTAGGAGTAACAAGTCCAAGTCTGAGAATGCTCAACAGGGAAAGTCCTGGGCTAAGGGGTTGAGCTGGACAATCCTATGAGGCAACTGATTTCGTGCAGGACCTCTCCCAACATTCAAAGCCATAGAACTGTTCAAAGTACAAAAAAAGCTGATGATGTGAACTTACCCCTCAAGTTCGTGATTTGACTATTTTTCAGTGACTTGTGGATTAGGATTACCTTCCCAACAAAACAGAATTGAACCAAGTATGTGCTGTACATGTGAATTTCACTGGGCCACCTACTTCTAGCCAACAACAGCAACTGTGCTCTGAGAAGTTTCCTGCATTAGATGCCAAGGTTGTGGGGCCCTGCCTTCCTCTATGTTCTTTGTCGACTTTCCTTACTAGATCAAAGTTTTGAATTCTATTCGTTGTAATTACATGCAAGAACATCAATCATAAATAGAGGTGAAAATTATGTTTATGAAAGATTACAATGGAGAAAAGTTGTATATATTGAAAGTAGAATTCCAAATTTATAATTGTGCTCAGATGCAATGGCTTGACAATTGTATATGCAACTAGTGAAGCATGGGGTGGATCGCACTCCACAGTTTTAGTATTTTATTTTTATTGAATAGAGCAAGGGGCAGTGTGCATTCCACAGTGTTAGTATTTTATTGAATAGAGGAAGGAGTGCATTGCATCCATATTTTTTATCGTATTCGTTGTATTTGCTGATGTCTCAATACATTATAATAAAAGACAAGTTGCCTCTACCAAAACAGGTTTTTCCCTCATTGAGTTTCCAAGGTAAAAACCTAGTGTTCACTTTATTTTTCATTGTCTTTCTTTTCTCTCTTGGCTATCTTTTTGTACTTAAATACCAATGTACATATTTCTTAATTCTTAATTTCTACAAGCATAGAACACTCCTCCTCCTCCATGCCCCTTTGATTTGTTTTCAATGGAAGCCTGCCCTTTTGTATTATATGGTAAGATCTGTTCATTTGATGTGAGACTTTATGATCTTTTTTTCCAGTTGAGAATGTGAAATCTTTTTGTCAAGTTCTTAATGGTACAATGAATTTATTAGACCTTAACCTCTGGCCTTTTGGTATCCAAGATGACACTTATATCTAACTTTTGTCTCAAATTATGTGGTGGTGGCTACTAGTTGTGTGCCCAAGCTTCAGCCCACAACACAAATATGTAATTGAGGATTTTCATGCACATCCAAAATAAATCCCTCTTTAACCTATCAAAATATAAAGCATTTAAAAAAAGTAATAAGATCAAAAAGGACAACACACAAATGTTTCCTTGTCTCTAGATCACCTTTCAGCCCAAGCCAGATTTCTACACTAAGCATTTCTTACAAGTTGTAGAGGGGACCTGTTGTGACCTTTTCACACATCGCCCCATCGCCAATAGGGACCCCCAGTTGTCTGCTCGTTTTTAGGGTTTCGTCTCCTTGCAACGGTTCCATTAAGTCACCTTATTGAGAATTCCAGGTCAGTTTGTCGAGAGTCACCCAAGCCAAGTCAATAATCCATGCTTGAATTAGTGCGTAGACGTCATGGAAGCGCTCAAAAGGCCCAGGAAACGAAGATCGCCTGTGAATTCGGCCAATTTTGAGACTTCCTACTTTTTAGGAAATTTTGCTTTTTCGCTTTTTCATTTTTGGCATTTTTGGACCAAACGGGGTTCCCTATTTTTTAGGGTTTTGCTATTTTCTATTTTTAGAAAGTTTCTATTTTTAGAAAATTTCTATATTTGGAAAGGTCTCGAATTTCAAATATCCACTAAGAAGTTCGAAAAACTCGATAGAACTCTTAAAAAATCAAAGAAAAAATCGAAAAATCATTGAAAAATCTGAAAAAGCAAGCAAAAAAGCATGAAAAATCAGACCAAAAAGCATCAAATTCTGAAAAAATCAGTTCAAAATCAATCAGACCTGAGGCAAAATCACAGAAAATCAACTCAAAAAGAATGAAATTCATGAGAAATCTGGCTAAGTCTGAGAAGTTCGCCACCATGAAGCTAGTCCTTGAAATGTGGGACGAAGGAAGGAATGTCTGGAAGCTTGTGAAGTCTGCCAGCTTGAAGGAAGGAATGTCCAAGACTCTCTAAAGTCCACCTTGCAATGTCCTAGCATCCTTGGAAGTCCGCCAGCCTCAAGAAGGAAGTGTCAAAGACTCTCTAAAGTCCGCCATGCTTGTCCAAAGAGCTTAGGAAGTCCGCCATACACTTGAAAGGAAGTGCCAAGAAGTTAGAAAGTCCGCCTTGACTTGGAAGAGGTTGGCAAGAGGTCAAAGAAGTCCGCCATACACTTGCCAATAGGTTGGAAAGTCCGCCTAGGCACATGGGAGAGAAAAAAATCAAAAATTTCACTAAGTATTGGTGCCTAGTAAGGAAAATTTCGAAAATTTGCCTAAGTGTATGAGCCTAAAAAGGTGGAGAATCGAAAATTTTGGCTAAGTATTGTAACATTTCCAAGAGATGAAGTGTTAAGGTAAGTGCTAAAAAGTTTGGAAGTCCGCCATGTTCAAAGAGATGATGTCCAAGACCATAGAAAGTCCACCCTCACCTTGTCCAAGTGCTTGGAAAGTCCGCCATGGTCTATGAAAGGGAAAATTTACAATTTTTGCTAAATGTTTGGTGCCTAGACAAGAGAAATTCGAAAATTTGCCTAAGTGTAGAGGCCAAAGGATGAAAAATTGAAATTTTTGGCTAAGTATCATGACATTTTCAAGAGGAAAAGTGTTAGAGTTTGAAAGGAGAATGCTAAAGAAAGATCGCCTAGCACAACAGTGAAAGAGAAGTTTGAAAATTTCGCCTAAAGTTTGAATGTCTAGAAGAAAAGTTGGCCGAGTATGCGGAGAAAGGATGCACAAATCAAAGAGAGGGAGAACTCGCCCTTCACCAGAAGAGATAAAATTTGTCGAGCGCCAAGGAGATTCACCCGAAAAGGATATCCAGACAAAGATTTTTGCCTAGATAAATTTGTCTGAGCAAGAGAAAAATTGACTTTGGCAAAAGAAAATAAGCTCAGTGCAATTAAAATTTCGCCACGGCAAAGAAAAATAAGGATCTGGCATAACAATTGACGACAGAATGGCTTAAATTTTGACTTGGCTACACGAAATTGAGGACAAAATTGGAAAATAAACTTTTAGCCAGAGAAAATGAAGGAGAAATCAAAATAGCCATGGGTCCAAAACAAACGGGTTGGAATAAATTAAAATATTTTAATATTTTAATAATTTATTTCAATACTTAGAAATTTAAAAAAAGGCCTTGGACAAAATCGAATTCAGTTGGAAGAAAATAAATTGTGCCGGACCAAGATAAAATCCGATGGGCAAAATTAAATCCGTCATGAATTTAAAGTTGAAAAAAAATCGAATTTAATTGAGTTTTTAATGTTTATTTTCAAAAATTCAAGAATTAAAGATAAACATTTCAAGCAAAAATCGATTTTGTGAAAATCAAAGAGATCTTCCTGGATAAGCTTGAACGGATTCTTTTCGAAAATAAAGGAAACTTGCCTGTTTGAACAAGAGAAAACAAATCGAGATCGAGAAACAAGAAGACAGTTGCTAAATAAATTAAATCCTTCAACATTATAATGAGTTTCAGCAACTCATTTTTTCACACACAGCTGAAAAGAAATTTGATCTCTCTCAAAATTCTCAGGCAGTTAATTGTTCGGTAGGCAAGATCGAAATTCCCAGAGGAAGAAGTAATCTTATGCTGAAGGAAAATTCTCTCGGAAAAGGGAAAAGATTTATCTGTTGAAAGTTGAATTCTTCTGTGCAAGAGGGGCGCACTTCATCAATTACTTATCAGAATTTAAATCTGATTCGCAGCCAGCAGTTCTTCACTGAGGTTTGAAGTTCGATTGATAGATTTGCTATTCTTCATCTGTCTCTTTCATGTTGATTCAATTCTGGCGAAATTTTCAACTTCATCCATTTACTTTCAGCTTGCTTTTTCACAACAATTCAATTATTTAATAAGCTGAAAGTAAATCATCCGAACACAAGGCAGGAAAGTAAATTATTTTTAAAAAAAAAGTCTCCGTATTAATGTTAATATTTTTGACTGCAAGTTAATGACCACGGTGGGCGAATCGTCAAAAATGGCAAAAATGAAGTTCGCCAACAAAGGTGCCCAGTGGGAGACTAAAATCAATTCAAAATGGAAGAATGTCGTAGACACCGATCTCAGACATTTCGACTTCGATGAATTCAAAAGAAGAGTATATGGACAGAATGGACTTCCAACACCAATAGCCAGGCAGATGATCAGAAACGGGATTTTTCAGGCAGCTGGATTCCCATCGGCAATGGATTGTGCAAAATTGATGGTGGAATGTGCTATCCACTATGATGCTTAGAAGAGGCAGATCGTCGCACCTGATGGCAAAATCTTGGCACATTTAGGCGAGGTGGCAATCCAAGAAACCTTCGGCATCCCAGAACATTCACGGACGGTCTATAAGACCAAGGAAGAAGCAAGAGGTTATATGACAGCCAACCAGACTTGTGCGCCACAACTGTTAACAAGGCATGGCTGGACAAACCTAAGCCATCAATAAAGAAGATGCCCAAGAGACCCCGCCGGACAGATTTCAAAGAAGATTTTGGAGACATTATCTTGATGCTGAACAAAGTAGCAGGCAACCTGCAGGGTGCATTTTTCGAGAGTTGGATGTATTACTTCATAGACGAGATCACTTCTGGCGTCAAGATGTTCAACTGGTCACAGATGATAAGTGACAATCTCCACGAGCAATTGATCAATCTGGAAGAGACTAAGTCTTTTCACATGAGCTCGTATATTGTCTACTTGTTGGCCAGATCATATAAGTATCCAGGACTGATTTGCAAAGGCAAAGTTGGCAGCGGGGAGAACGAACTCAGGCCTTACGACTGCTACCCACAACTCCAGTTGAAGGAGTAATCCCATTTCAAAAGGGTGCATGATGCCTTCCTAATGCATATTACCAGAACATTTCAAGGAGGAGTGCATCAGAGGCTGAGTCATGAGGCGAAAAGTCTAATCAGTAAATATGGATCTTGGTTCATCCAGTTCCCGAAATTCACATATGTCAGGATCCAAGGGTTTACTGGAAATCCCTATCTGACAAATCGGATGATCCTGCTCGAGGTCCTAAGACAGTTAGAGGAATATCAAAACATCCAGAGGCCAACCAAGAAGGCATCTGTCACATTCCCATTTTTCATCGGGAACATGTTAGAGTCTTGTCCATCAGCACAGGCAGCTGAGAGTGCCAGGTTGGAGATTCAGTGGTACCCCTTCATAGCCTACAAGTCCAGGGTTAACTTTGACCCACTTCATCATATTCGGACGGTAGCTGGAAGGAGGTATAAGCATAGAGTGGAACTGGAAGACTTCTGGGCAAATGCCACTAATGAATATGAAGTCAGACGGAGATTATGGTCCAGAATGCCACTAGACTTCATGAGGGCAATTGAGTTCTGCCGGGTACCGGATCAGTTACAAGATGATGGGAACTATATCCAACCACGTTTCGAGGAGAGTCGACCTCTTCCTCCCATGAGATGGTCAGAACCTGAGCATGCAGACTTAGCAACGTTAATGAGGCCAGTAGTCAAGTACTCTCAGTGGTGGGTTGACCATCATGTCCAGGAAATGAGACAGAGAAGAATAACGCTCACGTATGATTTACTGAGCGAGTCAGAATCATATTCCTCCAACGCTGGTGCATCTCATCAGGGCCCGGCTGAGATTGGAGAGAAGAGGAAAGAAATAGCGCCAAGTACAGAACCTGTTCAGAAGAGACGTAAGGGAGAGCCATCTCGTTCAGCAGCATCTCGAAACATTGACGAGCTGGGGGCTACAATAGATGAGTCCTTGGTCGAAATGATTGTACCTCCTACAGTTCAGGAGGAAAATGTTGAACCTATTCAGCTGGATGACGAGGAGCCCTCATCACCGACGGGCACAGAAATATTAGGTTCTGACAATGAGATGGAAGTCCGGAACAATGACTTCGAAGAGGGAATGATTTCCACTCTCAGAGAAGTCGTGTATACTCCAAATGAGGAGGACGTTCTGGTAGAGGATGGGATTGAGCAGCCGACTATTCCAAATTGGTTGATGGAAAGGATGAAGATTCAGGCACCTGCAGAAGCCCAATAGGAAGATGATACTCCAGATTTCTTGGCAAGGTTAGGACAGGTTGCAATCAAGAAACCTGCCAAGAAATTCTCTACTATTCAGAGGGACGAGACAAGCAGTCGTTCCGTGCACATTGCAGTACCCACAGTGGACAAGCCACAAGATGAGATCACTCCTCAAGACTACGCCATAACCACTGTAGATCTTGGCCCAACCACAAAAGGCCAAGAAGTGGAGGAATTAGATAATTTCGTCTCGACCATCAAAGCGAGACTGGAAAAAGAAGTGGCCAAAAAGGAGTATAAAAAAGAAGTTGAACGCCTGAAGGAGTTCATACGGCATCTGACTCAGCCACTTGATTAGGGTAATGCGGTAGCTCCTCCTCTCCTCAATCCTTCACAATAAATGACCAAGGAGGTAGAACATGGGATGGTGACAGCCAAGGAAGCTCAAGATTGGATGGTGAGTGAAGGAACGGAAGCAGCCTTGTTCATGGAGAAGCTGGCACTCGCTTGTGGGCAAACCTCGTATTTTCTTTCCAGGCTCGTTGATATGGCGAAAACGTGGGAATGTATTCCAGATATGCAGGAGAGGCTTATTCCATGCCTTAGGATCTTGAAAGGCACTCCTAGAGAGGAGTTGGTTGCTAGAAAAGTGATTGCTGCAGGAGCAGCATATGATTTTCATCACTGGTTTTGGGCAGTGACTATACGAAAAGAAGTTTTGGAGAAGGTGAAAGCAAATGGACTTGGAATCGAAGAGCAAGTCAAAGACATTCGGGAGAAAATTTGTGTGACTGCTGCGGAGGTGTTTGATCATGAGATTATTCGAGAAAGAGACATGCAGCTGGAGGAGTTGAAACGAAAGGTTTAGGAGGTCTTCTTCTCAGCTATTGGACCACTTCTGAGACAGGATTTTGCGAGAGTGGCAAGTCTTTCGGCCATCCGGAATGATTTTGGGAAGCAAGAAGCGGATTGGGCAAATACCTTTGCCAAATGTGCAGAGAACTTGGAAGGACTTGAATTCCGGATCAGCATGCTGCCACCTGTCACGATGGAGGAGGTCATCGCAGTAGTGTCCAGGTTCATCGAACGCAATGCTACTCATGAGGATAAGGACGCCTCTCCTAGATAATAGCTGCAACTGCCACTTTACTGATTGATTACTAGTTGATAACTTATGTTATTTTGGGTAACCCTAATTAGGGTTGAATTGTAATAATCTTGGCCGTCGAAATTGTTTTGATCTCGGCCCTTCATTTGATTTTTGAAACTCTATATAAACTGATGATCTCTCACTTTCATTTGTGTGGAGACAGAATGAGATTGTTGCATTGAGACTATTTCGAATAATAAAAGCTCTTATGCATAATTTGCTTTGAATAACTTTTATTGTCAAATAGTAAGCGAGGTTGCATATCTTCTTCCACCATAGATAAAAGTTAGAATTAGATTAAATAGAATTTGCTTTGAAAGTTGGTTAAGTGAATGAGAGATTGATTGTATCGATTCAATGGTGAAGCATTGCTCATACTTTCTTCGAATGGATGAATTGCATGTGATGTGTAAAGTTAGCCTGAGCTTATAATCGTGGAAGCTTAACTTCAGCCTCATTCGAGGTCTGAAAATCATTATCACACCCCTCGAAGATTGCACTCACTTTGCGTATGTTGTCCAGCAGGAGGCGAAACAAAGTGTGGTTTATCCCTTTCACCGGATCTTTATTGTCTCTTGAATTCTTAGGCATAGAATAGACCTCCTAAACCCTTATCTTTTTGCCATTTTTTTTGAGATCCAAATTGAAGTCCTACCCAAAGGAGCCTTTTAATGGTAAATCCACCTAAGTCCCTAACTTGTGAAAAAGCCCAGCGTAAGTCCCCTTGTTTATTACCAGCATATCACAACGCCCATTGAGCTTATCCACACGTCGAGACCCGACAAAAGAAACCTTGGAATCGCCATATGGTCTTCTCGCAATCTTAGCATACGCGGTGGTTTTTCAAGAGAGGATAGAGTGTCTTTGGACATTTTATTCTGAAGTGTTCGGTGGATGATAAAACGTACACCAATAGGACCACTATTCAACCCTCCTATCTTCAACATCATTGGGCACTTGAGAGTATGTTCCCACCAGCTACACATTGAGACTATCAACCTTGTTCTATGCAAAGAAAGGATCTACAGCTTTGTTCTCTACTTGAATTGGAGACCAAGGAGCATTTTATTTTCCAGCATGTTGCCTTCCATGAAATCCATGTGAGGTACCATTGATTGTATAAAAATTTTGGTGGTTCTCTATCCACATTATTTTGCTACCTTGATCAAAGACACTTGACCCTTTTTCTTTGTGAGGTCACCACTTCCAAGAATAGGACCCCCTCTATGGGGACCTAGAAGCTACCAAAATAACTACTTCCTCCTTCCCTCCATCATCGATGGGGGAAATGTAAGTATCCTTTGGATACTATTGATTCACGAACATGGGGTGCATATCAATGAGGCAGTGCTCTTCCTTGCAATTAACTAATTAGGGCTCCCCAAAACATTAAATCTCAATCTATGTTGTGGTTTTACAATTTATCTCATCTCAACAATGAGAACCCTTAAGCACTCTTCCAACCATAGCACAAGTCTCAAAGCCAAGGTCAAATTATCAGTTTCTTCTTTGTCTCCAAGAGCTCTTCAACCCCCAATGTTAAGAGAGTTTTTAGGCAAAATAGCCTACTTCCTAAGATTGTCCAACTCGACCACCCTAGTAATAAGTACTCCCCAACAAGCATTCTTGGATCATTGGCACTCCCACAATGATAGATGGTAGTGTCATGGGCTCTCCCAATGTATGACAAGGTATACAACTTGATGGTTTTTGCTTCCAACCTTAGTTGCAAGCTTTAATTTTCATCAACTCCAGACTCTTTGAGGGATCCTCCCCTCACACAACTATTTGTACTTGTAATTGTTTTAGGATTAACATTTGGGCTTACCCCACTCATCTATTAGAATAATATTTCTTTATACTATGAATGGTCAATAATGTAATTAGTTAGTTGACATCTTAAATGTCTTTTGTAGTGTGTAGGTAGAGGTTGGTAGACATCTTAAATGTGTTGATGATATAGCTTCGGGGCTCATCCTTCCATCGATTTAATAAGCAAATAAATAAATATAGTTGTGGCTATTTATTTATTTGGAGCCGACATCAATGAAGAGGCACATCCATTTAAACAATAATTTATATTTTATTTAATGAAACCGACTAAATAAAAATGATCGCCACCTTTTGTAAGAGGCCGACTTCTTGTGAAGAGTCATCTTATTTGGGAGATGCCTTATCTTCATGTATATATAAGTGGCGCTACTCCTTATTCATTCATTTTCATTTTTCAAGTAAGTTTGCACCAGCAGGAGTTTGAGTTATATCTACAGCAGATTGACTTAAGAAGAAGTTTGATATCCATTGTGTGTGGTGTCATCACTATCATTTTAGATCGGCCTTGTGATTGGCCTCCTTGTAAAACATTTTGCTGCTATTCTATTCAATATATAAGTGATATATTGTTGCTGGATTTTTCTCCCTCAAGAAGGAGGGTTTTCCCATGGTATATGTTGTGCTAAATTGTTTGAATTGTTTTATTGCTGCTTATCTTCACTTCTGGTCTAAAATTAACATGGTATCAGAGCGGGTTTAAGCAAGATCGTGATCAGACTTGTATAAGCAGCGAAATCTTCTTCTCTTCTTCTCATCTAAGAGCGTCTATCTTAGCTTCAAAAATGGTGAACGGACTCAAAGTTGAATATAGACTTGATGGTGCCACTAACTTCACCTCTTGGAAGTTTAGAGTTCTTATTGCGTTGGAAGAAAATGATATTCTCAAGTTCATGGAGAGCGAGGTGCCTGAGCCTTCCAATGAGACTGAGAAAACACAATAGAGGAAGAATGGCACAAAGGCCAAGAAGATATTGATCGATTTTGTGAAGGATCACCTTGTGCCTATTATCTCCAAGTTGAAGACTGCTAAAGAGATGTTCAAGACTTTGGAGGGATTGCATGAGATCAATAACACCAGCAAAGCTCTTGCCTTGAGTCAACAGCTACATCACATCAAGATGGCGAAAGGAGATTCAATCAACTCCTTCTCTATGAAGATCATTGAGTTGAAGGATCAACTTTATGCCATTGGAGACATAATTGAAGATAGAGATTTAGTCATGTTGGCACTTAACGGTCTTCCTCAATCTTGGGAGCCTTTTATCCAAGGTATCAGTGGAAGATCTAAGCTACCAAAGTTTGATCGCCTTAGAGCAGATTGCATTCAAGAAGAATCTAGGTTGGCAGCAAGAGGTAATGGTCGAAGCTCTCACAATGAAGATAATCATGTTCTTGCTACTCAAACTTCAAAGAGGAAAGGAAGAGAAGGGAGAAAAGGAAATTTCAAGAGGAATGGAGAAAAGAAATCAGATGTTGCTCCTGAATCAAAGAAGAAGAAGGATCTCTCCCATATTCAATGGTTCAAATGTGACAAATATGGTCACTATGCTAGAGATTGTGCAACAAGACCAAAGCAACATGCTTCTACTGCGGATGTGGATGATCTCTCCTCATAAGGAATCAAGAGAAAACTCAAGTGGATTTATATTCATCTCTACCCTATCAAGCAATGTTCCAACCGATAGTAGCACATGGTTGATTGATAGGGTGTTTCTCGGCACATTACAGGATATAGAGAGCATCTTTCAAATTTTGTGGAAAGAGAAACCAACATTCAAGTAATAATCGAAGATGATGCTTTCTATTCAGTGAAAGGTGTTGGAGCCACCTTCACCTAGATTCCGGCATCCCTCTTCATTTGAGTGATGTCTTGTTCATACCAGGTATCAAGAGGAACCTTGTATCAATTTCAGCTTTGGAGGACAAAGGATATCAAGATGCATTTTCTGAGGGAAAAGTTCTTGCTTGGCCGAAGAACTCTAGCATCAAAATAGCCTAAGTGATGGGTGTCCGTCAAGAGAGTCTATATAGACTTTCCATTCGTCCAATTCAAGCATTGATGCATGATTCCACCAATTCGAGTGAGCTATGGCATAGGAGACTTGCTCACCTTCACTTCAGAGCTCTTCCATCCATGGAGAAGATGGTTACTGGCCTTCCGAAACTCAGTCAGGAGCATGATGGTACTTGTAGAGGATGTGCAATGGGTAAGAATACTAAGGGTCCTTTTCATAGTAGTGAAAGTAGATCAAAATGTATTCTAGATCTTGTTCATTCTGATTTGTGTGGTCCAATGTCTGTGGCATCTTTGAGTGGTTTTTGGTATTATGCAATTTTCATTGATGACTACTCTAGAAAGACTTGGATTTATTTTTTGAAGTCTAAGGAATCTAAAGAAGTACTTGAGAAATTCAAAGAATTTAAGGCTTAAGTAGCAAATTTGTCTGAAAAAGGGATCAAGGTTTTGAGATCTGATAACGGGGGTGAATACACCTTTGGAGGCTTCCATAACTTTTGTATTGAGGCAGGGATTAAGAGGGAGTTTTGTGTTCCTTACAATCCCCAACAAAACGGAGTTGCAAAAAGGAAGAATAGATCCATAGTTGAGGCAGCCAAAGCTATGATCCATGATCAAGACTTACAAACCTTCCTTTGGGCAGAAGCATCCAAAACTGCAATGTATGTTCAGAATCGGAGCCCTCATCGAATATTGGAAAATATGACCCCTGAAGAAGCATTTACAGGTGTGAAACCTGAGGTTAGTCATTTGAGAATCCTTGGTTGTCCAGTTTAAATTCATGTGCCTAAAAATAAGAGATCTAAGTTAGAACCATCTAGGAAGAAAGGAATATTTGTGGGTTACAGTGAATCTTCAAAAGCCTACAGTATTTGCATTCCAGGACAGAAATAGATAGAGATCAGCAGTGATGTCTCTTTTGAAGAAGATGTTGCATTCAAAAGATCTAAAGGTTCATACATGGAGATAGATAATGAAGACCAGGAAACTCCTCAGGACATGGACGTTGATCATACTCCTAAGATTCAAAGGGAGTCTACTGAACCAGAAGAGGATATTGATCTAGTTGAGCCTTCGGAACCAACTGATGGGCCAAGAGATATTGTCATAGGTCGAAAGAGACCTCTATGGGCTAGGCAAACTATGCAGGAGGTAGAAAAGTTCACAGCTCCTAGAGGCACATTTAGAGAAAGCAAAAGACCACAAAAGTTTCCAGGGTATGTAGCATTAATGAGTCATATCATTGAGTCTGATCCTTCCACTGTTGAGGAAGCATCAAGTCAGCAAGTATGGAGAGATGCTATGGCTGAAGAATATCAATCTATTATCAAGAATGATGTTTGGGATATTGTATCGAGACTTTAAGGGAAATCAGTTGTATATTCTAAATGGCTTTTCAAGATCAAGCATGCAGCTGATGGAAGCATTGAGAAGTACAAAGCTAGATTTGTGGCTAGAGGATTCTCTCAGAAAGAGGGAATAGATTATGAAGAAACTTTTGCTCCGGTTGCTCGTTATACATCCATCAGGACTATTACTACTATTGCAGCAGCTAACGGATGGAAGCTACATCAAATGGACGTGAAGACAGCATTCCTTAATGGTGTAATTGAAGAAGTATACATTGAGTAACCTGATGGCTTTGTGATTCATGGGAAGGAGTCTCATGTTTATAGATTGAAGAAGGCTTTGTATGGCCTTAAGCAGGCTACTCGTGCTTGGTATGATAGGATTGATCGATGCTTGATGAACTTGGGCTTCTCCAAGAAAGATGTTGATTCAAATCTTTACTTCAAGGTAGTTGATGGTGAGGCTTTAATCTTGGTTCTTTATGTTGATGATCTATTTCTTACTAGAGCAAAATATCTCATTGTCAAATGCAAGGAGGAGTTAGCTTCTGAATTTGAGATGAAGGATCTAGGTTTTATGCATTACTTTCTAGGATTGGAAGTGTGACGGAGACCCAATGAGATTATTCTGAGTCAAGGGAAATATACCATAGACATCTTTAAGAGATTTGGGATGATGGATTGCAAATCTATGTCTACACCGATGGAAACCAATTTGAAGAAGTTAAGTGACTCTACAGCTAGTTCAGATCTGGTAGACCCTACCATGTACAGGCAATTGATTGGATCGTTGATGTATCTAGTCAATACTAGACCAAACATTTTCTATGCAGTGAGTGCCCTTAGTCAATTCATGTGTGAACCAAGGAAAATTCATCTAGTTGCAGCTAAGCATATCTTGAGATACTTGCGTAGCACAATTGTATATGGCTTGAGATATACTTCCAGTGTAGATCTAAAGTTGCAAGGTTATTTTGATTCTGATTGGGCAGGGAGTGTAGTTGATCGAAAGAGCACCTCTGGATGTTGCTTTAGCTTGGGGTCTACGATGATTTCTTGGTGTAGCAGGAAGCAATCTTTAGTGGCACTAAGCACTGCAAAGGCCGAATATATTGCAGCATGTGTAGCAGCTCGAGAAGCAATGTGGCTTAGGAAGCTCCTTGCAGGATTGTTTGGACAATCATTAGAGCCGACTATTATTCATTGTGATAATCAAAGTTGTGTGAATCTATATGTCAATCCAGTGTTCCAAGACAAAAGAAAACATGTTGAGATCAAATACCATTACATCAAAGATATGGTACTGAGGAAAGCTATTCGGTTGAGATATATTTGCACTGATGATAAGACGGTTGATATTCTCACCAAGCCTCTCTCCAGAGTGAAGTTTGTGCATTTTCGAGACAATCTTGGAGTTGTGGAGAATGAAGCCCTTGCTGAGAGGGAGACTTAGCATCAGTGATCTTTTGTGATTTGCTATAATGCATCTTTCACTGTGACAGAGAAATTTAAAGTGAAAGCCCTTGTTAATGCATTTTTCTTTGAGACAGAGAAATTTGAGGTGAAAGCCCTTGTCCATCTCTAAGATGGAGATGTAGATCTTTCCACCCTCTGGGAGTAGCCATGGTGAATGTCATGTTGAGAGACTCCATGACAACATCACTTTGAGAGACTCCGTGATGAATTCCCTTATACTTGTGTTTATCCACACATGGGAGTAGCCAAGGTGGACGTCATGTTGAGAGACTCCATGACGACATCACGTTGAGTGACTCTGTGATGGGCACTTGTGCACATGTTTTTTTCCATACATGGGAGTAGCCATGGTGGACGTCATGTTGAGTGACTCCATAAAGATATCACATTGAGTGACTCCGTGATGAGCTCCTTTCCACAAATGGGTGTAGCCATTGTGGGTGTCATGTTGAGAGACTATGTGACATTGGATATTTGGAAGGATTCCTCCCTAGCTAAGAGGGAGTGTTGATGATATAGCTTCAGGCCTCATCCTTCCATCGATTTAATAAGCAAATAAATAAATATAGTTGTGGCTATTTATTTATTTGGAGCCGACATCAATGTAGAGGCACATCCATTTAAAAAATAATTTATATTTTATTTAATGAAGCCAACTAAATAAAAATGATCGCCACCTTTTGTAAGAGGCCGACTTCTTGTGAAGAGTCATCTTATTTGGGAGATGCCTTATCTTCATGTATATATAAGTGGCGATGCTCCTTATTCATTCATTTTCATTTTTCAAGTAAGTTTGCACCAGCAGGAGTTCGAGTTATATCTACAGCAAATCGACTTAAGAAGTTTGATATTCATTGTGTGTGGTGTCATCATTATCATTTCAGATTGGCCTTGTGATTGGCCTCCTTGTAAAGCATTTTGCTGCTATTCTATTCAATATATAAGTGATATATTGTTGCTGGGTTTTTCTCCCTCAAGAAGGAGGGTTTTCCCAGGATATATGCTATGTTAAATTGTTTGAATTGTTTTATTGCTGCTTATCTTCACTTCTGGTCTAAAATTAAAAAAATGTCTACAGTTGTCGTTAGTTGCAGTAGCTAGATTCATTAATATCTACAATACTTTGTAATTTCTATATATTGTAATCATTTCTTCTTGTTAATACAAGCAAATGAGCAATTGCTAGTTCTTTTTTGAACACGGTATCAGAGCCTAGGTGACTGAAAATTAATCTTCTAAAAATTTTTGAAATCTTTTGAAGATTGAATTTTCGTGGCTCTTTATATTCCAAAGTTCGAGTTTTTTTGCTTTGATTTTTTTGTGAGTCTTGCTCACTGAAAATAGTGGGTCTACTTCTAAAAAATTCGTCGGTCTGAGGTCGCGATTTTTCTGTCTTTTAGGCTCCTTCTACAACTTTTGCCCATGATTTCTTGAGTTGCAGGCCATGTGTGATCATGGCTTTTGGGCACGATTTTTTTGTTATACCCACGCATGTTAAAAACACAATTATTATCTGCATTTTTTCTCAAGAAATCTAAGCCGCGTTTTTTTTTTTCTAACGTATTTAAGCTGCGTTTTTTTATAAGGCGCGAAAATTTCCTTGCGACAGAAGCTTGTGCTCGAACCTTCCTTGTGCCCGCTTTTTTTTACTTTTGGTCGCCATTTTTTGCCACAACTTTGAAATGAGTTATTTTCCTTCTTCTTGGGCGTGCAATGTCTCTTTCTGGATGCATTTTTCTAGTTTCTGGCTGCAGTTTCCTTCATTTCGGGCCACATTTTTTTGCTTTCTTTTGAAAACGTCTTCTTTGTTGTGAGGTCGTGTCCTTCCAAATGGTTAAACCCCCGTTTTCCAAAACTTTTTTGCAATTTTCTGAGCTTTCACGGTCGACTAGGGCTTTTGAGAATTTCGACTAGGGTTTTGAACCTTCAATTCAAGTTGAAACAATTTTTTGATTACAAATTCTTCGAGATCTCAACTGGGTTGTCTTCATATTTTTCTAGGTGCCTCATTTTTTGTGCCTCAAAATTTGTGCACATGGGTGTTGCCAAAATTTTCTGGGTATTCTTCAAATTTTTTGGGTTGTCTTAAAAACTTTGCATTAGTTTTATACCTCGAAATCCGTGCTAGGGTTTCAATTTCCGCCTTAGAATTTGTCCTACAGAACTTGTTTTTGTTTCAGTGCAATGATTTTAGTGCCTTCACCAATTTGACCTCAAGGTACGTGATGGCATCTCTGACAAATATAATGCTTGAAAGCAACCAAAACTTTAATGGGAAGAATTACAACACCTAGAAGCAGCACATGATTACGATCTTTGAATATCGTTGCCTCGATCAAGTCGTTTGGTGAACTCAACTCATCCCACTGTAACCGGAAAGGACCAAGACAAATGGGATGAATGCAACCGGGAAGTCGTCATGCTCATCAAACTCTCAGTCACAGATGAGCAGCTACCTCAAGTAACCTCTAGCAAAATTGCTACGGAAATTTGGGATCGTTTGAAAGCCCTTCATGAAACCTTTGACAAGAGCAGAGCGTTCTTTCTCAAGAACATGCTTTTTTCCATCATGATAGATGAAAAAGTGTCCTTCCAGGAGCTTCTAACAAAGATTAAGGACATTCATGATCAGTGGGAGGCGATCGGTCGAACAATGGAGGAAGAGGACATGGTCGTCATTACTTTGAAGAGTTTGCAAAGTCTTATGAGCATTTCATTGAGACGCTCAATATTACTTCAACAAATGTTGATTTGAAGTTTCCAGACTTATGTAACAAGCTTCTACAACAAGATCGTTGGAGACAGCAATTTGGGAGCAATACTAGTTCCACCTCCACAGAGCAAGCGTTCTCTGCCAAATCTTCTACTAAGAACAAAGAGAAGACTCAATCTTCTCAACTGAAAGGCTCTGGTTCTTCTCAGGACAGCAAGAAGAAGAAGAACGTTCAATGCGATTATTGCCATAAATATAATCACATGAAGGCTAACTGTCGAATTCGGTTGGCTTCTGAACAAAAGCAGCAGGGTGGGAAACCTAAAGCCAATGTTGCGGAGTACACTAATCAAAAAGAATCTACTTTCTATGCGTTTATGGCCAAGCCAACAGCAAATCCAATACAATCTTCTGTCGGGTATATTGATTCCGGGGCTTCGCGGCATTTTACTCATTGTCGAGATCAGTTCACAAAATTCGAACTATTTTTTGATTCTGTCATTTTTGGAGGAGGTGAAGAGTACACAATTGTTGGTAAGGGCACTATCCAGATTCACTCAGGAGGAAGAAATTTACTCTTTCTTGATGTTTACTATGTTCCAGGCATGGAACATAACCTTCTCTCAGTCAGTCAGATCATGTGGCATTCTCCCTAGTTGGATGTTGTTTTCAGTTTGTCCACTTGCAACATTGTTGATATGGAGACTTGTACTACAATCACTATGGGACTTGAGGATCATGGTCTGTATAGACTTACTAATTCTAGTGATTCTCAAGAGCATGCTCTAGCAGCCAGGAGTACTTCAATCAACAAACTTTGGCATCAGTGTTATTGGCACTTGAATGTGCACTATCTCTCTCAACTGTCTCGAGAGGGTTTGGTTGGTCTGCCTAAGATCCAAACTCAAAATCATGGAGTTTGTGGAGCCTGTCAAGCTGGGAAGCAACATCGGACACCATTCTCAGATGGTGATTCTTGGCGAGCCTCCAAGGTACTTCAATTGGTTCATGCTAATGTATGTGGACCAATGAACACTCCATCTATTACTGGGTCCAAGTACTTTTTATTATTTGTTGATGATTTCAATAGAAAAATGTGGGTGTATTTTTTTAAACATAAATCAGATGTGTTCACCTACACTACACCCTCAACAAATGGTATCGCTGAACGTAGGAATCGCACTATTACCGAAATGGCTCGCTTTGGCGATGGGAGTATAGAAATCTCCTAAAAAATAATACTTGCTAGGTTGAAGCAGCTTTATACCGCCGCTCACCTCCTAAATCTACCTACACAAAATGTTAAGAAGATGACTCCTGAAGAAGCCTGGTCAGGATGTAAGCCTAAGGTGGGCCATCTGAAAGTCTTTGGTTCTACAGCTCATGTATGGATTCCAGAAGCCAAGCGTGCCAAGTTGGACTCCAAGAGCCAGCAACTTATGTTTACTGGTTACAGCAACAATCACAGGGCATACAGGTTGATTGATGTGGTGACTGATCATCTCATATTCAATCGTGATGTTGTGATTGATGAGACTATTGATCCCTTTCTTCCTACCACCAGTCCTACGGATCAGCCTATGAAGCTTTTTGATGAGGGTGTTCGTTTTCCTATTGGTTACCTTGATGGGAGGGCTTCAAAGAATTTTGACTCTAAAGATGAAGAGTCTACTAGTCATGATCTAGCACCACTTAATTTTTCTCAAGATTCACATCCAAATGACTTTGTTCTAGAAATCCCAGGAGATGTCGTTTCTCCTATTTCAAATGTTGGTACTTCTACTCGTCGGCCTAAGTGGTGGCTCAAGACTATCGGAGATCTTCATGATGATGAACTCATTGAGGGCAGATCAGCTCACAGAAAGAGCAAGCAGCAAAACACAGTCAATTTTGCTCTTATGGCCAACATCCACAGCATCTATGAGCCCCAGACATATTCAGAGGCTAAAGGAATTCTAAAGTGGGAAAAGGCTATGGAGACAGAATACCAATCTTCTAAAAAATCACACTTGGGTTCTTGTTGATCTTCCTCCTGGGAAGAAACCTATCAACTACAAATGGGTTTATAAGGTCAAGTATCATGCAGATGGTACTTTGGATAAATACAAGGCCAAATTAGTTGCTCGGGAATTCCCACAGCAGGGGGCATTGACTATGAGGAGACTTTTGCACCTACTACCAAGATGAGCATAGTTCGTCTTCTTCTTGCTATTGCAGCCCAATTTGGATGGACAGTTCATCAGATGGATGTCAAGAGTGCCTTTCTCAACGATGAGTTGCAAGAAGTCTACATGACGCAGCCTCCTGGTTTCAAGGTTGTCGAAAAAGAACATCAGGTTTGTAGACTAGTCAAAGCACTCTATGGACTGAAACAGGCTCCTTGTGCATGGTACATCAAGATTGATCAATACTTGGTTGATCATGGATTTCAGCGCAGCCCTTCTGACTTTAATTTGTATGTCAAGCACTCTAGTGATGATATTTTGTTTCTTGTTGTCTATGTTGATGAATTGATCATTGCTAGCAGTTCAGCACATTTGATTGCAGCAATCAAACAAGATTTGTGTCAGGCTTTTGACATGACAAATCTAGGGCTTCTCCATTATTGTTTGCGTATTGAGGTTTAGCAGACTGCGGGTAGCATTTTTATCTCTCAGTCTAAATATTCCAAAAGTTTGCATGACAAATTTTGGATGCAGGATTGCAAACCTGCCTCCACACCTATGGAGAAGGGGCTAAAGTTATCAGCCAAATCTGATTCACCTCTGGTCGATGAAATGACATTCAAGCAACTAGTGGGCAGTCTCATCTACCTCACTGCCACTAGACCTGATATCAGTTTTACCATGAGCTAAATTTCTCGCTTCATGATAGCTCCAAAAGCTGATCATTTGGTTGCAGCGAGGCAAGTGTTGAGATATGTTAAGGGCACTTCAAACTATAGCATTTTGTATAGCAGGTGCTAGGATCCAAAGCTGATTGGTTATACAAATTTAGATTGGGCAAGATTAGTGGATGACCAAAAATCTACTTCTGGATATGTATTCAGTTTAGGTACAGGTGTTGTAACATGGACCAGCAAGAAGCAACAAGGAGTGGCTCTTTCCTCGACTGAAGCAAAATATTGAGAAACCGTTAAGGCAGCATGTGAGGCAATTTGGCTCCGCAAGATGCTTTCTGACATGCACATGTCACAAGCAGGACCTTCTCCCTTGTACACTGATAATCAAGGGGTGCTCAAACTGGCCAAAAATCTAGTCTTCCATGAACATACCAAGCATGTCGAGCTTCATTGTCACTACATCTGCAAGCTAGTAGAAGACGGATCAGTTCAGCTGCAGTATGTTCCGACAGCAGATCAAATTGCAAATATTCTCACCAAGTCTCTAAGCCCGGGTAAGTTTATCAAATTCATGGGGCAACTTGGCGTTGTTGATAGATTGACCATTAAGGGAGGGTGTTAGAATAATATTTCTTTATACCTCTGTTACCGGGTCCTTCAGTTTAGCCCCCCGAACCCGCCAAAATACGTGTGGGTTCGGGTTCGGGTTTGGTTCGGCTCTGGGTTCGCCTGGGTTCTTCGTTTTCAACCCGGGTTCTCTGTGGGTCCTTCTGTGATACGTGTGGGTTCGGGTTCGGGTTTGGTTCGGCTCTGGGTTCGCCTGGGTTCTTCGTTTTCAACCCGGGTTCTCGTAGATCGCCATGAAGGACCCTTGGCTACGGATGCTGTTCCCCAACGAGGAAAGAACTCCCGAAGACGAGGAGGACCCAAGCCGTCCAGCCTTAAAAAAGGCAAAAAATCAACTTAAAAACAAAAAACAAAACCCTAAAAAGTGCCCAGATTGCCTTATATTGACTTGGCCGACCAAATGAGGCTCATTTTGCAAACTCAAAAGAGCAAAAACACCATTTTTTTGCCTCCAAGCTAAAATAGTTGATTTTTGCAGGGTTTCTCTTTTTTTTCGAAGGTGAGATTGTAAGAGCTACAAAGGAGTTCAACTGATAGAAACAAGAGAGGAATAGGTGCACTAAGAAGATCAAGCAATCAAAGGTGAGTGAATCTATCCTCGGTCAAGCGCAATTGTTTGGGTGTAAAAAAAGCAGAGGATTTGGTCTATGTACACTCCAACCTTCGTCTCTTATCACATAAGAAATCTGAATACAATGAGGGTGTGTCAAAGAATTGGGATCTCACCCCTGAGTGTGCTGATTTAGATGCTACAATTGCACAACTTACCTTGGCTTCTATGGATGACAATGAGGCAACTAATGCACCTAGTGGGAGTGGCAATCCAATTGATAGTGTTTCAAATGAAATTGAAGTTATTGAACCAATTGAGGATGATGAGGATGATGAATTTGAAGAATAGTAATACTGAATTAAATATTGTCTTGATTGTAATTTGAATTTTCAATGTGTAATGACATTTTAAGACTTAAGTATTTACTATTTACTTTTTTGCAAATTATGAATATGATTACAGATTATATGAGGTATTACCGTATGGCGTATTTCATTGTTTCAATATTCTATGGCATTATGATCATATGGTTATAATTTTGAGCATGCTTATGAGTTTGTGGCATTATCATTATGTTTATAAATTTATAATATATATATATATATAGTACGGCCGTACCCGAACCCGTACCCTAGGAAAAAAAAAAATTGCCGAACCGGCGAACCCGAACCCGAACCCGTATCTGAACCCGTACCCGAACCGGCAACTTAGCTTTATACTATTAATGGTCAATAATGTAATTAGTTAGTTGACATCTTAAATGTCTTTTGTAGTGTGCAGGTAGAGGTTGGTAGACATCTTAAATGTCTACAATTGTAGTTAGTTGCAGTAGCTAGATTCATTAATATCTACAATGCTTTGTAATTTCTCTATATTGTAATATTTCCTTCTTGTTAATACAAGCAAGTAAGCAATTGCCAATTCTTTTCTGAACATCATCCATTTCTTTGTTCTTTTGTTTTTTTCTTTGCTTTATTTTATTTTGTTAGCCTTGCTTCTAAGGGCCATTTCCCTAATACTTTTCTATTGCAATAGGAGAACATTCTAGTCCCACTAACCTATTCTTGGTCACTCATGGGCATTAATATAATTTTTTGTTCTTCCTTTCTAAAAGATTCCTCACTAAGAGAGTACAATGGAAATCAAGACCTCACATATAATGATATGAAGTAAGTCCCACATGAATAGCCCAAACTAATTAGACTAGGGTTAGCATAACCCCATACCCTCATGATACTAACTTGACTTGTAGGCTTATAACTAACCTATGGTTATGTGTGCCACATGCAAACTATTTCAGAACCATTGCATACATCATTATATTGTGCACAAAGATATATAATAGGGCATCACCCCATAGTAAGCACCACCCATGAGCCATGTTTAATCATATATCAATCCATATGTGATGGTCATCAATAGTGCTATGCTTCATAGTTGTTGCTTCTTTAATTCCATGAATTCCCATTGTTTTTGCTCCCTTGATTCCGTATACACCCAAAAATTATTGCTTCTTTGATTAGTTCTATATCCATAGCCGTGTTGCTTCACACCACACGTCCACAATTGTTGCCTCTCGTGGTGGTGTAGCTTATGGGTGTCAATATGCCTAAAGATTTATAGACCTGACCTCTTCAACCTTGTCTTGCACATTTTCCTTTCACTCTTGTGTAGGCAATGGGTTTGAGCCTCTACCAAATACAACCAACTCCTCCTTAGGTTCCAAAGAAGATGGAAGATTTGAGATACATACTCTACATCTGTACCTAAGTCCACTTCATGCATGTCTACTTGATCTTGTGTGGGACTATCATTCATTCATACGTCTTTCTTAACCTTCATTGGTTCCCCATACTATGTAATATTTTAGAGTATTGTTTAATTGTCTTGAACCAAAGCTTTATAAACTTCTTTTGCACATTAAGATTTAAAATTTCCAGAGCTTATAAACAAGCCCATCCAAGGACAATATTACACAAAGCATATTTTTGACGAGTAAGTTTTTGAAAATTGCCTGGCTTGTGCAAATGTGTATGTTAGAGAAAACAGAGAAAGAAATCTGAGAATGTGAGATTATAAAAAATCTCATTATTCAAGTTATAGTTCAGAAAGAGAATTAGCAACAAGATAAACAATGACTTATGCAAACCATATGTCCCAATCCCAGGCCAGATTGCATTTGGCATACCCCTTCAGCTTCCTGCATGCATTGATTGAAACTAGGTAGGACACATTGTGCCCTGCTCAAACCTGGATCATGCTCAGGGCAAACCCAGTTTCAAAAGTCAAAGGAATTGATGTATGTGCATTCCAACTTGCCCCTCATATCAGACATCCAGGCCAACTACAAGGAAGAGGCAATAAAGCAATGTGATGTAAAGGTGGACCATCCCAACTTGGATGTGCATCTTTCATTATTTTTAACTGATAATGTAGGGCAAAAGTATCATACGCATGACTGACATAGCACAGTTAGTTGGAGTGGGATTACAGCTGCTTGTGGTTCTAATAAACCAAGTCATAATGTTATTGCTCTCAATGAAGAGCAATATGAGGATTTATTTTGAGTTTGCATGTATTATGCAGTTTCAACACTTACTACTAGTCTATTTTGAACATATGCTATGGTTTTGTAACCATTTTGATTTATCATGTGACATCTGGTATTGAATTATCAATTAGCAGTACTATTTTGTCATTAATTCTGTGTAATCTATAAATATTATGGTTAATTTTGTATATTTGACATGAAATTTTATTGCATTTTATGTTTTTTCAATGGCCATGCCTACCACATCAAACTTGAGGTAAAAACATATTTAGGAACTGCTGTACCTGATCCCCGTACCAGTACAGAAACAGGAGCAGGGCAACTTAGCGTAAATTGTGATTTTGCTATCTTATTTGGGTCCCCAACTTCTTAACAAGTAAATTCTTAGTCTTTGGTTGTACCTTTTGTCAGCCCACTAAAAAGATAATGTACCTGTGAGCACTAGTTTCCTGACACAGTTGGCACAGAAGTTATTTTTAATGTAAGGTAAAATCTCCCAGACTTCAACACTATTGTCTAGAAGAACATTTGGGCAGATGACACCAAATTTAGAGGCCTCTCTAATCACCCACGCTACTATTAAGGTTCTCAAATATGCATTGTTGTACTTTAAAGCCATATTAGTGTGTCTTTTACAGGATATTGTGACCAATTAAGCAGTGATGCAATTCCAACTTATGTATGCACATTAAATCTACATATATAACTTAAATGAATTATTGAATACCACTGGAAAATAAAACAAAGCAAATAAATAGAAAATAGATCACAAATGCGGCACAGAAGTATTAGCAAATGATGATATACCAACAAGATCTCTGCAGATATTTCGGTCCTGGAAATTGTCGAATTCAAAGATAAAGCCTCCTCCCTAAGAAATACCACAAATGTGACAATCAGTTATTCGCCCAGAACATAACCAAGCAAATCTGCTTGCATAGTATCAATCAATTTCTACATTGAGTTGTTGATAAGAGCCTTTTAAGAAATTGCAACCTTTAATGCCAGATCCTGAATGAGGTTTAAAAGTGCTGGCTTTGAACCTTCTTTACTGAACTTGTGACCTGAAAATTTTATAATTCAATTAAAAAAGAGTGAGTCACACAAACAACAAATTTGACTTCCAATTCATAATGAATGAAATATAATAAGATCTCTGCTCACAACTAAAAAAACACATCCTTTTACAAATGAAACCCTGATCAATGTCATCTGTGCATCTAAATTACTATCCACATACCGTTACACTTAGTTGAGCATTCAATTGTGCAGATAGTATATAAACATTACATTTCCCACTTTATTTTAATAATCTCTTTGTCAATTTTTTAAGATGAAAGATTAAAAAGGACAACCACAGTTGGAAAAGGGTCAGATGATTAAAAAAAATTTCAAGCAGCTTCGAGCACAAAAGATAGTAGGATTCCATAAAGCAGAGCTCATTAGACATGCTACAAGAAGTCCAAGCAGCAGTATACAACTGGAAAGAACAGTGCAGCTGTTGGCAAGAAAAGCATCATAAGCAGGTGTAAATCAAGGAGAACTAGCATTTACTAATGCGACTAACAGCCAACTTTTGTTATCGTGCTTTTAAATGTTTCCCAGCTTCACACATTTTTAAACCTGTGCTTTCCATCAAGCAAAATGGTATTAAAATCATGAAGTTAGAACCTATTAGACTCAAAGAAAATGCAATTGATGTATTGATTAATTTCAAGTTATGGATAGAACCAGTTAGAATCAAAGAGAGTGCAATTGATGTATTGATTAATTTCAAGTTATTGATAGAACCAACCCTGTCCTAGAGGTATGGTCTTCCTCAAGCATATCCATGACAAAGGGTGTCAAGTCGTATAGAATTACAATGGCAATGGAAGGAAAGCAGGTTTTTAGTGCTAGATAAAATAAAGTTAAGACACATTAGGCAACATAACTGTTGAGTTTTCTTAATAATAGGCAACTTGCTATACCTAAATCTTAAGCTTGTAAGTATTTTGTTTCACAGTTTTTATTTCTATTATCAGGCTGCCAGCTTATACATAGCAGCATCTTACAATGCAATTGTACAGCTTCTTTTTCAATGACAACATAGTATCAGAGCCAATAGTATAATTGAGAGAATGCAGTTGGAACTGTACAGAGAGAAACAGGTGTTATTGTCAGTGAGAGGAGTAGAGTGAATGAGAACCTGCAGCAGGTTTACCTGGACAGTAAGACAGGCAATGCTGGGGAGTTTTTATTCTTCTTCTGCAGACTCTGACCACCTAAAGTTTTGGAATGTCACCCTTGACTCGTCAACCTGTCTTCTGAGGGGTAGCTTTAGTTAGGAAACACCAGGAATCTGCATTGTTGAGCTTGATCACTGATGGATTGCCAAGGCCAAGGCAATTAGTGTGATATTTGCAGAATGGGACATGCGAGAAGGAGGATTTGTGCCTAGAAAGTCTACACAAGGCACAGAAAAAGTGTGCAGCTGTTGGAGAAAACTAAGGCAGTTTGGAAAAATGTGCGGTTGTTGCAAAAGAAGAATTGATACAAGGCTGAACAGGATCAAGTGTGAGTGGATAAATTTGCATACCAATGAGCATTGAAGCAACAACTGAGAAATTCAGTAGAGTTTCATCAGGACAGCCAAATACTTTGTGTTGTTAAGTTTAATCTAAAGTTTGACAACTTTATAAAAAATTAGGCTTGGCTTTAAAGCAGTGTACCCCAGGGACACATTCCCAGGGGTTTTGTAATGTTTCCCCATCTGGAACGTTTTGGGGACAGAACATCTTCTTCCCCTCCCAATTTTTTTAGTTTTGGTTGGGGATGGGGAACATTTCCTAGAAAGTCCCATCCTACCATTCTTTTGTTGAATCTCTGCATATCATCGCAGAGACTAAAGTAATCAACATTCAGATCAAAATGGAAATGTTTTTATTGTAATAAGCTTGGAAATTTTAAAAGAAAATGTTGAAAAGAAAGATTGACATCGCATGCCAATGGAAATCTAAGGAGACTAATGTTGCTGAAAGTGTTGATGAACAAGAAGTGACAAAAGGATTTGCATTTGTTAAATCACAAGATAGTCAGTTGATTCCACAACTTGGTGATTCAGATGCATCTATACACTATAAATGCCAGAGAGATAGGCACAAAACTTTGTCTAAGGATAAGAGTAGAATTGCATTTCTTTCATTAGATGACCGTTGGACTCACTATTATTTTGAACAACATGGTGATTTTTTGTCAAACTCAATAATACTGTTAGTTAAACTTTCAAAACTGTTTGATATGCTCTTAACATGAACAAAATTCTTCTGTGTTAGTGAACTAACAAAGAATCCTTTCGATGAATTTTAAAGACAACAAATATATGGTCACAGATCTCAATAATAACAAAGTGATTGCAGTTGGTACCGGTGTGAAGGGTTTTTTTAAACTAGTTGATCACTAACAATAAACTCCCATGCACTGGCAGTGTTAAAGAATAGTAAAACACTTCAGCATGAGTAGTATGGCCATCTAAATTATCAACATTTGTCTATACTTAGTAAGACTAACATGGTTGTTTAACTTCCATCTATTCAAGAAAGTCGGGATATGTGAACAGGATGTCAAATGGCCAAACAGAGTTGACTCCCATTTGATATTCATAATGTTTTGCATGTCAAAAGAGTCTTAGATCAGATACATAATCTGAATTGTCTATCAAAGACACCCATTATATTTGGAGCAAAGTATTTCTTGTTGGTAGTTAATGACTTCTATAGGAAAATGTGGGTGTATTCCCTGGAAAAGAAGCTAAAATGCCTCTCACTTTGTAGCATTCAAAACTTTAGTGTAAACAAAAAAGTGGAAAGACAGATCAGAACACTCAAGTCTCGTAGTGGAGGAAAATGGAACAGATAGAATATTTACTACCCCGTACAACAGCAAAATTGAGTTGTCAATGAGTTAGATCAGCATTGGGTGGAAGCTGAGGATACAACAGTTTACATCCTTAGAAAAGTCCTTCCAAAGTATTGCAGAATCACACCAAAGGAAGCATGGTCGAGCAAGCGGCCATCAATAAGTGGCTTTTGTGTTCTCATTGTATTGCTTTTGCATTGATTACTAAAGAAAAGTGAAGTAAATTATATGAGAAAAACAAACCATATATGTTTGTTCATGAAGTCAAAAATCCAATGCATACAAGTTACTTGATGTTTTCACAAAAAAATTGTTGTTAGTAGAGATTTTTTAAGATAAGATGTCTTTCATCTTGGATGACAATAAATTTAGAAATAGTGTTGTATGGGAAACAATTATTTAATTCTAAAACAAATCTTTGTGTGGAAATCAAACAAGGCTCTAAGTCAAGAAAATCAATGAGGTTAAGTTACAAGGGGAGGGAGGGAGGAGCGGGGACAGGGAACCTAATGTAAGAACAAAGCAATAAACAAACTTCAAAAGGGAACCCACAATAGAGGCTAAAGGGGTATTTCACAACAACAACAAAAAATGTTCAAAAGGATGAATCACCACAAACAAAGGAAGGTCAAGCTACACGATTAGGGAAACAAATTGTGTAAAATGGTGAGCAAATAACATTTTGTTCTTAATTTTGTTGTTACGCAAGTATTTAAACATGGTTCATGTAATGAAGCCAAAAGAAAGCCTAAATCAAAAGCTGCCATGAAGGTGGAATATGAGACCCTCATGCAAAATAAGACTTGGTTGTTGGCTCAATTACTCCAAAGAAAGACGCCAATCAGTTGTAAATGTGTTTATAAGGTCAAAAGTAAATCAGATGGTTCTTCAAACAAATACAAAGTTCTATTTGTCACTAAAGGATGTGAACAGGAAAGGGTAACCTAAAAAGAAACAATTGACCCCATTGCCAAGATCGCAACCTTTCGGTTGATTATCCCAATTGCTGCTCAATTTGGATGGAGAGCAAATCAAATGCAAGTTAAATGTTTCTTCATGAAAAAAGACTTTATGAAGGAAGTCTACACAATTCAGCCACAAGGTTTCTAAGCTTCTAGAAAAGAACATTTGCTTTGTAAGTCAGTGAAGTCCTTGTATAGACCTAAACAAGTTCCTTAAACTTACTTTTTAAAATTGATCAACATTTTAGCAATTCAAGATTTAGATGTTATTTTGATCCCAAACTCAACATCAAAATTAATAGTGATGACATTGTGATCTTGATCACCTATGTCAATGATCTTGCCATCATATAGAGTGGGTCCAACATTAATCAACATGCAAATTTCAAGTTTCTTCTATTTTTGACATTACTTATCTTGGCCTCTACATTATTGCTTTGGTGTAGAATTTTGACAACTTTATCATATTATTTTCTCTCACAATCTTTAAGTATGCCAAGGCACTCACTCCTAGGAAAATTCAAAATGATAAAAGTGTAATCCAACATCTGCAACTATGGAAGTTGGGAATAAACTCTCAATTTACAATGATTTGCCAATAGTCACTAAATTCGTGTACCATCGATTGGTAGACAATTTGATTTATCTTACTATCTCTCAACTAGACCTACATTGTGCAATGAGTTGTCTTTCTTGATTCATGTCCAAGTCCCAAGAAGAACATTAACAAGCTACAAAACAAGGGGAAATCAAAACATCAACAACTAGCCATCACTGATCAAGTATCATCATATGGGTCTTCAAAAATATCATTATCACCATCCATATGAGATGGTGTAGGTATTGGTAAATTAGAAAAACCACAAACAATGCCACTGGCACTAGCACTCTCGTGCTTTCTAGCTAGCTCGTCTTCAACATCAAGTGCAACAAAGTGGGAAGTCGAAACATCCAAGTCAATATGCTTTGACTCAATATCCCACTTCCTTGTGTCCCCTTCCTTGTAGCCACTTTATTTGTGTGAAAGGAGCCACAAGTTTGAATGCACATACACAAAGTCCTTTATCTTTTTTGAATATAGTTAATTGCACGTTACGAAGTGAATGAAAGAGTATGTGCTCCAATTCCTTTTAGATGCAAATGAACTAGCAACCTAATAAGACAAAATTATAAAGTTAAGACATGAAATTTAATATTTTAAATTATAATATATAAATGAAACTTAAATTAGTAAAGTTTTATTTTATAAAACTTACTTACAATAAAATTTTGATTGAATTAGGTTGTAGGTGTGTGACCGATTGGCCATGGAAATACCACCAACTATGAGCATCAACCTTATATTTGTTGAGAAGAGCATCAATACTAAAGTTGATGGAGTAAACAAAATCCACGAACTCAATCCTCATTGCATACTACATGCCAGGATCAATGAAGAGTCTACAAAGTGCTGCCTTGTGCCCTTCGCTAACTTCAACATCTCTATATGGGGCAATTCTTCTTAACACAAAAAGGAGCTCAACACTATAATATTTGGGACTCAATGCAAAGGCAAGAAGATGTAGTGGAGTGGCCATTTTGTTCCATCTCTCTTCAATAATTTTGTGTAGTTGTTTAAAGAAATTTTATTCAAAATCTTGCTCTTTTGCATTTATGATGGCTTTCATCTTCTCAATCATAGAGTAGATGCCATCATATATCTATCCTAAACAAGGCCTATCCATGTCAGTATAATGGGCCATACTCAATATGGGCTTAGTGAAATTAAGGAGACATTTAACAAAATCCCACCAAATGTCATCTAGGGTCATCCACCTAATATTTGTTGCCCTTGTAGTGTTAGATTGCCTCTATTTGGACCAATTTGGGTTGATGACCATGTTAGTAACTGTCTTGCAAACCTTCATGAATCACCTCAAGACAATTGTGTTGGAGGCAAAACAAGTTCCAACAAACTATTTGAAAATCAAAGTTAAAAAACTAAAATTTACAAAAATTAAAAAAATTATTAAAGTGATCATATTTATTAAAATAAATCTTATCGCTTCACTTACCTTCAACAACTCCAATTTTGAGAATATTTTGAATATGTCGTGTGACATAAAATGGTTGGTGATGAACATTTGGATCCAATTCAATTTGGTGCCAATTATTTGCAGCATAAGATTGAGGGAGTAGACAGCACAATGTGTCCCAAAAATGTATGAATAATGCTCCTCAACCAATAACCCAATCGCTCTACAATTTTTGGCATTGTCTATTATGACTTGCACAACGTTCAAAGGGCCCACTTCTTCAATAGTTGTCATGAGAATGTTAGCAATAAAAGCACCATCCTTCACCTCCCCTTCACAATCCATTACTTTCAAAAACATTGCCCCTTTAGGGGGCAGTGCAATAACATTGATCAATGGTCAATTTCTTGCATCTTTCCATCCATTGAAAATGATGGACACCTCTATTTCAGCCCACAAATCCCTTACGGACTTCAATGACACCTCTACAAATTTCACCTCTTTTTCCAATAAGGTGCTACACACTTTCACAATACCCAAGCTCTTATACCCTTTTAAAGCCTTATCAATTGCTTTCACCATTTGTTGCCAATATGGTCAGTGAACAACATTGCAAGCCAATCTATTTGCATAGAAAAATCTCACTATGTGTTGATCAACAATCGCTTGAGACTCATTTTGAAATGCCATTTCGAACGGTCCCTTTGATCTCTTATGTGTAAAGGCCATAGGTTGTTCTTCAAGTGTGGTAAAAAATGGTTGGCTCTCTATAGATTGAAGATTAGAAGACAATGGAGGGCGCTTCATTCCTCAAAATCCTTTCTTTAACAAAAGATGATTTGATTTGCAGCCTGTTACTTGATTTGCTTTTTCTTGCTCGTTAATATATGCACAAGTGACTTGTGCTTATAGAATGAGTACACTTTTCGTAAGCAAGCTTTGATTCCTAGTCTAGGGATGTAGCACAAATGGTCTTTCACCCGACTATATGAGCTTGAATACCTAACATCACAACTGCTACATATCCAAAAATAATCCCCACCACTTGGAAGCTATTATACCCTATCAGTTGCCATTGTAATACCTATGACAACAAAATCAATAAACAATGCATTCAAAAAATCAAGACAAATAAAAACATATATATATATATATAAAAAAAAAAAAAAAATTAAACATGTGTTATAGATTCATAGAAGAATGAAAACAAAACAAGAGAGTTCATTTGTTAAAAAAGAAGTGTACCAAAAAAAAAAAAACCCAAAAACTTTAAAAAGGAAAAAAACAACTACCTTTTTTGTAGAAATCTTCCTCTATGATCTCCTTGGCAACAAATGGGCTCTTGCATATGCATAGGAATAGCAAACCAACCACCTTGTGTCATGCCACCATCAAAGAAAGAAACAGGTTGCAATATTTAGTTGGATCACAGCACCTAAAGTCTAGGCAAATAAAGTAAACATGGACAACAATTCTGATAAGGAGATTGATTAAGATTATAAGAATAAACAAGGCAGCGGTTTCCTTGAATTAAATATATTTAATTAAAATAAAATTAAAAGGGTTTCAGGCCAACGACTAAGAGGAATAGTTGTGACTCTTCCAAAAAGGCAGAAATAATGAAGAGGTGTGACTCCCTCAAACTTGAAGATATAAGAGGGAGAGCATTTCATTTGAGAAGGACATCCATAACATCATTCAGTCAATCAATTAAGAACAAATATTATGTGACCCCATCTAATGTGAAAGATTGTGTCTCCTTCAAATATGAAAGGTTGTGACTCCCTCAATAATAAGATATGAAAGGGAGATCATTTCCTTGCGGAGAAATCATCAATTGGGAATTAATCAATCAATCAATTTGCAAATAAATTATTATTCTCAAAAAGCAGCCATGAAGGATGGTGACTAATTTATTGTGAATGGGTGATGACTCCTTCAAGAAATGGATACAAAGGGAAAATCAGTTCATTGGCATTCAATCAGCAATCATCACTCATTTATCCATCACGAAATCAAGCAAACAGCAATAAATCCATCAAATCATTCAATCATCAATTCATCCAAGAAATACACATTCAAAAATCAATTCACAATCATCTTCAGCATATCAATTCAGAACTCAATATTCAAACCACTACGCATTTATAATTTCAGGAACTCATTCAAGAACCATTCATAAAAGCATTCAAAGTGTTATTCAAGGATTAAATTGTCAATCCATAAAGAAATACAAATCAATAGTCTAGCAAATACATCAAGCTATCAATTATGAATTCTAGATAGTATTTGAAAATCAGACGAGGTCTGAGTTCATGGGGTTGGAAGGATAGGATGGGGTCTTTTAATGCCCTTGACACACTAGTGGCAGGGTCCTTGGTATTGCCATTATTGAGTTAGGAACAAGGTCCTTGGTATTGTCACTATTGAGTTAGGGATGGGGTCCTTTAATTGAATAGTTTTGCAAAGTATTTCCAGGGAATTCACGATTTGACTCCTTGGGTATTGCGCTATGATCTACTGATTAGATTATTGTCATAAATTTCTTACTCTTGGATAAAACTATTGTCATATTTTGAGTAAATATTGTTGTTTTAAATAATATCCCAAAAGGGGGACATTACACTCTAGAACATTCACCAATCAATCTTCAACTCTATTCGTGCAATAGCAAGCAAGGATGAATGATATTTTTATTTCGCATTCACAATAAGAGAGATGACTTTATTTTGTCCTCAAAACGTATTGAAATCCACATTTTAGGGTTGGCGGGGGGGTGGCGGTGGGGGGGGGAACAGGACCCTGGACAGCCCCTAGGTCGGACCGGATATGGACCCATATCCAGGCCAGACCAAACCCAAACCAGTAACAAAGAAAAACAACACTGCAGAAGAGGCCTTATCCAAGGACAAACATTGAAAGGTGATATCCTCTATGAGACTGAATTTCTTCACAAGCAGCAAAAAGAGGGAAGAAATCTGGAGATGTCTGGCAGAGTTTTGTTGACTTTAGTGACTGGAACACCAAAAATTATCATCAGAAGTCTGAACCCAATTAACACCACCACCCAGGAGCATAATAGATCATTAAAACTTTTCATTTCAAAAAAATTGATATGTTGCTTGAGTACAAAAAAGTAGTGCTCCCACAACTCAAACAATAGCAACAATTAACCACAAAAGAGTTTCTGAGAAGGCTTCTTCTGTGAAGATCACAGACAACAGATAGATCGGATAATTAATCTGCATATTGCAATGGTAGGAGGACCTGGGAATGATAACAACCAGGCTCGCATGACTGAACCTGAGACATAAGATGGGGATAAATCAGAGCAGAATGCAGTTGAGGAAGTCAACATGAGAAGGTTCATGCCAGACTTCAACAAGGAAGTTCTAGCCAGAATTGCTAACATATGATCAAAGTTGGAATTTGTGATATGTGAGGAATGTCTGGTATAAAAGGATCAAATGGCTAAAAAGCATCAAGCATTGTAAAAGGTCTTATTCAATGGTGACATCCTGCAAAAGCTCTGTGGGAATGATAAGGAATATGAGATAGGCAGTCAACAAAGGCAATGCCCTAGCATTCAGTTTAGTAAGATTTGTGTCAGGTCTGTGGAGGGCAATAGTTCAGGACTGAGAAATACTCCCAATAATATTTTTCTATTTTCAGGGTGATTTTGTGGGCCCATAGAGTCTGTGTCTGCCGAGCTACCTCAGTGTACTCATACATGCTCATGTACCATATTTGTTGAAAATGTAGCTAGCGGTGAAGGGCCCTCTTAATTTTATCTGCCTGTCAGTGTTTTTATAGGATGTTCTCAAAGATCCTTGCTTGTTCCTGCTCTAGTTATAGTTAATATGGCTCATCTCAGTCATTATGTGTATGTTGGTGCCAACATTTAAGGGTCTGTTAGTTCTGAGCCTCTTATTTTTGTCTTCCTGTAAGTGTTTTTATCAGATGATCTCAACGGTCCTTGCCTGTTCCCACTCTAGTTATAGTTAATATGGCTCATCTCAGCCATTATGGTTATGCTGGTGCCAAAATCTAAGGGTCTAATAGTTCTGAGCATACTTCAAGTAGTAATATTATAGTATGTACTTTTTATGTTTTCCATTTTATTCCATCAAAAACAAAGAAGAAAATGTTCTGAATAGAAAATTTTATAAAAGCTGTGGCAAGCCACTTATAATTCAAGTGTGAAAGGATTGAACCTCAAAACTGCATCATCACTGAAATCCAAGTGTTAAATGCTCTATAGAGATGAAATTCAAATAACATTAACATCTGTAAAATTGAACAGTGAACATTCAACATTCAATGTTGAACAATGAATGCAAAAATTGAGTAAAACACTGAAATACAAATATGAAATTGGTGAACACAAATATCTGATTGTTGTATTATTAATGATCATGAAAATAACTGTTCTAAAATGACCCCTCGTCTCCATTTTCCCAAAGGTTCTCTTTTTCTATTTTTTAAAACAAATGTTGATGAATGGAACATAAGGACATCCCTCAGATGCTTTCAGCAGACTGGGAATGTCTCTTGATCTCCCAGAGACAACACAATGTACTTGGGTACCCCCTTACGTGTCAGGATGCCAGAAAAACACTGAAAACTCTCAGGACATGAGACACATGCAGCAAAATGATGAGATAATGGGATATCCCCTCTGCATTCCAACATCCCCAAAATGTTCAGATCAGACCCAGAGGGCAGGGGACACTTCTCCATGGAATGCTCCAATTTACTGATTCAATGTCTTTGGATTCTACTGTGCCCTAGATTCTGATCCAACTCAACATGTGTATTCTCCATTTTCGGAATTTAGGTAATCAACTAATCATCACTAATTGAAACAATTGATATAAGAATAAAACAGAAGAAGGTATCAAGCTAAGAGAGAGAGAAATTGGGAAAACCCATACCTTTTATGGTTTTAAAATTCACATCGAGCTTGAGAGCAGAGGACAACCTTGGATCATTTGGAGTGAATGTGAACTTATTCTCTGTCTGTAAGATGAAAAGCAAAAATATGTTACTTCAAATAATATATAATAATTAATTGAAGAAAATAAAATGTATGTTTTGTTTTTCTATAAATTACTGTATAGTGTTAATTGTCTTTCTCTCTGCTGGTATCCAGCCCAACTCCTTTCCTCATTTGCTAGGTTCCTGACTCTGTGCAATGTTGATGTTTTCGTAAACTGTATTTCCCATCCCTATCTATTGAGGAAACTATTTTATATAATTCACAATCCTACTATTGTACAATTACAAAAGAAACACTTTATTTTATTTTCTTAAATAGTATGACATACAAAATTTCAATTGCATAAAACAGATTCTTAATAGAGTGCATAATATTCATAAGTAAATCTGCCTCTTTAAAGCCAAATTCTTGTTTGTAGTTCACCCACTTTGTAAACAACCCTAAATCAAATTAACCTCAAATACGTTTGAGAGCCAAAGACAAAAGATTTTATATAGCAAGAATTGTAAAATACCAAAATCAGAACACCCTGTGTGCCAGGGTCCTTCACTTTAGTCTTGTATGTGGCACGTAACGTTGCCAGGGGTGTCTCCATGTTCAACAATTCTTCAACTGTACAAAACCTAAACACGCTTCCTGCCTTTTACCTTGTTAATTTGTCAACATGCAAAAACACTGCAAAAACAGCATCACAAAGTAGTTCTTACTAACAAAACAAACTCCATAGCAATAGGGAAACAAATAAATCAAACTGGCTAAAATAGTTATTATATTTCTTTTTATATTTCTCTGCATTTTGACATCTCAGAATGTTTAGATCAGCCCCAGAGGGCAGGGAACACTTCTCTGTGGAATGCTCCAATTTACTGGTTCAATGTCTTTGCATTCTATTGTGCCCTAGATTCTGATGCAAATCAAAATGTGTATTCTCCATTTTCAGCAATTAGGTGATTATCACTAATTGAAACAATTGATCTGAGACTAAAATGGAAAAATGGATCAAGCAAAGGAGAAAGAAATTGGAAAAAATTGTACCCTCTATGGTTTTAAAATTCATATCAAGCTTGAAAACAGAGGATGACCTTGAATCATTTGGCGTAAATGTGAACTTATTCTCTTCCTGTGAATTTAAAAGCAATAGCACTTGCAACTTTAGGAGGTGCAAGGGATGTGCCAATAGGAAATTCAAGGGAATGTCATCATCGTCTTATCCCTGCATCCAATCATTATTATCCTCATCCTTAATTCCTTCAAGATTTGCACAGGCCAAAGTATTTTGTTACACCTGAAAAATAGGCACATGTAGCAATAGAATAATTAGACCCCTACAAAGATAGGAACTACAAAATACCATTCAATGTCATTTTGTAATTAAATACATGAAACACCAGGTCATGTCAACATATACAAATATAACTCACCCACAGAACTTAAAACAACTATATCTACATCTAGAAAATATGAAAACGTGGACTAGTATTTTAACAAGCCATTCCAAGTCACAATTGTTTAGATTGACATCATAATTTTGACTAGTAACATGATAGAACAAGACCAACAGAGCTAACCAAAAAAAAAACAGTTAGACAAGCTCACGTTCTAAAACAACAGCCTGTACATGGGCCCTTTAATTGCTCACCAGTTCTGATGAACTTGGCACATAAAAATCAAATAGCATCTCAAAATGGTTTGACATTTAAACTAGGTCACATCACCACACTATCATAAAGTTGTATATAAGTCTTGAATCTTTGTTGAGCCTAGCATTGAGGCAGCTGCTACTGCTACATTATTGATGACCATGGACTTTGCAGAGTAATCTAACATTTGTTAAGAAAGAAACAAGATCCAACAGAGCTATAATGTTTGACATAGTTTGGACTAAAGGGTTATGGGATTCTATTATATATACAGGCAGAATTGGTAAACTCGTTGTATTGTAGACACAACCTACTTGATCATTGTATTGTGGTTTATCATGATTTCTAAAATGTAAATTTACGATCCTTCTCGCAACCAACGCCCTCTAGCTTACACTCTGTGGACTACCAAAGGTTGTACAATAGAACAACCTCTTGACACCACAGGGGCCCTATGGTTTGCAATCCATGCTAACTACTAATGGTATTTCACATCCTTGGAGATCAAAACTTCTGCTCAAGGTATTATATTCCATTCCTGATTTCTCCAAGTGCAATGATTTAATGGTTCTCATTAGACTTGGCAAATTTTGACACCTAGAGGACAACTAGGCAAGCACACCAAACTAGAACAGAAGCACTTGTTAAGAGTATATAGTTCTTTTCCAGGTTTCTGAGATAAAAAGAAAACTGCTTTGAAATTTGAGGGCAGTCCATCATATCCAAAGATACATAGGAGTGGATAAGCTAATTTATTAAATTTACCTAGTGCTTACAAGGTTATTCCTCCAAAATGTTTTTCTAAAATGCAAATAGAGTTTGTGGGACTTGTTTGGAGAGACTGAAGATGGACTAATAGGAATCTTTCTTTCTTCTTTAATGCAACTAATGTTCTGTACGACAAGTATGGATATAAGTTCCTTATTTACTATCAACTGAATAATGAGCAGGGACCCAAGACCTAACGACTAATGGTTGCATAGTTGCTAAAGAATTGAAGACTATAAAGTAAAAATGCTTTAAATGGAAAATATTGAGTTGATTACTTCTCCATTAGAGCACATCTCTCAAAATAAAACTGAAGCTAAGGCTCATTGACATTACCTGTGCTAAAGACATCAAAAAGAAACAATGTTGTTCTCCTTACTACAGCGAAAAGCAGCTAAAACCTTTTAGGGGTGCATATAGAACAGATTAGAGCAGACTTTTTGTGTGCCTTGCAATGGGAAACAAAACTAGGAAAAGAAACCTGGATGAATGGAGACCACAAGAGAAAATTGTACAACTTCTGCACATACAAAAGACTTGAATCAAAGTTTTGGAGAGAGAATTCTTCTTTGCATTTACAGAAACCTGATACTTTAAGGATAGACCTGCCAGAGACAATCATATCTAGAATTGCTTCTAAAAGGATATTGATCATTGCAAATTGATATAAAAACAGAGATGCTAGCTGTATTTGTTTGCGGGAAAGA
This sequence comes from Sequoia sempervirens, assembly GCA_007258455.2. NCBI lineage: Eukaryota > Viridiplantae > Streptophyta > Pinopsida > Cupressales > Cupressaceae > Sequoia > Sequoia sempervirens. The sequence goes on from VDFB02000015.1 coordinate 111,073,952, forward strand.
TCATCTCTCAAATGTAGCACCCTTTGTCTAAGTAACATAGACATGTGATTTCAAAAAAAATAATAATATCAAAAGCAAAATGGTACCTAATTGTACCGCTGAGTCCTAACAAACTAACCAACCATCTGAAAGGATGTACCCATCTGGAAAACCAAGCTGTTTGTCAATTATTCAACACAATCATTTAAAATTTTAGTCATTTGATGTCACACCAATCGCTTGCCTTGTGACTTTTGGCTTTTCAAATACAAGAGCCAATTAATGGCACAAAACTGTAAAGCAATATGATGTACAATGTATAAGGTTTGTGAAGAAGAATGTAATGAGTTTAACATATGAAGATGTTCAAATCACTACTAATCACTCTATGTGAAAATAGATCTAGCAACCATTGCATTTATAGCATCAGCAGTAGCTGGTATCCATTCCATACTAACTTAATAACTCTCTGTCGGGAAAAGTGTCACAAAAATAACCTCAAGAACAAGGAAAACAAAATAAACAAAAATTTAAAACCAACAAATAAACAAAATATCTCTACATGAAGAAATAAATAGGGATCTAACACTAGGAATTACAATAATATCATGTATGAAAACAGCAATAGGTAAAAACACAGAACTAATGCCCACATTTAACAGATAACCACGGAATTGTTTTAGAATGAAATTAAACAAAACAAAAAATGATCCCGCCGAGTACAGTTCCCAAATAAAGGAACTCGCTGAAAGCATGGCAAGCGACTTACCTCAAGATTCTGCGCAAATTGTGCCAAAAAATGGTCAGAGTTTGCAGGGAAAATATTACGAAACCCTACAAAAGCAGATTTAATTTTGAAATGAGACAAACGAAAACCAATCTCCTTAAAGCTGTTGTTTCAATCTTTCACAATAAATGAAAAGTAGATCTAAATTATCCGGGTTTTAGAGCTCGAGAGAAGATTTTTGCAGCCTTTTAAACGAAAACATTAGTTACGAGGTAAAAGTTGTTTTCAGGCGTGCGGCGAGGAATGTTTCAACTGCCTGAAAGTTATTGTTCTTCCGGCGTGAGATAACTTTCCGGGTGAAATCTAATACAAAATATAGCACGTCGGCTAAAAACCAATTGAAGAAAACAAACTGTATGCTTTTTTAAAGCAACTATACAGCGTTAATTATCTTTCTTTCTATTGGTTCCAGCCCAACTTCTTTCCTCATTTGCAAGCTTAGGTTCTTGACTCTGCGCAATGATGACGTTTTCCTGAACTACATTTCCATCCCTATTTCTTGAGAAACTAATTTACAGAGTTCACAATCCTACTACTGTAATTAGAAGAGAAACATTTTTTTGAATTTTCTGAAATGTTGTCTTTAAAAATTTCAATTCTATAAAACAGATTCTTAATAGAATGTATAACATTCGTAAGTCAGTCTGCCACTTCGAAGCCAAATTCTTGTGTGCAGTTCACGCATTTTGTTACTAGGCCTGAACCAAATTAACCCCAAACGCAGACGAGAGCCAAGGACAAAAGATTTTAAAATAGCGAGTATTGCAAAATACCAAAATCAAATCATCATGTGTGCTAGGATGGATGCCAGGAGTGTCTCCATGTTCAATCCTGCGACTGTACAAACCCTAAACAGGCTTCCTGCCTTGCTTTCTTATTTTGTGGACATACAAAACCACTGCAAAAACCACATCAACGCTAGTTCTTATTGGCCAAACAAGCACTACAGCAGTCAGGAAACAAATAAATCAAACCGGCTAAAAATTATAATTCTTATTTTATTTTTGTTTTTTTGAATTTCAGCATTGCCACACCGCTGAATTCAAGGATTTCCAAAGAGAGATCCATACCTTTATATAACCAAATTAATATTGAAAATTATACAAAAGACTCACCGAGTAATTGTATGGTTCAACTACACACCCCTAAGGTTTAAATTATTGTTGAATGAATGAATGAAAGATTTTAATGACGTCCATGAGACTAAACAGCCTATGGGACCGAGACATTCAACAACTTAGTTTGTCTCCAGACTCTTCTCCAGATCAGATCTCCTGCTATTAATTTTGACTAGGAGGCTAGCCGTCTGATTTATCTTATCCTCCTCAAATAACTGCTGCATATTGCCCACATCTGAAATACTTGAGTACTGATTACGAATATTTTCGTACGCTGTGCATTCCATGACAAAGTGCCACTCTGTTTCCACCACTCCCTTATTACAAAATAAGCACGTTCTTTCTTCCCAAGTTTCCTTAGGAGTCTTCCACCTACCAGTCTCACATCTAAGATGGTGGGACCCCGTTCTCAATTGAGCAATTAATAGCCTCGCTTTCCCTTTAATAGTTGCACCTAAATATGGTTTTTCACCATGTTCCTTAGCTGGGTTAAACTCTTTGATGTAATATGCTTTTTTTCGTCCGATCTGATTTGACCACATGGCAGTCCTGAATTTTTCCTTCACATAGATTTTTATTTCACTGTTGGTGTCAGGACACTCATGTAATTTGATGTTCCACTTGTTCAGCCACTTGATGTTCTGTTTCATCCATGTTTTCTTTCTTCGGACTAGAATCTCCTCCATAACCGTTTTGGGCCACCGGTGGTTATCCATGTTTTCAACCTTTTTTAGATAACTTAACAACCGGGTTATCGCTGAAGCTTCCAAAGGAAAAGCTCCCGCCTCAGCTAGCAGGATTTCATAAGGAACAGTAGCTTTAACTTTGAGATTATTTGTTATTAGGTGTTTCTGGATTCTTTCTATCTGTCTCCAACTGCACTTTGATGTGTTGCTTCCCCACACTTCGCACCCATAAAGCACAACCGGCGTGACAAGTAAACCAAAAAGGGTTTTCTTGGTTTTCCAATCCCAAAGTTCAACTTTTCTACACCTATTTTGGAGCAAATAATAGGCTTTCCAACCTCCCTGTATCCTTTTCGTTCTACAGGTTTCCCAACTGAGCTTATAATGGAAGTCAATCCCAAGATATTTGTATTCTTTCACTATATCAAGTGGGCTGCCTTCAAAAAGAAAGGTATGCTGTTTAATTTTTCTATTCAATGAGTAAATCATGATTTTGGTCTTAGATGTGTTCACTTGCATCCCAACTTCCTGACAAAAGTGTTCTAGGGCTTTTAGATGTTCTCTTAACCCATGAGTTGTTTTTGAGATTAGGATAAGATCGTCAGCATATAGAAGTAATTTTACTACATAACCTGCCAAATGGATACCATCCCCGCCTTCCTTGCTTAACCACGCTTCCAACTTATCAATGTATAGCCCAAAAAGCGTAGGGGATAGAGGGCAGCCCTGTTTAACTCCAATGTCACTGTCAAAACATTCTGACATACCTTCACTTGTTCTGATTTTAGCACTGACCTTCTCATACAGCCTATGAACAGCTGCTCTATATGCATTTGGAATGCCTAATTCTTCCATCCGAGACCATAATTTGTCTCTAGGCACTGTGTCGAAAGCTTTCTTAAAGTCTACAAAGCAACAATAAGCTTCCTCACCCTGGTTATCCCAAATTTTCTCAATCAAGTGTCTAAGGGTGATGCAGTGATCGATGGTAGAGTGCTTGGATCTGAAACCTGCCTGTCCCTTTGCTCTTTTGCCCTCATTTTCTGCCCATTTGCTGATCCTACGTTCAATCATGCTCCCAAATAGCTTGCCAAAGATAGAGTTGACCATAATTGTGCGATAGTTAGATGGGTTATTGATATCACCACTTTTAAATAAAGGGATGACCACACTGGTAGTCCACTCCATAGGAAAACCTTCTCGATTGACATTGGTGAAAATTCTTTTTATGTGAGGGGCAAGAATTTTAGTCCCCCATTTTAAAAATTCAGACTGTAGCCCATCTATGTCTTGTGCTTTGCCACTTGCTAAGTTCTTTATTCCTTGTTTAATATCATCCACATTGAATAATTCCGCTGGTGTGTTAATGACAGGAGGGTAGTCTTTCTCGTGGGCCCGCTCGTAAAGAAGTCTAGCATATTCTAACCATTGGGCATCTGTAATATTGTTTTCCACCACCTTTTTCTTTTGTTGCAATTCCCTCCAAAAGCCTTTAGGATTATGTTTCCCAAGAGTGATTAGTTCCTTCCTTCTTTCGTTTACATACTCTATTTTTTTGGACTGCACTAACTTTTCATATTTTTTCTTAAGCTCTTTGCCCCTACCTCTCTTCATTAGCGATCTCTTGGCTGCCTTACATTCTTCATCATACCACGGATTTGCCGGAAAAGTGTTTGTTGTCCCCATCTTGGGATGAGACCTTTTGCACGCATTTAATGCCTTGTGTATTATCGGGATCAACAAATTATTGTGAAGGACATCAACCTTTTTTGCTGCTTTAGACTCCACATTATTTTCCAGATCATGGAAATGTTGCTTAAGAGCATCATTGAATAATTCTCTATTTTCCCGATTTATGAGGATTTTACCCTTGGGAAGGGCTTTTTTTTGCGTGTGCATAACCTGTTTGTTGTGTTGGCTGATTGGTGAAATGCGTAGTTTGACCCGAAGAGGTAAGTGGTCAGATTTCATCCCGATAGGGCAGTCCTCAATATCAAATTCCAACAGTCTAGAACTAAAACTCTGGGAGCAAACCACGTAGTCCACCACACTCTGACCATTATACGTTTTGCAAGTAATACCTCCAGACCTCGGCCAATCCCTCATACCATTGCATATAACCATGCCAAATAGACTACAAAGCCCCAATAATTTTGTCCCAAATGCGTTGATAGTGCCATTACCATCCTGAGATGATCTTTCCCAATGGAGACCACCTCCTTCCTCTAACCACAAAGGATTGTTCTCCCCTTTGGTTTCATTGCTCAACTGAAGAGATTGGTTATCAGCTGTCCTTGCATTAAAGTCACCCATTAAAACCACATCTCCAAGTGTGCTAAAAATAGAGATATCTTTTTTTAGTGATGCATACGGGTCTTCGTTGTCTAAATTTCGTTTCTTATAAAACTTTGAATTTTTTGGAGCAAAGTAGCAAGCGGCTAGACTAAAAGTTACTCCATTTTCTGTTATTTGTAGCCATATGTATTGTTTATTTGTGTCTTCTTTTGCCAATTTAACAATTCCCTGCCACTTTTCATCTATTAGCACTGTAACCCCTCCATTGCCTTTGCCCGTTTTGTTACCTTCATTCCAAACTGACACTTTTTTATACCCTTCGAAATCTGGTACTTTGTAGCCATCATGTTCATGTGTTTCTGTAAGAATGATAATATCCTTTCCTTCCGCTATGGGCCCCAATCCAGGTCCTCTTCTCCATGGATATCCTCTACAATTCCAACTTACAACATGCAAATATTCCTGTGGGGCCACTAATTCCTATTTCTTGTTTGAGAACCGATCACTAATTTGAGCTTTCCCATTCTTCAACCAAGCCCATTTACCTTCATTTCTTGTTGTCTTCACTTTCTCCCATTCTTTCCTTTGTTCTTCTTGCTGCTCAAAGGTCAAATCTTCATCTAGATAAATATGTGTGCCTCTAAGTAGCCCTCTGTTTTTTAGAATCTTATTTTTGTCTTCAATATTTCTCAAGATGACTCTTACATGTCTATCTTTTCCTCCATCTACCTTTTTTCCGATTCTATTAGCTTGCTGAATATGTCCTGTCCACTTCAACTTATCGTTTAGGAAATTCCTTGTTAGAATGTCAGTTCTCTCCGTCTCTCCATAGTCTCTCAAACCTTTAATAATAATGTTTGCAGCCTTGCTTTGTTTATCTTTTTCTTCCCTTAGCTGCCTTTTAACTTGTTTTTCAATGATTCCTTTCTGCTCGTTTGATGAACTATTCACCACTTGTGACCATGATTTGGCTTCTTCTATCTGATCCCTTAACTGATTCTCTTTTGTCTCCAAGTCTGCTAATGTTGATTGAATCACCTTTAGTTCCCTTATGTTTTCTCCTCCCTCGATTACTGATTTATCGCTTTTTGTTGTTTTTAATTGGGCTAACTCTTGTTTTAGAGTGACCAATTCTTGCTGTCCCCTCTCCACGTTCACTTGTAGATTTGATATTTGTTCTTGCAGCATTTTATTGTCCTTTTCCAGCCTGTAATTTGCCTCAGTGACTATTTTAAACCTGTTGTCTTCGTATATCCCCTTTGTTTCTAGAACATCGAGCCTACTTTTCATTCTCATGAGTTCTACGTATAACCTTGATGACCATAATAAGGGTGAGGACGTAGGGCTGTAGAGTTCTTGAGATGCATTTTCAGCAACATTCTTGTTTGCAGTGAACTCTTTTGTATTGACCATGCCCTCATCCAGCTTGTCCATGTTTGGCTTGAGGTTCCCTATGTCACCTATTAACTTCCCACTGCTTTTGTGCTCTGCTTGGATTGTTTGCTCTTCTTTCTAGGGTAACACACTAGATATGTCTGCCTTGTTGTTACCAGCTTTTGGTAGAATCAAAGTAAATTTTTTCTTTTGGTTTTGTTTCAGTTTCCATTTTTGAGCCAACCTCCGCCTTAGAATCCCATTGTATTGTTTTGCATTTACAAAGATCAGCCTTTCTTCTGCATTTATAAGGTTTAGTATGCTTGACAAAGGCGATCTCGTTAGCAAAGGTGCCAACAGGTTCGCTAAACCCCCGTCTTGAAAAGTGGTCCACCCGTTCGACCATTGAGGAGTGTGAGAGCTTGAAAATCTTAGACCCTCTTGACCTAGAAGATTCAAGAGGTCATTCAGTTGCACTTGAGACTTACTTGCCATTTTATTGTTACCCACAATGCATTCTAGTGTCCCCATTTGCTTTGATATTGAGTTTGTATTCGAGGTTTGTGGTCCTCTTGTCGCGACACTCAGACATGTCGTACCTAGGTTTTCCCCCATTTCCACTTATTTAACTGTCATGTGTTAAATATAGTATGTGTTTGCTATGGGTTCCAGAATATGCGGGTATTGTGTTGAATATGGAATGTGTTTGCTGTGGGTTTTCAGAATATGCCAGTATGCCAGAAAAGAGACAAACAAACTTATAGCTTATAAAGAAAACAAACAAAAGTAGAGAAAGTGACTGGTAGACCTATTTGATCACACCTCACTTTTCCACTTTGTCCTTTCGGGGCCTAGCCTCTGCTTTGTTTTGTCTCTGCTTTGTCTTTTAGTCTACTTTTCCCGACAAAATCCCACCTCCCTGTGACTTTTAGTCTGGCACTGAGCCTGAAAAATGGTGCAATCTTCAAACCCTGTGCAGCCCTGGTGAATGCCCTGGTGTTTATCTGTAATCCCCATGTAGCTCTGGTGAACGCCCTGTTGCAGCTCTGGAAAACGCCCTATTACTGCCCTGGTGAACATCTGGTGAACGCCTGGTGAAGAAAAGTGGAAAGCTTTTTATCTGGATTTGAATTCCTAGAGCTATTTACTTTTGCATATCTTAGTGTCATTATATGATTATCTTTATGTGACTTGTGAAAAGGTATTATAAAACTAGCAATCGCTTTGAGTGTAATGGGTGCGTCTAAGAGTTGTGGAAGGTCAATTAGAGAAAATTTTGGTCTATTAGTTGTATATATTTGTGTAGTATATGAAATCAATTGGTAATAGTAAATTTGGGAAAATTTTTGATCCATTAGTTGTATATATTTGTGTAATATATGAAGTCAACTAATAAGTTATTGAGCAAAATATGTTGCTTGTGCAACAAAGGTCTTAATAGAGAAGTGATAGTTTCAAATCAACTACGCATCCACTTAGAAGGGTCCAAACACAACTGAAACAAAACCCCTGAGGCTTCTAAGCCATAAATTATTGTGTTAAATAGAGGGGTCAAATGCATTGGGAGGTCTGGTGTGCTCTCTATTTCTAACAATTTCTCTTTCTTTCTAACTTTTAATTTAAATTTTAAGGTTGAAATTTAATTTATTATATAAATGAAAATAAAAATTCAAAATATATTTATGGTACAATAATTAAAATTTTAATAAGACAAGTAATTATAAATTAAACGAATTCTAATAACTTTTAATTATTATTTGTAATTTCATAAGAAGACAAATAATTGAAGTAAATTTTAAACTTAAATTTAAATTAAAATTTAATATATAAAGTCAAAATATATATTAAATAAAAAAAAAGTAAAAATAAAATGATTTTGTGGAATTGAAATAGTAATAAAATATGTGCATAAGAAATATAATTAATATATTACAATAATATAGGTTAATTGAAAGTAAATATAAAAATATTATAAAATTAAGCATATAGCTAAATTGTTAAATGAATTAAATTTTAAAAATCAAAACCCTAATAAATTATATTAAAATTGTTATAACTAAAATTTTAACTTTTATATTAAAAGTTGTAACAAAACCAAATTTAAAAAGTTTTAAAAAAGAAACTATTAAAAAGTTTAAAAAGTAGGATCTAACATAATACAAAGAAAAAAAATAGAATCTACCATAATACAAAAAAAGAAGAGAAACTTAAATTAAAATTTATAGTATACGTATATATTATAAGTATAATACTATATTATAAATTGTATATTTAAATGGAGTATATTTATTATTACATATTATATTTGAATTGTATATAATGTAAATTATATAATATATTTTATAAATATTATGATATTCTACCAAGAGGCATTGAAGTGACACCCACCTGCACTTCTTTTCATTTGGACAAGCTCAACAATCAGTGAACCTTCAATACTTGATTTACATTTTGCTTTTTTTGGTTTTTTACTTTTCATTTTTTATTTCGATCTATAAGCCACAACTTGGATAAGAAGTATTGAATTGAAATGATGAAAAAGACTCATTTACAATTTACCAAGTAAGAAAAGAAAACTATACATTAGTAGAAAAAATAGTACCCAAGTAGTAAGCATTCTCAGCACAGACTTCTCAGCAGTGCTCATAAGCTTCATCAAGGATTTGCAAGGTCCTAGTAAGCACCAAGTCTGACTTCACATCCAGCAACTGGCTCTTTCCTTCTTTCTTCATCATGGCGGCCTGCTTCAGCACAACATCATACACTTTCTACTTTAATGACAACATAGGCCTTCCTAAACCATCTGTCACCAAACCAGCCAGGTTAGGGAACGTGGTGATCCTGCTCACATTTTCTGAATTGAGATTTGAACTAGAGATATCCATGGCAGCTTTTACAAACAATCTCTCTCTATACTTCTTAAATTTTGTCTGTGATACAAGTGTGGTCATTACTTTTGCTCCTGCAATTCTAGATACCATATACCCACCCTGGTTGTAGTTTTGAAAATGCTCAGAGCAACACAGTTTCTTTGAACCAGCTATGATATACTATGGTCTACACAAAGCATTCTTGTCTACCTCTTCAAGTAGTTGGGCATCTACTCACATTCCTATGTTTCTTGTTTCTCCCTATGACAGTCTTCATGACTGTCATGAAGATTTCTCACAAGTATATATTTTATAATAAATATTTTGCATATTTATTATTTATTTATATATAAAATTTAGATTGTATTTCTATTTATTAGTGTATTATTTTTTAGATACTATAATATTTTATAAATATCATTATATTCTACAAGTATATATTTTATAATAAATATTTTACATATTTATTATTTATTTATATATAAAATTTAGATCATATTTCTATTTATTATTGTGTATTATTTTTTATATTTAATATATTATTCAATATAAACATAATATATAATCAAATATATACTATTGTTCCATATATTATTATTTAAATTAATTTATTAAAAAAATTAAGGACAAAACCAAATTAGAAACACAAGAACATTAATTAAGCACCCCTTCACATAATAGAAAACAAAATTAATGTCAATCAAATTATTTTATTTACAACAAAGGGCACATATTCCTAGAAGAAATGAAAATAAAATAAAACGGCACACAGAAAAAAGGTGAACGACAAATGTGAAAAACAATTGGAAAAAATGTGAATAGATGGTCATGATCATTCAAATCGTCTATAGATGGTCATGATCATTCAGGTCATCTTGCATGCCTTGTTTAGATTGTACATCGTCGATGGACAAAATGAGCTAGTAATGTAGTGGGCAAGAAAAATGAATTCAAGACTTGGGAAGTTGACAATAAAGTCATACAAAGACCCCAAAACCTCTTCAAAAGTCCACATATATTGTTATAAATTATTCAATATCCTTGCACTATGGTTGACAGAAATAGATGCAATTTTAACAAATATGCTTAAACCAAATTCCATGGCCTACAACTTCTTCCCCTACTTGCACTAGAATGGGGGCATTAGAGTAGGCTTGAAAAAAATTGGTAGATTTCATTGTTGCAAACGACCTTACAACATGAAGCTAGTTATTACAACACACTAAATCAAGAATATGAAGCTAATTATTACAATGCACTAAATAAAATGCAATGACTACAAGCACAAAATGGATTTTTCCAAAAGACATTAGGAAATTCCAAAGAGATACAAAAGAATTCAAAAAATTAAAAACCAAACATCCTCATTCCTTGTGCAAAAATGGGAGCTTTGAAATGTAGTATATTCATCCTTCAAAAAAAAATTCAAAAAAAAAAAATTGCTAGAATTATGAAGTTATATATGTTGTAGTAAATATGTATACAAAATGTCAAAATATAGTCATAAATGTTGAAACAAGATATAGTTTTTTATTAAAGAATAATAGAGATTGGCTTTCTGTAAAGTGTTGACGTTGCAAACATTTGACAGAGATTTGTTCAAAGGTTTGAGGCATATACAAGCTATAAACATTTCATGACTTTTGTCAATTATATCCTTGCACCTTGTATCAAAATGGGAGAGAAGAAATAAGGTATGGCCATTCATCATAGAATAATCCAAAGTGGATTCTTAGCAGAAGTTAACTATTAACATTCATTTATGTAAAATGTGAATGTATAGAAAGTGTATATAATCTTCTTGAAAAAATGCCTCAATGATTTGCATATAGAGGAGGCATGCCAACTGTTTGACAAAACGTCTCAAATTATGAAATGCAATACTTGTAATAGCCCAGTATTTCTTGAAAATGGTAAATAAGTCCAAAGTCCATCAGATATCAAGAAGAAAGTTCATTTTAAATGTGTTATGAACGGCTCTAGAAAATTCATCGTCTACAATTCACCACCATGGAAAATTCACCGATGGAAAATTCAATGCCAAGTAAAATTCACCGCCAGCAAAACTTTGATTTTATTAAAAATATTAAGGTGAATTGTTGGCGGTGAATTTTTCGTCGTTGAATTTTCCATGGTAGTGAATTACTAGCGGTAAATTTTCCTTCGATGAATTGTTGGTGATGAATTTTTCGGATGTCGTTATGAACATTACAACTAATGCATTAGCTTTAAAGGCTTATAGCTATAGTAGACTAAAATTTAAGGTTGAATATGGAATAAAATGAGGAACAACGAAACTCTTATTTCATCAAAAGTCCAAAGGAAATGGCCAAGAATAAATTAGAATTTTCATGAGCACCCAACAATGCATTAAAAACAAATGAATTTGACTTCATGTTATAGTGCAAATGTCATTGCAAGTATACCCACAAAATGTGAAAATACGAGGTAAGTGAGCGAAATACAAGTTCAAATTTACCATATCTCCCCAAAATCACCATATTCAAACCCTAGCAATTAATTGAAGAGCCACAAAAAAACTGTCATTTTGCATAAAATAACCCAACCCAAAAGAAAATACATGCCATGATCCTTTCCTTGAAGTAATATGACATAGTATTTGAAAGAATAATTTAAACCTCAAAGAATCGGAAACCAAGAGGAGGAAAAAGAAACTCTGAAACCTAAGAAAGAAAAAGTAATCTAATGAAATGAGCCCCAAAAATCCTTCCAATAAAGTAAAATATTTTCTATTCAACACCAAGATGCTCTGATAACAACATAATTGTTTGAAAATGAAATAAAAAACATCAAATAATAAACCACCCATGTATAGGTTCCCAAAAAAAACTCATTGAAACCACATGGCAAGTAATCAACCATGTTGTTGAGAAAAAAGAGTAGAATTTGCAGGAAAAATATTACAAAACCCTACCAAAGCAAAAAATTAATAAAAATGAGACGAACCAAAACCAATCTCCCTACAACCATTTCTTCAATCTATTCATATGTAATAAATAGAAAGGTAGATCTATAAATACCAGGGTTTCACACAACAATGACTTGGGAGGTTGCTACAAAAGCAATAGCATGATTAGCATGTCAAGCTCTCCAAAATAAATTGTAATTGAGGATGAAGCGATTGTATCAATTAAACGAAAATATTAGTTGTGAGTAAAAACATTCAGGTGGATTTTTTTTGTGTGAGACAACTTTCTAGGTGAAAGTTGCTCCTTACTAAGCATGCATCCATGACTGTGCCAATTCTAGTGGCTTTCTTTTGAATATCCTAGCTTGTCATTTCTGGCAGTGGAGAATCGAATCAAGACCTCTAAAAACATGTACTAGAATATTAAGAGAGACAAAGTGTCCCTTGAGACATAAAGCAATGATGTCAAATTTCATTTTCAGACATGACACAAGGAATGTTTTAATTTCTCAGATGTGGGAGATACAAAAATATTTTGGTGGGAAGATCCGCTAATAATTAAACATTAAATGTGCAACGGACAACAATTCCATTAAAAACAAGACCACATTCGAAGTTAGAGGTGGGAAAAAATGAATGACCGATATAATTTTGATCGTCTTGCATTCCTTTTTATGTAAATTGAACCATCAATTTTAAATTTTAGCTTGGTCTTCTTCAAATAGGGAACGCCTTCAACATTGTAACGTATAGATCTCAAATAATAAATAAAACACTTTTGGCAAGAAATAAATTCATTTACAACAATCCATGAGAATTGTCCTCATTACAAGTCATGTCAGCATTTGACATCATAATCTTACAAAGAACATATTTATACAAAGGATATTGAGATACAAAGATTGACTTGGGAAGACCATCACTAACAAGTCATAATAGTAATATAATGAAAGTACAAACAATGTACATAAACACTGGAATCATCCACAATAGATGTACAAACTGGAAGTACATAATATGCCAATAACAAGTCAATAATAAAATCTTTGATCGCCATCAACTCTCTCATAGTCATGTGCAAATCAGTAGATGAGAACATGGTCCAAGTGTTTTTTTCACCCAACCATGAAGCTTACGCTTCCCCAGAGAGTTCTTCCTAACATGAAGAACTACTGACTCTGCATGAGATGCTTAGTAAAAAGAAATTGGTATAGGATGGAATTTGGTGCATGCCTAAAATATCTACATGCATTTCTATAATACTAAAGCATGCTATGATTGATACTAGAATATGGAAAAAAGCAAAATATATATAAATCCATCTATTTCAATGGTCTACAATCGCTTGGCCAAGCATATAGTTGTATACGACTAATAATAGTAGAACTAGAAAAAGCAATATATGCTCCTCGATACCCATATTTGGCACCTATCTTGGAAGGTAATTTTTTTGGAAAAACACTCATGAATACATAAGCATGCATGGTAATCACAGAAAGAAAACAATCAGGAATACAGTGTATAAACACTCATAGAAGCCATGCATAAAGACCACGATAAAATAATTAAATACTCTGTGTTCTTTCTTGCCAATGATTAAATTAATATCTTTCGTCCTCTCGATTCTTTTATGCATTAAAAGTTAAAAATATGTATACAACATGCAAGTTTTGATTCATGCATCTTTGCACTTTATTCATGCATTTCTAATTAATTATGAATATGAATCTATTTCCACTATATGCATAAATTATGTACATGCAACACTATTCTCACTTTCATGCAAGTATGCAATACCACCTAACCCTTGAGGAGATGCAGACCTTAAATTCACCAAGAATCAATTCCTAGCATTTGTAATAAATGATCTGATCTATATCGTTTAAACTAAAAGTTTCATGTCTTCGAGTTTGATACTTAAATTGTCTTAAATGGAATCGTTGTTTTGCGTAATTATCAAATACTAATAATGATTCTAACTCTAATATCCACACTGCCCCTTTTCTATTATTAACCGCAATACAACTTCTAACTTACCACAACACAGAGAAAAGCATCTTTCACTACCTAAACATTTTAAATGTAACTTGCATGACTAAGGATTTTAAGATAATTAGAATTTGAATCTAGCATTTAACATGAGTCACTATCAACAAGTAAACCAATTGATGCTTCCTTCTTTTCAAGACTAAATTTAAAGTTATTAAAATCAACTATGAAGTCATGAAGGAAGGAAGAAATCAAGGTACTTGATAAATTAGAAACAAGTCTAAAAATGTTTTATTTCTTTAAATTATTTATTTATAGAATTGTGAAATTCACAATAATTGTTATTCATTCAACAAAGCATAACTTCAAATGAATAACGAGTCCCAAATATTTTAATCGGAATAAATTGTTAACATTCACTATATTCCTCTTGTAAACTTTTATATACAAAATTATCCATCAAAGACATTAGATTTCCACAATCCATATCAATAAGAATTTGGTGCTTTTAGATTAAACTGTGTGATAGTTTTTGGATCCAAAAGCTATCACACAATTTAATCTAGGAGCAAATTCTTAAAATTAATCATATCAACAAAATATATAAAAACAAGATACTTCAAGATCAAGGATATAATCTTTAAAATTGTGTAATGATCTTATCAATAATTATTAATGAAGTTTGAATTTAATACCTAAGTTAATGGTATTGGAACAATGTGCGTAAGATATATATATATAAGGAAATCTAAAGACGAGCCCTAAGGTTCCATTATGCAAAAATATATCATTTACTTCAAACAATTTTAATACAAGTCAATTTTTATGATTTAAAAATTATGACTAAGCCCATGCAAGGTCAATTTTGTGTTCTTATTCTAGCATTCAAGGCCACGACTTTAATATGGTAATAACTCGATGTTTAAGGATAGCCAAGTTGTAGGGGAGAGGACCTAGTAGTTGAGCACTCTAACTTCGCGCTTCTAATTATCCTATGTGGAACTTTCAAATCACTCCCAATTTTTTACAACAGCTTACTTGGCAAGTCCCCTGCTTATAGCTTTCATTTCAAGGCCACATCATCAAATATGATGCCACATCAACATGTTTTTTGGCAAGATGTAGTTGACCAATACTTGTGCATTCACATCATGCGTAGTTGAGCACTAATGTGACATCACATGATTGGTTGCTTTTTAGATCAAAGGAATACATTTTGTTTAATTATGAATAGTCATGTCACAACTATTGATCCAATGTTGATAAAATTTTTGAACATTGTATAAACAATTACTATCACAACTATTGAAACATGCTCAACTACTGATCCTCTCCCCTATATCCGGATCAAGTTAAGTTGCTAATGTATTCTCAGCCTGTGCTAAACTGGGAGTTTTGAAACAGGGTATGAACAACCAGCAAGGCACAATGGAAGGGAGATTTTCGCCAGATATTATACCTGGAAAAGCTCTGGTGGAAAGTATACGAGATAAGGAATGATCGACAAAGTACGTGACTTGTTTGATACAATGCCTCACAAGATGTGTCCTTGCAGACTACAATGATCACAAGATATGCACAAAATAGATTTATTGAAAAGATTTCAAAAATATTCAAGCAATTGCAACGGGTAGGTGTAAAGCCCGACTCAACAACTTTCATCCGCCTTCTCCTTGTCCATGCCAGAATGAGAGCTCTGGAAACGGGTATGGGCATCCGTCAATGCATAAATGAAGGGGAATTTTTTGTTAGATGCAATATGTGGAAGCATAGACAAATGATGGGTACTGATTGATACAACCCCTCAAAGAAATGTGGTCTCATGGACTGCATCGACGGTAGGACAGGCACAAAATATCAACGAAATGAAATTGCAAGTGTAGAGTAAATTTTGGTAGGTACTTTAGATCATTGAGCAAGCAGAAATCCAAAGAGTGGAATGAAAATCTAGTTCTCCATTTAGTTAAGGAATAGAGAATCTAACTTTGTTATACCCATTATTGGATGAATTTATCAATGAGAGTGCTTGATTACCTAGATCAATAAAATTAAAACTAATAAGGAAAGTGTTGCGTAAAAACTAACACCTCTAGAGTGCAGGTTTGTACGGACAACTATGCACACTGCGTAATGAGTGCTCTTCAAATTAGGAGGGGAAGCTCCCTCGTAGTGCTAGAATGCGTGAAAAGAAAAGTAATCTAAGTCTTATCTTTTTGTTCTCAGCTAGAAGAGGCACAAGGTTAAGAAAACCAAGAACATTGCAGCTAAGGATTTTTTGGTTTCGCAGATCATTAACTACAACTAAGCTAACTACTTTAAATCTATCCAGTTTCCTCAAGAAAACAGAGCATGAGGAAATGGAGCAGGAATGATTATCAGACGATAAACGAGTATAGATTCTCAACTTGAAGGCAAGGTGGTGCATCTATCAGCTCAATCTAGACAAGTTTATTGGTAACAACATCACACGATAAACTAAATAAGGATTCTCTACTTGAAGGCAAGGTGGCACATCTATTATCTCAATTCAAATTAGCTTATTGTTCACGACAACACATGATAACCAAGTGTAGATTCTCTACTTGAAGGCAAGGTGGCACAACTATTATCTCAATCTGAACAAGTTTATTAGGCACAAAACAGATTTAAGAATTTACCATGATAATCTCATGAAACCCTATGTGGCATAACACTTGATCATAATAGTAAAGACTCACAAAACAAATTTATCATCACAATTGCATGAAACCCTATGTGGCATAACAATTGATCATAATGGTAAAGATGCACAAAACAGATTTATCTAAACTATGGAAAGAATTCACCATCACAATCGTATGAAACCCTATGTGGCATAACAATTGATTATAAGAGCAAAGATGCATGAACAAATACCAAAAGAGCAATATTGAGGGCAAGGTAGGTGCAGCATATATTTCTCTCTCAAGCAAAAGTTAATTACAAATGAGCAAAAGCTCTTATTTATATACATCAAGGTGTAGGGAACCCTAAAATCACCTTGAGTCAACTACAGTCTTGCAATGCATGCAATATTTATTACTAAACCCTAATGAAGTAAACAATACAGTTAACTGGAAAACTACCATCAGTTAACCGGTACATTTAACCTAAATGGACAATGTGCAAGCATGCACGTCCTTATTTAAAACAAAGTTAACTGGCCACTACCTTTAGTTAACTGGAAACCCTAACCCTAACTCCTGTGATGATAATTCCAAGAATGAGATAAGCATGTGTGAAATCAGCAAGTAAACTCAAGATTGAAAGTCGAGTTAACTACTGCTCATGATTCAACCCTCGAAATTAACTGCAGGTTCCAACTGGTAGATCACTCCATGTCATCTAGGTCTAACACTTCGACCAAGAACTCATCAATTTCAATGTCATCTAGCACTTTGATACTGTTTAAAGCAATAATCTGTCTCTTCAACTCCCTGTCGCCTTCTTTGACTGTATACATGCATTCTTTAATATCTTCAGTCACCTTCTTGAAACTAGCTAAAATCACTTAAATGCTATCCAAAATCTCCATCAAGATATCACGAACATGCTTCTGGAACTTAGTTTGCAGAGCCTCGAGATCAGTGTAGGTACCATCTTCATGAAGATAATGGCATGGGATTTGAGTGACTTTGGCGGCTTCGTAAATGAAGTGATCTATGTTCCTTTTGCAACTTAACGCTTCATTGCCAACTACTCTGATGAAAACCTAAATTAAGACCGATTTGGTCTTGAATTCAGTCTAGTTGAACCACCTTCTGAAAAACTTGCCCGTTGACTGTGAACACGGCTATGTTCTGACAACTTTCTTCGAAAAGCAAAAATGGCACCTGGTGAGGCTAAAAATAGCCTGTCGGAGGATAATTTTCACCAAAAATTATGAGACATGGGTTTTGTCCGGAAAATGATTCTAAGACAACCCACAATGTCAAAATTGTGAAAAAACGTTGTTTAGCCTAACATGCAAAGACTTTTCAGTTGAGAACTGCAGGGGTTTTTAGAGCTTTCCAGGGCAATTTTTCTTGAGAAAATCTGGAACATGGGTTTTATGCACAACAGAATTCTAAACAAACCTAGATAATGTGATTTTCAAAAAGATGTGATTTTATCCCACATGCAAAGAAATCTTCGAAAAAAAGCACAGAGCTTCAGAATGAAGGTTGCGGGGCAATTTTCTCAAAAAAATCTAAGACGTGGGTTTTGCTGCTGATGCTGAAATATGCGAACCCAGATGGTCAGATTCTGAATATTTTGCCATTTTCTTTGACATGCGAAGAAAGTACCTAAGGTGAGAAATAGAAGAAATAAGACAAAAGATAGAAAGTTTTGCTTGCTCTGCTTCTGTAGAATTCGCCAATCTCTATTTTGAAATTTGATGAAACCTGCATGCAAAGTGAAAATAAAGTCTGGAATCTCCTTCCTCTGAACAATCTGAATCCGTTGCTATGAATAACGTTGAATTCTGACCTCTGTAGCACCTTTAGCTTGCTGGTCGCTCAAGAAGAATATGAACTTCGAAGCTAAAGATGATGAAATAATGGACGCCGTTGCTTGATTAAATAGATTTTCATCTATGAAATCGCATAAAACATGGAATCCTTGAAAAGTGCGCTTGGCTTGTGATTGGACCCCAATTTTAGTTAGCTGAAACTAAAATGAGCTAAATAAAGCCACATGCTTTAGGGTTTCCCTTTTCAGTCTTTAGTTGACAAAACCATGCGAATTTAACTTCAGTTGACAATCCTTGTTGAATTCGCCATACTTCGCACTTGCTTTAAATTCACAATTTAGAACTAAAGCGTCCCTTTTGATAACTAAAGTTGACAATAAGAAATTTGCCATATTTCATGCTTTAAATATTCCAAATATAGCGACCCTTTCAAGACTTCAATTGACATAGAATGAATGCGCCAACTTCACACTTATGCTAAAAATAACGACCCGTTTGGAACTTAAGTTATCATTCTTTGTAAAATGCGTCAGCTTCACAAAACTATGCTTCATCATTCATGTCGTCCCTTTTAGAACTTTAGTTGACAAAAGGTGAATTTGCCAACTTCACAAAGTCTTCACAATTGCAACCAAATTCACCATGCATGTGAACTTAAGTTGGCTTTCAAGAATAATCTTCAGTTAAGTCAACATGCAATCAAGTTAACTCAACATGCAAGGTTTTTAACTGGACATGCAAACTGAAAGATCACTCAACATGCCAATATATGAACTGAAGATGACAACCCAGAAAATGTTTAGTCTAACTGTAGTTAGAACTCCAGTTAAGGAGTCCATTTAACTCTCTTTCGAAAATCCAACTTTGAGCTCTTAAGGCAAATTCCAGACTTAGCCAAATTTCATGAAAATTTAGGCTTAAACCTCTGCCGGGACCTCTGTTCATCCTCTGACCTTGGTTGACTGACTTCTCCAATTGACTGGCTGACAGGTGCATTGCAGAGCTGAGCAAAAATTGATCAAAAGGTATCTTGAGACTACAAACCATAAAACTAACATCTGAAGGCTCAAAAATCCAAGCGCCTTTTCCCAAAGCTGCGCTTTTTCTCATAGTCAAATTTTGATATCTGCATCTTGAACGAAGGGAAAAATAAAATCCTTCATAACTTCTGTTTTAGCAATTCTCAGGACTGGATCACAGGTTCACTACGGAGCTAACTTCATTCTGCATGATAGCTGCAAAGGCACATTTCCCCAGAAAACATCATCTGAGGGGTGAAAATCAAGGGCGCCCTTTTGAAAATCTGCGCTTTTCTCTAGTGTTAGTCAATTCTCGTCTTCGCCTTGTTTTGCACTGTATCTTCCACAACTTGCTCGAAACAGGTCGGTTTGACAGGCTTGATAGCTCACTACGAAGCTGGCATGATGCCGGACAAATGTTTGTTGGAGGTGACAAACCCTAAAAATAGGATCTAAGCCCCTAAAAGATAGGGCACCCATTTGAAAATGTGCTTCCTTCTCCAAAGATAGAAAATTTTGATGTTTTTCGTTCAAATTTTCATTTTCCTTAAATCACTTCAGTAATAGACTGACATGACACTGACACCAACTCCATATTTGAAAAGCCCAAAAAATGACCTTCTGACATCACTTTAACAAGATTAAGACTCAATTAAGCAAAATGCCTTAGTGAAGCAAAATTTTTGGTTTTGGGTACAACAAAAAGATTTAATAGAAATCTGTTAGAGCATGAGAAGAATACCTCCTCTATAAGCGCACCATCAATTTCATTGTAGGGCTTATTCTAAGGAATTCTCTATCTGCCTCCTCTCCACAAAAGTCTATTCAGCCAAGTCTCTAGTGTCTCCCTCCATCAAAGCCTGCATCAACTCGTGACCTCCAGCATAACAGTGGGGGTGTGAAGAGAAAGTTTCTCTGATTTTTTTATAAAGAGGCATCTCTCTCTTGCGAGGGAGAAAGCTTCTCTCCCAACAAAACACACCTATGTATAGACTTTATAACATAACACCCCATCCCCCATGTTATTTTCCCAACAAAATGCATCAATGGAATAACTTGATGGATTGAGCGGATGTTTGGTGTGTGTCGTTTGGAGTGTTGTCATTTGTCCATCACCGGAAAAGTGTGGCAAAGTCTGTGGATTTTTCAAAAAAAAAATTGGAATGGACAAAAAGCCAAAAACGTTGCCATTTTCAACATTCACATTTTAATGGAGGTTGTTGGGGAGCACGGAAGAGAGTTGCAGGGGTTCGGAGGCCAAAGTAGAGCGAACACTCTCCCTACCAAAACACATTTGATAGGCACGGCCAGCTAGCTAGCAAGTATGTATATATGTTAGAAATATATGCCATTTTGTCATTTTGCCTAAGAATTGTGAAGAATTGAATGGCTATTCGTTGTGAAGATGGGTTTTCAATGACGAGTTTTCAAGGGTTTTCCTTGCAAAAAGGGCATTTGAAATGCAGAGTTGTTTATGTGCTTTTGTGTTGAGGGTTTTTTAATTTTTTCATTTTAATATTATTGCTGAATAAATAAATAACGTTTAAAGAAACTAGAAAGGAAAACACAATGTGGGTTTTGCGTCGATAGGTTTTCAAAATCATAATTTGGAATGGACAAAAAACCCAAAATGTTGCCATTTTCGACATTCTCATTTTGAAGGTTGTTGTTGAGCTCAAAAGGGAGTTGTAGGGGTTGTTTGTAAAAAGTTTTAAAACATTAAGTGGGTTGTTGTTTGTAAAGGGTATTCAAACATTAAGTGGGTTGTTGTTTGTAAAGGGTTTTCAAACATTAAGTGGGTTGCAAGTTTTGTAAAACCTAGTGTTTTGCAACGTACAATTTTACAAAATAATATGAATGTCTTGAAAAGATTTTGTTATTTAGACCATAGGAATGTAATGAAAGGCACCATTTTGTAAACACCCAATAAGGTATTTGGCTTCAGTGTGCAGAGGGTTTTACAACATTGTGTGGGTTGGAGGTTCACAAATCATGTAGTCACTTCTCACTGTGTTTTTCAACCTGCAATCATGTTGTGCATGTATATTTGGATCATATTAAGAAATTGAAACACAATTTTTACTCTGCATAAGACTTGTTATAAGGCACCTTTCATTACATGTGTATTATCTAAATAACAAAAGCTTTTCAAGACATTCATATTGTTTTGTAAAATTCTAGGTTGGAAAACACTAGTTTTTTAAAATTTGAAACCCACATAATGTTTTAAAACCCTTTAGAAGTAATAACCTAATCTCTTAGAAACCCCTCACCTCACTTCACTAGGTTTTCGTCTCCCCCACCTGCAACTTCGCCCCCTACTCTCCAACCTTTCACTTTCAACCTGCAGAATGAAAAAACCCACAACACGAAGTGTTTTCCAATAACAATACATGTTACAATTTAAAATGCATGTCTTAGTCATGTCAGCCTTCCTGCCTACAATGCACGGATAGCTTCTTGTGCAAGCCACCACGCCAGTGAATTTGAAGCGATGAGAAAAATGAGGGTTTTCATTTGGCTTTAATGTGTAGAGGGTTTTACAACATTGTGTGTGTTGGAGGTTTCATAAATCATGTATTCACCTCCCACTGTATTTTCCAACCTACAATCATACAAAGTGTTAATAGTTGTTTGAAAACATTGGTTGTTTATAAAATAGTTCCTTTCATTACATTCCTACTATCTAATTAACAAAAAAATTTCAAGACATTCATACTATTTTGTAAAATTCCAAGTTGTAAAGCACTAGTTTTATGAAATTTGCAACCCACATAATGTTTTAAAACCCTTTATAAGTAACAACC
Organism: Sequoia sempervirens; assembly: GCA_007258455.2. NCBI lineage: Eukaryota > Viridiplantae > Streptophyta > Pinopsida > Cupressales > Cupressaceae > Sequoia > Sequoia sempervirens. The sequence goes on from VDFB02000015.1 coordinate 111,096,276, forward strand.
CAATTGGTTATTCACCCCTCACCTCAATTTGGTATGTTTTGTGATTGTCTTGAGAACCTTTTGTGAATAAGATAGCAAGAATGTAATGAAATTGGAAAACACTCCAAGTGTTAAGAAACCTGCAACCCACACAGTGTTGTAAAACCCTCTAGACATAACAACCCATTGGTTAGTCGGGAAAAACAAGTTGATGTCATCGTTTTCTTCTCACTTCCCTCGTTGTGACATTTCCTCCCACTTGTAGTCGGTTTTGTCACTTTTATCATCTGTCTTGGCAAGCCCCGCACTACGTCGTCCCATCATGTTATGTATGTTTCTATTTAAATTTTTATGTATGTTTTAATGTGTTTTTGTATGCACATAGGTGCATTTTGTCGGGAGATTAGCTGCATTCGTAGAGGGTTTTACAACATTGTGTGAGTTGGAGGTTTCATAAATCATGCACTCACCTCCCACTGTGCTTTCCAACCTACAATCATACAGAGTGTTAATGGTTGTTGGAAAACATTGGGTATTTATAAAACGGTGCCTTTCATTACATTCCTAATGTCTAATTAACAAAAGCTTTCAAGACATTCATACTGTTTTGTAAAATTCTAGGTTGCAAAGCACTTGTTTTACGAAATCTGCAACCCACATAATATTTTAAAACCCTTTACAAGTAACAATCCAATTGATTACTCACCTCTCACCTCAATTTGGTATGTTTAATGATTGTCTTGAGAACCTTTTGTGAATTAGATAGTAAGAATGTAAATAAATTGGAAAAATACTAGGTGTTAATAAACCTACAACCCACACAGTGTTGTAAAATGCTCCATATGTAACAACCCAATTGGTTACTCATTCATTGGCTCAATCTGGTTAGTTTTATGTAACCCACAACTGCAACTCCTCCCTTTGTTCTTCACCACGTAGCTTTGAATGTACAAAATGAAATAAATGGAAAACCACATTGTTTTTTCCAGCCTACAATTATATTCTACATTTGTTTTTAAATCATATGAGGAAATTGAAATGCAATTTTTAGTGTAAGTAAGAGTTGCTATAGATTGTGAAGGTGAATGAACTTCACTACATTCTTATTTTCTACAAACTTAAAGGTTTTCATTAGAAGCATGTTGTCTATATATAATTTCATGTTGTAAAACACTATGTGTTTTGAAATCTGCAACCCAAATATTGTTCTCAACTTTGACTCTAGTGTCTTTCTAATTAGAGAATGCCGATGTTTTGTTTTTAATAAGTTTACAAAATTTGTCTACCTTTTCATATAGGACTCTCATGTCTCCACCCAACCGATTCTCTTTTTTGTACTACCATCTCATATTGCCTTCTTTTCATGTTATTTATGTTTCTATGTATGTTTTTATGAGTTTTTATATGTTACATGCCTATGCAAGGTGCATTTTTTCGAGAGATTAGCTACTATTTTTTGATCAATCAAGTCGATCATCAAAGTTTTTGTTAACTTGTTAGCTTTTATTCCTACATAACTGATGCACACCGTGATTAGCAACCAATGTGTCTTGCAATAATCTATATTTTTTTAGTCATTTGTACAAGTAATGGTTTAGTTTACAATATCATTGAACAATGGTTACAATATAGATATTTTTCATTTAGGTGTTCATTGAGAGACATGAGATATAAACAAAAGTTTGATAATGGTACGTGGTATCCTTCTTGTGTGTCTTCTCTGCCCTTATTGATTACTACAAGTTATGGCCTATGTTATAATGCTAGGAGAGATCAATTTTTCATATATCTAAATGAATGCTCAATGCTTCACAATTCCAATAGAATGGTAAAATGATAGATATAATTTCTTATATATATATTACTAGTGTTAGTGATAGGTTAGATTAGAAATTAAATTCTCATTGTAAAGTTTAATATGTTTGTTTATTGTCTATACAAGTTGGCATATTGCAGTCGCCGCAACATATAATCCTATATTGGTGAAATTTGGAATAAAATGAATTCTTTATGGCACCAAATGTCTCTAATTTTCCAATTTAATCTATCGCTAACACTTGTCTTCCTTCCAGGTGGTTGATATATTTGAGGAAAGAAAATTGAATAAAACAAGGGTAGGTGGATTGAGAATGACACTTTAGGAGACGTGAAGCTTCTGCACTAAATATAGGTGATTCTAGATGTCAACTTAAATTGCAAGTGTACTAGACAACTAAATTTCTAAAAATTATTTTACATTTAGAAGTTTTGATTTATTTATAGATGAGATGCTTCTTGTGGTGAATGCAAACAATTTGTAGTTTAATTTAAATAAAATAAATGTTACATTATTGTGTGCTTATTATGTACCAAAATTTTACGTGAAGGATGTTTCCTCCTTGAAGTGTGAGTGTTACATGGGAAATGCTCAAAATAGTAGTGAACAATGATATTGCAACCTTCTAATTATCCTCCTCTTAATTATTTTGTGTTAATTTTAGGATGATTTCTCCAACACTACATTTGTATGATTTATCTCCCAAAATAGAATAGGAACCTTTGGATCCTTGGTAATTAGATCATATATATTTGCAAAATAACATAATATATATCATTTTATATTAACAATATTTCTCCATTTAAATTATGTACCTTTGTTTAGTTGTGAAGCATCTTTTGCATAGTTGGGTTTCATAAGGTTGTGATTAAGGAACATTGTTATTGAAATTGTTTTTACTCAGTATAATATACCATACAAAATGCCAAGGTGAGACCATAATAACACAAAAATGACAGTTAGGCTTCCCAAATGTTTTGTATTGGAATTGTTGTTCAATAAACACAATGCAAAAGTTCTAGAAACACAATGTGTTTTTCAATGAAGAAGCCTCTATACAAATATGAGTATTCCTTGTTGCCCATTTCAGAGCTTTAGAAACATAATGTGTTGTCTTATGCCATACTCTCCCTACACTGTGAAGTGTGTACTATGAAGTATGTTATGTATTGACAGTTAATAGAGTATGCCTTGAATGAGAAATGTGCTCTTTGAAAAAATAGAACCCCATCTATACATTTGTATATATGCATTTCACAACAAAGCTTGGGTATAAGTAAAGGCATACTTCAAAACACATTGTTTTTTTATGCTCTCCCTTTCGAACGTAGCTAGTCTCCCGAAAAAATGCACCACACATAAGCATGTAACATACAAAAACACATAAAACCATACATAAAAAGCATACATAACATGATGGGATGGCATAGTATGGGGCCCACTAGATGGGGGATAAAGTAATGAAACTGGTAGATGGGAGCAACCATTACAGCGACGGAAGGGAGCCCCTAACGACATCATCAAGTCAATTTTCCTACCGCTTTGAATTCGCTGATGTGGCGGCTTGCACAAGAAGCTATCCATGCACCGTGGGTGGGAAGGTTGACATGACTAAGACACGTGTTTTAAATTGTAACAAGTATTGTTATTGGAAAACACTTTGTGTTGTGGGTTTTCTCATTTTGCAAGTTGAAAGTGAAAGGTTGGAGAGTAGGGGGTGGAGTTGCAGGTGGGGGAGATGAAAAACAACCAAATTGAGGTGAGGGGTTTGTAATCAATTGGGTTGTTACTTGTAAAGGGTTTTAAAACATTATGTGGGTTGTAGATTTTGAAAAACCACTATTTTGCAACTTGGAATTTTACAAAACAGTATGAATGTCTTTGAAAGGTACCTTCAAAATTTATACCAAGTATTATGTAGAGTAAAAATTGTGTTTCAATTTCTTCATATGATCCAAATATACATGCATAGTATGATTGTAGGTTATAAAACACAATGGGAGGTGACTACATGATTTATGAACCTCCAACCCACATAATGTTGTAAAATCCTCTACACATTGAAGCCAAATGAAAACCCTTTGAAACCAATAAATAAAAACCCATCTTCGTAACCAAATTGAGGTGAGGGGTTTCTAACCAATTTAGTTGTTACTTGTAAAGGGTTTTAAAGCATTATGTGGGTTGCAGGTTTCATAAAACCTAGTGTTTTGCAACCTGGAATTTTACAAAATAGTATGAATGTCTTGAAAATATTTTGTTATTTAGATCATAGGAATGCAATCAAAGGAACCATTTTGTAAATACCCAGTATTTTCAAACAACCATTAACACTTTGTGTTTCACCATTGTCAACAAGTTTATTCATTATTGCTAATTTAATGATAATAAATTGGTGTTTTTGCTATTTGTAATACACACCTACATATACAGGCTTAAAAACCACAAGGGCTTGGGTATGTTGTGATGTCATGGCGAGAGTTTGACCTTAAACTTGTGTGGGTTAGTGGCTTGTGCGAGAAGCTATCCTTTTCATTGAATTTATTGCACCCATGACCATTGGAGGCATTAGAGTAAGACCTATGTTCTAAATTGTAAGAAGTATTATTTTTCAAGAAGATGTGTTCAAATATGATATTGTACAAAATAATTGGAGGTTGGAAAACACTATGTGTTGTGAGTTCTTTCATTTTGCACGTTGAAAGCTGAAGGTTTGAGAGCACAAGGTGAAGTTGCAAGTGGGAGATATATAAGACTATCCAAATTCAACTGAGGGGTGAGTAACCAATTGGATTGTTACTTGTAAAGGGTTTTAAAATGGTATTTGGGTTACTAGTTTCATAACATCCATTGTTTTCAAACCTGCAATTACACATAGATAGTATGACTGTAATGAAAACATTGTGGTTACTTACACAGTAAGAACCCAATTGGTTGGTCACACCTTAGGTGATTTTGGATACTTTTATGTATCCCCCACCGATAATTATATTGATAGAATGAATTTCTTAGAAACCTTTTGTTTTGTAGATAGTAAGAATGTAATGAAGTTTACCTTGAAAATATATAACAAATTTTAGTCACAATAAAAATTGGATTTCAATTTCTTCATATGATTGAAACAAAAAATGCACAAAATAATTGCATATTAGAAAACACAATGTGGGTTGTCAATTGTTTCATTTTGCATGTTTAAATCTAAAGGGTTGAGAGCACAGGGAGGAGTTGTGGGTGGGGGATACATAAAACTAACCAAGTTGAGCTAAGAGGTGACTAACCAATTGGGTTGTTGTGTGTAGAGGGTTTTACAACACTATGTGAGTTGCATGTTTCTTAACACCCAGTGTTTTCCAATTTCATTACATTCTTGCTATCTACAAAGAAAAAGGTTATCCAGAAAATCACAAAACATACCAAATTGAGGTGAGGGGTGACTAACCAACTAACCAATTGGGTTGTCACTTATAAAGGGTTTTAGAACAGTATGTGGCTTGCAGTGTTTGCCAACCTAGAATTTTACAAAAAAATATGAATGTATTGAATATTACATGTATAGGGTTTTACAACACTATGTGGGTTGTAGGTTTCATAACACCATCTCTTTTCCAACCAACAATTTTTTTGACAATATGAATGTATTGACAAGTTTTTTTATTTAAACAAAAATAATATAATGAAAGGAACCTTCAAAATTTATCACAAGTCTTAGGTAGACTAAAAATTGTGTTTCAAATTCCTCTTATGATTGAAAATTATATGCTTTCTTACAATAGACGGTGCAATAAATTTTGGAACTTTAACTGTCTATAACACTTGCAACTTTTTTACATATTACAACCAACCACGGATGCATCATTTGGCTATGTGTATATTATGTGCATTCAATTTATATTAATATCGAATATATCAGTAGGAAATTCCACCTGAAGTCTTATTGTTTATGGTACAACCATACTCAATACACCTTTACTTGATATCAAAAAAGGCATGACATCCGACAATGAGTATATCACCATAGAGTATCATACAACTATAGAGACCAATGTCAACATCATCAATGACAATCAATGTCAAACAACAATCTCCCGAGTGTTGACAACCAATGCCAATAATACAACCAATAAAATAATCTCATCAAGTGTTGACATCACATCTCCTCAAGTGTTGACATCAATGGCAACCAATGCAAAAACATGGGTGAGAAGAGTCATTACACCCATGATTTTTCCATGATGACGCTTTTCATGGGCACAGTTCACAAGATTCCCTCATTTGAACTCAAAAAGTTTGGAGATGCTTGTACGTCACGTGGATGTCCACACATCATGTGGCACGTCCAACTTAAAAACTTTACAAGAAATGAGGTGGTAGATTGCTAATGCTTTTTCATTGTCCCTTATGGGGTTGAAATTGTGAAATTCTAACTCATAAAGATTTTGTCATAAATGAGGCTAAGCACCATAAATGTAGTGGGTTAAATGTGCAAGTGTGAAATTTCCACGAGGTGTAATTTTACGACACTACATTTTGCTCCCACTTTAGTGAACTGATTTTTTGGAGAAAAATCAATTGCACTAAAGTAGAATAGAAAATATTAGTGCAAGATAAAAAATTTAAATTTTTTACAGATTTGTGTGCAAAAAGGATACTGTAGAGGCCATAGAGGTTGAGTAGGTAGATACCAATGATGCCCCTAGTGATTGAGCTCAACGAGAAATTATAGTGCCAGATGTGAAGTTTCATTTTTGAAAAACTCAAATTTAGTTCATTTTCAAAAATTAGAAAAAGCTACCATGAAAAAACACTAGTACAAAAACAACAATGTATGATTAAAAAGACTACTAAAACTTGCATATAAATGACCAAACATAATCACATGATCATTAGTAGTTTGTTGCCAGTCATTTATAACACAATTGAATTGATGACAATTTTTAGTCATTTATTAGTTGATAAGTAGGAGGTATTTTCCATAGCGTGTCAAATTTTGATATTACTATCAGGATTCAACCGTGTAGTTTTTGAGTCAAACTCATTGACCCATGTTTCATGAGTAGTGGTTCACAAGAACCCATCTCTCATGATAATGAATGGTCCAATGAGTGCTAAGTGTACCATTCATTATCATGAGAGATGGGTTCTTGTGAACCACTACTCATGAAACATGGGTCAATGAGTTTGACTCGAAAACTACACGGTTGAATCTTGATAGCAATATCAAAACATTTATTAGTTGTTTTGATTGATCAATTTGGTAGTATATTTAGTCATTAATTGTTGTAATTTGATCACTTATTTAGTCATTTTTTATTCACTGATATATTTAATCGTTGATTTAGTCATTAATTGATGTAATCTGGTCACTTATTTAGTCATTTTTTATTCATTGATATATTTAACTGGTCACTTATTTATTTGTTGATTTAGTCATTGATTGTTGTAATCTGGTCACTTATTTAGTCATTTTTTATTCACTGATATATTTAACTGGTCACTTATTTAGTCATTGATTGGATTAATCTGGTCACTTATTTAGTCATTTTTTGTTCACTGATAGATTTAGTCGTTAATTTAGTCATTAATTGTTGTAACTAGTCACTTATTTAGTCATTTTTATTCACTAATTTTTGTGCATTGGTAGTGTATTTAGTCATTAATTTTAATCATCATTTTGATCAATTTCGTAGTATATTTAGTCATTTTTATTCACTGATTTCATTAGTCATATATTTAGTCATATTTATTCACTGTTCACGATTTCTATCTTGGTAGTATATTCAGTCATTTTAATTGACTGATATTTGAGGATTTAAACATAAAACACATAAATACACATCAATCATCAATTGCACATAATAAGACAGTCATTGAGAAGGAAAACTCATTAAACTTTATTAAAAGAAAGGTGTTCTTACAACTTGCAAAAGTTTGAAATATCTATCTTGCTTGAGAAATGCTTAGAAATAGCGTATTACAACTTTTATTTTTAGTCACAAGACTGAAAATCTAAGTTACTAAATGCACATAAATGATAAGAAAGAAACTTCTCCAAAAAACTTATGCAATGATGGAAACGCATGCTTGGAGCCATTCAATATGAGCACATGCCCTTTTTATCTCTTAAAACTTATACAACATGGGAAATTTTCCTCGAGCAAGCTGTAACATGTACAATCCAAGGAGGAGAGTGTTGATCGTGTCCCATTTATGAAGACCTCTCCTTCAATGCAGTCAATAATAACCCTAGAATCTTTCCTCCTTTATATGCAATGTGCCATCTAATATGAGCAATAGGGTGTTGCCTTTTCTACCATGAATGAAGTTGTGCCTCAATACAACAAATAAAATTACTATTAGTCTCAATTTAGAAAGAATAAAAGTGCATTGTATATTGCAAGTTTACAAAAGTAAGTCCAAACACAACATAAAGATATATTAATTAAAAAATTGTAGCCTTGTCAACAAATGCCTTAAATAGAGTGTTCAACATAGGCTTGAAATATACATGTTTAACCCTTGATTTCATAACCTTGTTCAAAGTTTAGGAAAGGTGATACACTCAAATTATAGAATGAAGGCTATCAACACTAACCAAACTAGAACAACATCATCAACAAAAAATTCCTGGAAACAAAGCCCAAGAATGCCATCAGATTTAGACAACAAAAATGTCAACCCTATTTCATGTGTTGTCTCAATAAAGACCTACACCATGAAAGAATCCATTTATACATATATTCTAATTAATTAAGTTGATGAGAAAATATCTTTGATATCCAACTAGGAAGCCTTAACATCCAAAAATTACTAACATGATGTTTCACAACAAGTTTTTGAACTATGACATCATCTTTACTTAAGAAATCAAATATTGATCCACTGCCATATTAGATCTCATAGGATTCACCTTCACAAACAACAAATGATATATATTAATTGTTTAGCAACTTCCTTAATATCCCCATGTAAGTAGACTAAACTAAGTGAGGTTGAGAGTTTGAAGTAGAGTACCATCTTCTTGGTATGTGGTTGACTTTGATGACTTGTATCTTGAATGAAAATAGTAATCTAGTTACACTGTAAAATTATTTTTAATCATTGTTACAAAAATAGCTGCAAAATCCTCTTTAATTAAAATAATCTTTCTAGATATTTCAAGATAAGATATTTCAATTAATTTCTAAGAGAGCTAATTTCACTATCCAAACAACCATCAATCTATTTACTGTATACAATTTCCTAGAATTCAAAATTTGAATGTAATGAAATTAACCATAATTACCAAAGATTTGACACCAAAATGTAGCACATGCCCCTATCATCTCTTAAAAATTCTACAACGTGGGCAATCTTCCTAGAGCAAGCTATAATGTGTAGAATCCAAGAAGGAGAGTGTTGATCATGTCCCATTTATGAAACTCTTTCCTTCAATGCAATCAACAATAACCCTATAATCTTTCCTCCTTTATATGCAACATGTCATCTGATATGAGCAACAAGATGCTGTCTTTTCTGCCATGAATGAAGTCGTGCCTCAAAACAACCAACAAAATTACTATTAGTCTCAATTTATAAAGAATAAAAGTGCATTGTATATTGCAAGTTTACAAAAGTAAGTCCAAACACAACATAAAGATAAATCAATTAAATTATTGTAGCCTTGTGAACAAATGCCTTAAACAAAGTGTTCAACATAGGCCTAAAATATGCATATTGAACCCTTGATTTCAGAACCTTGTTCAAAGTTTAAGAAAGGTGATATGCTTAGATTATAGAATGAAGTTGACATTATTGAATGAAGGCTATCAACACTAACTGGAATGGAACAATGTTATCAAGAAAAATTTCTTGGAAACCAAGCCCAAGAATGCCATCAGACTCAAACAACAAAAATGTCAACCTTGGTTCATATGTTGTCTTTGTGAAGATCTGCATCATGAAAGAATCCATGTATACATAAATTCTAATTAATTAAGTTGATGAGAATAGATCTTTAATATCCAACTAGGAAGCCTTAACATCCAAAAATTACTAACCTAATGTTTCGCAACAAGTTTCCCAACTGTGACATCATCTTTACTTAAGAAACTGGATATTGATCCTGCCATATTGGATCTCACAGGATTCTCCTTCACAAACAACAAATGATATATATTAATTGTTTAGAAACTTCCTTAATATCCCCATGTAAGTATACTAAACTAAGTGAGGTTGAGGGTTTGAAGTAGAATACCATCTTCTTGGTATTTTCTTGACTTTGACGACTTGTATCTTGAATGAAAATAGCAAGCTAGTTGCACTGTAAAATCATTGTTAATCATTGTTACAAAAATAACCACAAAATCCTATTTAATTAAAATAATCCTTCTAGATATTTCAAGATAAGATATTTCAGTTAATTTCTAAGAGATAATTTCACTATCCAAACAACCATCAATCTGTTTACTGTATATAATTTCCCAAAATTTAGAATTTGAATGTAATGAAACTAACCATAATTACCAAAGATTTGACACTAAAATGTAGTATAAAATGAATTGTTTGACAACAAATGTGTTTTGATAACCCAGATGTACCCGAAAAAGGGAAAAATCAATGAAAAAAGAAAAATCCAATTTTGTAGAACTCAAAATCTAGAAGCTTCTAAGTTTGTTAAAAAGGGGTTCGGTTGGGTATTACAGTATGATGAAAAACACGATTATTCGCAAGATTGTAATAGGGTTTTTTCACTGGATAATAAAATTATTAGATGGCTGCGGTTTGGTGGATGTAGCCTAGATTGGGTGAACCACGTTAAATTCTCTGTGTTATGATTTATTCTGTGTGTGTTTAGTTTCTCTATTTTATTAATTAAATCTACATTTAATTGTTAGATATCTACCATCTCTAATCCTAACAAGTGGTATCAGAGCGGGTTGTGTTTCGATTATCATTTGCAGGAAGGTCTCATGGCTAAGTGGGAGTCTCACGGTTGAGTGGGAGTAATGGTAGACGAGGGTAAGAAGGTTGAGAAGTTTAATGGGCATAACTATCAGTTATGGAAGATGCAGATGGAGGACTATCTCTATCAAAAGGACTTATGGCAGCCATTGGAAGGGAAAACCAAGAAACCCGCAGCAATGTCTAATGAGGGTTGGGATAGTTTGGATAAAAAGGCTCTTGGTAGTATTCTTTTATGCCTAGCACAATTGGTGACGTTCAATATTACAACAACAAAGACAACTAAAGAGTTGATGGAAACCCTAGCAAAGTTATATGAAAAGCCTTCCACTTCGAATAAGGTATTTCTTATGAAGCGTTTATTTAATATGAAAATGGTAGAAGGTGGGTCAGTTACTGATCATTTGAATGAGTTTAATACTGTCACCAGTCAATTAACTTCTATGAAAGTAAACTTTGATGAAGAAGTTAGGGCTCTTTTGATTCTGTGTTCTTTGCCAAAAAGCTAGAATAGCTTGGTAATGGCTATTAGCAATTCTATTTCTAGTTCAAATACATTGAAATTTGATGATGTTGTTGGTGTTATTTTGAGCGAGAAAATTCATAGAAAAAGCTCAGGTGGAACATCCACATCAGGCAGTGTTTTGAATGCAGAAAGCAGGGGCAAAACAAAAGAGAGAGGAAACAATTCTGGAAATCGTGGGAAATCACAAGGAAAATCAAAGGAAAAAAGGTCCCAATCTAGAGACAAGAGGGATTGTTAGTACTGTGGTAAGCTGGGTCATTTAAAGAAAGATCGCTGGTCTCGAAAAAATAAAGGAGACAAAAAGGAAGGAAGTAAAGAGGAAAATGTGGTAAGTAATAAATTTGATGAGGATGCTTTGATTCTTTCCCTTGATAATGCTGATGATTCTTGGGTGTTAGATTCAAGGGCTTCATTTCATGCTACCCCCCATAGAAGTTATTTTCTTGATTATGTCTAAGGGGATTTTGGGCTAGTTTATTTAGGAGCTAACGAACCCTGTCAAATTGTTGGAAAGGGAAGAATCAAGATTAAGTTGTAGAATGAGAATCATTGGCTACTACATGAGGTAAGGCATGTTCCAAAGTTAAGCAAAAATTTAATTTCAGCAGGGCAACTAGATGATGAAGGTTGTGTTGTTACTTTTAGTGATAAAAATTGGAAGGTCACAAAGGTGCCTTAGTGGTAGCAAAAGGTGTGAAAATAGGCACCTTATATCTTTGTACATGTCATACTATTCCTTCTACTTTAATTGTTATAGAAAAAGGTCAATATTCAAGAACAGTTGCTGCAATTCAGCAGGTAGAAGATCATACAGTTGTTGTGGACTCTGAATCAGCACTGTGGCATAATAGAATTGGGCATATGAGTGCAAAAGGTATGAAAGTACTTCGTTCAAATAATGTTTTACCAGGTCTAAAATGTGTTAATATGGATATTTGTGAAAGTTGTGTGTATGGAAAACAAAAGAGAGTTAGTTTTCTCAAAGATGGGAAGCAAAAGAAAGATGAGAAATTGGAGCTTGTGCATACAAATGTATGGGGACCAGCTCAAGTACCTTCTCTCGATGGCTCTCTGTATTATGTTACATTCATTGATGATGCAACTAGGAAGGCATGAATTTATTTCCTTAGGCAGAAATCTAATGTATTTGAAACTTTTAAAAAATGGAGAAGCTTGGTTGAGAATGAGAAGGGTAAAAAGATAAAATGTCTTAGATTTGATAATGGTGGTGAGTATTGCAGTAAAGAGTTTGAAGATTATTGTTCGTCTAATGGTATTCGTAGGCAGAAAATGGTTGCAAGGACTCCACAGAAAAATGGAGTGGTTGAGTGCATGAATAGAACAATAATGGAGCGTGCATGGACTATGAGATTGCATGCTGGGCTGCCTTTAAAAATGTGGGCAAATACTGTAAACACTGTTGTTTATTTAATTAATAGAGGTCCCTCTAATCCTTTGGGTTGTGGTATTCTAGAGGAAGCATGGAAAGGCAAGAAGGTGAGTTATTCTTTTCTCAAAACTTTTGGTTGTGAAGCATTTGCACATGTAGATTCTGAAAATAGAACCAAGCTTGGTGCAAAATCAAAGAAATGTATATTTGTTGGATATGGCATTGATGAATTTGGTTATAGGCTTTGGGATTTTGAAAATCAGAAAATTGTGAGAAGCAGGGATGTCATATTCAATGAGAAAGTGTTGTACAAAGATCTGTTGCTGTAGCATGAGAAGAAAGAAAATGATTATGTAGTGTTGGATGATATTCCAAACAATGATGTTTCAGTGGTTCTTCATGTTGGGCAACAAAAACAACAACAACAACAACAAAAAATACCACAAACTCCTGTTAGACGATCTTCAAGGTTAAGTAGACCTCCAAAAAGATTCTCTCCCTATTTGTATACTATTTTGTTAACTAATGCTGGTGAACCAGAATATTATGATGAAGCTATGTAGGTGGATACCAAGGTTCAATGGTAGCATGGAATGGAAGAAGAAATGGACTCCTTGCTAAAAAATTAGACTTGGGAATTATGCAAGTTGCCTGCATGTAAAAGGGTTTTACCAAACAAATGGGTTTATAGGTTGAAAGAGAAGGATGGAGGTAAGAAAAGATTTAAAGTCAGATTAGTTGTAAAGGGATTTGCACAGAAAAAGGGTATTGATTTTGATGAGATTTTTTCTCCTGTTGTTAAAATGACTTCTATTCGTATTGTTTTAAGTATTGTGGCTGCTGAAGATTTGCATTTAGAACAACTTGATGTTAAAACAACCTTTCTCCACGGTGATTTGGAAGAGGAAATATATATGGAACAACCACAAGGATTTAATGTCAAAGGTAAGGAGAAACTAGTGTGCAAATTGAAGACAAGTTTATATGGCTTGAAGCAAGCACCTCGGCAATGGTACTTGAAATTTGATAGTTTTATGGTTGAGCAAGGCTACATTAGGTGTAATTCTGACCATTGTATTTATTTAAAGAGGTTGGATAATGACAACTACATTATTTTATGTTTATGTGTTGATGACATGCCCTTAGCTAGGTCTAACATAGATCACATAAGTGAGCTAAAACAATAGTTAGCAAAATCTATTGCTATGAAGGATTTGGGGGCAGCAAAACAAATCCTTGGTATGAAAATTTTTAGAGATAGGAAAAACAAAAAAAAAATTTTTATCTCAGGCTAATTATGTTGAAAAGGTGTTGCAGAGATTTCATATGGAGAATGCAAAAGCTGTCAACACACCTTGTCTAGTCATATTAAATTGACTAAGGATATGTGTCCAAAGACACAAGAGGAAGAAAAAATGTCCAAGGTACCATATGCTTCAGCTGTAGGCAGTTTAATGTATGCCATGGTATGCATGAGACTGGATATTGCACATGTCGTAGGAGTTGTTAGTAGGTATTTGAGTCATCCTGGAGTTGAGCATTGGAATGCGGTAAAATGGATTCTCAAGTATTTGAGAGGTACATCCAATAAATGTTTATGTTTTGGGGGCTTTAATTCTGATTTAAAAGGCTATGTTGACTCATATTTGGCAGGGGATATAGATACCAGGCAGAGTACCATAGGTTATGTTTTTACAGTTGGTGGGACAGTTGGTGGGACAGCAGTGAGTTGGATTTCTTGATTGTAAAAGGTGGTTGCTTTATCCACCACAGAGGTAGAGTATGTTGCTGCAACAGAGGTAGCAAAGGAGATGATATGGCTGCAACTTTTCATGGATGAGTTGGGCAAACAACAGGCTAAAAATTACTTGTTTACAGACCGCCAGAGTGCTATACATCTTGCAAAGAATTCTTCTTTGCATTCTAAAACAAAACACATACAGTTGAGATATCATTTCATTCGGTTGATGTTGGAGGATGGACAGGTCAAGCTAGACAAAATACATACAGATGTCAATCCAGCGAATATGTTTACGAAGGTAGTGACAAGGGAGAAGTTGAGCTCCTCTTCAGCTTTAGTTGGCCTTTAAGGTTGAGTTCAAGTATAACAGAGCAACAAGGTCCAAGGTACTTATTTCTAGTGGGAGTTGTAATTGCAGTAGTGTCGTCCAGGATCAGTCTCCAAGTGGGAGATTGTGGTGGTGTGGAGCCTGATCAGTCTCCAAGTGGGAGATTGTTGGTATGTGGCGACTGATCATGCTATACTGTATATCCCATGGTATACTGTACACCCCTAACATGTATCCAATGGGAAAAATCAATGAAAAAAGAAAAATCCGATTTTGTAGAACCCAAAATTTGGAAGCTTCAAGCTTGTTAAAAAGGGGTTCAGTTGGGTATTATAGTATGATGAAAAATGCGATTATTCGCAAGATTGTAATAGGGTTTTTTCACTGGATAATAAAATTATTAGATGGCTGTGGTTTGGTGGATGTAGCCCGGATTGGGTGAACCGCGTTAAATTCTCTATGTTATGATTTATTTTGTGTGTGTTTAGTTTCTCTATTTTATTAATTAAATATGCATTTAATTGTTAGATATCTGCCATCTCTAACCCTAACAATCGAGTCTCTATTTCTCATTGGATTTTGTTTTATTCATAAATTTTGGTTTAGAAGTTTAGATGATTGATTAATATACGTGACTGAGCCTTTGCACTTATTCTTTTATCTTCAACCCTCTTTTATTTTCTTGGCTTTGTTTCTCTTAAATGTTTCATGAATGCAACTACCCACAACATTTTTAGAACTTTAGCATCACAATTCTGAGGCATTACATGGAATGAGTAAGGATCTCACATAGAATAGCATATACAAGATTCATGCAACCTTATGAACACTAAAAAATTCCCACCCTCTAAAATACAAGAAAATTGTGAGCTCTAATGAGAATGCCAAGAGACTTCATTTTGTTATTGTAGTCATCCCATGTGACAACCTTATTGTTGATTTGATAGTTGCTAGCGTAGTTGCCGATGGAAAAACATGTGAAATGAAGCTCCTCGCGGGAGGGCGTGAATTATACGAGCTTGACAGAGGCCTTTCGGCCTTTGGGATCATCCTTGTCTTTGTCATCCAAGGCATGGAAAGGTCCCTCAGGTGAGCTCCTCGGAGATTGGTGGAGCACACACCCAACACGAAGCTAATGACACCCATATCCTGGGGGATTTCTTTTTACAATATTCATAATCTTGATTAGCCCATGGCTAGAGTTGTCATTCCTCCTTTCCCTTGTCTTTCGCTTCATATAGTTTATGTTAAGAGAGTTATCTAGAAGTTTCTACCAATAAAGCGACTAATTGTGTGGGGTTGATATTCACAAATGTGGTGCGCATTCTTTTCCCTGCCCTCTAACAAATCTATTTAGTTAGATTTAAGAAGTGATTTCATCTTTCTCAAAGGGGGTTTGAGCCACACTCTAATTTTATCTCCAACTTTTATAGTCAATACTCTGATATATATATATTTTTTAAATTCATGTTTGTAAATGACAGCGATGAAATTGGCAATGTGGAAAAACACCAAAACCTACCAATCTTCTAATTGCATAAATGTTGTTCTTTTGGATGCTAATTTCCTTTCTTTAAATCGTGTCAATATATTGCTTAAGTTTTCAAAGTATTTGTAGTACGCACTACCTCATAAACTTATTCCCTCTTGGTACGAAAGCATTTCAAGAAAATAACCAAGATAAAGTGAACTTTATCGACATTGGTGCTGCTAAAGAAATGGAAACAAAGAAGTTATCTTTATGAGAGTTTTTGTAACTCTCCAAACTGTTTGTCAAACAAATTTAGAAAGAATGCAACTTGCCAACAAGGAAAGCTTAGAAGCCACTCTTGCTTTTCAACTCTTCAGTTTGAATCCTTATTAATAGTCATGTTGTTCCAGTGATATAGTCATACGCAACAATCACAATGATTCATTCCATGACGGATAATGAACCTGTATGCTTTGCATTATGAAACTTCCTAAGTTTTTTTTAATTCATCTATTTGTTTGGTAAAGGCTTTATTCCTTTATTTTACTCATGCAATGTAGGTGCCAAGTATTTTATTCTAGAAGTATTGTATATAGATGTATTCTCATCGCTTTTTGTGTTGACTTACTGCTTTAGTTTTATGGATGACCATATTTGACCATGGAACTCTTAGTACATTGCATTCATGGTTTCCTTAATCTGCAATAGATATGTTACTTCATAGAGTAAATGTCTTTTAACATTTCATACTAATGAAACTATTATTTAGAGTGTGTGTTAAATGATTCTTTAAAAGAATTACATTGGGAATTGTACAAGATAAAATAGTCACATGCTATCTTGAATATGTTACCAACCTTCCTATAATCAGCATACTATCACATCAGATTAGTTTGTTAGTTTGATTAGTTTTGTGTGCCAAGTTATCAACTGTCTTGGCTGGGTGATTTCTTTCACATAAAGTATGATGTTTGTGGATGATAAATTATAAACACCTTAAAATTAATGATTTGTTGATATCTTGTATTGCTTGAACCATTCATTTAATGAAAACTTACATGCTTCAGTTAACATTAAAGTTGATATAAAAATCTTGGGTGTACTTCAATTATAATTGATAATATGCTAGAGAATTTGCAAAACAGGTATAAACTAATGCCATGGCTATATACACTTAGATAGTAACATGTTTAGGGCATTAACCTTTAAGTATTGAGAAGTCAATTGAAGATTCAATCTGAAGACCTAATTGGAAATCTCATGCATTATGGTGTAAGGAGAAATTAGGAACTCTCTCTCTCTCTTAGTTAAACTTGATGCTTGTTTATATAATAATGTTTACTCATATATTCTCATTAGCTTATATATGTATTTTGGCAGTGCTAGGATTACTTCCTTAAAGCTTTATGTGATTGGCTTATGAATTTTAGCATACTTGTGTAATGTTTGAGAGGTCGGAGGAAGAATTGCCTCTTTTGCCATTATTTGGGAGTGATTCACGATAGTGTTGACATTACCATTATTTTCATGTACAAGGATGATGCATTGATAAAACTAGAAAAGTAACTTGTAACTACATGCAGGACAAAGGGCTATTTGTATGTTACGAGGCCAATTCTTATAAATATTAGCCCATTTGAAATGTGAAAATGTGTAAGTATCAAGAAGATAATTGTTGTGAAGCGGAATCGTGTGACCCTTTGAAATTGAATTACTTTATTCAAAAATGTGTAATGAAATTGTAAATGTCATTTCTAGTGAGGCATCTTATAACCATTGGGAATTTGTAGCTAGTAAGGAAATGCCTGTGAGGCATTTCTTTAAGCCAGTGAGGCACTATTATGAGTGGTTTTTCATCCCTACGAGGGTTTTCCACTCATAAAAATCTTGTGTTATGATTTCTTTGTGGATGCACTTACGATCTTGTTATTTCCCCATTTTGCATATCAACATTTTAAATTGCATATATCGTTGTGATGATAACTCATGTGTAAGTTCACATGGATAAATCTAATGAAGGCACCGCCTTGTTTTCAAGTATACTTGGATTCATTGATGTATGTTATTTCACTTGATTATAATGATGAAAGTAATTTTGGGAACTTAAGGACATAGTTAGTCCAAGACCAATTTATGGTTGATCCAACAGAAGGGAAATTAACTTATCTACAAAGGAAGTTGAACCGTTTCCTATCAGTTTAGAATGAATATTATAAACATTGAACATTCTACAATAAGAAAGAGAGAGGAAGATCTAAGCAAGGTTATGCTGTCGAAATTTCTCCTGATAGAATGTCTTGATTGATCTTTCATTGTTAATTTGCACTGTATACTATGTGAGAGTATTGTAACAGTGCGAAGGTTGTAATGGACTTAGAGGTTGATCAGGGAAATGTAAAAAAAAAGGAGAGAGGGAAATAGAATAGGGTTGTTGCCAGTTTGTCTCTAGAATGAAAACAGATGTAATCTCTGTAAAGGCTTAGTGCTTGAGTTGTATTTGTAACTATTTTTTTGCATGAATAATACAATGGCTATCTAGGCTTTTGGAGTGTGGGACTTTTTACCTGAAAGGGTTTTCCCCACATAAATCTGTGTGTTCTAATCTTCTATTTCATCTTTCATGTTTATTGGTTTTGTTTGTTGAATCTATTTATGCAAGTTGTTGAAACTAAATTTACATGTGCTTCTCTCAGAAGGATTAATGTGGGAAATGAACTGTGTTTGATTCCTTTTTGTGACATAGTTGTATGTATTTTTGAGGCAATCTAATTGAAATTAAAGTTACCAAAGGCACTACTGTTTTTGGAGGTTTCTCTGAGATGATCAAAATTTTCCAACATTCTATGGAAAATGGATCAATTTGGGAGGGGGACATAGGTATCCTCCTATTCTTTACACCCATTTTCATGTGTAAAGTAAATTCATCACTCCTATAGGTTTTTCTCAATCTCCTATAATCCTCCTCACTTCTATCCAAGTTGATCTTAGTGATCGCTTGATTGTTTAACACAAAACACTCTATATTTGCTTCTTTAGTCAGCACCACTAATGGTGAACCATTTGGAATT
Organism: Sequoia sempervirens; assembly: GCA_007258455.2. Taxonomy (NCBI): domain Eukaryota; kingdom Viridiplantae; phylum Streptophyta; class Pinopsida; order Cupressales; family Cupressaceae; genus Sequoia; species Sequoia sempervirens. The sequence goes on from VDFB02000015.1 coordinate 111,115,535, forward strand.
CTTAGAGTCTTGGTAGTCGGGTGATAATATTGTGCCAATACTTTAATAAACTCAACATCTACAAAGACATTTGGGACTATCAATTTGGCCAAATCTAAGGTCTAAGGATTCAAAATTGGAATCTTGTCATCCCTTTTTTCATAGAAGTACCAAAATAGATCCCACCTTGACATAGGGATAATTGGGTCTCTACATCCATGGGTTGTATCTTTAAACACCTTTTTGAATCCTTTGTCTACAAAATTAGGTAACACATCTAAAATGGATTGTTGCAAGGACCTCTTCTTTGTTTTAGAAACTATGGACTCTTCCTTTTCACTTGGAAGCTGACTTATTTTGGGTGGCATGATGAAGAATTTACTCCTATTTGATTTCACCAAGTGTCTACTTGTAGGAGAAAATTCAGTTCTTACACACTTGCTACAAAGGGTTTCTGTGAACTTACCTAATGAAATAATAGTTGCAGATTCTTCCCCCTTGAACTCCCTTGCCTCCATTACACAGAGTTGTGTGAGTGATTTCAAAAATGTTGTTGAGTCCCAAGTAATGTTTGTTGTTGAGCTCAGTCACCTCACTATTAATGTAAATTCATGCAAAATATTTTATAATCTATCTATATTTTTAGTTTGAATACATGCATGCCTTTATCTTGGGAAATTGAATAGTTCATGTTTAGAGGTGTAATCATTGCCACTAATGATTTAAATGCTTTGATATCTTGTACTGTAGTACCACTATGTCATATCAAGACCGCTGTGGGGTAGTAGTATGGTAGGGTTAGTAGTACCGCCACCCTGCGCACACCCCTTTGGATTCCTACGGGATTGTGGGTTAATTTTAGCAATTGAGTAACTGTTCATCGCCATATCACTCTATCATATCAAGACCGTTGTGGGGTATCAGTATAGTAGGGTTAGTAGTATCGTCACCCCTGTGCACACCCCTTTGGACTCCCATAGGATAGCGGGTTAATTCTAGTGGTTGAGTGATTGTTCACTACCATACCGTAGTGTCATTGTTTACCCCTTGTAGGGCTACAATTTACTTTATTTGTCAACATGTTCTCACCGCCACTTCGTGCTATTCATATTTAGTTGCCACGGTATTGTGGTAAGAATTTGTACATTGACCTATATGTCTCGCCATCTCGTGCATACCTCTACTAACTATTGCAGTAGTACGGTATTGGATTTTATTATGAATACAATATTTTATATATCATTTTATTGAAAAGATTGAACAATTTTCTAATTTTGCAGTCTCTTATTTTTAGTTTTCAATTTTAGTCAGGCCTAAGAGATCATTTCTTTGATTGTAATGAGGAGGTTTAGTTCACCTAATGTTAAGATATCTATATGTATTATTAAATAACAGATGTTCATTATATGTTTACATCTAGAAAACATATAGGACATACAAGAAATTAAGTTTTAACTAAAAATAATAATTTCAAATTTTCAACCAAAGTAAGAAAACTAAGAAGAATGATTGAACCTAACTTTAAATGCACTTCAAATCAATAGTGAACATCTCAAGTTTTGTATACAATGTATTGACAAAATAATGATGATTACATTTAGAAATGTATCAGTAAAACAATAGTGAATAAGCATAACTATACTCAGATGTTTATTAAATTTAGTAATAAATTACACCATACATATAGCCAAATTTTAGGTGACAAGCTAACCTCTTAAGGTGACAAAACATCATCATAATTATTTGCATTGCCAGCAAGATCAAAATCTTGATCACTCGTATCTACATCTGATTGATTTTCTTCCTCATCCTCATTTGTGACATGCAATGCATTCTCTCTCCCAATATCTTCATTAATAATCAAAATATCTTCTTCAAACACTCCATTGTCATCCTCATCCACTTCTTCAAATGTTTCTTGTAAATTAACAGATTTCCCATCAAGCATTATATCAACAACTTCCATGAATTTTCATTTTGAACAAGACTCTGTTTGAATGACATACGACATCCTAGACTTCTTACATCATCAATTAGAAATGATTGCTTAATTTGAAGTGTGGAAATATATATGGCTCATTTGCATCTTATAAAAAATATCTTGTATTTGTGCGTACAAATCCATACTCATCAAATTGTACTGTGGATGGTCGGATCCACTTACATTTTAATAATATAGGACTATTTTCACCATAGTCCACTTGAATAATTTTTTGGATGAATCCAACATAAAATTTCTTCTTAGTTTCAGGAAGAAATTAAACACTAACAACACAATCACAATTTGTCTTTCCTTTGTCTTTTTCTTCCACTCTTAAATGACTACCATAGGCCCACATTCCACTGAAACACATAGCCCATAAATGTGGAGATTGTGAAAGCTCACTTTCCTTCGTTGTTATATCTTGACCTTTTTCTTTTGCATCACTAATTGCATTAACAATCCATGTTTTAAATTTTGGAAAAGAATCACCTCCAATCAAATCAACATGACGTTTGCGCTTTTGAGGTCAGTGTTTCATCCAAGCTTGATTGTCTTCTTCACATTTTCTACATAGAATATTAACGTACAAATAGTAAGATTAATAATATAAATGTGTAAATGCAATTGAGTAAATAAATTATTGTGCAATTTTTTTTTACCTACGCCACTTATCGAATGAAGATGTGTTTTGAAGAATATATGCATGTATCACACTTCTTTCTTGATGTGATAGCTTGAAGTCACATCCATTGCCTTCTAATACTTCACTTGCAACTATCTCTTCTTCATCATCATCCCACACACGCTGATTGAAATTTTTAAAATCCTTCATATATTTTGTGCAAAATCCCATGGCCTCTTACTTTGAATATCCCTCAAACATGCTGCCTTCTGGTTTTTCCCTAATACAAACATTTTTTTTCAAAACCTTAATACATCATTCTATAGGATACATCCATATCGTTCTTATTGTGCCACAATACTCTAGTTCATATTCTAGATGTATCAAAAAATGCATAGAAGTGTTAAAGATTGTTGGTGTAAATTCTTGTTCCAATAGACAAAAGACTTCAACAACCTCCTGCCTCAAACTATCAAAGTTCAAAGGATCTAATACATGTAAACTCATTCTCTTTAATATTAGGACCAACCTTATACCTGCCAATCTTTGCCCCTTTGCCAAACTTAATATATTTACCACAATAGGTAAAATATTCTCCATCATGACATGATAGTCATGGGTCTTGAGGCCTCTTAAGCCATTAATGTTAGTTTGGCTTCTCATACTACTACTTACATATCTAGTGGGAAAGCAAGTCTGAGACATCAACTGTAAGAATTGTGCACATTGTTCCTTTGTCCAGACATAAGGAGCACTAGGTTTTCTATATTTTTCATCATCATATTTTTCAACCCAAATATTTTGATGAGTCTTTAGTTGTTGAAAGTCTCCATGTTATGAAATAGTATTAAAAGCACCAAAAAGAGTTTCTATAATAACATAGGCTATATTTTTCTCAGTATGCATAAAGTCAACAATATTCCTAATGGCTATATCCTTGACGTATGACAACTTATAGAATATGCACGACCTTTTTACATTGATTTCATTACATAGATCATATCTATTACCAACAATCCCATCATTTTCAATAAATGACATTCTTTTTTGTCCATTCTCAACAATGTAATAATCTATTATTAGCAATGGTGCTTCATGATTCTCTTCTTGACCATTGAACTATGGTTTTTGTTTGTTGTTGTGAATAATTGTTTTGTACCTAGCTAATTCATTCACTAGGTAATTAGGGGACATATTCACATGGTTAAGTTTACTTAGAAAAAAGATTCTTTCTAGAAGTTTTAGTTGGATTTTCTAGAACTTATCTTATCTAGCTAGGATGCATCATTTCCTAGGTGATTAGGTTGTTGGTTGTCTCATGTCATAGGATTATGACATTTTTCAACATCATGTTCATTCCTATCTCTCAACCTTGCCCATATAAGCAAGGCATCTCATGTACATTTGCATATCAAGCAAGCAATTCAACCATTATTCAATCTTGCATTGTAAAGAAAGCTTTCTTGCCATTCTCTCTCTCTTATGGAAGTGGTTTTGGTCGCAACTGATCTTGGGGGTGTTGGGGAGTCACCATTAACTCCTACATTTTTTATGATATGGATGATCCATTTTAAGGTAAGCATGATATCCACAATAAATATACTTATGCAAACTTCTTGAGTGCCTCACAAAATCGTTAAAGTTGCAAGTAGGACATCCATGGTATCCATGAACACTAAGACCATACAATGTGACATATGCAGGAAGATCATGAATCATAAACAATAAGGAAGCTCTTAAAGTTAATTTGATTAAATGACCATCCCTTAAAGATTGAATTGCTTCAATTCCTTTCCACAATTCCATTAGCTTATCATATAATGGCTCTAGATAAGCATCAATTGTAGCTGAAGTCACACTTTTCTTTCTTGGTATACTCAATGATAGCATTAAGAAAAATAGTTTAGTTGCTAACCATGGAGGAAAGTTATAATTTATTAAAAACACTGGCCAAGTTGTTAATTTAGTACTTTGATTTGAGAATGGGTTCACCCCATCTAGAGCCAAACCCAACCTTATATTACAAGGATCTTGAGAAAAATTAGGCCATCTATTATAAAATTCTATCCACATCTTAGAATCAAGCACATGTCATTGTTTTCCATCAGTGCTCTTATTTTGGGCATGCCATTGCATAAGTTCAACAATGTCTCTACACCTATACATTAAGAGTAATCGTGGGATTACCAGAAAGTGGCAAAGAACCTTTCTAGGAACCACAGTTGATTTCAACCCTTGTCTATACCTCACTTAATGGAATTTTGGGCATTCACTCTCACTTGCAAGATTCTTGCAAAATAATACACAACCATTCACATATGTGTGGATGTTTTTATACCCTAATCCTAGCTTAGTGATTTGCTTTTTACATTGACTTTGTTTTGTTGGCAATGTTGAGTTGAGTCATAACAACGAATTTAATAATGCCAATAATTGATCTACACTCTCATTTGTCCAACCAAACACCACTTGCAAGTTAAGAATTTGAAGGATTGTTGTGAAATGAATTAACTTGGAATTAGTATACACAGGCTTTAAAGCATCCTCCATCAACTTGGCCCAATCATCATTTAGATCCTTATTGAACATTCTATCAACTTCAAACCCTTTGTCTAACATTGATGCCTCTTCATCTATGTTTGGTGCCACTTCATCTATTTTTGTTGCCTCTTCATCTCTCACACTCTGCAATTCTATCATATCTTCATAATAATTGCAATACCAAGGGCTTATACCACTATTCCCATATCTTATCATATGTCAATAAATCAGACTTATTTTTCTCACCTTTCCACCAAGACAATAATTACATGAACATGGATATTTGTCCATGTCCCTCTCATTGGCTACTCTCTCATCAAATGCATGGTATTGATCTGTAGTCAACCTTCGACATTGATCCATTTGTAAATTCTACACATAGCAACACAAAGTTGTAGATGAAGAGACAAAAACTATTTTTTTTAATTGAAAGGCACTTCCATAGCAATAGAGTTATAGAGAGAAAATAAAATAGAGAGTTTAACTAATGAATTATAAAAAATAGATTTTTGTAGTTTATATACAAATTGTTGATTACATTGCATTGCACATCTTTCAAACTCAAAGCATTACTTCACATTGCATAACTAATAACTAGATGTTGATAGATGACAAAATGTAAAAAAATGTAGACTAAGAGATAAAAACTATTTTTTTAATTGAATTAAGGAATTTCCATAGCAATAGAGTTATAGAGAGAAAATAAATTAGAGAGTTTAATTGATGAATTGTAAAAAAATAGATTTTTGTAGTTTATATTCAAATTGTTGATTACATTGCATTGCACATCTTTCAAACTCAAAGCATTACTTCACATTGCATAACTAATAACTAGATGGTAATAGATGAAAAAATGTAAAAAATTATAGAATAAGAGACAAAAAATATATTTTTTAATTAAAAGGAATTTCCATAGCAATAGAGTTATAGAGAGAAAATAAATTAGAGAGTTTAACTAATGAGTTGTAAAAAAATAGATTTGTGTAGTTTATATTCAAATTGTTGATTACATTGCATTGCACATATTTCAAACTCAAAGGATTACTTCACATTGCAATATAACAAATAACTAGATGTTGATAGATGAAAAAATTTCAATTACAATATAGTTTTTACAAAGTCAACCTAAGCAGTCATGCAATTACTTCACATTGCATAACTAATAACTATGAGCAACTACCAAATGCATTTGCTTGTCATGGTATTCCATGATACCACATTTCTTTGAGGCATTTTTTCAAAAAGTTCATTTCCTTGTCCATGCTACCACATTTTCATACATGTCTACCAAAGCAATTTTATCAAACAGTTCACTACCTTGTTGCTATGGCTAAAATCCTAAAACAAGTGCTTTTGAACAAGCTATGAATGCTTGGAAAAAAATTATCAAAGCATAATAGTAAGCAATAACACAAACAAGGTAGTGAACTAGTTGAAAAAATACCTCAAAGAAATATGGTCTCAAGGTGATGGGATTCCATGATAATCCATAACAATTCACCTGCCATGGCATTTTTCATGGCATTCCATCACCATGAGACCACATTTCTTTGAGGTATTTTTTCCTAAGTTCATTGCCTTGTCTATGCTACCACATTTTTCATACATGTCTACCAAAGCATTTTATAAAACAGTTCACTACCTTGCTGCTATGGCTAAAAGCCTAAAATAGGCGATTTCAAAAAAGCTATGGATGCTTGGAAAAAATATATCAAAGCATAATAGTAAGAAACAAGCTATGGTCTCATTTTTTTTTGGCGTGAAAATCAACGTGATTTTATTTGTAGGTTTTGAATGCATTTTTTTGGCCATTTTGCTATTTGAAATCAAGAAAAATCTTTGTGGTCAATTTTGTACATTTTTTACTTGTAGGATTTTCACTATGCGTGTGTCGAATGTGGAGAAGTATTCTAATGTCAACACAAACCTTAATGAGACGATTTACATTCAAATTTTGAAGCAAGTAAAACTACTCTATTCATAATACAATCAAACCTTTCAAATATGTATCATTGTTCTCTATTTATAGGGATTTATTAAACTATTTGGCCTTTGATTTCTATGGGCACAAAGGTTGTTAAAATGACTACCTAGAAAACGAGATTTGATGCTTAATATGCAAGCTAAGATGATTTCTATGTGCAAATGTGTGCTGGAATGATTAGTGGTATGCTTCTAAATGAAACAAAATGGTGGAAAGGATAATGGATGCAATGATAAACAAACGATAATGTTGATGATAGATGAACAAGTGGAGATGAGTGAGATGATATGAAACTAAAATGAACTATCCATTATTATGCATATGCTCAAATGCAAACATAAAGCAAACTAACCTAAAATGTAACTATGATGCAATGGGGATGACAAAATGTAACTATGAAGCAATTAATTAATCTAAAATGAGAATGCAAAGTAACACATAATATGAAAACTAAGTATAAGACTCCATGAAAGCTCCAAGCTCCTATGAAAAACCTGCATGGTAGCAATTCTTAAAGTGTGGATGAAAAATGGCATTATAACACTATTCCAATTTGTATTTCAAAATAGCATTATAAAATTACTCAATAGGTGGATTATAAATGCTAAGGCAAGAGGGTGTATTTATAGGTTTTCTCAAGCATTTTGTGAGGTGGCACCTATCAACAGTCTAGATTCGAAGGAGAAAAAATAGACGGTGAAGATGAAAGGAATCAAGATGTTGTCCCCTTGACCAAGGACAACATGCCATGTGTGTGGAGAGAATCCTTTGACCAATTGGAAACATGCCAAATGTATGGGATTACCAAGTGTGTGAAAAAAAGACCCATGTGCTCCAAATTTGTTGGAAGTGTGGGGGAATAAAGCCATGTGCCTTTTCTCATTGGTGGAAGTGTGTGAGGATAATTCTAATTAATAATTAGGCTTATTTATTTTCATGTGACCTTTATGAGGTGGCACACAAAAAGTTGTAGAAATGTGCTCTAATTCTTAATCAAGATTAAGGAAGGTTAATTAAATAAACACGTTTAGGGTATTTTGTTTATTTAATTATTTAGAAGAATGTGATTTTGGAGAATTAAAAGAATAGTTAACAATATAAATACAGTAAGACCTTATTTATATGTAGTTGAAGCATTAATCAAATAGGTTGTATTTAATTAATTGAATGTGATGACCACTTTTAGGTGTATACATTTTTCCCCTCTTTGAAGTAATGTGTTTACACGTTGCTTCAAAGAAAATTTTGATGTCAATGCTTAGAAAAGATTTCAATGCCCCAGACAATGCAAGATTTTGATGCCGCAAATGATGTCAAATTTCGTTGTCCCAAATGATGTAAGATTTTGATGCCCCAGATGATGTCCCATACTTTGATTTTTAGTTATTGACAGATATATGCCCCCTCAGGAAATAAATAGGTGAATTTTGGAGTTCTTGAATTTTTTTGATGATTTTTGATGATTTGATGATGATATGATGCAGAGACGATTTATCTCCTAATAAAGAAATACTAATTCCTCTAGTTGATTAAATGTTGTCATGCTTTGCCTCCTTGTGTTTGATGTTTCATGATCGTGTTTAGCTGATTGTTTGATTTGATGATGTTTGATGACGTTGATAGAAAAATTGACCTCATGATAGGCGAGGATCAATGATAGGATGATGATGATTGACCTCATGATAGGCGAGGATCAATGATAGGATTGATGATTGACCTCATGATAGGTGAGGATCAATGATAGATTGATGATTGACCTCATGATAGGCAAGGATCAATGATATATAGATTGATTGATGAACCTCATGATAGGTGAGGTGCATTGATAGATTGGTGATTGATGAACCTCATGATAAGCAAGGTGCATTGATCGATGATCCTCATGATAGGTGAGGTTGGATTGATTGATGAACCTCATGACAAGCGAGGTTGAGTTGATTGATGAACCTCATGATAGGCAAGGTTGAATTGATGTTGATGAACCTCATGATAGGTGAGGTTGATTTGATTGATGAACCTCATGATAGGTGAGGTGCATTGATTGATGAACCTCATGATAGGCGAGGTTGAATTGATTGATAAACCTCATGATAGGTGAGGTTGAATCGATTGATTGATGAACCTCATGATAGGCGAGATTGATTTGATTGATTGATAAGATTGTTGATTTGTGATATGTTATTATCATAGGAGGATTTCCACATCTAGTGTAGGTGTATTCAGATTTGATTGCATGGATGATGTGGTTTGACTTCTCTATTTGATCGATATGCCCAAGTATAGGATTGATTAATGTACTGAGACTTGATGATGTGTTAAGACCTGATGTATACACTGATTTAATTGAGACATTATGGTTTCTACCATATTTGATGATGTACCTCTCGATGTTTGGATATCATTGTACACTTGACACTGTGTTTTGAGGTATATATGATATGCAGTGATGATGATGATCTATGTGTCTATATGATTTCATGATGGATGCCTATGATGGATGCATTTGATTTCTATTTTATGATGATGATCATGATGATTATGATGGATGCATTTTATTTCTATTTTATATGCTATGTAACGTTTTATATGAAACTGATGATATGATATGCTATGCTATGGATGATGGATTTGATTATGCAAATGATGTATGATGTTCTATGTGATGATTATGTTGAATATGTATGGATGTGATGCAAATGATGTGTGATGTTTTGTAATGATGAATGATGATTATGTGATGCAAATGATTATGTTCTAGGGCCCTTAAGCTTAATGAGTGAATCTATCCACCTTCCAAGAGTTGTGGTAAGGTTATCGTCAATTGATTCTTTGTTAAATTGAGCTTCACAAAACCTAACATGTTTCCCAATTCTTTTGGAAATCTGAAGAGACTCACTCATTTAAGCTTAGTGAACCACTTCCCTAATGCCACTAAATGAAATGATTTTGATTATGTAAATGAAATGTGATGGATGTTGTTTAAGGTATGAAAATGATGATGCAACTAATGTGTAACTAAATGAAAATGATGTGTTTTTGGTTAATGTCTAGTGTACTCAATCCACTAATAATAGAGATGACACCATTATGAAATTGACTCAACTTTGAAAAATCCCATAAATACACACGCAATAGTAACATGAATGCAATCTAACTTAACTATGAAAATATCATTTTCAAAAGTTGTCATTTGTATTAACCAATTTGTCATGTCACTTTATCATCATTGGGCCTTTAAAATTTTGAAAGTGAGTACAAGCATCTATGGTATATTTTAGACCAAGATGACCTGAGTAAAACTTCCATGATGTTTGATAGTGCAAGTTAACACAAGCATCTAAGTATAATTAAACCAAGATGACCTAAGCATTGCTTGCGCAAATAGACAAGAGGTAATCTTTTTCCTATGCAAATTTGGAATGTCATCGGTGATACTTTGTAGTGCATGTCTCATGAAAACTTGCATAGTAATAATGATAAACTCACAGACAATAGACAAAGAAAAATCATACTCCTTCCCCACTCCTCTAGTTCAATACTTCATCGAGGACTTGAGAGATATGATATCAAAATCAAAGTAGAACAATTTGAACTCTCCTTTTTAACGTGATAAACCCTTCATTCAGAAAGATCAACATTCATTTGAAGTTTGTGTTTGTAACGTTAGTCTAATGACTGTTTGCTTGTTGGTTCAAGCTCAAATTTTATTTTCCCCTAGTGAGTGCAAGATTTTTCCCCTAGTGCAGGGTGTGACACGACCACAACAACCAAGACCTAACCTAGGGGCCTCGAGGACTGATCAAAAAATTAGCTTTGCCTACATTATACATGCAAAGACCACATAGTTCGACTAATGAAACAACCAATATTTACAAGACAAAAATATGAACATAGCAAACACCTAGAAGACTGACCTAAAATGTCTCAGGGGACAATCAAAGATTACCCTTGCCTAAGTTCAAAGCTTAGAGACGATGTAGTTCGAATAAAGAGTATGTTTTTGAATTTTTGATTGTTTGACATGTTTTTGGATTTTGACATGTTTTGAATGTTTTTGGATTTTGATATGTTTTGAATGTTTTTGGGTTTTGATCTATTTTGAATGTTTTTGGGATTTTCGATGTTCCAACCTTGAGAATGTACATGAATATGATCCAATGCAGAACATGCCCCTAGTGTGATATGATAGGACAAACTAATTTTTATAATGGGCTGAGTAATACTAGGGGATACCATGATACAAACACTAGATCAAGCTATGATGCGAACATGGAAGCGTGACAGATGCAGAGATGGAAGCATGATGGATGAATGATGTAGAGCAAGTCACGTAGCCAAAGATGGATGGATGAATGATATGATATGACTGATTGAAGGAATAAGAAGCCCCGCAATAGAGATAATGCAACCATTGATAAATGATAGATAAAAATGAAATATTCACTACATAACATGTCACACAAGCAACATATCTTTTGTCAAAAGATGATAATGGTTGATTGATTAAGATTCTGGGAATGATTGATTCCATAAGGTATGGTCATGATAAGTACTTAGGATCACTGATTTCCTCTAAGTATGATAAGATTGATGATTGTTGATGATTGAATGACAAAAGATATGAGGATTGGATAATGTTTTATAGCTAGGCTCAAATATGATTTGCATGATAAGATTCAAGGTTGCAAAGGGACATGATGAAATGGATTTTGATAAGCAAGGAGATATGAAATGGAAGAAATCAAGGATAAAGATAATGAATGGGGTGATCAAGATCAACTAGATAGGATACAAACATAATGCCCAAGTATTTTTCCCCTATTCCTCATCAAGACCAAGGAAGGGAAGAAAGGATCTATTTAGAAAGAATGATGGAATATGGATAAGACGAAAGATGTGATATGAAAGATATGGATAAAGCGAATAGGATAAGATATATGATGTTCAAGGAGATCCTTAACTTTGTCAAGATCAAAGGTGGAAATGTAAGGAATGATAAGATGGATGAAACATGTCCCCCAAATGTAGAGTGCAAGAGGAATATGGAATATAGGATATGGATGATAGGGAGATGGAAGGAATTAAGCATCAAGTTTCACAACCAAATATCTCTTGCATACATGCTCTAATAAACCATGGCAATGGGAAATTGGACTCCCAAATGTTGGTAGATTTAGGGTATGATGGCATAATGGATAGGAGGCTGAAAGGTTTGTTGATGGATAGATGGAAAGGATGGAAAGATCAACATTGGCACACACCTTGAAGTGTGATGAAGTGATGGAGGAAAAATGGATTTGGAAGGTGATAGGATTTTAAATGGAAGATTGGAGAAAACTTTTGAATTAGCAAATTTGGGTGCTGATTTAGATTTCATTGCTTCTATGAGACTTTTTGGAATCCACATGATTTTTGACTTTGATATTTGCTTTGTGAGCCATTGTGGCCTTTGAGATTTTTATCTTTTATTTATAGACCTTTGTGGTCTTGGAAATTTTTCTTTTTGCTTTGATGGGCCTTTGTGGCCTTTTGAAATTTCCTTTTGATTCATGGACCTTTGTGGTCTTGGAAAATTTTCTTTTATTTTTGCATTCCTCTTTGAGGAGAGATGTTGATCCTTTGATACATGTGGATTTTGATATGGAAGCTTTTGGCCTTTGGCACCCAAATTGCTTCCAAGAGCAATAGGACAGATGGATGGAGATGAATGGTATGGAGGTATTATGGATTTGTGAGTGTAGGTAGAATTTTGAAAGGGCATCAAGGATGTGTGCCTTTTTTGTTCTTGAGGAATAATATATGGACCTAGGATAGATGGAAGGTTTGATGAACTAGGATGAGGACCTAGGATAGATGGAGGGTTTGGTGGATTAGGATGAGGAACTAAGATAGATGGTAGGTTTGATGGACTAGGAAACTTAGGTGTATAACAAAGGCTATGGTAATTTGGGTTTTCTTGAGCAAAAAGTGGTTCTAGGATACCTTATTCATGAAGGCATAATCCTTTGCCTTTATCCTTCATACTTTGACACATTTGTTTACCAATGGGATATGTGTTGTTTGTGAAACAAGATGCGAGTCCATTTTGAGGAGGATATGATATGGATGAAAGGATAGGTGTTGGAAGTAAACTAGAGCGGATGAAGGTGGAGGATCCCAATTTGTAGGTGTGGGGTTCATGGATAGCTTGAATAGGTGTGATCGGCTCTTGACATGGGGATGATGGGGTGTTTTGATCTTGATTTGGAAAAGAATCAAGAGATGTAGGAAATGGAGTAGCTTGCTCTTTATTAGGTGTGGAATCATCATGAAGTGGTATGAAGGGCATATCTTGATCTTGAGAAGGATGATCATCCTCATGGAATGAAGGGATATCCTTGGATTGAAGCATATCTTGATCTTGATGAGAAAGGGAATCATGAGATTTTGTAGAAAGCATGTCTTGATCATGAGAAGATAAGAAATCACTAGATGAACTAGAAGAATTATTATGCTCTTGGGATGTAATGGAATCATGCGATGATATGGATTCATTAGATGTGGTGGAAGGAGGACTTGGAAAGATAATTCTCTCTTGAGATGGAAGAGAGTCATTGTGGATGAAAAGTGAAAGGAGGGGATCATCATAGAATTCTTGAGAGACTCAGTCTTGGTCAAAGATTGGATGAACTTGTGGAATTTTGGTATCATTAGATGAAGTGGAAAGAATGCTTTGATCATGAGGTGTAGAGGAGTCTATGATAGCATGTTTTGGATTGAGAGATTGACATGGATCATTGGATGTAGAAGGTATGATAGAAGAAGATGGTTGGATGGCATCGTTAACTTGGGTGAAAGAATCTTGAGATTTATTTTGACTCATGGGAGATGAAGATAGATGCATGACATGGTAAGATTGTTCAATATCATTTGTGTTTGATGATTGAGATTTGGGCTTATTGAAATTTTGCAAAAATTCAAAGACATTGAACTTGGATGATGTAGTTTTTGGTGAAGAAGGTGTCATGTCTAGATTTTTGTCAAATGGAGAAGGGTAGATGTGTGGTAGAAAATGTCTTTCTGTGGTTGTTTCCCTTTGCATATCCCAGATTTGTTGTTGAAGGTTTTTAATTTGATGAGCTCAAGAATTCAATTGATCCTCATCTATTTCAGCCATGGTGGTTTGGATTTCACTATTTTGAGTTTCAATGTGTTGATTTTCAATGTTGGGAGTTTTGATATTGAGATCTTCACTACTTGGAGTTTCAATGTTTTATGTTTCAAGGTTTGGTGTTTCAATATTGAGAGTTTCACTACTTGGGTTTTCAATGTTTTCCATTTCAAGGTTGGGTGTTCCAAGTTCCTTGTCCTCAAGTCTCCTCTTTTGTGACCTTGTTTGGACGAACATACAAGTGTTAGGGTTTAGACTAAGATTTGATCTAAGTTTGAAATAGTGCCAAGGATTACAACTAAGTCAAATAGAATGAAAAATTCTATTGATAAGACTAAGCTTGATTTGATTGCATGATGTTGTTTCGTTGATAAAAGGATGAAAAATCTCGAAGATGAAACTAGGTTTTTCATTCAAAGATGTGATAGATAGTAATGATTTGGGAAATTTAGAATGTGTAGATCTAAGTTTAGTTTGGAAAATCACACTTGTAGAGGTTAGTTTTGACATGTTTATACTTCTAAGGAAACTAAGGAACGATCTTGGATTTGGAGTTTTGATTCAAGATGTGTAATTAAGGTACTCAAAATGTTGGAAAAGTCTTGGATTTTGACAAAAATACATCATGTATAACTCTAGATCATTTTTGGAAGCTCTCTTGTAAAATTTGAAGGTTAACCTTTCTCTAAAGTCGTAGAGCATAAACAAGCATTTTTTATATTGTTTTGGACTAAGAGGTTTGATCTTGGGTTTTCTAACCTTAATCTTTCGGGAAATAATCATGTAGGCTGCATGTTCTGACTCTATTTCGACTAAGGAAAGGTTGAATACTACTAAAAGGACTTTTTTTTTAAGATGGATGAACCCAAGGTACTGTTTCAGGGTTTGCAAGAGGTTCCAAAATAGAGACAAGAGACACCAAAACTCTAAAAACTGTCCAAAATGTCTCAAAAACAACTGAATTACCCCCCCAAAGGCCTATTTTCTTGGATTTCTCAATTGTGGACTTGATTGCCTCAAATAATGTCACTCTAAATCAAGGTTTTCACTTTCAAAATGTGATATTTTTGATGATATTTTGTTTGAGGTTTTGTTTTGAAAACAATTTGATAAAAACACATCAAGCAAAATATACGTTCCTAGGGCTATAAGATTGTATTCTTTTAGATTCCACACGGGTTTTACCCCAACCATACTATCTTTAGTGAGTGAATTCAGAAGCTTGGTTGCAGGGGCTCCCCCTTATAGTGCACTCTCTTCTCAGGCCAACCAAACTTCTAGTCCCCATGAAACTCCCATGGCGAATCAATCACCTCTACTAAAAACTACGAGAATGTGGATGCCTTGGCAACGACCGTTGCTGTACCAAAGAATAGATAAAGGATTTTGGAAAATATACAACAAGGGTTTTAATGTGGGCATTTCGTTTGTGGGGGATAATCTATGCGATGAGAGTCCCTTTCGATCCATCTCATCAGAATTATCCTCGTGATACTTGAACTTTCCTCAAGTATCCACATTTATATCCCAGTTGGAAGTCGCTTGGATTTAGTGTGTTACCAGTTGGGTCGTCCCCTTGGGTGCTTACTTTTTCCCACAAAGCCGACCCTCTAGGATAAACAAAAGCAAGCAAGTATACCCATAGTTCTATCTGTCTTTATTTCCCATGAATAAAGAGAGAACTCATGCCATATACTCCACTTACACTCACACATAAACAAGAATGGGTCTAGATTTTTGGATCACCTAGTTAAGGGGAGAGAATATGCGTACCATTCATCACATACAAAAGACATGGTGTTCATTAACCTTTAATTAAGCTATGCTCCTAACTTAACCAAAAGAAAACATGATGTTCATTAACCTTTTAATTAAGCTATGTTCCTAGCTTAATCAAAAGGAAACCAAATGCACCACTTCCAACCCTTGCAATATGTCAGTAGTTTGATAAGAATTTCTTTGAAAAGCATTTTTGGGAAAGCCTACAAAGAAAAAAGATAAAATGTGAGTTTTTTGACTTGGTGAAAAACTACAAGAGTCACCAAAACAGAGTCAAGAAGCGCAAAGACAATGTAAGCATGTCAAAACATGAAAATAAAGCCTTGCAAGAGGTGCCACTTGGGACACAAAAGGCTTGAAAATAGGAAAAAAAAGGTGCCACTTGGGACACCAAAGGAGCCACTTCAGAGTTGCATGCCAAAACACTAAAATGGTCATATCTTGGTCATATAGAGGTCTTCTTCAAAGTTTTTTTTTTTTTGAAATGGGGTAGAATTTCATAAGATATGCAATGGTGGGTTCCATTTTGGTGAAAGAGGTGCAAAAACATAGGAAATAGGTGCCAAAACAGAGATAAGAGGTGCCAAAACAGAGATAGACTTGATTTTTTGAAAGTTTCTTGAAAATGGTCGTAATCTTAGTCATATAGGGGTCTTTTTCAGAGTTTTTTTTTTGAAATGGGGTAGAATTTTATAAGCTATGCAATGGTGGGTTCCATTTTGGTTCAAGAGGCTCCAAAATAGAGGCAAGAGGCGCCAAAACTCTAAAAGTGGCCCAAAATGGTCTTAGAATGGGTGAAAATAGTCTTAGGACAACTTGTAAGAGGCGCCAAAACTCAAGAGGTGCAAAAATAGGTGCAAGAGGTGCCAAAACACTAAAAGTGATCTAGAATGGTCTTGAAATAGCTGAAAATGGTCTCAGGAAAACTTGCAAGAGGCACCAAAATAGGTACAAGAGGTGCCAAAACTCTTAAAACAAGCCAGAATGGTCTCAAAACAACTAAAAAACGGTCTCTGAATTGATTGCAAGAGGTGCCAAAATAGATATAAGAGGTGCAAAAACTCTAAAAACAACTCAAAAATGCCTTAAAACAACTCATAATTGCCTCCAAACTGGTGCAAAGCATTCCCAAGTCATAAACCTTGAACCTATAATCATGAAACGGTAAAAAATGTTAGCAATAAGTGAGGCAAAGGCACCATGGTGGGCACCATTTTGTGTGTGTGTCGAATGTGGAGAAGTATTCTAATGTCAACACAAACCTTAATGAAACGGTTTACATTCAAAGTTTGAAGCAAGTAAAACTACTCTATTCATAATACAATCAAACCTTTCAAATACATATCATTGTTCTCTATTTCTAGGATTTATTAAACTGTTTGGCCCTTAGATTTCTATGGGCACAAAGATTGTTAAAATTACTACCTAGAAAATGAGATTTGATGCTTAATATGCAAGATAAGATGATTTCTATATGCAAATGTGTGCTGGAATGATTGGTGGTATGCTTCTAGATGAAACAAAACGATGGAAAGGATAATGGATGTAAAAATAAATGAAGGATGATGTTGATGATAGATGAACAAGTGGAGATGAGTGAGATGATATGAAACTAAAATGAATTATCCATGATTATGCATATGCTCAAATGCAAACATAAAGAAAACTAACCTAAAATGTAAATATGATGCAATGGGGATGATAAAATGTAACTATGAAGCAATTAATTAATCTAAGATGAGAATGCAAAGTAACACATAATATGAAAACTAAGTATAAGACTCCCTGAAAGCTCCAAGCTCCTACGAAAAAATTGCATGGTAACAATGCTCAAAGTGTGGATGAAAAATGGCATTATAACACTATTCCAATTTGTATTTCAAAATAGCATTATAACATTTCTCAAAAGGTGGATGATAAATGCTAAGGAAAGAGGGTGTATTTATACGGTTTCTCAAGCATTTTGTGAGGTGGCACCTATCAATGGTCTAGATTCAAAGGATAAATAATAGATAGTAGAGATGACAGGAATTAGGATGTTGTCTCATTGACCAAGGACAACATGCCATGTGTGTGGAGAGAATCCTTTGACCAATTGGAAACATGCCACATGTATGGGATTCCAAAGTGTGTGAAACAAAGACCCATGTGCTCCAAATTTGTTGGAAGTGTGGGGGAATAAAGCCATGTGCCTTTTCTCATTGGTGGAAGTGTGTGAGGATAATTCTAGTTAATAATTAGGCTTATTTATTTTCATGTGACCTTTATGAGGTGGCACACAAAAAGTTGTAGAAATGTGCTCTAATTCTTAATCAAGATTAAGGAAGGTTAATTAAATAAACACGTTTAGGGTATTTTGTTTATTTAATTATTTAGAAGAATGTGATTTTGGAGAATTAAAAGAATAGTGAACAATATAAATAAAGTAAGACCTTATTTATATGTGTTGAAGCATTAATCAAATAGGTTGTATTTAATTAATTGAATGTGATGACTATTTTTAGGTGTATACACTCACAGTTAGTGAAAAAGGTAGTGTTCATGAAAGAATGGAAAAGATGCATAGAGCCTTTGAATTATACCCGTACTGTGCAATGACATTGAATCATTTAGCAAACCATTTTTTCTTCATAGGGTAGCATTTTCTTGTGGAAAAATTGACTGAGACAACTCTTGTTTCAACTGACCACCCTCTCATGAAATCTTATTAATATTATAATCTTTCACAATCTTATCATAGTAAAGGTTATTATGACACCACTAGCCGCTACTACACGACATCAAAAAAGGAAAGCCAGAGGCCATAGGATTTTATTGATAGGTTCAATTGAAGCTGGGAGATCTTAAGAGTTCTCTCTCAAATTTTGAAAAGGTTTTGGAGGTCCACCTTGAGAACTATGAGAGCTTAAAAGTTGTAGGCCATATATATGTTGAACAAGGGTAGGAAGAGAAGGCTTTGGAAATTTTAAGAAAGGCAACTTGCATAGATCCACATGATTCCCATGCATTTATCAAGATGGGTGAGTTGCTAATATTGTCAGACCCTAGTGCAACCTTAGATTCTCTTAAGACACCAAAGTGTCTTCTAAAGAAGAGAAGAGAAGAAGTACCCATTGAATTGTTAAACAACATTGGGGTTCTCCATTTTGAGCATGATGAACTAGAGTTGGCTCTACAAAATTTTATGGGGGCATTAGGAAATGATGTTCTACCTCTACATAAATTTGTGGTCATTTTTGTGCATTTTTTACTTGTAGGATTCACACAGTTAGTGAAAAAGGTATTGTTCATGAAGGAATGGAAAAGATGCGTAGAGCCTTTGAATTATACCCATACTGTGCAATGGCATTGAACATTTAGCAAACCATTTTTTCTTCACAGGTAGCATTTTCTTGTGGAAAAATTGACTAAGACAACTCTTGTTTCAATTGGCCACCCTCTCATAAAATATCATTCATATTATCATATTATAATCTTGCACGATCTTATCATAGTAAAGGTGATTATGACACCACTAGCTGCTACTACATGGAATTAGTCAAGGAAAGCCAAAGGCCATAGGATTTTGTGGATAGGTTCAATTGAAGCTAGGAGATCTTAATAGTTCTCTCTTAAATTTTGAAAAGGTCTAGAGGTCCACCATAAGAACTGTGAGAGCTTAAAAGTTGTAGGCCATATATATGCTGAGCAAGGATAGGCAGAGAAGGCTTTGGAAATTTTAAGAAAGGAAACTCGCATAGATCCACATGATGCCCATGCATTTATCAAGATGGGTGAGTTATTAATATCATCAGACCCTAGTGCAACCTTAGATTCTCTTAAGATGCCAAATTATCTTTTGAAGAAGAGTAGAGAAGAAGTACCCATTCAATTGTTAAACAACATTGGGGTTCTTCATTTTGAGTGTGCTGAACTAGAGTTGGCTCAACAAACTTTTATGGAGGCATTAGGAAATGGCATTTGGGTTGAATTCATAAATAAAAGGCCCAGTACCAATTCTGTATCTTTTTGTGTGCTCTTTAAGGATATGGAATTCTTCCATTGACTAGAAGAAGGTGGTGTTTTACTTGAGTTACCATGGGATAAAGTCAACGATATTTAATCTTGCTAGGTTGTTTGAACAACTACATGATACTAAAAATAAAATATTTTATATAGGCTAATATTGTTCAAGTTTCTAGATTATGTGGATACATATCTATGTCTTGCAACCATGGCTCGGGCTCAAAATGAGATCCAACTAAGCCTAGAATTGATTGGCGATGCACTTAAGGTGGATAAAAAACTCATCAATTGTTTATATTCGCTTAGCAAAATAGAACTAAAAATAGATGGCTGGCTTAAAGCAAAAGAAGCAATTAAAGCTCCATAATGTGAATCAAATGCAAAGAATTCTTATGTTGACATTTCACTTGGAAATTGGAATTATTTTGCAGCTTTTCCCAATGAGAGGAGGGATCCAAAGGTGGAGGTACAACATCTTGAGAAGGCTAGAGAACTGTATTGTAAAGTGTTGGCACAAGGACCAGGAAAAGTTTATGTTGCAAATGGGGTAGCCATTGTGTTAGCTGAAAGGGGTCAATTTGATATTACAAAGGAAATTTTTACACAGGTACAAGAAGCTTCATTAGGAAACATTTTTGTTCAGATGCCTGATGTGTGGGTAAATCTAGCACATGTTTACTTTGCACAAGGACAATTTGCACTTGCAATGAAAATGTATCAAAATTGTTTGAGGAAATTCTATTTTAGCACAAACACCCAAATTTTATTATATTTAGCTCAAACACATTATGAAGCAGAACAATGGAAAGATTGTAAAAGAACATTATTAAGAGTAGTAGATTGTAACTATTGTAAGTTGTCAATAAGAAAGCTATAGATTTTGTGTTTAATGTAATGAGGGTTTCAAATTACCTTTGAATTCACTGTTGAGGGTGTCCCCAAATCTAACTTCACTATAGAGGGCCTCACTGAATTCAAATTCATTGTAGCAAACTCTGAATTCCTTTCCCTTTCTTGCCTTTTTATCTAAGTCTCCAGGTCCTCTCCAATTATTTTGCAGGTTTTTCCAATGAGAGGAGGGATCCAAAGGTGGAGGCACAACATCTTGAGAAGGCTAGAGAACTGTATTGTAAAGTGTTGGCACAAAGACCGGGAAAAGTTTATGTTGCAAATGGGGTAGCCATTGTGTTAGTTGAAAGGGGTCAATTTGATATTACAAAGGAAATTTTTACACAGGTACAAGAAGCTACATTAGGAAACATTTTTGTTCAGATGCCTAATGTGTGGGTAAATCTAGCACATGTTTAATTTGCACAAGGACAGTTTGCACTTGCAATGAAAATGTATCAAAATTGTTTGAGGAAATTCTATTTTAGCACAAACACCCAAATTTTATTATATTTAGCTCAAACACATTATGAAGTAGAACAATGGCAAGATTGTAAAAGAACATTATTAAGAGTAGTAGATTGTAACTATTGTAAGTTATCAATAAGAAAGCTATAGATTTTGTGTTTAATGTAATGAGGGTTTCAAATTACCTCTGAATTCGTTGTTGAGGGCATCCCCAAATCTAACTTCACTATAGAGGGCCTCACTAACTTCAAATTCGTTGTAGCAAACTCTGAATTCCTTTCCCTTTCTTGCCTTTTTATCTAAGTCTCTAGGTCCTCTCCAATTATTTTGCAGCTTTTCCCAATGAGAGGAGGGATCCAAAGGTGGAGGCACAACATCTTGAGAAGGCTAGAGAACTGTATTGTAAAGTGTTGGCACAAGGACTAGGAAAAGTTTATGTTGCAAATGGGGTAGCCATTGTGTTAGCTGAAAGGGGTCAATTTGATATTACAAAGGAAATTTTTACATAGGTACAAGAAGCTACATTAGGAAACATTTTTGTTTAGATGCCTAATGTGTGGGTAAATCTAGCACATGTTTACTTTGCACAAGGACAATTTGCACTTGCAATGAAAATGTATCAAAATTGTTTGAGGAAATTCTATTTTAGTACAATCACCCAAATTTTATTATATTTAGCTCAAACACATTATGAAGCAGAACAATGGCAAGATTGTAAAAGAACATTATTAAGAGTAGTAGATTGTAACTATTGTAAGTTGTCAATAAGAAAGCTATAGATTTTGTGTTTAATGTAATGAGTGTTTCAAATTACCTCTGAATTCGCTATTGAGGGCGTCTCCAAATCTAACTTCACTATAGAGGCCCTCACTGACTTCAAATTCATTGTAGCAAACTTTGAATTCCTTACCCTTTCTTGCCTTTTTATCTAAGTCTCTAGGTCCTCTCCAAACAATCTTTATCGCCCAATATACAATACTCAGGCTAGTGTAGTTGTCAAATGCTAGGCTAAACGAATAATGAATTGTGTGCACACAATACACTCCTGCCCTATGTTTTCTGAAATATTTTAAATTTTTTTGTCTTATTTGTATTTGGGTGACTAACTATTTAGTCATTTTTATTTGTATGACTAACTAATTTTTTAGTCCACAACCAAATTAGTCATTTATTTACTCATTTATAGTTGAGTTGCAAAAAAATAGTAGAATTTAGTCATTTTTAGTTGTGACTAAAATTTTTAGTCACCTAGTCATTTATTTGCCAAATTCTACTAGTGAGAAGAATGTTTAAGAAGATTTGGTGGTTTAAAAGAAAAATATGATGAAGAGGTGAATATATGCTTCCTCTTTTTTTTAACCCCAACTGGGTGGGGTTAAAATAGGAAGGATGAAAGGACCACTTTTGTCAAGAAAAATGGGCCAGAGATGACCTATATATACCTAGGTAGGCCCATAGAAGGGTCATTTTCACTATTCACAGTGAGGAGTTTGTTGGCTTTTACGAGAGAGAAGTTAGCAAAATTCCTCATAAACAAGATCGCATGGCCCCAAAGATCAAACAACTATACATAACAGTAGTTAAGGGCGGCGAGATCGATGAGGTACGAGGAATTTGACCCAACTTTGTCTTTTTAGTGTATTTTTTAGATTTTTCTCCTCCTCGAGCAACACAGGAATCTAGTTAGTGTAGACACATCTAATTGGCACATTGTCATCTAGACAATGTGTTAGGGTCCTTTTGGTGCACTAGCATTGAAATTATGTGCTGGTATCAAGGAGGTATTCAACCCCAAATTTTATCACAGTGCATAGACGTTTGTGCGCTATGCCTTTGTCCCAAAGGAGAACTTAGAAGAATTTTGATGTAGAGATAGATTTATTTTCATATGATGTAGATGGAATTGACGTGAAATTTATTTCTATTACAGGAGTGGCCAAAGAGTAGAGAGTATGCGAGTAGGAACCTACTGACATTATTATGTGATAACAACTAGATGCACTTAGATGATAAGGATCTACTACAATATGTAGGCCTTTAGTGGGTCTACAACATGCTGTAGATCCGGTATCGCACACCGATGCTCATAGAGCATTGGGAAAAAAATACCTGCACCTTCCACCTGCTGATAGGTGAGATGATTGTCCTGCTGGAGGATGTATATCACATTACCAAGCTACCCATTTGTAGATGGTGAGTAGCCTATGGTGAGATGAGGATGAGACAGGATGTTGTAGAGGGCCAACAATACTATGTTGGGTAGGTGGACTCAATAGATAGTAGGGTCCACATCTACATGCAATGTCTCGAGCAGGGGTGAGTGGCCATTCCACTCATTCAGAGAGTCATGATTGTTACAATCACCCTTCACATTATGATGGATGGATGAGGCTCACACCTACATGGGGTACTTGTCCATTGTATTCAAATAATGGAGGATCAGTAGACTATCTTCACCTAGGGTCAAAGCATGCTTTCTCATCTATATTGTGACCTGGAGCAGTATATATTATGAGTATCATAGTCTCACAACCTTCACACTCCTATAGTTGTGATCTTTTATGTATATCAGGTGTACATGTCCAGTCAGGTTTCCTCGAGGTATCACACCTAGTACAACCATGGCCTATGTGTACCCATTAGTGTACAATTAGAGATATGATGTGCTTTCTTTTTGGAGATTCTAGTTTGATTCTTTATGGGGATAGGACATTAGATGACATCCTTATATGAGGATGGGATCTGGCCCACCAGCAAGAGGTAGCTACAACACATATATTGTGATTAGTTCCTAGTGGGATGATCAAATCACATCGTCATTTCCTATTATTGGCATTAGGTCACCTGATAGTTCAGGAAAGTGTAGACCATCACTTTGGTGCCTCCCACATATGTTTGATTAGTGAGGAGCATCACATGAGTAGGTATCATCCTTATTTGACCATAGCAAATGTCGTGGTTAGCGATGATAGGATGAATAATGATGAATAACCTCCAACTCTACATATCAATGATGTTGGTGTTTCCCATAGTTTTATGCAGTGGTGGGTGACAGTTGGTACAACCCTAATTTTCTTTCCAGATTCTCCCATGGGCCATGCAAGTGCACAAGGGATGGGAGGTGAGGATCATGACGGTGACGACGACAAGGGTGAGGCAGCAATGGGTGGTACGGCAAAGAGATTGAGATGGCGACAAAGAGTGTCATTACCTCCATGAGTGGTCCTTGTCTCATCGATGCAACCTTCAGTACACACTAGCAGGTCAAGGACCTAAGTACTGATGTGATGCATGATATTTCCTTTAAGTTCTTTTTACTTTAGTTTATCTCATATATATACATATGTTTTGATATGATTTGGTATTGATAGCATTCACTTGCTCTTTGGTTGTAGATGACACACAAGAGTGGATTACCTTCATCAGGAAATGAATTGCTAAGGTAATCTCAGTTGTGCCTATCCAAGGGAACTTCCTAGATGCTTACAAGCTAGATTCAATGGGGTGAAATTCCTACCTTTTTGAGCCTATAGTATAACTGAGGACTTCTATGAGGAGGCACATGTTGAGACCATCTAGAGGGTCGTTGACTGGATAATAGGATTAGCACTTAGAGGAGCTTCACACCACACTAGCCGAGCAAGATCAAGCAGTGATGCAAGCAAGGAGTGTCGTAGTGGCACGTGATTCCCTATAGAGGTGACTCTATGAACTTGACAAGCATGTGGAGGAAATAAGGCTAGCTTATGATCCCCGAGTGTAGTATCTTTAGGAGGAGTTGTTGCAAGCTCATGCGTAGGAGGTTAGATTATGAGAAGGGATGATTGAGCTTTGAGGAGAGGTCTGAGGGCTATGGTCATGGAGCGTGTTCATGTTATGGTCACATCGATTGCATTACCTAGCATTAGTTCAACATCCACCTCTACCACCACTGCCAGTGCTAGAGGGATTAGGGAGCCATGCATCAGGGGGATAGGGGCCCATTTTTCTAGCTACTTTTTGTATACTAGATCATATTGCTTTGTATAACATTGTTTTGATGTATAAACACAAACATATATACAATCACCACATTTTGATATAGTGGTGTGATACATGTACATGATATTTTGACATATATATTGTAGAGTAGAAAATTGTATACCTTTACAATTTCACACTATTTTTTGGCCTCCTAATTTATTGGACTTAATTACACTTCTAATTTTCCAAATTATGCATTCTAGAGCCTAATTTTCACCATTTTTTGAAGGGGAACCAATATTAAACAAATTCATTCAATCATTAAATTTCCCTAGATCAAGTGTGTCCTACAAATTTGGGCTATGACCCATTCGCTCAAGGGAAAATGGGTCCCCTTTCTTAGATAGGACCTAAATTTGAATATGTTCCTAGTGGTATTTTAATGTCCAAAATTCAAATATGAAGTGTCCACTTTTGGAATCTAATTTTCAGGAATTTGGATAAACCCCTATAAATACCTAGTTGTTTTATCATTTGAAATCTAACACACATTAAGCAAAATTAGCAGACTTTTAAGAGTAAATACTATTGTCAAGAGAAATTCAAGAGCAACATTTTAGAGCTTTGTTACAATAATTAAAGATCCAACATCATGTCAAATTCTATGTATGTTCATGCTCATGTTATGTGAAGGATAACATTGTTGTAGGTCTCCAAGCATTCAAGCATTCAAGCAAATCAATCAAGCAAGATCCATGATCCTTGAAGAGATGTGTATGTCTTCAGTCCTTCAAGGAATCCATTGAAGGGTGGTTGCAGGTTTGAAGTGGATTGAAGAAGGTTTGAAGATCCATTTTGTAGTGTTGCATTTGTTGTCATCAACCTTGTCAAGACACGAAAACTCACCTATAAAACTTATTTACAACATTTCAATTGTGGGATAGGCATAAAATAGAAGCTCAAATTTGACACCAAAGGATCTCAAAAGTTGAGTAGGAAACCCTTTCAAGGACTTAGTTTCCATTGGGTGACCTAATCCTTGTAGGCACATATCACTCTGCACCTTCTAAATTTGTTGGAACTTGATTGTTTCTTTTTATCCATTGTCAGATAATTGCATTTATTACATTAGTTCACATATTTTAATTACGGAAATAAATCACAATCATTCTCAAATCATTCCTATCCTCAAAAGGATATAGATCTAGGTCTGATTGGTTCACCTTGGAGGTTTGAAAGTCAATCTACACAACTTGTTGATAGTTCTATAGAAATGATGGAACAATTTACCCTAAGTTAGATCTTTTGGATATTCAACTTGGGGTACCCAAATTTTTATGTTTCATTTTGGTGAACCTAACATTTGACATCAAATTTTTTTGACTTGGTAATCTTTCAAACCCTAGATCTAGGTTTGCATGACATTGTTTGCATTTCTCATTTAGGGTTTCATTTTTTTGCATCATAAAAGAATAAAAATTAAAAGAAATTGCCTCACATATTGCATAATAAGTTATATTAGGGTGTATTTCCGTCATTTAAATAATATCGACATTCAAATTACATTCATTAAGTGGTTAAAATCTAAAATTGTTCATTGCATGTAAAATGCATCTTTCATTTTAGCTCAAAAACAAGTGAAAGATTGCATAGTTTTGTTTCAAATTTGAATCAAAACGTCATTTTCAAAAAAAATCATCTTCAAATTAGTTAAGTATTTCATATTAGATTTGAAAATTGCATTCACAATTATCCTATATTGTTACATATTTGCATTTGGATCACATTGTTTTAAATTGATAAGTATTGCATTATTGTATTTCAAAAATGAATCAAAAACATCATTTTCACGTTGTGGCATCTTAGAATTAGTCAATTATGCATTTTAGATTTAAAATTTGTATTCAAAACTTGTAAAAACATTTTCACTTTTTTTGCATACTTACATTTTGAAATGCATTATCTTAAATTGACCAAAAACTAGAAATCAGTCATTGATTAACCTATTTGAAAATAGAAAAAAACATTAAATAGAAACATAAACATCCAAAATTCCAATTTTTAGAAACCTATACAAATACCCATTCACCATTGGGCGACCCTGTCCTTGTACAGGTTTCTCAGATAGCTTTTGCATATATTTCTGTCTCTATAGTTTCACTTTGTTCCTGCTTGCATAAGTCTGTTTTGAAATTCTGAAAAATTGTTATTGCATGTGCAAGAAAGGTCTCATTTTTCTTGAGTTATTGGAAATTTGGAAAAAAATGCATTTAAGATCTGTAGAGTAATTTGTTTACATCATGTTCTTGTAGACATTGAAAAACATCCTAGTCTGTGACTATCATTTTTCTTGGTCTCCATCTCTGCATAATTAAATAATTTTAATTATTTAATTATCCTTGATCGCTTTCCTCTATTAATTAAATAATTTTAATTATTTAATTAATTCACTTGTTAACTTTAGTCTATCTTGATCAATTAAATAAATTAATTGTGTTGCTAATTCCCCCGTTCTTCAATAATTAAATAAATTACTATTTATTTAATTATTTGCTTATCATCATTTGTCTTTAGTTAAATATTTAAAATCAATTATGTGACTATTCACTGATCTTCTAAATTCTTCTATAGTTTAATGGTTGTCAAAATTATTTAATTATCTCTCAACCCTCTCTTTTATTAAATAATTAATTCAAATTAATTATTTAATCCTCTTTTCCTATTTCCTCCTATTTAATTAAAATGATTCTATAAATTGTTTTAATTAAATGCCCACTTTCCTTTTCCTCAAATAAATAATTTGGAAAAATTATTTGTGCCTCCACTTGTCAAGAAATTTCTTCCTCATGAATTAATGATTTCCAATTTTTAATTTAACCTTTATCCCTCCACTTCCTCATCTTTGAATCTCAACTATTTATCGTCTCTCGTCTCTTATCGATCTCGACTGTCCATTTTGTAACCTCCATCTCATGAATCCTCATCCAAAAATCTTGGAATCTTTCTAGATGACCGATCTCGTCGGTCCATTCAGTTCACTATCTATAAAAGAATCCTTTCTCCTCCATCTTTTCCTTAACAACCACTTATCTCCAACTTTCTTAGTTACGATTTGCAGACATTTGCACATTGGCTTTGAACTGAGGGAATATTTACAAAAGAAGAAGAAGTAGAGACAAGAGAAGTGATTCAAGTTCAAGCATGGGGAGTTTTTTGATTTGATGCTTTTATTTTCCTTATGCTTTGACTATTTTCTCTTGTTTAGATTGGGTTATTATCTTAGAGGTGTTGTGGTTGTCACTATTATCTAGGCTAGCTTAATTTTCCCATCTTAAATTTGGTGAACTCGACGTGAAGATAAGATTTTGTAGGATCCGTATGGATTTTTGTTTGTTTTTGCAAGTTTTCAGTATGGAACGACATAACTAAGACATACAGTGACACAAGTGTTAGGAAACAACACAATTGTTTAGATAAGACAACTATTTAGAGGGTAATCAGATTTAAAAGTATGATGCATATGTGGAAAACAATGATGCATTCATGTGCAGGAAAATTCAAATTCAAAATCGTGATGCAACTGCAAATGTGTGACATGACATAGTGATGCATGTGTAATCCTGAATGACGCAATTGCCTATTTGTATAAAATTTTATTTTTTTTGTTTGCTTTTAATCTTTTTCTTTTGGGTTTTTCAAGTAGGCTAGGATTTTTGTGTTCTAATAGTTTGTTTTTTAGTGCGTGGCTTTGTAATCCAAGGAGTTCTCAAAAATTATTTCTTTTGAAACAAAAAAAAAATCAAGCTCTTTTACTAGTTTAGATTTAAGCAATCTTCTTTTGTTTGTTTTCCAACTACAACTTGCATCAGGATCATAAGGGTAAAAATAACTTGCATATCTCATTCATACAGATTTAAAAAGAATAAAAGAATGCATTCTCTCACTCATGGGCATTAAAATGAACTTGCTTCAAATTTCATTGGTATAAAATGAATCCGCTTGTCTTCAAACAATAAGCAAAGGTTAAAATTTACAAGTATCTTTTTTGTTTGGTGGTTTACAATTTATCATAGAGTGCATATGCTCTCCTCTCATGCCATTCGGTGATCTTGAGGATCAAAAGCATTTTTTTAGTATTTGTACAATCACACCTCACATTTGGATATTGGGCTTAAAATGAATCCCATGTGAGTGCGAGGCAAAGGTGTTGTGTATGCACTCTCCTTGTGCTTCATGCGATCTTGGGTGATCAAAAACATTTTTGTCTTGATTTTATTACATTTAGAGGGGTCTGGCTTGAAAGAGAGAATGAATCCAACTGGTGTTTTTCTCAAGCTAATATATAAAAGGATAAGACTAAATTTTCAAGTCCTCACGATAGTCTTTGCCCTTACCGTACAGTGTCACTCGAAACAGGGTACCTACTGTAAAATGTATAAGAGCCCCTAGTAGATTGATTAACTCCTTGAGTGGTTTGTTGGATGCTTGCGAGGAGTCGTGTCCCTGAGTATTCACTAAGAACCTTTGTTATAGTGGCTAAAATTCCTTTCACTTGCTAGTGCAAGAATAGTCATTTTGAAGCTGCCCAACGTCTTCACTAAGCATGTGTAGAAGCATAAATTCCTCTTTGGGGAATTGAGACTTGGTGAGCCTGAGAAGTGAATGCCATGGAGGGGAGCCAGTGACATCAAGTCTTTAACTGTTCACCTTGTTTAAGTGGTTGGAAAAATTCGAGTGGGGATCTAGCAGGTGGTATCTCTTAAGAAGCCATAAGTCATGGAGTATGTTTGCAAGTATCTTTTACACATTTAAACATCTTACACATACAAAAAAAATAAAGAAAAATAACTGCTTGTGACTGTATTCTATGTTTTCCAAGCAAATATCATCAAAACCAATCAAAATCCATTCAAAACCAGGTCAAAACCATCAAAACTGCAAAATCAACATTTTGGCACCGCAATTGATAAAAATAGACCCACAACTGATATTGTGAACTGCATCTGATAGCTAGAAAACCACAACTATTATACTAAACCACATTTTCAAAAAATAGAGTTGCAACTGTCATCCTGAATAGTAACTAAACTCTGGAAACTTGCAACCTAAAACTATGTATTTACAGAAAACAGTGCCATAATTGTTTGATAACTAGGAACTTTCAAAATCTTTGTCCAAAATCTGATCAACTCATTTTACAGTGACCTTGACTGCTAAACCAAAGACTTGCAAGCCTTATCAGTTCATTCTAGCATTGCCATTTAGGAATACATTGCATTATAGGTTACCTTCCCTCATCCTTTGCATTTGCATAGATTAATCTTAGACTCTTAGGTTGCATTTAGATCTTCAAATTTTAAACATAGGAAGACTATTAAGCTTTTTGACAATCCTTGGGTGCATATCCTATTTTTCATTGACCTTTATCCTTCGTTTTATGAATATTTTTCATTATCACCTTGGTCAAATTTGAGTCTCAAGCTTGTGTCCTAGCCTTGACTCAACCTTGTCAAAATTATCCCCTTGATTATCACAAAGGTCAATGACACTTGGGTTTGTTACCTTGGGCTTACATTAGCTTGGTTTCCATCCTTTGTTTAAAATTTTAGGATTCCTTTGCATTTCCTTAATCTCATTTAGATTCATATTACATCCTTTTGATCATCATCTTGCCAATCTTTGACCTTGAACCTAAATTTCATTTTGCAAAAACATAGTTCATTTTAGCCTTACCATCATTTAGTCCCATATCATTTTTCCTTAATTATCAAATTAATAAACCTTTCCTTTTGCATCATTTAGTCTCATTATCCTTGCACCCTTATATTCAAGAAAATCCAAAAAAAAAAAAAGCTTAGCTTCATCACTATCTTGCAAAGTCTCACATGGTTGAAACAAGGTCATAAACCAAAATAAAGGACATGGATTTTTCAAGTGACCCTTTTCATGACAATACCCTTGGAAAAAATTCAAATCATTCCACACCTCAAAGAGAGACACCACAAAGAGACCAAACTGACACATGGGAAAACCTAATCCTAGAAGAATTCAAGAAGAAATTGAAAGAGCTTACCAAGACCCAAGAGTTTTGAGCATGGTTGATCAAATCGTTGGTTCTGAAATCTTCTATGCACTAGCTAAAAAGGGTACCAAACTCCCTCAAGGCTTTGATGTCTCAACCATTGTGGAAGAAGATACCCAAAATCCATTTCTATTTGGCATACCCTCATCACAAAAAATTCCAACCATGCCACTTGGGACAACTACACACATGGAAACCACCACTACCACACACATCCCAATCATTTCAACATTTGGAAATAATGTAACCCATACTACTACTTAAGTACAAAGTTTCACATTTGGAAGTTCCTCAAATTCCATGAGTAAGACCTTTACAAACCCCCTTTTCCAAAACATGAACCAAGATTCCATAACACAAGGTCCTACACCTCCATTCCAAAATGAAAATCAAGGTCCTATACCCACACTTCAAAACAAAAATCAAGGCCCTTTATTCCAATTTCAAAGCACACCTTCATCAAGTCAACATCCACCAAATAAATCTAGAAAGGTTCACATTGCCTCACGAAGGATCCCAAAACACTAATCAAGGATTTATTCCATCACTCCAAAACATTAATCAAGGACCTATTCCATCACTCCAAAACAATAATCAAGGATCTATTCCATCACTCCAAAGAATTAGGCAAGGACCTATTCCATCACTCCAAAACACTAATCAAGGATCTATTCCATCACTCCAAAACATTAATCAAGGACCTATTCCATCACTCCAAAACACTCATCAAGGATCTATTCCATCACTCCAAAAAAACAATCAAGGGTTCATTCCTTCTCTTCAAAATGTTAATCAAGGGCCCACACCCTCATTTCAAAACATCAAACAAGGATCCATTCTATCATTTCAAAATTCTAATCAAGGACCAAATTTTCAAATCCAAGGAACAAACCAAGGTCTACATCTGAATTCCAAAATACTATACCAAATTCAAACATGACCTTTGGAACAAATCTAAATAGAAATTTCATCCCAAACCAAAACAACACACATCAATATGGTCCCACACCACAAATCATCAATCCCAATTCAAATATGACATGTGACCTTAATACCAACATCATGACACCAAACCAAAAAAATCCAACACCATCTCTTGTAGATACATTGATGCAACAAATACATGCCCTCCACCAATAGATGCTAAACATACAATTGGGGACCAACATGAAGACCGATTCCATGGAGGAATTGTGCCCTTTCCATTTGATAGAAATCTGTACATTTTTCCCTTTCCCCCTCATTTCATGACACCACCTTTGCCTAAGTATAAGGGGACAGGGGATCCAATAGAACACATTTGAGAATTTGACACATCATGTATGGAAGTCTCATATGATCCTACCTATTTGATGAGACTGTTCCCATGAAGCCTCATAGGGCCAGCCTTAGATTGGTTTGCACATCTCCCTCCAAGGATTAGAACATGGGGTGAACTAGCTAACAAATTCATTAACCATTTTTCCTTCAACATTAAAAATGATGTCACACTTGCAACATTGAAAATGATGTCACCCTTGAAACATTGAGCACAACCAAACAAGAAGAAGGGGAATCACTTACCTCATTTTACCAGAGATGGCGAGGTTTGGTTAGCAATTTCCCTTGTCACATTCTTGAAAAAAAATTGGTCACCATGTTTGTCAAAAACCTTGACAAAGAAATGATGAGTAGTCTACAAATACAATGTTGCACAACCTTTGATGAAATTCTTGAGAAGGGTGTCCTTATTGAAAAGGGTCTTGTTGCAAAAGGACTAGTCAAGGTAAACAAGGAAAATCTAAAATGTAGTAATGACAAGAGAAAATACTGGTCTAAAAAAAAAAGTCACAAATGATGGAGTTGTTGATGTCAAACTAATAACCAAAGGTCCAACCATTCATCTTAAATGTCCTTCCTCATCAAATACATCAAAAACATCAAACACATCAAACACCTAGACATAAGGTCAAAACCAAATGCTAAATTTTGTCCAAAATAATCAACAACAAAGAGGTCCTCCTTTCCCTAAAAGAATATACACTCAATTGGGTGATCCCATCGAATCATTCCTCAAACAAATTTTGTAGTCTAATGTCATCACGCTACCATATACCAAAAATGATGAGCCCTCATTGATCAAACTTGATTGGTGGAAAGAAGAAGAATACTATGAATATCACCATGGAAAAGGACACAAAATAGCTAGATGTTGAACACTCAAGAATATCAATCAAGACCTCATTGAAAACATGACCATATTAGTAGGAGATTCACAAGGAAAAACCAATGGCAATCATACATTATTCAAGAATTTGTTGCAAGACCATGAGAAAGGAAAAGCCTCTAGTTTAGGGAATGATAACAAATCCAATTATGCCATCATCAAACATGATTACAACACTATCATCCTTAATGTGAGACCCTTTGATGATCGCATTGACACTATTACCATAAACAAGCCAAGTTCAAAATGTGTTGTTTCCACCCGCCGAACCAAGATAACTATTCCAATACCTCCTTCTAATTCACATCCAAAAGGTTAGTACAGTATCCTAGATCAGCTAGGGAAGACTCCTGCACAAATTTCCATCTTGGAACTACTTCACATATCCCCACAACATAGAGCCATCCTTGATAAAGCATTACAAGACACATTTGTACCCACTAACATGTTAATGAATTTCAGGCCATGGTTGGATACCTAGCTATGCCACACCATGTCACCTTCTACAAGCAAGACTTTTCTACACCAAAATCCAATCATAATGACCCCCTACACCTTGAAGTATGTGTTAATAAACACAAGATCAGATGATTCCTAGTAGATGGTGGAGCAAGTCTGAATATTTGCTCACTAAAATTGGTGAAAGCATTGGGATACTCTGAGAATTGTATAGACCAAACCAAGAAAATTATGATCAAAGCTTTTGATGATGCTGAGTGTTCATTCAAAGGCATAATTTCACTTCCTGTAAGAGTTGGATGAATAATATAGAACACAATATTTCATGTCTTGGATCTAGATTTACATTATAATCTTCTCCTTGGTTGCCCATGGATTCATTCCATCAGGGATATCCCCTCCATCTACCATCAATGCCTCAAATTCCCATGAAATGGCACTAAAACTACTATTCTAGGTGACCCTAATCCTTTTCATTATTGCAAAAACCTCAAAGGAATGGTTGAATGTCAAGTTCCCATCAATCGAGAGGGCTCATCTTCCACTTCAACCACTATTCCATCTCACTACATTGATCCATCTGCCCTTTTCAAATCATCCACTCCATTCACCACACCCTCCACACCAAAGATCCAGATTCAAGACAAAGGATGTGGAGAATATAGCATGAAGAGTCTCTTTTTCATTGGAACATTACCTAAATCATTGAAATATTATGGAAAAACACATCCTATGCAGCCTAAGGTCATCATTCATAATTCCCCTACCACCTTCACTAAATGGGGGGAACTAGCCAAAGAATATTTAGATGACTACATTCTCACATGGTTGTATAGAGAAGAGGAGGACACTGAAACTAAGCAATTGCCAGTTGAACAATATCCAAAAGGGTTCCAAATAATGAAACAACAAGGATATGATGGACATAGTGGTCTTGGCTTAAATAAACAAGGAATGCTAGAACCCTTACAACCTCCTAAATTACTAAAGAATCAATGATTGGGGTTTGTACCAATAAAAGTGACTATTCGGGGTATCAAGTTACCCTCGAGTGAGACTGTTAACACTTCAAATGAAATCAAGACATCTAAGGACTCCTATACTGACTCTGATTCTAATGAATGGGAATGAGATTTGGAATCCCATATATCCAGTAGAAATCATTACCTTGAGAAAGTATTCAGAGAACCTAGTGAGCCTACCTTTGAGGAAATATTTAATCAAATGTTTAAAGTTGGTCCCTCGCCTAGTCCTTGTCCAAAAGTCCCTTTGAAAAGAGAAGAATGGATCAAACACTTATAGGAAACCATTGATTCAGCCTCTTGGGAACATGATGACTCCACCTCCATCTTTACCCTATTTTCCTACACCATGACCCTTGATGATACCGATGATGGCTTACCCCTTTTCTACCCACAACTTATAGATTGGGATCAACAATAACCACCAAGCTTGGACACATTCGAGAATGACGAAGCAATTGCTGAGATCATGGGACTTCATGAAGGAATACCAAGTGGGGATCACAAGGTTGGCTTTACTATAGAACCCAATTATGTAGCATACTTTGGTGAGGCTGTCTTGTCCTCTAGTCGCAAAAGTGAAAATGACAAAAATAAAAATAATAGGTTTTTAGGTGAAAACTGAAAGGCGCCTGCTGATTGTGAAAAAAGTAAAAATAAAGGACGTATTTGAAGGTGAAAACCTCTTTGAGGTGCTTGAGGATGGAGGACTGGACTATCTCCCGATAGATCAAGAGAGATATCCATTGCTAATAGAAGAAACAAAATAAGTAAACATTGGTACACAAGACAATTCCAGAATAATATAGTTGGCAACATCTTTGACCATCAAGGAAACGCCTGAGTTTATAGCATTCTTTTTAGAAAGACAAGTTAATTTTGAATGGTCATATGTTGACATTCCTAGATTGGATCTTGAACTTGTTTTACATCACCTACCATTGCTACCAAACACCAAAGCATATAAACAAAAGTTGATAAAAATGCACCCATAGATTGCACTCTTGGTTAAGGTAGAACTGAAGAAACTCTTAGATGTTGGATTCATATGCTTAATTGATTATGAAGATTGGATATCAAACCTTGTTCCTGTCACCAAACCAAATGGTCAGATCAGAGTATGTACAAATTTTAGAGATCTCAACAAAGCTTGTCTTAAAGACAATTTTCCTTTACCAAACATTGACATCATAGTAGACCTTATTGTTGGGTATGAAATGCTATCACTTATGGATAGATTCTCGGGTTATAATAAGATAATAATTGCACCTAAAGATCAACTGAAGACAACTTTCACATGCTCTTAGGGAAATTTCTTTTGGAATTTCATTCCATTTGGGCTTAAAAATGTTGGAGCTACAATTAGACAGCCATGACTACTATCTTTCATGATTATATGCATGCACTCATGGAAGACTATGTTGATGAACTTCTCCTAAAGTATCTAGAATGAAGTGGTCACCTACGAGTCTTGGATAATATTTTCACACGACTTGAAAAGTATAAGCTTAAGCTAAATCCAAAGAAATGTGTTTTTAGGGTCCAATTAGGAAAATTCCTTGGATATATTTTCTCTTGTAGAGGAATAAAAGTTGATCCCACCAAAGTAAAAGCTATCTTGGACATGCCATCACCAACCAACATCAGTCAATTATGAACATTATAGGGAAGATTACAATCAATTAGTAGGTTCATTGATCAACTAGCAGACAAGATCCATCCCTTTCAACATCTGTTAAGAAAAGGAATTTCCTTCAATTAGACAGAGAAATGTCAAGAAGCATTTGATCAAATAAAGAATTATCTATTGACCCCACCAGTTCTTATTCCTCTAATTGATGGAAGCCATTTGATATTTTATGTGACAAAAACTACATCCACACTTGGGGAATTGTTAGCAGATAATGATAATGACGAAAAGGAACGAGCAATTTATCATATCAGTCGCCCCTTAGTCGGATATGAATTGAAATATAGCCCTATTGAATGAGCATGTCTAGTAGTTGCATTTGCAACCTAAGAATTGAGACATTACATGTTGAATTAAAAGACAAAATTGATTGCCAAAATTGATCCTCTAAAATATCTGTCCAACAAAGCAGCTTTGACAAGAAGACTATCTAAGTGGATTATTGTTGAGAATTGTGACTCAAATTACTATCTTGATCGACTTCTAAGAGAAGTTATGTTTTCTCCCTTCATCGGCCTGAGTTAAGTTGTTGGTTTTCAAGTTTATCTAACTGAAGTCATAGGATTTTGAAGTTTTCTAACCTCCCAACTTAGCAAATGTGAAGGGAAGGCTACTTCCTTTGTTGCCAGCTCATCGCAGGTTTTAGGAACTTTGTAACCTTTGACATGAGGTTTGGAAGTTTAGGTTTTGAGCGACGGACCGATCCCTTTGTCAGTGTGTCACTGATTTTGAGAACTTCGTAACCTCCAACTCGAGGTTCAAAATTTTGAGTTTTGGGTGATAGGGCAATCCCTTTATCAGCAAGTCACGGGTTCTAGGAACTTCATAACCTCCATCAAGAGGTTTTGAAGTTTGGTTCTCCAATGATTGAGTGACTTGGATGCCGATGGATGTGGGGACCACTTGGGACTCGATAAGGTTGGTGGATCATGATGAAGGCCAACAGGTGGTGATGATGTGGAGGACAGATGGCATGTGGGCCCATGTGCTTGATGGTTGAATCAATGACTCATGGAGAATCCTAACTTCAATGATGGAGATTTGTTTGATTGCTTATCCAACAATCAACATTGGAGATGGTGTGTGGCTCGAGGTGAAACCATAAAAAGGTTGCAGTAGTTGAACAGTCTGTTGGCGATAGAGAAATTTTTTCTCTCGTCTCTCAGGTGGCTCTCTGGAATCTCTTTGAGGGGTTGAATGACAGTTACTTGGACAATCCGAGCTATGGGATATGAAGATGGATGCAACAAAGGTTGAGAGATGACTCTGTCAGAGCTCAAATTAGAGTGTGGTGGTGACAGTGAGCGGCGGTAACTAGAAGGAGCGGAGGCCAAGAGGTTGGATGCAGTGAATGTCGAGTGACAAGCCAAAAAGCTGGGTACTTTCCAAGGTTACCAGGTGGAGGTCGAGAGGCTACATGGGGGTTGAAAGGTAGAGAGACTGTATGGTGCTGGGTGCCAACCTAGCAAAGAGGCCGAGTGTTGCCAAACTAGCTATGAGGATGGGAAGCTAAGAGAGAGGAGGGAGATCTTGATGTCAAGAGAGATGAATCTTGTAGAAGGTGAAGGCTGAGCGATTGTGTGACAAAGAGGCTGGGAGGCCGGTGGTTGAGGCCATATGGTTGTGTAGCTGAAAGAGATGTCTCCTGTTAGAGAGGTGGTCGCGAGGGGTTATGCTACCAAATATTCTCTAGAATGGAACAAGATGTAAACTCTTATAAAGGTCGTGAGCCTGATTTATATGTTAACTGATTTTGTTGTTGAATAATACAATGGAAATCTGGGCTTTTGGAGTGTGGGATTTTTTTACCCGAAAGGGTTTTCCCCACTTATATCTGTGTGTTCTTTTCTTTTGTCTTTCATGTTGATTTTGATGGTGTTGGATCTAGTTAATTCTGCATGTGCTTTTCTTAGAAGGGTTAATGTGGGAAATCGACTGTGCATGTTTCCACTTTATGGAATAGTAGTTGTCTTTGGGGAAATGTGAAGGAATTAAAATCCTTGAAGGAACTTTTGTTTTTAGATGTTTCTATTTGAGATAACCATGATTTTCCCAACAAGTGGTATTAGAGCCTTCTTCTGGGATGTGTTTCTTCTTGGTGTGTTGTTGGTTATGGGTATTCCTTCTGTGAATATTTCTTAGTCAGTCAGGCTTGACGAAATTAGGAGGAATCGACTAATGTTTGATCCTTTGGTGAGTAAAAGTCCTTTCTCTTTGAGACAACATGCAACATGAAAGAAATTGAAGATGGAGAAACTATAGTTGATCATACTGTAATGATGTGGTATGAGGTTCTTGGTTGGTAGCGAATGATCCTGATGCAAGGGGTGTGAGTTTATCCTTATGGTTGTGTTGTAGAAGAGTGTGGTTCATACTGGGTGTTTGTGTGAGAGGCTCCCTGATGATATGGAGATGCTTGGGTTGTTTTTCAACCATGGAGTATGGTGTTTGAGTAGGGTGTTTTTACCTGGTATTGAAGGCATTGTTCTCTATTACCCTCATTGCATGTAGGCTATGAAGTTAATCTCTGGGTGGTTTGAAAACTTTTGAATATCCTGACTCTCTCGTATGCATGTACATGTTGGTGGTTCTAGAATTGGTCTAGAATGGGCCTGGAGTTCCTGTACTACTTTTTCTTTTTGGATTCCTTGTACTTGCATGGCTCGGGTTCATGTTCTTTGGAATTGAAGGGGTTTTATAGATTTCTGTTTAAAGAATCTATGGTGATGCATATTCATTTTATTCCATTATTCTAGTTAACTGTGGTGATTGTATGTAGACCTTTGAGTCATCCAGATTTGCAGTGGATATTGGTGGGCATGGGTGTTTTATAAACACGGTGATTTTGCAGGTTTTACATGGTCAAGAAAACTTGCAATTTTTTGTGGTACTACTTAATGGATTCCCTTGACTATGGTGCTCATT
The DNA here is from genome assembly GCA_007258455.2 of Sequoia sempervirens. Taxonomy (NCBI): domain Eukaryota; kingdom Viridiplantae; phylum Streptophyta; class Pinopsida; order Cupressales; family Cupressaceae; genus Sequoia; species Sequoia sempervirens. Next base: position 111,155,282 of record VDFB02000015.1, read on the forward strand.
GTGGACATGTTTGGAAAACCAGATTTGATCTTGATTTGGTGTTTGAGTCATGTTGTCTACGTGGTTATTCTCTTTGAGATCTTAGTGTTGATGTTTCCAATGTGATGATGGGTTTGCATGTTTGTTATGATTAATCTTCAAGTTATGTAGTTGGTGGATTAGCTACCCATTGGCTGCAGTGAGATAACTCGGAAGTGGATTGTTTCTATCCATGAGGTTGATTCAGTGTTGGTGTAGACTTATTAGCTAGCCTTGTCTGTGGTCACTTGTGCATCGGTGAGGTTGATTTGAGATGAGAGGATGGATGGTGTAGAGTACTTGAATAATCAATTGTGGGGACCTTTAGCATGTGTATCATGATGTCATGGATAGCTATGATACACTACCTTGTGTAAGATTTTGATAGTGATGGTTTTTCTGCTTGGTTTGGAGATCTTGGTGCTACTTGGAATTGTTGTTAGATGGACATGTTGTTGTGGATATGGGGGATTTTTAGTTTAGCATATGTTTGGTCATGATGCTTGGAGAGCTCGATGTCATGGTTCAGTGGGAGCTTTAGCAGTGATTTTGGATTCATCACTTGGTGGTGAATGGTCTTCTTTAGTGTTGCAGATGTTACTAGGAGGGACTCTTAGATCTTGTTGCTACATAAGTGTTCTTTCGTATTTTCATGGACACTATTTGAGGATGTGTAGCATCTTGGAGCCATGGAGGACTCTTGTGAGTCTTTGGTTGAGATGTTGGTGGTGCTCGACAGGTGATGTTGGTTTAGAGTTTGTTTTCTTAATGTCATGATAAACTCTTGATTGCGATTTAGAGTTTTGGCATGATGCATTGCTCTTGAGACCATGTTATGTTCACCTGGAGCATGGGATCTCCTAAGGGGGATGTGTAGGTCATGGTGTCATGATAAGTTCCTGGTTCAGATGATTGGAGCTTTGACAATGGTTTGGTGATGCTTATTTTTTGGAGGATGGCTTCACGATTGTGTACATGTTGAGGGATTTGAAGTTGATGTTGTGTTGCTTTTGTATAGCTTGTGAGCATAGTGGAGTGGTGACAATGTTGGTGCTCTTGTCGTCTGTAGGATCTGATGCTTGTGTTCTTGAGACTGGTGCATATACACCTTGGCTCATTCCTTTTCCTGTGGTGGATGGCTGGAACTGTTGCCTAAGTTGGTGGACATCTTGGATGTCATTGCAGGTGTCTTGGTTGGAGCACGAAAACATTTAAGATTCTTGTGTTTTCTTTGGAAGAAGCTAGTAGGTTCTTCGTCAAGTGGGAGATGTTGAGAATTGTTACTCAAATTATTGGCTCGATCGACTTCCTAGAGCAACTATGTTCTATCCCTTCATCAGCCTGAGTTAATTCACTAGTTTTCAAGTTTATCTAACTGAAGTCGTAGGGTTTTGAAGTTATATAACCTCCTAACTTAGTGACTATGAAGGGAAGGATACTTCCTTTCTTGTCGGCTCGTCACGGGTTTCAAGAACTTTGTAACCTCCAACGCGAAGTTTGGAAGTTTAGGTTTTGAGTGATAGAGCGATCCCTTTGTCGATGTGTCACAGGTTTTGAGAACTTCGTAACCTCCAACTTGAGGTTCATAAGTTTGAGTTTTGGGTGATAGAGCGATCCATTTATCATCGAGTCGTGGGTTCTAGGAACTTCATAACCTTTGTCAAGAGGTTTTGAAGTTCGGTTCTCCAAGGATTGAGGAACTTGGATACCAATGGATGTGGGGACTACTTTGGACCTTATAAGGTTGGTGGATCATGATGAAGGCTAATAGGTAGTGATGATGTGGAGGATAGATGGCATGTGGGCCCATGTGCTCGATGGTTGAATTGGTGACTCATGGAGAACCCTAACTTTGATGGTGGAGATTTGTTTGACTGCTTATTTGACGACCAACATTGGATATGGCATGTGGCTTGAGGTGAAACCCTAAAAATGTTACAATAGTTGAATGGTCCATTGGCGATAGAGAAATTTTCTCTCGTCTCTCAGGTGGCTCTCTGGAATCTCTCAGAGGGGCCAAACGACAGTTACTTGGACAAGTTAAGCTGCAAGCCGAGAGGTTGGATGCGGTGAAGGCTGAGAGATGACTCTCTCAGAACTTAGAGCTCGGAGCTCAGAGCATAGTGTGGCGACGACAGTGAGTGGTGGTAACTAGGAGCAAAGGCCAAGCTATAGGTCATGAGGCTAGATGCAACAAATGCCGAGCGATAGGCCAAAAGGTTGGGTGTTGGGTGCTGGTGCTAGGTGCTAACTTGGCAAAGAGGCTGAGTGTTTCTGAACTAGCTATGAGGTTGGGAAGCTGAGAGAGAGGAGGGTGATCTCAATGCTAAGAGAAACGAATCTCAATGCTAAGAGAAGACTGAGTGACTATGCGATAGAGAGGCCGAGAGGCTAGTGGTCGAGCCATGTGGCTGTGTAGCTAAAAGAGATGTCTCCCATTGAGAGAGGTGGTCGCGAGGAGTTATGCTGCCAAATATTCTCTAGAATGGAACAAGATGTAAACTCCTGTAAAGGATGTGAGCCTAATTCTATATTGTAACTGATTTTGTTGCTAAATAATATAATGGCATTCTGGGATTTTTGAGTGTGGGGTTTTTTACCCAAAAGGGTTTTCCCCATGTATATATGTGTGTTCTTTTCTTTTGTCTTTCATGTTGATTTTGCTGGTGTTGGATCTAGTTAATTCTACATGTGCTTTTCTCAAAAGGGTTAATGTGGGAAATCAACTATGCTTGTTCTCACTTTATGGCATATTAGTTGTGTCTTTGGGGAAATGTGAAGGAATTAAAATCCTCGAAGGCACTTCTTTTCTTAGATGTTTCTATTTGAGATGACCACAATTTTCCCAACAATTATGATTCTAAGTGAGTATGACATTGAGTACATTAGCCGAAAAGCAATAAAGGGACAAGTGATAGCTGCCCAACTCGTAGATGCACCGGTAAAAGCAGACCATCCTCTTATATCCAATTTCCTAGATGAATCAATCTTTGTCATAGAAACACCAACAATATGGAAACTGTACTTCGATGGATCTTACACAAGTCATGGTTCATAAACTCGTATTTTGTTCAACACATCTCAAGGAGATTCCATTCCCAAGTCATTTTGAATAGCATTCCCATGTACTACTAACATAGTTGAGTATGAAACATTATTGTCAGGACTACGAATGGCAATAAAATGGAAAATCGAGGATCTTTAAGTCTATAGTGATTCTTAGTTAGTGATCAAGCAAGTTAATGATGATTATGACACCAAGAATGAAAATTTGATGTCCTATATGCACATGGTTGATAGCTTTGGATTATACTTTGATAACATTACATTTGAACAAATATCGAGAATCCAAAACAAAGTAGCTAACACAATGGATACAGTTGGATCTCTCTTGGACATTCCAAACAATGCTTCACAATATGAGTTCTTGGTAGAACAATTATTGATCCCTGCATTCGATGTCCCCAAAACTGAACTTGTTGGTCTTGAATCTCCTTGGTACAAAGACATTTATAGTTACTTGCATGACCAAATTATCCCTCCAAAAGTTTCCCTCAACCAACACAAAACCTTTATTTGACAAGCATCCAAATATGCCATCATCAGAGATACCCTTTACCGCCGCAACCTAGATAGTACCCTCCTCCGACGTCTCAACTCAAATGAAGCACAAATAGCCTTACAAGAGGTACATCACGGTATATGTGGATCTTACTTTGCTGGTCCAACCCTAGCTAAAAAACTCATGAGGACGAGATATTATTGGCCTATAATGGAATGCGATGCCTATCACTTTGTGAAGAAATGTTAGCAGTGCTAGATTCAAGGAGATCTTATACATGTGTCAGCTTAGGAACTATAGCTTCTTACACCATCATGGCCATTCTCTCAATGGGGACTCGACCTCATAGGAAAGATCCATCCCACCTCTACAAATGGACATAAGTTTATCCTTTTCACTATTGAATACTTTACAAAATGGATTGAAGCCATCTCAATGACCTACATTACTAGAAAGCAAATAGGCAAGTTTATCCTAAATTACATCATATGTTGCTATGGTATCCCGCAATTCATCATTACAGATAATGGTCACTCTTTTAAGAATCAAGATGTCCATGAAATTTGTGAAAAATTCCATATCCAACACCATTTTGCTACTCCATATTACCCCCAGGGTAATGGCCAAGCTAAGGCATCTAATAAGACCATCCTGAAATATTAAAGAAGACTATCAATGACGTTGGTTGTGGCTGGCACCTCCGGCTCAACCCTGCTTTATGGGCCTACTGTACCAATTTTTGTAGTCCTATAGAAGCCACACCATACTCCCTTGTCTACGGATATAAAGCCATACTTCCTATAGAGGTCAAGTTACAATCCCTTTGAATCTCTGTGCAAGGATTGGTTGATCAAGAAGAATATCATGTATCCCATCTACATGAGCTAGAGATATTGGATGAAAAGAGACATAAAGATTTGATACATTTACAAGTATATCGGACTCACCTTTGACACAACTACAACAAGAAAGTCCAACCTAGAAGCTTTGACATTGGTGACTTAGTCCTGAAAGAAAATTTGAAGAATCAAGTTGAGCGAGAGAAGCTCAAAAAGTTTGAACCTAATTGGTTGGGCCCTAATATCATTACATTATATGGATTCAAAACTTATCATATTTCTACTCATGAAAGAAAACCATTGTCTGAACCTATCACCAACATACACCTTTACAAGTATTACACTTGATTCTCAAAATATCCCTTTAAAAAGTCAAAAAATACAAAAAGATCAAAAAAATGGAAAAAATAAAAAAATAGTAAAGAGAAATAATTCGTTCAAAAGTGAGAACCACTTCAGTGGCACTTTGGATAAGCACCATGGTGAAAACTTGGAAAACAAGCGCCATGCATAGTCATTCTATGCTCCTCGGTCTACTATCGCTCCACCTAGTCTTCCAACCCTCGCTCATCCACTCGCACTCATCCCAAAATAAAGCTTCATCATCCTTCCTATGGCTTGGGAATCATCGAAATTGGGTATCCTTTTCCTTCATGATCATATTTTGCATTCACCTGCTACTTCCCCTCGCATATAATAAGTAATCCTATACCTAACTGGGGTCAATTCCTTGACTCACATCTTCACGGGAAATAACACTTGCTATCAACCTTTTAAAACATAAAATCCAAAAATAAAATCATAAAACATCAAAATCCAAAAAAATCACAAAACATCAAAATCCAAAAAAATCACAAAACATCAAAATCCAAAAAAATCACAAAACATCAAAATCCAAAAAAATCACAAAACTTGAAAAATCCAAAAACATCAAAAAACTTCAAACTCCAAAAAGAGAGTCTAATTCTGATTTTGAGTCAGTTTGTGTTAGTAGGGTCGAACTATGTTGTCTCTGCATGTTTTCTACGTAGGCAAGGCTCGTCTTAAATGACCCATCGAGACATTAGGGCAGTCCTTTTAGGTTGTCCAAATAAAATCATGACTCAATCTTTTGTGAAATGAAATAAAGTCAAGTCATGTTCAACTATGAGGTCTCTATGTGTATAACATAGGCAAGGCCCATCAATTAATGAGACCCTGAGGCCATGTAGGTCAATCCTTTAGGGTTTGTCATGTCTGGTCTTGTTCTTGTTCTGCAAGAAAACATCATTTAAACCAAATCATGAATGAACAGGTAAACATAACCAACAAATATTTTATCTTCAATTAGTTAATCATCTTATCGTCAATCAATTGATCTAGTCATCGGTCTTATATCAGAATGGGGAATTATGTCATTTTTCTCATTTGGTTCTATCTCTTGTCTTTTATTAGGATGCATCCTTCCTGAGATTAGACTTTGTCTTTGGTCAATTTGGTCATTCACCTTAAGCAGGATATGTCTTTCTTGCAATTAGGTGCTTTATCAACAATGGTCACTTGGTCAACTTTATCAGATGTGTACCTTGCCTTATATAAGATATGTCTTTCTTGAAACTAGGCGTCATCACATCGATCAATCATATCAATCACACTTTATCAAATTAGTCAATCTTGTCATCTTGTTCAATTAATCTTTCCTTAATCAAGATGTGTCCTTGAAATCAGGCACAATCAATCAAATCAATTGGTCAACCTTTGTCAACTTATTAATCAATCCTTGTCAACCAATCCTTCAAATTTAGTCATCTTGCTCACCCTAATCAATGATATCAAACATTCTTACTATTTGCAAACAAAGTCTCTCTGGCAAACACTTTGTTGGTCTAGATTTGTCTTATCTTTTTGATTGGTTCTTGGTCATGTTACTAGTTACCTCGAGGATGTCCAAAAGGATTTAGAGGAACGATGATGGATCATGACCTCTTTTCTTTACTTGTTGTCTATGGTATGTCTTGGCAAAAAGACTAGGATAATTGGGTCCTTAGTATGATCCAAGGCATTCCTTGTCTTTTAGATTTATCTTTTGACTACTTTTCTCTCATAAATGGTCACCTTGCATACCTTGGTCTATTTCATACCAATGTGTTTGTGTTCCATTTGTGACAATTTTGATGCTAATGATGATAAATATAAAAACATGAAAGTTGGTCCCTTGTCATTTCCCATCTAACATTCAATCTTCTTTGTCCTTTGTCCTTTTTTCTCACTAATATCCATCTCTTCCACGATAACATTTCTTCTATCTACATCTTAATAGAGTCTAGTGACACACAAAAAAATATTTCATATATAATCATGTTAGAAAGAATTTTCATCATAAGCAACTTTATCATATTAAGTCACATATAGTTGCATAAGAAAACACAAAAACATAGAAACCATCCATGTAGAATTAACATTATATTGCATTACAACAAATCATGACATTACATTGAACACTGCATCAAATTTCATTTCCATCCATCACATTGCATTTTACATCATGACCCATTATGTCACATTGCATTACATGTCATACACAATACCTCACATTAATAGCATCATATTATACATTATAATATTGCATACCACATTATACACCACATTTTGCATTATCATATAAATATTTCATTACATTAACATTAATTGAACATACATGTTACATCCCATTCACAACATTAGGTCATTACATTCATTAATCATTCATATCATAATGGTATAAACATCCATAATTGTAAATGCATCACATCATCATATCACATCACATCTATCAAATTAGGACATACTACATTTATCATCCCTACAAATCATAAGGGGCATAAACATTCATAACATAATCATAAAGCATATTAAACCATCACATCATCATATAGACTACATCAATAACATAAAGCATGAACATACACAACATAACATAACATCATTATGAACATAAAGCAAAATCATATAACATTTCATATCATAAAATACTGCCAAAAATCATATCATATATATCGCTAAAAATAATAAGTGTCATGGGTACACTGTCAAGATGTGTCATGTCCAATAAAAATGGAGCTTGTGGGTTCGATAATCAAGAATGTAAATGTCCATATAACATGATAAATAAAAATATGCTCTATCCTGAACTGCCCTAATCTCCTATCCCTAGGGCATCCCTGTCCTCCTGTCATGACGACTCTCTAGCCCTGTGCTCTAAAGTGGATGGCCTATCATAGGGGGTGCCCGTCTCGCATCTGAGGTCTCACCCTCGAACCTACTCTGAGAAAACTTGTTGTGTGTCCTCCTATGAGTCCTACCCCATGAACCACTGTCAATCTCAAAAAATTTGGGCTCCCTCCTCTTCGATAGTACCACTCTCTCGTAGAGATCCCTGTAATAATGCATGGCAATGCTGGTCCAAGCATACTTGCGTGCAACATCAACGACAAATCCATTGTAGGTGGCTGTAAACTCTATCATGCATTGATATGTTTGTTGTTGAATGATATAGCTAGGTCCCTCTTGATTTGCATGGTGTCCCTCTCAGCTTTAAGGTCATCCCTCTCTGCTGTGACAATCCTCAGCTCTACCTCTAAGGCTTGCACCCGAGCCTACAATGTGGCTATCCTTTTCTCTACAAATCCAACACCCCTCTGGCCTCCACCTCCTATGGATCATCCATCCCCATGATAATCCACTCTTGGAGGAATCTCTCAGCCTCGTCCATCTCTGCCTCCTCTCCAGGCTCATCTTGTCCCCCCTCTCCTGTTGCCTCAACCTCCATCGCCTCTACCTCTAGTTGTGCTATCTCCAGAGTGGACATATCTACATGCTTCTCTCCCTCTTGTAGTGCCACCTCTACTGCTACCCTCACCTCAAGTTGGTCCTCCTCCATCTCCTCCTCTCTGATCGATGCTAGTTGTCCCACCACCTATTGTCCTCCATCTTGCCTCCTCTTGTTTTGGTCTCCTCCCTGACGTCCTTGCCCATCTCCCCCATCATCTCCCCACCCTTCTGCATCCCCCAATCCACCATCTCCTCTCCCTCCATCCCTCCAACCCTTACTATCAAATCTTTGACCTCTCAAGCCCCTTCCTCTATGCTCTACCAATGTTGGTTACTATGGATTTGTCAGAGGTACTAACCTATGAATGGCCACCAAGCATCATACTTTGGTGTAGTACCTACATCAACGTCTCCTCCTCTCCACTCCCAATCTAATATTTTCAAGGCATCAATCTCCTACTTGGCTATGGTAACAATGATTTGAGGCCCCCATGGATGAACCTCTCAAGAGGACCGTGCAAACTCTACAATGCCAATTGGAATACCCTGTCTCTCCTTGAACTTCCTTTGAACCCTCTCTGGGAGATACATCTTGATAATGTGTTGATTTTGCATTGTGTGCCCGATGAGGTACCTAGATTGTCAACACCACGATAGGTGATCATCCTATCCAACCCATAAATCATAGGATTTTTATGGTCTCTGGATAAAGCTAACCAATGTGTCCAACCCATGCCTCCAATAAACAACATCCCCCACATGTGCCTGTGTAAGGGCCCCATGATACATGTATGAATATGGAGTGTCAGCTCCCAACTGTTATACCATCGAAGGTCAGAACATGACTATGTGCTCCTAGGCCTATATTGTAAGCAGTGTCACCCTACAACTCAAACTCTATCCTCCCCTATTAGCAATATCATGCACTTGGAAATACAACATAACTTATAGGCATGTCCCCCATGCATACACTATCCCAAAATGAACCATCAATATGAGCATCTCCCCCAACCTACTGAGAAATTATGATCTCTATGATCAGGAATCATCACCCCTACTATCAATGTGCATAGGACACAATCATATCTATCATATCTCTTTGCAAGGGTCTTCCATCTGATCTTGTACCCCTATATCCCAAGCTCTGCATGATCATCTCAATCATAGTACTTGTATAACGCCTACAATCCTCATGCGGGGTCATAGCACACCCGCTCGCCTCGAATAGGTAGTCACAGGATCCTGTATATATCCTCAAGGGTGATAGTCACCTCCCTTGTTGACAAGTAAAAACTACTCATCTCAGGGTGTCATCGCTCTGCTAATACTATCAACATGCCTCTGTTCACCCTAATAATGGGCATATAGGTGACATAAAATAAACCAAGGTCCAACAATGCTTGTCTCTCCTTGTTACCCAACTAGTCCAATAGTCGAAAAACATCTAGCCTTGAATCCCACGTATAGATAGGCGATAGAAACTCCTAAAATTATCACATAAACACCCATGCCAATCCAAGACCTCCAGTTGACTTAATAGACCTAAATTGACCAAGTCAAAATATCCTAATTTGGGGCAACTTTTTAACCAAGTAATTATGTCGCTGTTTTGTCAAATGCATCACAAACATTTTCCACCAGCTCGCAACTGCAATTGTGTCACTCGCCTCTCAAATGTGTCATATTGTACAACACTTGCATTGTAGCCTTTCGATTGCACCATTTCCAAGCATACATGTGACATGAAAAGTCAGTTGCGTCACATAAGTTTATGTGTCGTAATGCAAATGCCCATGCCCTAACCCTAAGTTAATTATGTCACGACGAGACAATTGCAACGAACCACTCATCATCTGCGCCAAACATGCATGCAATTGCGTCACAAAATTTTGTGATGCAATTGCCTGCTAAAATTTTTCCCTACCTAAATGCATGAAAAATGAAAAACTTAAAACACGTGTTAGAAGTACTCATCGGGGTGGGTGCTTCCTCAAGACGACGGTATCTTTAGATGTGATTTGCACAGTGGGCGGCCTCTAGAACAAATGACATCTTCGGGACTAAATCACTCAAAGCTCCAAAGTTTCTAAAAATAGAATGCACAAATGACCCTTTTTCTCACTCAAATTTCTATTTATAGATCCAAAATTAGGGTTTCCGCCTACCTTGATTATTGGAGGAGTGTGTTGATGACTTTGATCTTGAATTTGACCTCCTTGCCAACCTCGAAAATTGATTCCATCTTCACCATTAGATTCTTGGTTATCAAATCATCTTATCGGGACAATTTTCCAAATTTGTTGAAAATTTGTAAAAATTTTCTGAGGGGGCATAACTATACCTTGCTTTCATCGGGGCATCTTTTGACTAATTTTTTTTGACATAACGTGATGAACTGCATTATGTCAAAGAGGGGAAAAATGTAGACACTTAAAAACGTCTGAGTTTGCGAGCATCATTTTTCTTGGTCTTTGTCTCCACAAAATTAATTTAATTATTTAATTATCCCTGATCACATTCCTCTATTAATTAAATAATTTTTAATTATTTAATTAATTCACTTCTTAACTTTAGTCTATCTTGATCAATTAAATAAATTAATTGAGTTGCTAATTCCCTCTTTCTTCAATAATTAAATAAATTACTATTTATTTAATTATTTGCTTATCATCATTTGTCTTTAGTTAAATAATTAAAATCAATTATTTTACTATTCACTAATATTTTAAATTCTTCTATAGTTCAATGATTGTCAAAATTATTTAATTGTCTCCCAAACCTCTCATTTATTAAATAATTAATTCAAATTAATATTTAATCCTCTTTTCCCATTTCCTCCTATTTAATTAAAATGATTCTATAAATGTTTTAATTAAATGCCAACTTGCCTTTTCCTCAAATAAATAATTTGGATTTTTTTTTTGTGTCTCCACTTGTCAAGAGATTCCTTCCTCATGAATTAATGATTTCCAATTTTTAATTTGACCTTTATCCCTCCACTTCCTCATCTTCAAATCTCAACCGTTGATCGCCTTTGGTCTCTTTTTGATCTTGACCGTCCATTTTGTAACCTCCATCTCATGAATCCTCATCCATTGATCTTGGAATCTTTCTAGATGACCGTTCTCATCCGTCTATTCAAATGACTATCTATAAAAGAATCCTTTCTCCTCCATTTTTTCCTTAACAACCACTTATCTCTAACTTTCTTGCTTATGATTTGCAGATATTTGCACATGTTGGCTTTGATCTGAGGGCATATTTACAAAAGAAGAAGGAGAGACAAAAGAAGTGATTCAAGTTCAAGCATGGGGAGTGTTTTGATTTGATTCTTTTATTTTCCTTATGCTTTGATTGTTTTCTCTTGTTTAGATTGGGTTATTAGCTTAGAGGTGTTGTGGTTGTCACTATTATCTAGGCTAGCTTGATTTTTCCCATCTTATAGTTGTCATTACAAAATTCTTGTGTTATCATAATTCATGTTCTATCCTAAAATCCTGTTGAGCACTTTAAGAAATTTTTGTTACAAGCATATGAAAATGAGTTTATTTCCCTTGTTTTCTTGGTTTTCATTGATCCCTCTCCCAATATCTCTCCTATGTATGAGGTTAGCTTGGTGAAAGAGAATACAATCCTTGATAACCATGAAAATCATGTTTGTTCTTCTCTTGATATCTATCCTACTTATGACAATGATATCTTGGTGTTAGAAGATCCAATCATTGAATGTCATGAGAATCCTATTTGTTTCTCTCCCCTACCTCTCCTACTTGGGAAGATATTGTTGGAAAAGAAGATGTAATCTTGGACAATCATGAAAATAATAGTTTTCCTTCTCTTGATACCTCTCCTACTTGTGATGAAGGTATCTTGGTTTTATAATATCCAATCATTGAGAGTCATGAGAATCTTATTTGTCCCTCTCCAAATTCTTCTCCCACTTGAGAAGATATTTTTAGACAAGAGGATGACATCATTAATACATGTATTTCAAAATATAGTAACATGCCTTGATTAGATGAAGATGCTAAGGTTACATTAGATTCCTCCTTGATAGAAGACCTTCAACAATAAGTCAAGTCCGTTGAGGTTATGCACACACAATTGACCATTAGATCTCTTGTGATTATAGGACCTCCAAAAAATCCTTTTGGACCTCCTAAGAGTCCTCTAATCATTGGGCCTCCTAAGATCCCTTCTAAACCTCCTCAACCAAGTCTCATTATAGGACCTCCTAAACCCCATAGCCATTTTCTAAGTTTTACAAAACATATTACTAGTAATCATGTGTTGCAACAACCAAGTTATCATACTGTAGCTCACACATATAACATTATGAATAACAAGAAACCAGGAAAAATTCCAACATCGATCCAATTACCTCAACCATACCTCCCACCTACACCTAATATCAAATAGCATAGTGGTAAAGAATATAATCTTGTTGAACAACTTTGTAACACTCCTACTAAGATATCCTTATGGGATTTGGTTCAAACATCACTAGCTTATCATGACATGCTTGAAAATGATTTACAAAAAGTTATTATCCCTCCTAATGCATAACCAAAGGATATGGTAGCTTTGATTGAGAATATGAATTCACCTAGCATGGATATTGTTTTCATAAAAATGAGTTACCCCCTTTGGAAATTCAAAAACAAAATGGTGCCTTAATGGTACTAACTAGTATTAACAAGATTGGAATTAGATGTACCCTTTTTGACAATGGTTTGGTGCTTAATTTTTCTAGTGTGAACCTTTTGGATAAAATTGGCGTAGATAAAACAAAAATTCAACCAATTGAGTTATCTATTCATGGTTTTGATAATGTGGGAAAACAACCACTTGATATAGTAACATTACTTGTTAAAGCTAGTAGAGTCATTGCAAACTCCTATCCATGTCATGCCCCATGATACTTCATATAATATTCTATTGGGTAGACCATGGATCCATGCAATGAATGGTGTGCCTTCAACACTACACCATGTAATGAAATACACTTTCAACAATAAGGTTTACATGATAAAGGTTGATCCTAAATTCAATAATTGTTTATAAATTGAAATAGGAATGAAAAATTGTCTTAGAATATTGACACCAACTACAAAAGTCGAAACTTTACAAATTGATCATGATCATTATTATCTTTAATTTGTAAGAAATTTTTTGAATGATGATTGGGGTTCATTATATTTTATACTTACATTCATGGGGGAATACAATATTACACAATCAAAGTCAGGAAAAGAGAAAGAAGTAGCAATGGAATCAACTTAATCATCAAAAGCATCTAATTCCACAAATTTTAGCAAAGAAGATGAAAAATAATTATACATCCACTTATTATAAAGATTATCATGAAAATACGCCACCTTCAAACTAAATGGAAAAACTTTATGGAAGAGGATATCAATTTTTTTTAAAAATTGGCTATAATGGAAAAGGATGTGGTGTAAAAGAACAAGGTATCTATGTCCCCATAAAGCCTAGCACACAAGAAATAATAAGAGGTCTTAGCTATTGTCCTTAAAAAACATCAAGAAGCCTTCCACTTAATCAATATCATTAATTGTTGCTCCTTGTTATGTGGTATTTGTAGTATCATAACATATTCACTACCATTCATGAGGGTATACGCTTGGCTTTATGCAATCATATTTCATTTTTCAAGGAGTAACATATCATCATCCATTTAGGCTAGAGGTTAGGTAGCCTTTTCCTGGGTGTATTCCTTATTGGGATCCTTCTTTATCTCCTTAAAACACTATTGTAGTGAGTACACTAACATTTTAAGGGGGGAAATGTGATCCCTCGTTCATTGTTTGCATAATAAATGGTCTCTTCTTAGTGATGATAGTATACATCTCCTAGGAATTGTGACCTTTTTTTTTATCTAAGTGCAAGCTTTTTAATCCATGTGATGTGTCTTCTTTGTGATGATATTAGATTTGATGTCCCACAAGAGTGTGACCTTTCTTGGCATATGACATTCCTCTTGGAAATTCTATTGTTTAGTGTTTCCTAAGATGTGAATATTTTATTCTTTGGTTAGTCCTCTCTTAGTGGTGATGTCAAGTGTGATATTCCATAAGGTGTGACCTTTCATGAATTAATCAAGGCTCCTTTGATTATTTTTTATTTTGAACTTTTTGTGTTGATGTTATTACAACATCCCTTAAGGTTTTGTGGCACTGCCATTTTATTTCATCCATTGAGACATCAAGCCTTTTAGTTCATGGAACCTAGAATAATAAAAATTGCTAGCCATATTGTAAACCTTTTCATGAAACTTGGCATAACAATGCTTGCCAACCATGTTTGAAGAGAGAGTATACACTTAATAGGGTCTCAAAAGCATATCATACAATGGTTAATTACCCTTAAGAAATTAAAATACACCTATATTAGTGAGAAAGTGATGTCTTCAACAAATGTTGGCTACAAAAAATTGTTAGTAGTTTAAATATTTTCTTTGACAAGCGATTGTGAGCTACAAGAACAAGGGTTAGGCTAAAAAAATGGTTAGATAAAATAATATAGAACTCCCAAAAACAATGAACAAACTCAACATCAACAAGTTGGGAAATTATGAAAGCATTGGAACACAGAGTGTAAGAATTAAACAATGTAGGAACTAAAATAAAAAGCACAAGTGTTAAAAGGTGCATTTACTAAAAATAGAGTGCAATAATTGAATAATGAAAACATGAATTTAGTAGAAAATTAAAAAAGAAGAAGAAATTATATGTGAATTGTGAAAGCATTGATACATAGGTTGAAGATGTTGATTCAAGAGGCCCACAAGAAAAAAATAGTTCTCTACAAAAATAGAAAGCCAAAAAAACATAAAGCATAAGTTAGAAGTAGTTTAGCTTAAAACTAAATGCAAATAAACCAAAAATATTAGCCAATAGATAGAAAATAGAAGAAAAACTAAAAAATAAAAACAAAAAAACAAGTACAAGTGCTAATGCATAGAGAAAAAATGCTAATCTATAAAGTGAAAGAACTAATCCATAGAGCGTAGGTGATAAAATGCAAAAGTGCTAAAGGCATCATGAAGCTCTGATCTCAATCTCAAAGGTGCTAAACCACAAAGCGAAAGAGATATTATGCAACCTATGACATACACTCAAAATAAAACTCACAACTATTATATTTTAGGGACATGGGTCTCCCCATTTGTGCTAAAATGAAGATGACAAAATAGAAAAATACATAAAAAAATATATACATAGATAATATAGATTTACCTTGTCTTTTACCTCCTCATCCCATGGATTTAGTTGAAGTAGAGTCATCATTCTCCACTTGATTTTCTCCTTTTGATGAATGATAAATGGTGGAATTTGGTTGCTTATTTATATTAATATCATGACTATAATATGAAGATGATTAGGAAAATGGAAAACATAATGGTGTGATCATAGATGATAAAATGAGAAAATGCCTTCATTTATAGATTTTATATGAGGAAAATAAATGGCAAAGATGAATTAGTTAATAGATGGCTAAGATTGAATGAGAGTGAGTGCATGGATTGAGGGATTAGCCTTGTGACAAGTATCACAAGGTGGGGGCATGAAAATAACATGTTTCATGTGTAAGAGCTAGATGTGCTCATACATGTGTGAACACACACATAGGGAGGTTCCTAAAATAGACAAGTGAGAGAGGACCTTATGAAATGTGTAAGAGGTAGGATGGCTTCACATGTGTGATAAAGTGGTAGGGTAGGTAGGGTAGGAAGATTATTAAACTTGATGAAAAGTTAAGATCTTGATCCATGTAGATGGATTCAATGGCTAGGATTGAATGGATAAGGATCGAGGGTGATATGGAATTAAATATCAAAGAAAATGGTAATTAGGGAACTTACTTAGAATAAATCAATTAATTAAGTAGGTATTAATTAAATGATTTAGTTAGAGGATTTGGGGATAAGGTTAAACTTAATTAAATAAATATAAATTTATTTAATTAAGGGTGAGGGGTAAAGGTAAAGGATGGTTTAAATAAATAATAAATATTTATTTAATTGGATAGGATGAGGTAAATTCAATTTTGGTTGGGTATGGACAAATTTATATGTCTACAAATGTCATGAGTAGTATGAGCAACAATAAAGATGTTGAGGGCCAATTTGGGTGACCATGTTTTAGTAGAAAATTGGTTATGAGATTGGTTTAGTGGAAAAAAGGGAGCCACAAATATAATGAAGGGAACCATTGGAGGAAGGACAATGTTAATAGGTTTTGGTAAAAAATAATTACTCACAAATGGGGAAATAATTGATAATTAATGTCAAGATAAAATGGTAGGCTAAAAGGTTGGTGGAGGATTCTGTAATGTGCACCTTTATCACGTGAGAATTATGTGTATGTTTTGAGTGAGGTAGAAGGATCTATTTTGAGGCTCATAGTACCTAAAAATATTGATGGAGGACCTAACATGTACAAATGAATGATCACACCAAATTCAAAGGATTTTTGGGTACACATGCCATTGATGTCTAGTCGAGGAATGATCACATAAGATCTTAATAATTATTTGAATATTGATTAAATTGAATGTATAAATGACATACATAATAGGTGGTAGGTGAGTTTAAATACCTAAATATTTGGGCCAAATCTAGGGAAGAGATGAAACTTGGACTTGGATTTAGAAGAGTGTGTAGGGATTCAAAGATAGCTAGGAGTTGAGAAGGGGTTGGTCAAAAATCTATAAGGAGTGTAGTCAAGAGGAGCCTAGAACAATAAGCTAAGAGAAAGTATCAACAAAGAGATAAGGAAGAAAAAACTAACAAGAGAAATGATAGAGAAGGATGTCATGAGGAGGAAGAGAATATAGATGCATGTGAATAGTGAGTAGAAGCTAAGAGGAATCCAAGGAGTGTGGAAACAAAGGGGAAAGGTGAAAACCATGAAGGGGTTGGAAAAATAGTAGGTCCTAATAAAAAAATGATAAGAAGCTATGTAAATGAGCCTAAAATGGAGAAGGGGGCATGATTAGGCCAATGAGGCAAGAGCAAATGCATGAGTTTGGATAGGTAGTGTGATGAGAAGAAATGAAGAGCTCAAGTGAGGCTAATAGACAATGAGGTGAGAGAAAGTGAAGTTGTGTATGAGAAATAAGGTCAATTGCATAAGGAGTGAGAATTTAAGAGTAAGAGTGCACATTCAAGGAGTTGAGTGTGCATGCATGTGAGTGAGAAAAGGGGAAACACAAGTCCCTACATCTAAATAAAAATATACTTATAAAATAAAATGAGTACTTGTTTTGTTATTCAAATGGTATCCATATGAGTATTTTTTGGTGTGTGTAGGTTAGTTCATATATTTGTAAGAGTAAGGGTGTTGTGTGTAGTTTCTATAGGTATGGTGGTAGGTATTGGGTATATCTATTAGTTGTTTTAGGTTGAATTGTAACCAAATGGGAGGACCCAATTTTATAAGTTTTTGCACAAAAACATGTGTGGTTCTTGAGCAAGCTACAAGTTGGTTATATGTGGCATGCATTAACATTGTATTAGGGAATCAAAGGGGTGGATTTCCTCATATGGTATCAAAGTAGGCTACAAATCTGCAAGTGAGTGGAGTAAGATAATGTTTCATCTAAAATTTTGAGTTGGTTCTCAAGAAATCCCATTCGTGTATGTGTATAGGAATCCAAGATGCCACCAAGAAGGAGAGTTTAAGAGGTTACAACCTATAGAGCCTTAACTAATGTATTGTAAACTTGGTGATACCTACTTAATTTAGAGGTTTAACTGACTGAACTGTTAATGTAATTAATATTTAATTACGCTTGCATAACTTTACTTAGGTAATATTTTAATTCCTAGGCTTATTATTCTCATCCTTATCTTGTTGAGCTATCTTGTTGCTCAAGATAAGATTTGGGTTATGCATACTTTCTTTTATAAAGCAAATCATCTCATGTAATTATGAATTCCTGAATAATATTATTTTGCACATATTTTTGCAATAGCTTTGCTTTTTCTGATTTTCTCTTCTGTGGAAGGTTATTCTCTGGCTTGCATTTCAGATATTGGTTTCTAACATGGTATCAGAGCCTTGATTTGTAGCCCCTTCTTAGATTTATGGAGAGATTTAGTGCAAAGTAGTTCAATATTCCTTGAGGGTTTCATACCTTGAGATTGTCTCTCTATTTGGGTGCTCTTGCATGGTCACTTTCGGTGCATGTTGAAGAAAATCTAAGCTCATTTTTGAGTTCAGGGCTATCAAAAAATTTAGGATTTACTTTTGTTTCACCTAAATCCGACAATTTATGCCAAAGTTATGAGGGTTTGAAGATTTTCCAGATCTGGGAGTTGTGAAGCTTTTGGTGCATTTTCAGGCAGATCGGACCTCGCCATCAGATCTAGAGCATTCGAGAGATGAAAATTGACATATAATTTGGCCTATTTCACCTTCAGTTGTTTGTGAAGCAAATTTTTTTTACCCTGGGCGGCCATACGACCCACTTGGGTACAGGGTATGATTACTTGTTTGCAGAATAAAAAAAATATATTCATTTTTATATGTTCTACTTTAAATATTTTTTAAATTGGGCTTTTTGTATTTGGGCAATCAATATTTATTATGGATGGAGGATTCTTTATTTATTTGGTGGTTTGTTTTTAAAAATCTACAGTTTGCAAATTTTGGGTGCCTTCGTACCCTTCACTATCATATCCGACAGTTTGTGTTAGTCTCTACATTCTCACTGCTAACCACCTTTCTACTCGCTGGCTATCTCCACCCTCCACTACCAGCCTATTCTCCATCCCCCCATTGGTAGCCTCCTCCAATACCACCGGTATTTTTCCCGCCGACCTTCGATTCTCCTTCCTACATCTCATTGCCTTTTGCCTTGGTCATATCAAAGCCCACATGCTACTCTACAAGGGGCTCCGCTAGGGGGGTGGCACCGTCCCTTCAACCACCTTTGACTAGCCGCCTTGCCACCCTCCTAGTGGTGGGATTTTTTTTTCTTGAACACCGCCCTCAGTCATATGGAGGACCAAGGGCTAGCCTAGAGGGGCTAATCTTTTGCACCTTTTTAGCCTATGAAGACCCTGATTTGCCCCCATATAGGCCTTTTTTTCATTTCATCATAACTTTTGATCCCAGAGGCAAATTTTTTGAAACGAGATATCCCCAGAAAGCTGGCAAGCCCAATTTTCTGATTTTGTAGTTTATTTTCAGATATTTTTCTATTTGGTGGGATTTTTTTCGTGTTGAAGTTAGATGTTCAGATTTTACTCTGGAGGGCATATCTTTTGACTCGGTGATCCATTTTTTGCCATTCTTGTGGTGTTGGAAAGCTGGTTCAGTCCTCTACACAAATCCGAGGTCTATTTTTATTTTCTATTTATGCATGTTAGCATTATATCCTTTTACAATCGTTGGGTTATTGTAATAAAGGAACTGAGATAAAGTTCCATTAGGGGGCTTTCTTGCACAATAATATGATTTTATTGCATAATAATATGATTAGAGTGTACTTGCACTTTGATCTCCATCTTGATTTGATAATAGCTCACATGGGTTATATCTAGTTTCTTGATTTCTTTTGGCCACATCTTGCTCTTTCTTGACACATCAGATTCACATTAGTTCACACTTTATATTGAGAGTTTATGGCTATTGATTCGCATTGGTTCAGATCCTTCTCAATTTGAGGGCCATGTTTTTATGGTTAGTGTTCCAGATTTTTTATGGTACTCATTTCCATGGAAGAGTTTTAGTCTTAGTTTGGCATCAACATCGAGATACATGGTTTCTAGATTATGTCATCATTTCATCTACTATTGCTTCATAGATTCCAGGGTTGTTCCAGTTTGTGAGTTTTTTAGTGTTTCGTGGCATTGGGTTTGCTGTCACATTATTATGATTCCACCTAAGTCCTTCAGTGACTCTCATTTGGTTTCTTGTCGACAAAAGTATCTTTCCTTGCTTTTCGGATTGCAGTTCCAGTGTTACTCCATAGTGTTCTTCCAGTGCTTCTTTGCAACAATCATCTCATTGTAGGGGGGTTTTTTCCTATAGGGTTTTCCTTCTCTACCTTATTATGAATTTGTACATGGGTACTTGATCATGCCTTGTTGCTAGGACCCATTCATGCTTTCTTGCATTCATCTTAGTTTTAGGTGCATGCTTTTTTAGTCTCCCTAAGTTGCACTTATGGGGGGGTGTTAGTGTAATTAATATTTAATTACGCTTGCATAACTTAGGTAATATTTTAATTCCTAGGTTTATTATTCTCATCCTTATCTTGTTGAGCTATCTTGTTGCTCAAGATAAGATTAGGGTTATGCATACTTTCTTTTATAAAGAAAATCATCTCATGTAATTATGAATTCCTGAATAATATTAGTTTGCACATCTTTTTGCAATAGCTTTGCTTTTTCTAATTTTCTCTTCTATGGAAGGTTATTTTATGGTTTGCATTTCAGATCTTGGTTTCTAACATGAACAATCCACTCAAAATTGTAAGACTACATTAAATTGTCAACCCAAGGTTTTTAAACTTGTGATGATTCAACATAATATATTCCTTTAGAGACTCAAAATTACCTAACCTATCCTACTCAAGTTATTCTACTTGTTGAAAATTCATAGAATTACAAAGTAGTAAAGGACATAACCAAAATTAGTGGCTACGAGTACCTACAACTTGGATTGTAACTGAACTATTACTAATAAAACGTTATTGTGCCACCTTAAAAATAATATTTAAACTAATGACTCAACTAAACTAACCTCTGAAGTACTACTTGTTAACCATTCTATGCATGTTCATGAACATTCATTAACCATAAGCAAGGTATAAGATTCTAGTTAACTTACATAAAGTCTATGAAATTATGATAATGAGAAACTAACTGTTAACAAAAATGAATAATTGAAAATGAAGTGAGGAAAAATACCTTGAGTTACCTGCTCAAGTGGTTTTTCTCACTGAAATGAAACAAACTCTAACTAACTGATCTTATGCATCTAGTGTTATTAATTCCACTCAATGCATAGATCATGAAAGATTACAAAAGATCTTCCCCCATATTGTATTCAATCATTTTAAATATCTATTATGTTGAAAATGAAAATAACTAATAACATAAAACTAAAAAATCAACTAACTATGGATTCAACCAAAAACAATATACAAGCTTGAGAGAATATTATTCAAAACAACAACTAACCAAAATCATTAAATTTCCACTATGAGATATGAGAGTGTATAGTTCAAACTTGAATTGTTCAAACTAATTGAAAATGAAGAAGAATTCTAATAAGATTAAAACTCCACATAATAGAATTGCATGTAAACACACAAACACTTATCAAGATCCTATCAATCAAAGGAAGGGAGTCCTCTTCTTCAACGCTTATTAACTCATTATAATAACAAACGTTCAACCTTCATTAAGTGCCTTTAATCAACAATCATCATGTTTAGCTTAACCTGGTACTCTGCTATTTCACTGTTCAAATTTCCTTTTGTTGTGGGTTTAATCTACAACTGCTTCATACCACAGTTCCTCTCCATCTACAAACTAGTTAATTTTTCAAAGCATGTACACAAGGATAACTATCACAATCAAAACATAACATTCCATCAACATTTCATACATATTTTCATATAAAACATACAATACTAGTATATTATAACCATATTTCCATCATTATATTTTAGGTTCAAGTTTGCATAATAGATATGAAAGGATAGTATAATATAGGAGCATTGTTTGGAAAATGTATCTAAAAGCATCTCAAGATGTGTATTAAAACAACAAAAAATGAACTTAAATGCGAACCCATAATCTTGCCACAACTAGCCTTTTGCTTGTCCCCAAGCAAAACTCTAGGGATATTGGTTGTACTGCAAAGTAATCTACCTAAGGTCCATAACTGTATTCACCCCTAAATCTGTATCAAATAGAAACCTTGATATCATTCAAGCTGCCTCATCCTGATAATTCCTACTTTCTTACATTCTTCACCTTTATCCCTAGTCCAATGTGGAATTGGATAAAGGAGGATAGGTGGATGGAAGGTGAGTGGTACCTAGTAAACTCCCTTGTTAAAACAAATTGCTATATACTTGTGTACCCTTTGAAGCATAGCAGTAAAATTATACATAGAATGTGGCTCCTTCTTTTGTAATTTAGGAGTTAAACTATTCCATCTATTTTGTACATACTTGTAGCACTATCATCCTAAACCCATAGCCAACACCTGCATTCTTTCATAATCAACCTTCTTGAGTTCCATGTTTTTCTTACCCACACCCTTATGATCAATAAGTTTCAGGCATTCTTCAATGATTGCATATGGATTTTTAGCCTCTTTTCTTATGGGAAGTTCAATGCATTCCTCTTTCTCCTCACACTCTTCCATTATCTCACCTCTAAGTTGCTCATTTCTATAATAGGAGGCAAGTGCTCTAATATGAAGATCTCCCACAAAAATTAGAGGGTTTCATTTTGTCTCATCAAGTACTACATAATTGTGTAAGTAAAAATCACACAATTGATCTCGTTCTTTAGGTGTGGAAGTAGAATTTTTTTCAAGAAACTCATAAGTTCTACTCATACCAATAAAATGTTTGCTAATTAATCTACTAAACTAAAAACATAGTAATTTATCCTATAAAAATAATGCATATTTTCTCGATGGTGGCCTACATCTGACAATCTGTGCAACTTTATCTGTTATTTCCTCCAATCGGACTGCTGATCTGATCAATTTCATATCTCTCTTTTCTGGTTCCTTTAGATATTATTCCTTTTCTTTCTTCCACTTCTCCTTTTCCTGTGCAAACTCAATAGTTACCTTCCATAATTGGTGGCCAAGTGAGAAGGTTGTATGATAGTTTGGAATTTTGCTAGGAGAATATTTCTCATCTAGGATTGCTAGTTCCCCTATCTTAGTGACAACCAATTGTGCCAACAAATGTAGCTTAGTGCCATGGCCATACAACTACAATTTTTCCTCCATCTCCTACATTTTTGCTTCTCTTTCCTTGTCCTTCTGTTCATAATTTTGCACTAACTCCTCCAAGTGTTTAATCCTTTATGGAGCTTCTTGGAGCTCTTTCCTTACATCTCTTTCTTTAATGTACATCTTTGTATCTACAAACTAATCATTCTCTCCCTTTTCATAACCTCCATGGATGTGACTATCTAGGGTTTATATCTGTAATTTCTTAGCAGTGAATATATCTTCAGATTCTGAATCATAAGTTGTTAATGCATATTTTTTTCCTTTTTGTTGGAATATTCACATTACTGGGGGCATCCCCCTTTACCTCAAAGTCTATTTCTACAATTAGAAAATCTTCCTATTGTTTTTCCTTGCTCTTTTCTTCTTCCTCTAGTTCTTCTACATTTTCCTTCATGGAACCTTGTTTCCTTAATCTTCTAGAGTGCTTGGGTGTGAGTATTTCTTTCTTAATTTTATTCTTTTCCTTTTGAACACTCCTCTTCTTCGAAACATACTCTTTATTATTTTGAATATCCCTCTTTCTATTTGGAGTATCCTTCCCTTCTTTTGGTTTAGAGGGTGTAGAGGAGGTGGATGCACTGCCTCTCTGACTCTTAGATTTTTGTGACTTTGAAGAAGATATTTCCTCAACTATAGGTAGCCTAGATTCTAGTTCTTCAAGTTCCTCATGCTCAACTTGGCTACAGGTAAGCGAAACCACATGTGAGACATGAGGGTTTTCTTCTATAGGTTCAATTTTGGGTTTTGCATCCTTGGGTACTATGGGTGCATCCAACAAATTGTTAATATTTGCACATTCCTTAAAGTCCTCCCAATTCACTTGTGGATATTTTATTCTTAAAATTCTCTTTATCAATAAAGAAATTAAACAATGATGAGATAGAGAAGTATCACTTTGTTTTATTTGGTATTCTGATGTTATTCGTTTCAACAAACTGTAAAGAAAGTTTGGTACATTCACTAACCTATTATGCCTGAGGTGACTGAGTAATTTAAAATGAACTGTTTACAAAAGGTTTTGCCTACCATCACAGGTGATTTATTTGACAATGTAAGAAGCACAATTTTCCCATAACTAGGGGAGAGAAAGTCTCTTTGTACCTTGTGATGATGAGTCTAATTCCTCTCCTCGTATACAAAATTCTTCCCTGGCTGCAACTGTGTTAGCTCGTGCTAGAAATTCTGCCCCTGTTCTTGGTAAACCAGTGAATTATGTAATGGAAGTCTTAGATGTGTCTATTGAAAGTCCCTTTACCATAGCTTCATCATATTCAAGAGTAGTTACAAACCTTCTTGTCATATTTGTTGGCCTCCTACAATGATTTAACAACTAAGCCCATAAAGCTGTGATTCAGAGATTGGACATCGAATCTGAATAGTTGTCTTAATCACCATGAAGGTGCATTTAACTTGTCAACCTAGGGATATAAAATTGAAAATTTTCACCACAATATGTGCACTAGGAATCCATAGTAGCCACATTCATCCTACAACTAAGAAAGACATAATGTTGAAACTAAATTTCTTAGAAAGGAGTAATATAAATGTTGAACACCAACCAAAAACTCTACTAAGCTGACATGCATGACAAAAATGAAAATCTGAGCAACAAACATGAAACTACTTTGTCTACTTTGGCTATAGGAGTAGACACAAAATGGAATTCTAGTGGCTGCATGAACATACAGTGCCAGATTATTAACTAATTGCTGAACAAAAAGTACTAACTAAACTAAAGGATGGAATGCTCACCAAGTGGCCCCCCTTGGATGAGTATCCCTCAAAAAAAATATAAACTCAGATGCACAAACTTATAACTTGATTTTATTCATTGGAAAACATGAGTACAATTGAGCAACATAACTGTATTACTAAAAAACTAAGAATGCAAATACAATCATCGGATTAAGAAACCTCCAAAAAAGGAGCATCTGAGTCTTATTTATAGGAAGAAAAGCTACTAACTAA
This sequence comes from Sequoia sempervirens, assembly GCA_007258455.2. NCBI lineage: Eukaryota > Viridiplantae > Streptophyta > Pinopsida > Cupressales > Cupressaceae > Sequoia > Sequoia sempervirens. The sequence goes on from VDFB02000015.1 coordinate 111,180,478, forward strand.
CTACCTAGCAAGTCGATCAACTCCAATGGATTAGGAGGATGCCACTTTAGGTAAAGCATAAAAAGGGGAGAGGCAGTTACGTATGCATGAAATCTAGTCAAGCATGCTTTCCTTAATGCAAATTTAGCACAACAGTAAAATTAACATAAATAGACAATTAAGACCATTTACAAGGAAGTTAAAATTTTGATTTGAATGAGGAATCTCCCTCCATCAAGAGTCTTCCCTCCATTGACCTTTGAATGATCACCTTGTTGATCATTATGGCGAATGACCAGCTGGCAGAATCTTCCTCAATTTTGTAGGCCTCTAATTATATCTACATAACAATATTGGTACGCACAACAATTGCATATCTATAAATAGCTTAAAGTAACATTCATTAATCCACATGAAAATTAACATAAATAGTTCATATAGCATGTCAATGTCGTTTAAAGGTTACAAAAATAAGCTTATTCCCAATGTCTATGGTTTTGAGGAAATATCATAAAAATGTCAATATCCAAGTATCAAAGTTTATGACAACTACAAAAAATGAATAATAAACTCTATCAAAATTGAACCATAAATTGGACTCATCACTCCCCCAACCTAAGGTTTTTTTGGTCCTCTAGTAGAGGAAGAGTTGTTCTTTTCTTAGTCAATGCCCTAAAATTTGCAACTACCAGTTGTCCTACATCAGTTCTTGTAGTGCGTGAATTAGGATCCCAACAGAACCCTTGTTTTCTGTCCAACCTGCTCCATCTCTTTCTCTCTGTATCTATATCATATTGTTATTACTTGAAATTTGGCATAAGCCATAACAGGATGGGTGGCTGAAAAGTCAGTGGAAGCCAAAATTGTCCCTTTGTCCTTCCAATCTGTATATATCTATCAACTCTTTTAAGTGCCGCAACATAGTTCTGCAAGGAGTGAGGCTTAGCTTGTTTTAACTCATCAATTAGGTTGTTCCATCTTTGTGACAAGTATCCCATTACATGTATCCCCTGTGGTTTTTGCTACCTCCTCATACTCTTTGTAAACTAATTCTCTCTTAGGCAGGATCCTATTGCCATAGCTTGGTTTGTAAAGAATTATGTGCCAATCCCTAAAAAATATCTCTTGGATTTCTAGATTCAACCCTGATGGACAGGGGAGTGTTGGATTATATTTGCCTATAAGCCTTGAATTGTTGTCCCCAATTGATTTCATTCTATATCCAGGACATAAATGCCCTTAATTGGACATCCCCAACCTACAACAATGGATTCCAATCATGGTCTTAGGTCACAACATAATTATGCAAATAGAATTAACACAACAAATTTTTCATCTCAGGAGGAGCAATCTGATAGGCATTGAAGAATTCAAGAGGAGTCTCGATGGAATGATTCAAACCTAAAACAATTCTTGCTAGTTTAAAAGAAAGATGCTTCTCCTTCAAATACAGAGCATAGACCCTTGGAGGAGTCGTACACTCTAATATCCAAGGGACTAAGGCTACCATATTGTCCACCTTCTTCTTTAAAACAACAATTTATACATCCTTATCTCCAATCTCTTCATCTCTCTTTTGAATTTCCTTCTTCATCCCACATTTCTCCCCTTTCCATTGTTCTTCCCTCCTTTGCATCTCTCTCCATAAGTTCAATGCTACCATGTGCATTGAAAAATTAGAGGCTTATGTATTCCTACCAACATTTTTCTTGGTACTACTAATGCTTGCTCTTCATATGGCTCTAACTGCAGGGATTCTGTTTGTTCAACCAATTCTAGCTACCAGGGTACTGAATTTTCTCCCAGTTATGGCTACAAGACCTCTTGTTGTAGGAACTCTTTCTTCTTCTCTTGCTGCAAGAACTCTTGCTCTTGCTTTTGTTGTAGGAGCTCCTGATTTTCCTCATACCCTTGACTTTCAACTTGTTTTGCATTGTCAACAAGATTTTCCAACGTTATATTTTCTACTTCCTCAAATATGTCCTTTTCCTCAACATTCACCTACCCCATTGGAGCTTTTGTGTCCTCCCATGATGTTTCTCTAGACTTAGGGCTTTCCTGCGGAGATACACCAAAGGCTGGCCTAGTTGGTCTTGTTTTTCTAGAAGGGCTTTCATGTTTTTCTTTGGTTGTAGGATGAACAATGTTAGCCTTCCATTTCTTAGACTTTGGCACTTCTTTTTCTACCATTTGATTTTTAGCTTTTCCCTTCCTTATTTCTACGTTTTTCTTTTCTGCCCTAGTTCTCATTAGGGTTCCCAAAGGGACATCATCATTAGAATCTGAAGAGGAACTTTCTTTGTCTAATTTTTCTGTCTTAGAAGAACTAATCTTTATAGTTTGCTTGGTTGCAAGAGGGTTTACACTAGGGTTTTCACCAAAATTTGAGGCTCTAGGAGTGGCTCCAACATTGCTTACTCTCCTACTAACCCTAAGAGGTTGAGGCAAAAACTTAGGTCACAAATGATCTAGTCTAATTTGATCAGCATTTCAGAATTCTTCCTAAGTCATATTAGACACATCCTGTAGAGACTTCTCAACTAATAATTTGATCAGAAAATGATGGGAAATAGAATTATCCCTACCTTTTTGGGTCTCATCCACCATGATTGAAAGGTGGAATAACACGTTTGGCACATTCATTCTTCTCCCATGCCACATATGATTTAGGAGTTTAAAGTGCACAGAGTGTAGGTTCGACATGCGGCCTTCACAAGTGATGTACTTTATAACATAGAAAACTATTTTTTTCCATGGATTAGGTAGAGAGGTTCTCTTCTCACCTTCCTTATCCACACTCAATGGAGGGTCACTAGGTTATGTAGTTTTAGCCCTAGTTGACCTGGCATCTTTGGTAGTAGGGAAATGTTCACCGTCGGTAGACAACCTTGTAACTTCTGTAATTATTTCTTTAGTAGCCATTACCTCCAACCCTTTTATCATGGCCTTTTCTTCAGATAATGTCTACAAAAATTCCAACACAACATCTTCATTATAGCCATTCAACTTCAGGAAATAGTCTAACAACCCGCAATTTATGAACTTGGCCTAGCAAGGTGCATCTTGCAGTAATACATCGTGAACCATGGGTTCATTTCAAATTAACCAACCTCCCATTGTTTAGCTATCTACAATTAAACAAGAACTCTGCAAAGTTTTCCTTTCTTGTAATCTTTGTCTGAATGCCCAAATTTCACCTTCCTGCAACACTGCTGAATTCCCAATTGTCACGTCTCAATCCTGATGCAGGTTACTTTTGGCTTTGTGAGGATTTATTAAATGTTTTTTTCTTCTTGGTAGAATAATGATTAATATGATGATATTTTTGGCGTGGAGATAAATGAAAATGTTTATTTAAATTATGAAAGTTGAAAAGTATTGAATGCGTTTATTTTGAATATGAAGCAAAATAGAGTAGAAATTTTTTTAATTAATGTAATGCAATGCTTTATTTATATTTTAATATGATACTAATTCAATTATTGTTGTGTGCCTGAGTGCACTTGAGTTGCAGGAAGTTGAAGACCAAGGGTGTGATTAAGGAGAGGTGTTTAGCTTCTTGACAGGACAAAGCAGGAAGACCTCTCGATCACACACACTTAGTTTCATATAGACTGCATTTATGAATGTCAATTTTGGTGATTTTGTTTTAAATTATTACAAGTTAAGTAATAAGTAGTAAATTAAATGAATGATGAAATGAAAGTATGATAAAATAGAGAATTAAATTTAAATTATGCTTATGCATGCTACTCTTCTTCTATTTTGAGTTAAACTTTGAGTTTAATAGTTAACACAAGTTATAAGATATTTATTTTATAGTTGAGTTAATATTTTTGAAATAGGATTTACATGCAAGTAAATTGAAAATGATTATTAATTTTAAAATATATTTCAAGATTAGGGTAGGGAATTGGAAAAAGGAAAAAAAAAGAAATTTTAAAAAGGGAAGTGAGTTCCTGTGAAGGTAACGGTTCTTGGAAAAAAAATTGGAAAAAAAAAAAGCTCTGCAATCTTTGTTTTAATGGCTGCCAAGAAGATGTTGAATCTTTGAAATAGTGAGTTGAGAATTGTTCCTTTGAGGATAGTAGGAGAATTAAGAGCTGGAGAAGCAGCTAGAAAGAAGGAAAGAGAAGAGGAAACTTGCTTAGGAGAACCATATTGAACAGAGGCAAAGGAAAGAAGTTGATTGAAGACCATTTCCAGTTGAAAGTGTAAACTTTAGTTTCTCATTCTTTTTCTCAAATCTTGTTGAATTATGAAAATGATTTTGAAGAAATTGAATGCAAAGTGTTTGAATTGAATGAAAAAGATGTGAAAATATGTCTCTTTCCTGTGAGTGCATTGAAAGTATTTGCACAATTTTACTTCTTTCTGAATAGGGGGTTTATCTTTTTATTCTTTAATAACTGTGGTTTTTGAGTTTGCTTTTCAATCTTGAACCGTAATTCTACAAATAAATTTACATATATATATATATATATTTATATACATACACTCATGTGTTTTTGATCATATATATATATAATTATTTTATATTATGTCTTTACCTGTATCAACTCCGAAATTCGTAGAAACTATTTGAATTTAAAATCCAGCAACGAAATTTATCTATTTTGCAATTGTCGTTTGGGGTTTACACCCCCCAACTGTCCATAGAGGAGGGCAACATTGTGTGAGGGCAACCTGCGCTCCTCACAATGAGAAGGTATGGGCCTAACTTACATGGGTATTGCGAATCAATAGATTTCATATGTCTCTTTTATTTTTGTTTTCAAAATATCGAATCCAGAGTTCTTTCATCTATGTGCAAAAAGTTATGATATGATATAAATTATATATATATATATATATATATAAACAAACATATACATAAATGCATATATGCATATAATCAGGTTCTGACATTTGTATGTTCTGGTTATTATACCACAAAAAATGTTCTCTCTGTTAGTAGAAATACACAGATAATATAAATGTATAAATACATATTTATATATAAATATATATATATGTATAGATATATACACACAGATTCACATACAAATATTTAAACCTGACACAAATTTCATTATTGTCTATTGAAAACACAACCTTCTGACATTGTTTATAAACAACAAAACACAATATTATATTCAAGTCCAATATGTGTATTCTGATTTAAGTCTACTATGATTCTGTATATGTATTAATAAATATTATAATTGTATCTGTTTATATATTCTTTTACAACAAATAGATATACAAATATGTATGGAGAACTTTATTATCCACAAGATTGAATCTAGGAAGGAAATAGATTAAATTAACACAAATAACTGTGGTCACTAGCAAATTAGTTTTGTTTTGTGAAAAGTGGGAAATTTACCTTGTTTTCTTTCCATAAACTGTTATTACTCTGAGTATCAATACAATGTGTGAGTCACTCTTTTTCTTTTCTAACTTAGCGAAATACTCATAAAACTATATTAAGAGCTAAAAATGAGTCTTGGAGCAAATGTATTTGATAGAGGATGCATTCAAACTAGTGAACTTTTTGAATAGAGTATTTTCTTTTCTTTGTCGAAGCTATCAAAATAACCTAACCAAATTGATGCTTTTAAAGAATAGAATTGAGACTGAAGTTATTTCCATTGTAACACTCATTTGGAAATTGTACAAGTAAACTTTATATACCTTTTTTTTAGCAGGGATCGGACGGCCCCATATAACCCCCCACCGCCGGTAAACTTTTTACCGTGACCGGCAGTGCTGGCGGGACACACCAACCGGTACCACGGGAGCGCCAGAGAGTCGAACCCATGGTGGGCGCCCTGCTATAGGGAACACCTTAACCAACTGAGCTAGGACCGGCGCCCCAGTAAACTTTATATACTGAATGCATGCATGAAAGCTATTTTTTTGCAAATCTTTGTGAACTTAGAGGATAAATCCATTATTACTGTATTTTGAGAAACTTTTGGGATAGGATGTCGAAGGTGGACTCACAAAGACGATAGTTTTACCTTTTCTAAAACTATTTATTTTATTTTATTTATGCTTGGCCAAGCACTTGCACCATTGAAATAGATGGAATTAAAAGCCTAGAACTAAATTAATATAGGTCTTTGCCACCTCCTGTTTGCAAGAATTATGTAATTCTCATGTTAGGAATGCATATAGGCATCAGGCTTTGCATCAAGAGTTCCCTCTTGCGTTGTTGTTTCAGGTTGCTAGGCTCCTTGTGCAGGGCTGGGGATTTCTTCGAGATAGGAAGAAACCCAGGGAAGTATTGTACTTTGTGGTTGGGCAGAAAAGGTGCCTTAATCACACTCTTGTCCCAACTTGCAAGAAGACCAGTGGCGTCATGATAGTTGAGGTTCAGAGATTTAAATGTTATAAATGTAATCATGTATTATTTGGAATGGCTTGAGAAGCCCACTTGCAAATGTAATTTTCTTTGTAATTTAGTATTGTAACATTGAAATAGATGTATTGAAAGGAAATATTTGATGTAACATTGAAATAGATGTACTGATTGAAAGTTAGTGATGCAATTGAAAACTTGAGTAAACTTATGGAAACTCATTGATATGCATTTGGCAATCATATATGTATCATTGCAATGATCCTTGTATTTAATTAAATTGATTTGATTTGCATACATGGAATGGAAATATAATCTGAATTTTCCTTTTGAGCAATTATGGATAGTGTATCTTTTACTTTTGTTATCCTTGGAATGTATTAAGTTTGGTAATTTTTGTGGCTAAGTTAACATTAATTTTCAAGCGTTACACCAATGCTAGTATCATTTTATTTTTACCTTTTTGGTGACTTAGGATTATGATAGGATCAATAAAGGCAGTAAAGAGTAATAAATGCAGGATACAATCAAGAAAAATGGTGGCGGTTGATATCATCTCACACATGCAAGCCATAACCTCACTCAAAATTCAAATTGACTCAATTTAAACCTTGCTGACATGGACCATCATAGACTGACATGTGGACATGGTGACACACTTCCCCCCAACCTAAATTTGAGCATGTTTCCTCACATGCGAGATGGTAATGGCGATTTGACAGGGGCATGGAATAATTACATGCTATGGAGAACATCTACATTAATGTGCAACAATTAACTAAATGTACTAAAAGACAATTAAGATATAACAAATTGATGCACACATACTTGAATTCTTCGAAGATTTGTTGCAAAGATTAGAGAGACAGTACTAGTCACTTTTAAGAAATTAGTTGAGAAATTAATGAAAGTGGAGTGGAATGAGGTGAAATGGAATGAAATGAAATGATGGCATGATGGAAGAGAGAGAAAGGTGGAGATGGATGGGCAGATGGGTGAATGGATGAAGAAGTGGACCCCCAAAAAAGTGGAAGTCTTTATTATGAAAAGTTACGTACCTTGGTTAGCCAGAAGGAGGGACACTAGGTCCACTTCCTTCGGTTGTAGGAAGTTTGGGGGTTGCATGCTAAGTGAATTTCCACATGAAGTCCTCCTTTGAAGTTTTCTTGTGATACAACTTGAGGTGGTGACCATTGAAAAGCAAGTTAAATCTGATAGGGTTAATGGTGGTGAGTTGAACAAGACCATTGGGGAAAAATTCAACAACCTCATATGGTCCTAGCCACCTTGTCTGCAATTTCCTTGCATTGTCCTGATACCTTGAGTTGTAGAGTAGTTCCCAGTCACTTGGCTAGAATTTTTTGTCCTTAATGAATTTGTCATGCCATTGTATTCTCTGATTCTGCACTACCTCAGTGTGATGCAAGGCTAATTTCCTCATTTCATCCAAAGCATTCAACTGCATGATTCTATCTCTTTGTGCCTTAGAGAAGTCCATCCCCAGGTCTACTGCAGTCCTAAGAGTCTTATGCTCAAATTCAATGGGCATCATGGCTATCTTTCCATACAACAACTCAAATGGAGTGAATCTTGTAGTTGTTTTCCAAGTGGTCCTGTAGGCCTAGACAACTTTTGGTAGCCTACTTTCCCAATCTTTTCTATGTACAACCACTGTTTTGGTTAGAATGGCTTCAATTTCTTTGTTGGTCACCTCAACTTGGCCATTGGATTGAGGGTGATAAGGAGTAGACTTCTTGTTCCTTATGTTGTACTCATTGACCAATGTTTTAACAAGGGTTGAAGTGAATTGAGCCCCTTGATCAGTAACTATCTCTCTTGGAACCCCATACCATGTGAAAATTTCCTCATAAATAAATTCTGCAACCTTATTATCTCTTGCATGTTTCATGGCCTTAACTTCTACCCACTTGGTTACATAATCAGTGCATACCAAGATATAGGATTTACCATTTGATGGAGGATCAATGGGTCCTACAAAATCCAATCACCACTTGTCAAATGTAGTGATTACTACTTGGGGGAAAAGTGACATCTCATCAGATTTAGTTGGCCAACCCATCCTCTGGCATCTATCACACTTCCTTGTATATCTCATTGCATCCTTGTGGAGTGTGGGCTAGTAATATCCTGTGTTCAAAATTTTCATTGCTGTCCTCTTGGCTGCAAAATGCCCTCCACAGGGTTCATTGTGATATGCATGCAATATATCATATGTCTCATATTCCCTCACACATCTGCTCATGACATGGTTTGGTCCAGTGTAGAACAAACATCCTACAATGCATGAGAAAGGAAGGGTTCTCTCAATGAGCACCCTTCTCTCTTTTGGAGAGAAGTGAGGAGGAACTCTCCTTGTGACTAGATAATTAGCTATGTCAACATACTAGGGTGTTTGCACAACGATGAAGAATAAATGCTCATCAAGAAAAGAGTTATCAATGACTTGATTGTCCTCTAATGTAGTCAACCTTGAAAGAAAGTCTGCAACAACATTGGCCTTCCTTGGTTTATCCACAATGTTTATGTTAAACTCATGCATCAACAACAACCATCTTGCTAGCCTACCTGAAATCAGGGGCTTATTCATGAGGTATCTAATGGTTGCATGATCATTGTGCACAAAGATTTGATAGCTAGTTGTAGTGCTTGAATTTATTTAGGGCATAGATCACTGCCAACATTTCTTTTTCTATCACTATATAGTTGAATTCAACTCCCTAAAAATTTTGCTGACATAATAAATAGCATTTTCAATTGCTCCTTCTTTTTGTCCCAGGATTGCTCCTATAGCACAGTCTGATGCCTCTATATGAATGTGAGAATGAATGTAACAATTAGGACCTTTGAGTACAAGAGCATGAGTTAAAGATGCTTTCAATTTAGAGAATTCCTTGTCACAATCTTATGTCCATTGAAATTCAACATCTTTGGTTAGGAGATTGTACAATGGTGTTGCCATTTTGCTAAAGTTTTTGATGAAACATCTATAATAACCTACATGTCCCAAGAAACTCCTAACATATTTTTATTTTGCAGGTATATGCATATTTGTGATCACCTCAATCTTGGTAGGATCTACTTGAATTCCTTTGGAAGAGATGTAGTGGCCAAGGACTACACATTCCTACATCATCATGAAACACTTTTCACTATTTAAAGATAGATTATGTTCTTCACATATTTTTAAGACTCTCCTAAGATTTTCCAATGCTTCATTAAAATCAGCAACATAGGTGGTAAAATCATCCATATAAATCTCCATGCAATCATGAGAGATATCTAAAAATATGTTAATGACTGCCCTTTGAAAATTTACAGGTGCACTGCATAAACCAAATAGAAGCACTGAGTAGGCATAGGCCCCCCATGGACAGGTAATGGTAGTATTCTCCTAGTCCTCCGGTGCAATTTGAATTTGGTTATACCCATTGAATCCATCTAGAAAAGAAAAGTATTGTTTTCCTACAAGTGAATCTAGAACTTGGTCTATGAAAGGAAGGGGAAAATGGTCCTTTTTGGTGGTAGCATTGAGTTCCCTGTAATCAACACAAACTCGCCACTTCCCTCCATTTTTGAGCACAATCACCAATGGATATACCCACTGGCTATCTGAAATGGGGTAGATAAATCCTTCATCTAATAATTTATGTAGTTCCCCTTTTACAATTTCTCTTAATGCAGGGTTAATTCTTCTTTGTGGCTGCCTCATTGGTGTACAATCATCTTTGATGTATATCCTATGAATGTAGAGCTTATGATCCAAGCCCTTCATATCATGATAGTCCCACACAAATGCATGCTGGTGGGCCCTTAGTAAGTTTTCCAAAGCTAGTTGCTGTTCTTCTCTCAGTTTGATGTTAATATTTAGATATTTTCCTTTTGACACCTACACTTGTGTGGCTAGCTCTATCATATTTTTTTCACTAATAATTGGTACCTTGAGTTCATGTGACAATAATACATTAGAGATTCCTATTGTTGTAGGAAGTTCAGTTGCAAGAAGAGCAGGAAAAGTTTCTTCACTGGATCAACAGAATCAGATGCATGAGAGGATGATGCTTCCTCTACTTCACAATGGTTCTAAATTATGTTAGACAATACTTCATCTTAATCTTGAAGCTACATGAAATAACTCCTGCTTAACATCATAAGCTATTCCAAAAAATTAACTTCCTTAGCCTCTTCACCAACATGTGGCCATATGGGATTATCCATATCCTGGGATGGCTAAGCAAGAGGGTAGAGAACAAAATTTTTGGTGCTCTTTCCATCAGAAATGGTCAAGTCTCCTGACTGACATCCAATATAGGCATCTGCTGTTAATAACCATGGCCTTCCAAGAATAATGGGATACCCGCTTAGTGTAGCCTTGGGAGAAAGAATCATGAAATCTACTGGGTACTCTCAAGAGTCTAGAGTTACTACAAGATCCTCTACTATACCATCAGGCTTAACAATAGAACTATCAACAAGCTGCACAACAGTAGGAGTATATCTCATACTTGCAACATTTAGTTGCTGCAAGATGTCCTTTGCCATTAAATTTTTTGCCACTCCCAAATCAATTAGAGCATTCTTTATTTGGATCCCATTTATGACAAATTCTACCACAAGACTACTTGGGTCATTGTACTTGGGGAAAGTCACTTTCCCAAGCATGATGTCAGCCAACTGTCCCACCACATGGACCATAGTGGGATTTTTCTTTTTCCTACTTAGCTTCTTGAGGCATGCTTCCTTAATTGCTTTTCCATATATGGGAACATCTTTTATGGCTTGAAATAGAGGTATCTTTGCACATATATGCTTCAATTGATCTAAAATGTCAAAGGTAGTTTCCTCCTCTTCTTTTTGCTTAGCAACCTCCAATCTCTGAGGAAACGGTGGTTCTAGTTCAGTCTACTTGATTGGGACTGGTTCATGATTTTTAGGTGCACTTGGATGAATGGGGTCATTTAGATGCTCCTCCTCCTCTTACATAGGAAGCTCAGTAATAATGGGTGTGGAAGGAGCTATAAAAGTAGTTCTTGAATGCAAGTGGATGTCACTTACACTCACAACATATGAGGGAATTGATTTGGATCAATATAATATACTAGTTGCTATTGTTGTGGTTTGTTATTTGGGTTAGGTGTGGGATGGGCTAGTAGCTAAGTAGGTATAGGTGTATTTGAACTTGAACTAGCAAGAGGAGGCATTATAGTAGGTTGTTGGGGCTAAGAAGATGGTTGCATGTAATTATTGGTTTGGTTTGGCCATTGTTGTCCTCCCCTCCATTGAGATGTTTGCTACCAATTTCTTAGAAGTGGTTGCCAATTTCCTTCAAATTGCTACCAATTCCCCTAAGGTTGCTACCATTGGGGTGGAGAGTTTTGGTGGTTAGGATAGGTATTTGGAGGGTTAATCCAAGGCTATGGTGGATATCCTCCATAATTGGATGGATATGGGGATTGTCATTAGATACTAGATGAATAAGAATTGAAACATGGCCCATCAAAAGATAGTGGATCTAGTGGCATACCTTGTCTTGGAGCCCATGTCCTCCTTTGTGGAACATAGTAGGCTTGATCCTCTTCAACCTGGATTGGCTTGAACTTAGGTGGAATTTTATTACTGTCAATATTAGCTACCATATTGCATCTATAGTCCTTCTTTTGTCTGCAATGAGGGAAATATTCTGCCAACATTGTCTCTGCCTCCTCTTGTTTCTTCTTATCTTGGAGTGCGTCCAACTGAGTAGCCATATTGTTTGTGATATCTTGCTTGAAGTCTGGAAATAAGTAAGTAATCTCCATCCTTGAGGCTCCACTGGTAGATGAATTACCCATAGAGGATTGGTAAGCTTTCTCTTTCTTTGAAACTGCCCTATAATAGTTTTGTCATATCTTCTTGATATCCTCCCAAGGAACTTGGGTGATATCTCCTCTTGCCATTAAGTCCAAGGAATCAGTGCAACTCTAATTAATTCCTCTTAGGAAAATAAGCTTTTGTGAGTCTTCATTGAGTGTATGGTGTGGAGATTTCTATAGGCAAAACAAAAACCTTGAAATTTAATCCTCCAAGCTCTCATTTTCCTTTTGTTGCATCCTAAAAATTTCATCTCCTCTCATGTCACTGCCCCTGCAATACTCCTTGTACTTCCTAAGGAAATTTTTCTTCATGTCATCCCATGTCTCCACAATATTTCTGCCTAGGCTCATGAACCATCTTAATGTAGCCTCTATTAGGGTGGTAGGAAATAACTTAAGCCTATGGGCATCAATGGTATAGTCATAACTCCTGCAAAGTATATAAAACTCGAACAAGAAAGTATTAGGGTCTTTTGTGACAAGTCCATAGAACTTAGGAAGGACTAAAGCATGGATATTTTTGAGGTTTTCAACTTTATTTTGATGAGCAATGGGGAAAGGAAAGGCTGGTTGGTTAGGTCTGTTTCTATTTGCATCACCTATGCCTGCCTAATGGAGTTCCAAAGCAAAGGGATTCTCGATTTGATTTTGGTCTTTAGAGGAAATTTCAAAACTGGTCAGATTAGGAAATGCATTAGCAAAGGGGTGTGGCTCTTCTTCTTCTTCTTTGGGAAGATTTGGAAGCTCTTCTAGCTAGAATGGATCAGGATCATTAGGAAGGAATCTCCCATGAGCATCTCTTCTCCTTCCTCTATGCATACAGTATCAACTCAACATCAACCAACTCACACAAATAATTGGTGAAAGAATAAAGAAGTCATTATTTTCCTAAATGAGGGGTATACTAAGAACAAAATTTTAGAAATACCACAATAAGAACACTATCGATGAATCCAAATAATTCTCTAGTTTGACACCATCCCTAGCAACAACGCCAAAAATGTTGGCCTCCTACAATGATTTAACAACTAAGCCCATAAAGTTGTGATTCAGAGATTGGACATCTAATCTAAATAGTTGTCTTAATCACCATGAAGGTGAATTTAACTTTTCAACCCAGAGACGTAAACTTGAAATGGGTTAGCATAGTATGTGCACTAGGAATCCACAGTAGCCACATTCATCTTATAGCTAAGAAAGACATAATGCTAAAAGTAAATTGCTTGGAAAGGAGTAATGTAAATGCTAAACACCAACCAACATCTCTACTAAGCTAACATGCATGAAAGAAATGAAAATATGAGCAACAAATAGGAAACTAATCTGTTTGCAGGAATAGACACATAATGGAATTCTAGTGGTTGTAGGAATAGATAGTGCCAAATTATTAACTAATTGCTGAATAGAAAGTACTAACTAAACTAAATGAAGGAATAATCACCAAGTGGGCCCCCTTGGATGAGTATCCCTCAATAAATATGTAAACTTAGATGCACAAACTTATAACTTCATTTTATTCATTGGAAAACATGAGTGCAATCGAGCAACATAACTATATTACTGAAAAACTAGAAATGCGAATACAATCATAAGATTAAGCAACCTCCAGAAAAGGAGCATCCGAGTCTTATTTATAGGAAGAAAAGCTACTAACTAACTACCTAGCAAGGAGGTCAAATCCAATGGATTAGGAGGATGCCACTTTAGGGAAAGCATATAAAGTGGAAAGGTAGTTACGCATGCACAAAATCTAGTCAAGCATGTTTGCCTTAACACAGATTTAGCACAACAATAACACCTATATTTTCTCAATAGACAATTAAGACCATTTAAAAGGTGGTTACAATTTTGTTTTGAATGAGGAATCTCCCTCCATCGAGAGTCTTCCCTCCATTGACCTTTGAATGATCACCTGGTTGACCGTTATAGCGAATGACCAATTAGAAAAATCTTCCTCAATTTTGTAGGCCTCTAATTATATCTGCATAACAATATTAGTATGCACAACAATTGCATATCTATAACTACCTTAAAGTAACATTCATTAATCCACATATAAAATTAACATAGATAGTTCATATAGCATGTCAATGTCATTTAAAGGTTACAAAAATAAGCTTATGCCCAATGTCTATGGTTTTGAGGAAATATCATAAAAATGTCAATATCCAAGTATCAAAGTTTATGAAAACACAACAAATGGATAATAAACTCTATCAAAATTGAGTCATAAATCGGACCCGTCAATATCATCACTAAATTCTATTAATTTAAGGAAGTAATCGAGCCAATCAACCCTGGTAAAAATAGTTAAAACCATTGCATCCTACAAAATTTGTTGATGAGTTGTTGGCTCCCTTTTTATGACATCATCTCCCATTCTGGCTTACTTTCTCTAGTCAATGTATTCAATTCAACTTGAAAATTGAGCTCAATCTCCTCTACCACCTTCAAAAAACCTTTCACTTCCCTTTTGTTTCCTCTTATATCTTTACTGGCATACCATACTACAAGTTCCCCTTCTCAGTACCAGCTAAATTTGAGCTCATAAATAGGTTCTAAGTTTGAATTTAGTTTAGACTAAGCTCAAGTTCTCAGGGTTTGAAATTTAGCAATTAGAAATGGCAACAAAATGAGATATAATTTGGAGGGTTTTACATGTCTTTTCTATCCATTGATTTTAATTTAGGTGGCAGATTTCAAAAAGACTAACGAAAAGACTAACTAAGTTGTACCCTCCCCCCAACTTAATTGCTGAAGTGACCTCACTTCACGTTTTGATTAGAAGGTGGTGAAAATATGAAATGATGGAAATTAATGATATGAATAGCTCGAATGCATGAATTAATACGAAAGATATAATGAAACTTTAAAAAATACTATATTAATCATGATAGTGTACCTGAAGTACCAGCTGGAAGAGATAACTGTGCACTGTGCGTGTAAACTAAAAAGAACGTATTTGGATTTTGATTCAATGTGACAGAAAATAACTGCAAGGCAATGACTGATGGGGTGGTGGGTACAAGTAATGGAATGGTTATTATGGATATGAGTTGGTGATGTGACAACTCAAATATGTGAAATGAGAATTGGCTGCAAAAATCATGTTGTAGGTACTTATTGTGAAAGATGGATATTACATATGGATAGTATGAGATGAATGCACGTGAACTTGCAGTCAATATGGCACCAATTAAATTGAATTTTTTCTTTTTTGCCAGTAGATAGCACTACAAGTACCTGCAATGTCAAGGCCCATTCTGAATGTTGAAAGCTATTAAACTATAGGTTCCTTTAACATCAGGACCCTTTGTGAATGTTGAAAAATAGGTTCCTCTAAAGATATTGTGAACATCATTATAATGTGTGTAGTGTGTGCATGTGAGAGAATATGATAAATTATGCTCGAGTGAGCTTAGGGATTGAGCTAGTAGCTCAATGTCTAGGTCACTAGATGTGGTGGGTATGTCATTTGCTATTGAAACCTCACTCAATGTGTTAGATTTTGAATGTGGTTCATTGTGAGCATGATATTGTTGAAAAATGGAGAATATGAAATCATCCTTCTATAATGGATTTTTATATAGCTTCAATCTATGGCTATTTACAAGAAGTGAAAATCTGACCTCATCTATTGTATGTAGCTAAATTTCCCCATTGAGATAAAATTTACTGATTTCATAGGGTCTCAAACACCTTGATTGGAGCTTTCCTTTGAAGTCTTTATACCTTGAATAAAATAGCAGTGCCTAGTCAGTCCCCTCTAGTGAACTCCTTTCATTTGATGTATTGATCATGCCACTTCATCCTTTATTTTTGCATTACCTCAGTGTGATGGATTGCTTCCATCCTTATCTCATCCAATCCATTTAACGTATGTAGCCTTTCCTTATGAGATTTTGTTAAATCCATTTCCAGTTCCATTGTTGTCCTTAGTGTTTTGTATTCAAACTCAACAAGAAGAATTGTTGTCTTACCATATACTAACTCATATGGTGCAAAACTAGTCGTGGTTTTCCAAGTTGTTCTGTATTCCCATATTGCTTAAGGTAACCTTACAACCCAATCTTTCCTATGTAGTTGCATTGTCTTGGTAAGAATACTTTCAATGCCCGTATTAGCGAATTCCACCTGACCATTAGCTTGAAGGTGGTATGGTGTTGATTCCTTGTGTCTAATTGATATTCTTCAACCAGTTTAGTGATTAGGTTAGAAGTAAATTGTGGACCTTGATCGGTGACTATTTCTCTAGGTACTCCATACCTAGTAAATATATCCTCATATAAGAATTTAGCCACATTTCCATCTTTGGAAAACTGCAAGGCCTTTACTTCTACCCACTTAGTCAAGTAATCAATAAAAACAAGGATGTATTCACTATTGTTTGATGTAGGTGAGATTGGTCCAATGAATTCTAAGCCTCATTTGCCAAAAGGCGCTAATGTTAACTAAGGCTGCAATGGCATTTCATCACTCCTTGTTGGTCTTCCCATTCTCTAACACATATCATGACTTCCTAGGGTATTTAACATATTTGTGCAGAGTTGGCCAATAATAGCCAGTGGTTAGAATATTAAAGGCTATTCTCTTTGCTACAAAATGACCTTCACATGGATCATCATGACATGCTTTCATAATATCAAATATTTCATCTTCTCTTATGCATCTTCTCATGATCTTATCTAGCCCAGTATAAAATAGAAAACATGATATCCAAGAATATGGGAAAAATTTATGTATCAGTTGTCTCTTTTCCATGGGAGAGAAGTGTGATGGAATCTACCTTGTTACCAAATAATTTGCAATATTAGCATACCATGGAATGTGTACATTTAGAGCAAATAGATGCTCATCTGGAAATGAATCATCCACTAATCCTTTAGTTGATTATGTTGGTAGTATTGACAAAAAAATTTCCACTACATTGGCCTTACTAGGTTTGTCTACTATAATAATATTGAATTCTTGGAGGAGTAGCCATCTTACCAATCTACCCTCAACTACTAGCTTGTTCATCAAATATCTGATTGTTGTGTAGTCTGTATAGACAAAGTGCCGACCTCCTACAATGATTCAATAACTAGGCCTTACAACCATGACTCAAAGATTGGAAATCTAACCTAAGTAGCTATCTCAATCACCATGAAGGTGCATTTAAATTGTCAACCCAGGGACGTGAACTTGAAATGGGTCGGCACAATATGTGCACTAGGAATTCTCAAGTAGCCATTTCTACTCTATAGCTAAGAAACACAATATTGAAAGTAAATTGCTGGAAAAGGAAATAAAGAAAATGCTAAACATCAACCAAAAATTAAGCTAAACTAAAATGCATAACAAAAATAAAAGATTTGAACAACAAACAAAAAATTACTTTGTCTGCTTTGGCTGTAGGAATAATCGATGCCAAATTTCTAAATAAGTACTAAATAGAAAATTAAACTAAGCTAATGATAAACTAATAAAACAAATTACTCACCAAGTGGGCCCCCTTGGATAAGTATCCTCTAAACTAATAGGAACTTAAGTGCTCGAACTCAGAATATTTATTTCATTTATTGTAAATCATGCGTACAAAGAGTAATGTATTGAAACTGGAGAAGTGAGTACAATCATTCAACTTCTTCCTCTGCTTTTCACTAAAACTTAAAAACTAACTAGGAGGAAGGAGCACCAGATTATTTATGCTATGACTAAAACAAGGCAGTCAACTCCATGACTGGGAGGACAACGATTAGGGAAAGCAAGGAAAGTGGAGTGATAGCGGTTATACATGCATGGAATCCGGTTAGACATGCAAGTTAGATGTAGACCCAACACAACAGTAATGCCTATGCATGCTCGATCATTATGGTCCACAACAAGGTGGTTACATTCAGTTTACACGAAGAATCTTTGTTGTCGGCTACCTATGACTTGGAGCAATTCCTTAGTTGGCCGTTATGCAGTATGCCCAGTTGGCGGTGTCTTCCTCATCTTAGCACATTGAATCTGTAGGGCAAGGTCAATACACATAATAACTACACATCTATAGCCACTCTAAGAAACTCTCATCAACCATAAGAAAAATTAATATAGATAGTCCACATTTTATGCCAAATGTCATTAAAGCTTGTAGGGATAGGATAACATCAACTATCAATGGTTTGAGAGAAACATTATGCAAACATCAACATTTAAGCATTAAAGTCCATGATATCTATGAGCAAATAGACTCAAGTTTCTACTCAAAACTAGACCAAAAACTAGGCTCATCACTCCCCCCAACCTAACGTTTTGCTAGTCCTCCAACAGGGGAAGAGTTGTTCTTCTGCTTAGTTAGAACTCTGAAATTTGCAACTGAGAGTTTCCCAACATCAATGGCTATGGTACATGAATTAGGATCCAAATAGAATCCTCTCATTTTTCCAAACCTACACCATCTCTGCATCTTTGTAGCAACGCCGTCTTGGTAAAATCTAAAATTTGGCACAGGCCACATGAGCATAGGTGGCTGAAAAGTTAGGGGGAGCCAATGTCATCCCTGTGTTCTCCCAATCTCAATATACGTCTCAATTCTTTTCAATGTTGCAACATAATTGTGGATGGAATGAGGCTCAGCCTATTTCAGCTCATCAGTCAAACTATTCCATCTATGGGATAAGTATCTCCTCATGGTTTTCTCTTTTGTTGTTATCTTTACCTTATACTCAGTGTAAACTGCCTCAATCCATGACATAATCCTATCTCCATAACTTGGTTTGAGCAACATTCTATGCCATTCTTTGTAAATATCCCTTGGGTTACCTTATCCAACTCTAACATGCAGAGGGGTATCAGACTCCACTTGTTTATAGGCACCATGTTGTTGACCCCAACTAATTTCATTTTGTACCCAAGGCATAAATGCTCTCAACTAAATATCTCCAACATATAGCAGTGGATTCCAATCATGGTCTTTTGTGACAACATAATTATGTAAATACAACTCACATAGTAGATTCTTCATTTCAGGGGAGGAAATCCTATAAGCATTGAAGAATTCCATGGGAGTTTCAATAGAAGGATTCAAACTTGAGGCAAGTCTTGACATCTTAAAGGAGAGATACTTCTCTTCCAGGAGCAGAGCATAGACCCTTGGAGGATCTCTACATTCCATAATCTTTGGTGCCAAAGCTGCCATATCATCTACCCACTACTTTAGGGTGGAAATTTCTGCATCTTTATTCTCAATTTCCTCATCCTTATTTCAAATTTCCTCTTTCAATTTCTGTTTTTACTTTTTCCATTCTTCCTCCTTTCTTTGTATTTCACTCCATAAATTTAGAATTGCTGCATGTACTATAAAATAAGGAGGATTATGAATGCCTACCAGTCTCTTTGTTGATGGTGGCTCCTCATATGGAATTACTTGCATGAACTCAGGCTATCCCATTACCTCTAGCTGTAAGGGTATTGTTTCTACTTCCTTTTACTGTAGGGACTCCTATTTCTATTTTGGCTATTGCCGCATGACTCCTTGTTCATGCTGCAAGAAGTCCTAATTTTTCTCCAATTCTCCTACAATGTTGGCAAGATCGGCAAGTGTTATATTTGCTGCTCTCTTAAATGTCTCCCCTTTCTTCAAAATTTTCCTACTCTATTGGGGCTTCAAGGTCCTCATGTGAAGTCTCACTAGGTTTAGGGCTTTCCTACATAAGCATACCGATTGCAGGCCTGATTGCTCTTGATTTCTTGAGAGGTTTTTCACATTCTCCTTTGGCCGTAGGAAGAATAGTATCAGTATTCCTCTTCTTAGAACTTGGCATTTTTATTTCAATAGGCTGTGTTTTGACTTTCCCTTTTCTCATTTTTACCTCTCTCTGTTGTGCCCTAGTTTTCATGAGGGTTCCAATTGGAACTTCATTGTCAGAATCTGAGGACAAGTTTTCTTTTTTTGAGTGTTATGTTGAAGAACTAATTTCTATAGCTTCTTCTACTGCAGGAAGATTCATACCAGAGCTAGCACCAGAAGTTGAAGCACTAGGAATAGCTTCAACCATGCTTACCCTCCTGCTAGACCGACAGGATTGGGGTATAGCCCTAGGTGGCAAGCACTAAACATTGATAAACTCTTCCCAGGTCATTCCAAATATATTATGCAGAGACTTTTCAACTAGAAATCTAATCAAGGAATGGTGGGAAACAAAATTATGCCCACCTTTCTGGGTCTCAGTTACCATGATTGAGAGAATATTGTACAACCTGTTGGGCACATTCATCCTCCTTTCGTGTCTAATGTGGTTCAAAAGCTTGAAGTGAATAGAATGCAAATTTGACTGGCGACTCTCACAAGTGATGTATTTGATAACATACATTGCTATCTGCTTTCACGACTTGGGTAGAGACATTCTCTTTGCACCCTATTTATCTATGCTCAATGGTGGATCATTTGGCTCTATAAATTTAGCCCTAATTGACCTGGCGTCTCTAGAAGTAGGGTATTTTTCACCATCAACAAGTAACCCTATAATTTCAGCAATTCTTTTCTCTGTTGCCACAACTTCTAACCCTTTTATTGTGGCTTTCCCTTCTGAAATTTTTTGGGAAAATTCAAGAGAAATTCCTTCATCAAAACCATTCAACTTCAAAAAGTAGTCTATCCATCCACAATTTTGAAATGTGGTTAGACACTATGCATCTTGCAATAAAATATTATGCATTGTGGGTTCGTTTCAAATTAACCCACCTCCCATTGTCTGCAATCAAACAAATGCTCAACAACTTCCTTTCTTGCAATGCCCACTAAATTCTAGGATCAATTTGCCAACTGAATTCCTTTCTTTGTTTTTCCTTTTTGCTTGCAACTTTAGGATCAAGACAGGGAAATAATGGCAAGAAAATGAGTGATAAAAGGAAATTATGATAGGAAGAAATGGCGACTGCAGTTTTTGTCACATCACACATGCAAGCCATCCTTTCAATTTCAAATCAGCTCATTTTAATTTTCTAACACAACCTAATATGGTTTGACACATGGGCAATAAAAATATTTGCATCTTTTTCATTTCCCTCCCCCAACCTAAATTTGGACACGTGTCCACACATGGGAGATGGGAATGGTGATGCAACAAGGAATGATGGCATTTTATGCAAACCTCTATACTAATGTACAGTGATTAAATGAACATACTTAAAAGATGATTAAAGATAGAAAGTAATGCGCACATACCTGAATGTGTGGAAGATTCGCTGCAAAAATCGTAGATAAAGTAATGCTCACCTTGTTGCAAAATGAATTGAGCAATAAATGAAGTGATGGAAGAGAGAGAAAGGTGGTGATGGATGGGTGGATGGGCGGATGACGAAGAAATGGACTTCCATACAAGTGGAAGTCTTTATTATGAAAAAGTATGTACCTTGATTAGGTTGATGGCTGGGTGAATTGCTGTAGGAAATTTTCTTTAGAAGTTGGCTTATGATATAACTTGAGGCAATGATCGTTGACAAGTAATTTAAACTTGACAAGGTCAATGGTTGTGAGCTGAATAACTCCATTAGGGAAGACCTCAACAACTTCATATGGTCCTAACCACCTTATTTGTAATTTTCCTACATTATCCTGGTATCTTGAATAATAAGCAAGGCCCAATCTCTTGGTTTGAACTTCTTATCCTTGATAAATTTATCATGCCACTTTATTCTCTAATTCTACACTACTTTTGTATGATACAGGGCTTCTCTTCTTATCTCATCCAAAGCATTTAGCTACATGATTCTTTCTCTTTGTGCTTTAGAAATATCCATCCCCAAATCGATTGCAGTTCGTAGAGTCTTATGTTCAAATTCAATTGGCATCATGGCTGTCTTTCCATACAACAACTCAAATGGGGTGAAACTTGTAGTTGTCTTCCTTGTTGTCCTATAGGCTCAAAAAAACTTTTGGTAATATTTTTTCCCATTCCTTTCTATGGACAGCTACAGTTTTAGTCAGGATGGCTTCAATTTCTTTGTTAGTCACCTCAACTTGGCCATTGGCCTGGGGGTGATAAGGAGTAGACTTCTTGTGCCTTATGTTATACTCATTAATTAGTGTTGCAACAAGAGTTGATGTAAATTGAGCTCCTTGATTAGTCACTATTTCTCTTGGGACTCCATATCTTGTGAAAATCTCCTCATAAAGAAACTCTACAACTTTTTTATCTCTCGCATGCTTCAAGGCCTTAACTTCTACCCATTTTGTTACATAATCAGTACAAACCAATATATAAGACTTACCATTTGATGGATGGTCAATTATTCACATAAAATCCAATCCCCATTTGTTAAAGGGAGTGATTACTATTTGAGGGAAAAGTGGCATTTCATCAGATCTGGTTGGTTTTCCCATTCTTTGACATCTATCACATTTTCTGGTGTAACTTCCTACATCCCTGTGGAGTATTGGCCAGTAATATCCTATATTCAAGACCTTCATTGCTGTCCTCTTGGCCACAAAGTGTCCTCCACATGGTTCATTGTGACAAGCATGCAAAATTTCATATGTCTCATCTTATCTTACACATCTTCTCATGACATGGTCAGGTCTAGTATAAAATAAACATCCAACAATCCAAGAGAAAGGAAAATATTTTTCAATGAGTGTCCTTTTCTCTTTTAGATATAAGTGAGAAGGAATTCTACCTATAACCAAGTAATTGACTATATCAGCATACTAGAGTATTTGTACACTAAGAGAAAATAAATGCTCATTAGGAAAAGAGTCATCTATGGGCTGATTATCTTCTGATATAGTTATCCCTGAAAGAAAATATGCAACAACATTGGCCTTCCCTGGCTTATCCACAATGATTATATCAAATTATTGCATCAACAATAGCCATCTTGCCAATCTACCTGTGATCAAAGGTTTATTCATGAGATACGTAATGGCTGCATGATCAGTGTGTACAAAGATTTGGTAGCCTGTCATGTAATGTTTGAATTTGTTCAGTGCATAGATTACTGCCAACATTTCTTTCTCTGTCACAGTATAATTGAATTTAGCTCCTTGCAAATTTTTGCTGACAAAATAAATAGAATTTTCAACAGCTCCCTCTTTCTGTCCTAAGATCGCTCCTATGGCATAATCTGATGCATCAGTGTGGATGTGGAAAGGAAGCTCCCAATTGGGTCCCTTGAGTACATGAGCATGAGTCAAGGCTGCCTTCAAATCAGAAAATGCCTTGTCACAAGCTTCAGTCCACTAAAATTCAACATCTTTAGTGAGGAGGGTATACAATGGTGCTACTACCTTGTTGAAATCTTTGATGAATTGCTTATAATATCCTGCATGACCCAAGAAACTCCTAACATCTTTCTATTTTGCAGGTATAGGCATATTTGTGATTACCTCAATTTTTGCAGGGTCTACTTGAATTCCTTTGTGGGAGAGGTAGTGGCCAAGAACTACACCCTCCTACATCATCATGAAACACTTCTCACCATTTAAGGACAAGTTCTGATCTTCACATCTCTGTAGGAATCTCTTGAGATTTTTCAGTTCTTGATTAAAATAAAATCCATAAGTGGTGAAGTCATCCATATAAATCTCCATGAAATCATGAGAAATGTTTGAAAATATGCTAATGACTGCCCTTTGGAAAGTTGTAGGTGCATTGCATAAGCCAAATGAGAGTACTGAATATGCATAGGTCCCCCATGTACAAGTAAATGTGGTCTTCTCCTGGTCTTCTAGTGCAATTTTGATTTGGTTGTAACCAATGAATCCATCTAGAAAAGAGAAATACTGCTTTCCTACAAGTGTGTCCAAAACTTGATCAATAAAAGGTAAAGGAAAGTGATTCTTCTTGGTAGCAGTATTAAGTTCTCTATAATCAACACAAACTCTCCATTCTCCTCATTTCTTGGGCATAATCACCAATGAAGATACCCACTTACTATCTGAAATAGGGTAGATAAATCCCATATCTAGCATTTTCTGCAGCTCTCCTTTCACAATCTCTTTTAGTGCAGGGTTAATTCTTCTTTGTGGCTGTCTTACTGGAGTACAATAATCTCTGATATAAATTCTATGTGTACAAAGTTTAGGATCTAGACCTTTCATATCATGATAATTCCATGCAAATGCATGCTGATGGGCTCTCAAAAGGCATGCTAATAACAATTGTTACTCCTCATTTAATTTACTATTAACATTCAGATATCTTCCTTTAGACACTTGGATTTGTGTAGTTAACTCTATCATGGCCGCTTCATTAAAACATGGTACCTTTAGTTCATACAACATCAATGTATGGAATATACTTGTTGTTGCAGGAAGTTTGTCTATAGGAACAATGGCTGTAGGAAGAGTAGTTGCAGGAAGAGCGACTGCAGGAAGGACGTCTCTAGGAATAGTGGCTACAAGAAGAGCAGGCAGAAGTCTCCTAACTAGAGTAGAAGATGATGTTTTCTCCACTTCATAATGGTTCTGAATGAGATTAGCCAAAACTTCATCCTCATCCTAGAGTTGCATGAAAGAGCTTCTCCCTAGCATCATAAGTTGTGCCACAAAATTAACTTCCTCGACCTCTTCACCAACATGAGGCCAAACAAGATTATCTTTAGCATGAGATGGCTAAGAAGGTGGATAAAGAACAAAATTTTTAGTACTCCTTCCATCTGAAATGGTCATGTCACTAGAATGCCATCTAATGTATGCATCTGCAGTTGCCAACCAAGGCCTTCCAAGAAAGATGGGGTATCCACCTAGTGTAGCCTTAGGAGAAAGAATCATAAAATCTATTGGATATTCCCAGGAGTCTAGAACTACCACAAGATCTTCTACTACACCATCAGGCTTAACAATAGAGCTATCAACAAGCTATAGGATAGTAGGAGTAGATCTCATACTTACAATATTCAATTGTTGTAGGATGTCTTTAGTCATTACATTTATTGCTGCCCCTAAATCAATTAGAGCATTCCTTACTTTAATCTCATTTATGAAAACTACTACCATAGGACTGCCTGGGTCATTATACTTGGGAATAGTCACTTTTTCCAACATGATGAGCTAGCTGGCCCACCACATGGACTGTAGCTGGGTCTTTCTTCTTCCTACTTGGATTTTGAAGGCAAGCTTCCTTGATTGTTTTGTCGTAGATTGGAGCATCCTTTATGGTATGAAATAGGGGTATCTGAAAACATATATGCTTTAGCTGGTCCAGTATATCAAAACTGGTATCCTCCTTTTCTTCCTTTTTGGCAACTTCCAGTTTTTGAGGGAATGGTGGTTCTTTCTTGGTCTGCTTGACTTGGACTAGTTTAGGATTGTTGGGTGCATTTGGCTGAATGGGATCATTCAGAGGTTCCTCCTCCTCTTCCACATGATGCTCAATGATAATGGGGTTGGAAGGGCCTGGTAGAGTAGTTCCTGAACGCAAATGGATATCACTTACACTCACAACATATGCAGGGAATTGATTTGAATCAACAAAGTATATAGGCTGCTGCTATGGTTTGTTATTAGAATTGGGTATGGGCTAAGCTAGTAACTAAGTTGGTTTAGGTGCATTTGAGTTTGGATTAGCAGGTGGAGGAATTAGAGTAGGTTTTTGGGGCTAAGAAGGTGGCTGCATGTAGCTATTTTTCTTAGTAGACCACTGCTGTCCTCCTCTCCATTGATTTGTTTACTACCAATTTTCTGGAGGTGGTTTCCAGTGCCCTTGAAATTGCTATCAATTTCCTCGAGGTTGCTGCCATTGGGGTGGGGAACTCTAATGACTGGACCAAGCATTTGGATGGTTACTCCAAGGCTGTGATGGATAGCCTCCATAACTAGGTGGATATGGGGGCTGCCATTAGTTACTAGATGAATAAGAGTTAAAATATGGTCCAACATAAGATAATGGATTTGGTGGCATACCTTGTCTTGGATCCCAAGGCTTCCTTTGTGCAACAAAGTAGACTCGGTCTTCTTCAATCTGAATTGGCTTGAACTCAGGTGAAATATGCTTGCTTTCAAGATTATCTACCATCTTGTATATGCAATCTCTCTTCTTTTGTCTGCAGTGGGAGTAATACTCTGTCAACATTTCCTTTGCTTCCTCTTGCTTCTTTTTGGCTTGTAGTGTATCTAGCTGAGTAGCTAGATTATTTATAATGTCTTGCTTGAAGTCTTCCAACAAATGAGTAATCTCCATTCTTGAAACTCCAGTGGTAGTTGACTTACCCATGGAAGGTTGATAAGCTCTCCCTTTCTTTGAGGCTGCTCTAGAGTAGTTCTGGCATATTTTCTTGATATCATCCTAGGGAACTTGGGTGATATCTCCTCCTCCCATAAGATCTAGAGTATCAGTGGAGCTATCATTGATTCCTCTAAGAAAAAAACAACTTTTGTGAGTCTTCATTCAGTGCATGGTGTGGAGATTTTTGTAGGAAAAAAAAAAACCTTGTAATGTAATCTTCCAGGCTCTCATCTTCCTTCTGTTGCATCTTGAAAATTTCACCTCCTCTCATGTCACTACCCCTGCAGTACTCCTTGTATTTCTCAAGGAATTTTGTCTTCATGTCTTCCCAAGTTTCCATAGTATCTCTACCTAGGCTCATGAACCGTCTTAGTGAAACTTTCTTTAGAGTAGTAGCAAATAACTTAAGCCAATGGGCATCAATAGTATAATAATAATTCTAGTAGAGTATGCCAAACTCAAATAAGAAGGTATCAGGATCTTCTGTGACAAGTCCATAAAACTTTGGGAGTGCAGAAGCATGGATATCCTTGATGTTTTCAACTTCATTTTGATGGGCAATGGGAAAAGGAAAAGCTGGTGGGTTCAGTTTGTTCCCATTTGCATCACCCATGCCTGCTTGATGTGGTTCCAATGCAAGGGGTTTTTGATTTTGATCTTCAAAGGAGACTTTAGAACTAGCTAGATCAGGATATGTGTTAGCAAAGGGGTGTGGATCTTCTTCTTCTTCTTCTTCTTCTTTTGATAGATTTTGATATTCAACTAGTTGGACTGGATTAGGATTGTTAGGAATAAATCTCCCATAAGCGTCCCTTCTCCTTTCTCTATGCATGTGGTATTACTCAATATCAACCAGCTCACACAAAAAATTGGTAATGAATGAGGGGGGGTCATTACTTCCTAAAAGAACAATTCTAGGAACACTACAACAAGAAAAACTAACAATGACTCCAAAATACTCCCTAGTTTGACACCATCCCTGACAATGGCACCAAAAATGTCGACCTCCTACAATGATTCAATAACTAGGCCTCACAACCATGACTCACAGATTGGACATCTAACTTGAGTAGCTATCTCAATCACCTTGAAGGTGCATTTGAATTTTCAACCTAGGGACGTGAACTTGAAATGGGTCAGCATAGTATGTGCACTAGGAATTCTCAAGTAGCCATTTCTAATCTATAGCTAAGAAACACAATATTGAAAGTAAATTGCTAGAAAAGGAAATAAAGAAAACGCTGAAAATTAACCAACAACTAAGCTGAACTGAAATGCATAACATAAATAAAAGATCTGAACAACAAACAAGAAATTACTCTATCTACTTTGACTGCAGGAACAATCGATTCTAGATTTCTAACTAAGTACTAAACAACAAGTTAAACTAAGATAATGCTAAAATAATAAAACAAATTACTCACCAAGTGGGCCCCCTTGGATAAGTATCCTCTAAACTAATATGAACTTAAGTGCTCGAACTTAGAATCTTTATTTCATTTACTATAAATCATGTGTACAAAGAGTAATGTATTGAAACTGGAGAAATTAGTACAATCGTGCAACTTCTTCCTCTACTTTTCACTAAAACTTAAAAAACTAACTAGGAGGAGGGAGCACTAGATTATTTATGCTATGGCTAAAACAAGGTAGTCAACTCCATGAATGGGAGGATGCCGATTAGGGAAAGCAAGGAAAGTGGAGCGATGGTGGTTATGCATGCATGGAATCCGGTCAAACATGCAAGTCAGACGCAAACCCAACACAACAGTAATTCCTATGCATGATGGATCATTATGGTTCACAACAAGGTGGTTACATTTAGTTTGCATGAAGAATCTTTGCTGCTAGCTGCCTTTGACTTGGAGTGATTCCTCAACTAGCCGTTATGGAGTATGCCCAGCTGGCGGTGTCTTCCTCAACTTAGCACATTGAATCTATAGGGAAAGGTCAGTACACATAATAACTACACATCTATAACCACTCTAAGAAACACTCATCAACCACATGCAAAATTAATATAGATAGTCCACATTTTATGCCAAATGTCATTAAAGCTTGTAGGGATAGGATAACATCAACTATCAATGGTTTAAGAGAAACATTATGCAAACATCAACATTTAAGCATTAAATTCCATGATATCTATGAGCAAATAGACTCTAGTTTCTACCCAAGACTAGATCAAAAGCTAGGCTCATCACAAAGACTGAATGACCATTAATGTAGTGTCTGAATTTATTAATAGCATACACCACTACAAACATCTCCTTTTTCTATTACAGTGTAGTTCAACTCTGCTCCTTGAAGATTTTTTCTAATATATTAAATTTCATGCTCCTTTTTACCCTCTTTTGACCTAAAACTACTCCAATAGAAAAACATAAAGCATCTGTATGTATATGAAAAGGCAGAGTCCAATTAGGTCCTCTCAAAACAAGTGCTTGAGTCAAGGCTTTCTTCAACTCTTCAAATGAGTGTTGAAACTTTGATGTCCATTCAAATTCAATTTCCTTACTCAACAAAACAAAAAATGGTCCAACAATCTTTCTAAAATATTTGATAAACCACCTGTAGTAGCCTGCATGACCAAGGAAGTTTCTGATATCTCTTTGCTTTTGTGGAACATGTAATGTAGATATTATTTCTATCTTGTGTGGATCAACTTGAATTCCTACACTGGATATAAAGTGTCCCAACATAATTCCTTGTGTCATCATCATGAAATAATTTTCATTGTTGAGTGAGAGGTTGTGTTCTTTATGTCTTTTCAATACCTTTTCCAGATTATTGAGAGCTCCCTCATAATTTTCACCATAGGTAGTGAAATCATCCATGTATATCTCCATACAATCATGTGCATAATAAAAAAATATGCTGAGTATTGCTCTTTGAAATGTAGTTGGAGCATTGCATAAGCCAAAGGGTAAAACAAAATAAGTGTAAGTACCCCAGGGACATGTGAATGTAGTTTTGTCCTAATCTTCTAGAGCAATTTTAATATGGTTGTAATCACTAAAACCATCAAGAAATGAAAAGTACTTTTTCCCCAGCTAGAGAATCAAGAACTTGATCTATGCAAGGAAAAGGAAAGTGGTCCTTCCTAGTTGTTGTATTCAGTTCTCTATAGTCTACACAAACTCTCCATTTCCCACCTCTCTTGGGAACATTTACCAAAGGTGAGACCCATTCATTGTCTGATATAGAGTAGATAAAAACTGCATTAAGGAGATTTTGTAGCTCAACTTTCACTATCTCACTCAAGGCAGGATTCATATGTCTCTAAGGTTCTCAAATTGGTCTATAACCATCATTGATATAAATATTGTGCATATATAAATCAGTATCTATGCCTTTCATATCATGTTAATCCCATGCATATGTGGTTGAGTGTGCTTGTAATACTGTGTGCAAGGAATTTTGTTACTCTACTGTCAATGCATTATTTATGTTTAAATTTTTACCTGGCATGGTTTCCAATTCCTTGGATGATTCTTGGTTTGATGAAAGATCAATACTTGGTATGATGGGCACAAACGGTTGAGGTAGTAGGGAATGAAAGATTTGGGTTATTTATTTTTTGGAATTGGTGGGTATAATACTTTGCAAGGGGTCTTGTAGCCATATGAGGCAGTCTTGTTGCTGCAAGCTCTTACCATAGTTATTCTAGATTATGTAAGTAATAAGCTCATCTTCATCCTGATCATCCAATAAGGGTTGCACTCTATAGTCATTATATCATCCTCATCCAAAGTAGGCCAAATAGTTTTCTCAAGGTTAGCATAAGGTTGGGATGGAGGATAGAGAACCAATTTCTTGGTGATTGTCCCATTGGATATTATCATATTGCCAAACCTATGACCTATAAATGCATCGGTTGTAGCTAACCAGGGTTTTCCTAGGATGAGTGGGTAGCCTGCAAGATTAACCTTTGGTTGTAAAACTATAAAATTAGTGGGATATTCCTAGGAATCCAATGCAATAACTAGGTCTTCAATAATTCCTTCAGGCTTGACCATTGACCTATCAACTAACTGTAGAATAGTTTTTGTGGGCCTGAGGTTGGCTAACTGAAGTAACTGCATTGTTTCTTTAGTCATAACATTGATTGTAGCTCCCGCTCCCAATTCAATCAAAGTGTTCTTGATGAGGGTGCCATTAATCTTGACATCCACTACTGAACTTCCAAAATCTGTGTACTTAGGGATAGTAATGTTCCCTAACATAATATTTGCAAGGTTTCCTAAGACATGAACTGTTTGAGGATCCTTTCTTTTCCTTGGTTTCTTAAGACATAGGTCCCTCATAGTTTTGGTATAGATAGGGATGTATTTGATAGCTTGGATAAGTGGAATCTTAATTCTCACATCCTTTAATTGACCTAAGAGATCTATCTCAACTTGTGTGTGATGCTTTTGAATAGCTAGGCATTCAGGAAAAGGTGGCTTTGGACTTGAGATAGTTTGGTGTACTATATTTGAATCAGGTTCCAAAGGTGTTTTTTTCTGAAGCTTCAACTGCAGGTTCCTCATCCTCCATTTTTGTAATTTGAGGGGATGAAGGTCCAACAAGTTGTTTTCCTGATCTAAGGTGGAAATCACTCACCTCTACCCCATAGGTGGGGTATTGCATAGCTTCATTAGTATAAGCCTGTTGAACACGCTTAGTGTTAGGGTTAGGTGCAAGTTGAGAAGGTATTTGTGGTTTATTGGATGGATGATTTGTATGATTTTATGGAGGAATGATATATTTTTGTTGTTGTGGAGGTGGAAGCATAGGCTGTTGATAATTCATATTTTATTATTGCCACTGTTGGCCTTTTTGCCACTAAGGCTACCACTGATTCTGCTGGGTTGGCCATTGTAGATTATAATTAGAACCTTAATTTTTTTTTGTGACTAATGGTTTGGATTTTTTTGGTTCCAATTTGGCTATGGTTGTGGCCATTATTGAGGGTTTTGCCATTGGTTTTGGTTTGTTAGCCAGGTTTGAGAGTTCCAAGTAAAAAAGTTTTGATTCCCAATAGGAAAGTATGAATTAAAGCTGAGGGGGTCTTATGGAATACCTTGCAGTTGTTTCCATGGCATCCTTTGTGCTATATAGAATAGTTTTCCATCATCTCCTTCAATTGACTAAAAATCAGGTTTCTTAACCTTATCTTGCTGGTTACTAGCCACTCTCTTGCATTTATAGCTGGCTTTTCTTTGCCTACAACTTGGATAGTATTTAGTGACCATAACTTTAGGTTCCTCTTGCTTCTTCTTAATGTGGAGAGTATCCAACTGAGTTTCTAGTGGTTGATGATATCCTCCTTCATGTTGGATAACAGGTTGGTTAGTTCTATTTTTGAAACCCCTGTAGATGATTTACCGATTGTGGATGTCCTATCTTCTCTTGGCCTTTTAGTAAAGGTCCTGGAATAATTCTTGCAGACCTTAAAAATTTCTTGAAATGGTATTTGAGAAATAACTCCTTGTCCAATGAGGTTCAAGGCATCCATGTAGTCATCATTGACTCCCCTCAAAAAGACCAACTTGAGGGACTCATTTGACAACTTGTTTTGTGGGTTTTTCTTCAAAGAAAACTGAAATCTCTCCACATAATCTTCTAGTGGCTAATCATCCTTCTATGAAATTTTAAAAATGTCATCTTTCCTCCTATCAGGTCCCCTACAATAGTCCTGATACTTCTCTAGGAACAATGTCTTCATAGTGTCCCAATCAGGAACAACATCTCTGCCTAATCCCATGAACCATCTTAGGGATGGATTCTTTAGAGTTGTAGGGAAGATTTTGAGCCTATGAACATCAATATTATAATCATAACTTTTACAGAAGACATCAAATTCAAATAGAAATGTATCTGGGTCCTTAGTCATTAACCCATAAAAGACTGGTTAGGCCGAAGGAGGAATATTCTTTAGTGCTATAGCCCTTTCTTGATTTGTAATGGGGAACTCAAATGTTGGAATTTCTGGATCATCATCCATTGCATCCACCATGGTGCGGTATGTTCCATCTATCTATGTGCTAGATGTTGGTGAAAAGGAATTTTCTTATTCAGTGTTACTTTCGCTCTAAGTACTTGATTCACCAATTTTTGCTATGGATTCTTGGCATGAAGAGGGAAGAAATCTACCCAAGGAATCTCTCTACCTTCTCATACATGGAATATAGCTTTATATTCAACAATCTTGGACAACGGTCCTGCACAATGTTAGTGTATCTTCTGGTGTTGAAAAAGATTAAGTCTAACAATCCAATTCTAGAAACAAAAGTTAACTAGGAAATCTTATAAAAATAAGTCTTTGAAGATAGCACCATCCCCAAAAAAAGTGCCAAAAATGTAGAGTCTTAACTAATGTATTGTAAACTTGGTGATACCTACATAATTATGAGGTTTAACTGACTGAAATGTCCACTCAACATTGCAATAATACATTAAGTTTTCAACCCAAGGTTTGTAAACTTGTGATGATGTAACATAATATATGCCTTTAGAGACTAAAAATTACCTAACCTATCCTACTCAAGTTATTCTACTTTCTATAAATTCATAGAATTAGAAAATAGTAAAGGACAAAACCATAACTAGTGGCTATGGGTACCTATAGCTTAGACTGTAACTGAACTGTTACTAATAAAATGTTATTGTGCCAACTTAAAACTGATAATCAACTAAACTAACCTCTAGGTTACTATTGGTTAACCATTCTATGCATGTTCATGAACATTCATTAACCTTAAGTAAGGTATAAGATTCTAGTTAACTTGCATAAAGTCCATGAAATGATGATAAATGAGAAACTAACCGTTAATAAAAATGAATAACTAAAAATGAAGTGAAGAACAATACCTTGAGTGGCCTACTCAAGTGGTTGTTGTCACTAAAATGAAACCAAATCTAACTGACTAATCTTATGCATCCAATGAAATTAATCCCATCTATTACATATCATGAAAGATTACAAAAGATCTTCCCCTAGATTATATTCAATCATTCTGGATATCTATCATGTTGAAAATGAAAATAACTGATAACATAAAACTAAAAAATCAACTAACTAACTATGGATTCAACCAATAGCTATATACAAGCTTGAGGGACTATTATTCAAAACAACAACTAACCAAAATCATTAACTTTCCACTTTGAGATATCAGAGTGTACAATTAAGACTTGTATTGTTCAAACTAATTTAAAAATGAAGAAGAATTCTAATAGGATTAAATTTATACAAAAAAGACTTGCATGTAAACACACAAACACTTGTCAAGATCCTATCAATCAAAGGGAGTCCTCTTCTTCAACATTCCTCTTTAGCTGCAAACAAGTTAATTTTTCAAAGCATGTACACAAGGATAACTATCATAATTGAAACATAAAATTCCATCAAAATTTCATACATATCTTCATATAAACCATACATATTATAACCATATTTCCATCATTATATTTTAGGTTAAAGTCTACATAATAGATATGAAAGGATAGTATAATATAGGAGCACTTTCTGGAAAATGTATCTAAAAGTGTCTCAAGATGTGTATGAAAACAACAGAAAATGAGCTAATATGTGGACCTATCACAACCATTATTTTCTTAGACAAGTTTTAGGCTCTATTAAATGCCTTGAGGGAGAATAAGGAAAGGTTGCGATCCCTAGAGAGTTAAGAAGGAATATAAGGTTGTGCACCAATTTTCTCATCTAAGCGGACAAAAATGTGGGCCAAATATGAAAATAAGGTGAAGAGGATTTCCTTGAGAGACAATGAGTGGGTCAATATGTTTTGTGAGTAGGCTAAGGAAGTCCTCATGGGTAGAAAGGAAAAGGAGAATAGAGTCCTCATAGATGAGGACAAGGAGGAAAATGAAACCCATGAGTTGGAAGTGGTTGAGGTGACAACTGTGGAGGAACCAAGAAAAGAGCTACAAGTAGGTTCATCTTAGGTGATTTTATGTGAATGTATTAAAGAAATAACTTGTGTGTGAGGATGTAGAGGTGATGGAGGAGGTCATAAGGTGCTACATGTAAGTTCATAAGAGGAATTCAAGAGGGACTCTATAAAGTAGTTGCTATGAGTTCATGCAACAAAAAAACATATAGAGGATGTTCTAAAAAAGAGGCTACTAATAGATACATCAGGGAAGGAATGTAGGCAAGATATTTCATGTGGAGCTATAGTAGTAATTCAAAATATGCTACCAATGAGAGTAGCAAAAGATAGTAAGATGATGCTACAAGTTGGAGTAGCAAAATATTAAAGGGAGATATTGGTAGTAGATGTAGAAAGGGGTATGAACTTGGAGCTATGCAAGTGATGTTACAAGTACATGCAACAAGGAGATGCAATTTATTGTATCAAAGGGAATGGAACAAGATGCTACAAGTAAGAGGAAATTCTCGTATAAAAAAATACTTTAGGAAAAGAGGAAAATAAAGAGAAGGTGTATGATGTTGCTTGCAAGGTGTTACAAATACCAATAGCCAAGGAGGATGAAGAAGAGGAGAGGATGGATGAGCTATGGGAGTTCATCATGACCATAGAGTTCATTCTAGAAGAGGAGATACTTAAACCTAAGGAGGAGGATTTGTTAGGAAAAAAATTGAGAGGTGATGTAGTTAAGGAAAGGTGCATTGAGGGGCAAGAGAAATTGTACAAGTGGATGTGGATGATAGACTATGGGTCAAAACCCACAAAAAGAAGAGGAAAAAAGAGAACGAACATTGGAAGGAGGAGATTGGGTGGTAGCTAGTATAATCCATTGATAGTGCAACAAGTATAATACTAAAGGTGTTAATAATAAATGATGATAATTCCAGTGAGATTTTGGAAGAGGAGGAAACTACATAGTCCCACCATGTGAGCAAGGGATCACATATTTTAATACCAAAACAAGTATAATGTAGTGGTATCTCAGGTATTAGAAAATGGTATGAACTAGAGACAAGGAACCAACCTTTTGGAGGAGATCGTGTAGTTGAATCCATTGGTGAGAGTCAATATAGTACAAAGGCACTTATAGTTTAGGTGGATGCTTGTAACCACTAAAATTGTAGTAAAGGACTTACAACAATAGTGACTCATAGTGAAGGAGATTTATTTACAACTACCATATTTCCCTAAGGAGTGATGGGAACTTACAACCAAAGGAGGTAAGGTACCAATAGAGAGGGAAAACTTGTAACAAAGGGAAGTCGCAAGGTGGTGAAGGTGCCACAAGGAAGCAATGATACCATAGTTACATGTGTAGTAAAGGATCTTTATGGGAGTGCTCAAGTGGTGGGTGAGAAGCTACAAGATTGATAAGGATGGTATTGATGGAGAGTATGAGGTTTCTTGAAAAAATGGTAGTGTCCAAATGATAAGTCTATGAAGATGGAGAGGTGGCAATAAATGTTTTGTTACTAATTTTTATAGAGTCTAAGTTTCTATAGAGGTATATTGGTTGTATGGATGAAAATGAAAATTTATGAGTTGATTATACATATGTAAGGAGGTGAATGAAAGGGATAAGGATGAGCCTAAGGAACCACAGGAACCACATAGAGGTGGTGAAAATGTGCCACATTGGTACAATGACACATGAGTAGTGTGAGTAGCATTGAATTAGTTGAGGTCCATTTTAGGTGGTTGTATTTGAGTATTAGTTGGCCATGAGAATGATTTGGAAATAAAAGAGACTCATGAAAATAATGAAGGGAACCATTAGAGGAAGAACACCACCATGTTTTGGTGGTAAAGTAAATAATTTTGTAGGAGAAAAGAATTTGCAAGTAATGCTAAGATCAAATGGTAGGTGACAAGGATGAAGAAGGATGTCATAGAATGTGTAAATTTATTTTGCAAAAGATAATATGCAAGTGTTGAGGGACTTGGAAGGATCCATTAAGAGGATCATGATACCTAATAACATTGATGGAGGGCCTAATATGTGTAGAGGAATGATAGACCTAAATTCAAGGGATATTTATGTGTGCAAGAAATTTTTGGCCAACAAAGGAATGACCATGTAATATCATAAGGAGATTTAGGTGTGAATTATAATAAATACAAATGGCATGCATGGAAGGTACCGGGTGAGTTTGAATGCTCAAAGATTTGAGTAGAATCCAAGGAAAATATGTATATTGGAAGGTTTGAGAGGAGTGTGCAAGAATTTAGGGAGATGACCAAGAGCTAAGAAGCGGTTGGTTAGAAACATGCAAGGAAAGTAGTTGAGAGGAGCCTAGGGTATTAAAAAAAGAGAATTTATTAGTAAAGATAGCTAACAAGGAGGACACAAATGATAGAGAAGACCATGCAAAGGAGGAAGAGTTTAGAGAGGCACATGAACAATAAGAAAAATCTTAGAGGAAGCCACGAAGATTAAAATTTAATGGGAAATGTGTTGACTATTAATGGGTTAGATTGAGAGTAGGGAAAAAATAAGCATCAATAAGTAGCTATGTAGAGGATCTAGCAAGGAAGAAGGTGTCATAATTAGGATAACAAAGAAAGAGGGAGCATTTGAGATCAGCTAAAGGTAGTGAGGGGATAAGAAGCGAATAATACATGTGAGGTAGATTAGGCAACATGGTAAGAGGAAGTGAAGCTACATGCAAGAAACGAGGTCAAGAGAGTAAGGAGAGAGAAAGGTTGAGATTAAGAGTGTATTGTCAAGGGGTTGAGTGTGCATGTGAGTGTGAAAAAGGGAACTATAATTCCTTGAATATATAAAGAAAATAAATGTTAATAAAATAAAATGACTTCTTGTGTTGTTGTTCAAATGGTGCCCATATGAGTGTGTTTGGATGTATGTAGGATGGGTCTCAATAGCTGTGTGAGAGTAAGGGTGCTATGTGTAGATGTATTAGGTAGGATGGTAGGTCTTAAAATTAGTTATTATTTTTTATAGTTTGATTTGTGGCTAAAAGGGAAAGCTTTGTTTGCTTTTGCATAACAATACATGGGGTTTTGAAGTGAGATGCAATTTCTTGGGGTGTGGCATGCGATAACATGGTATCAAGAACCCAAGAATATGGCTTGCATTAAAGTAAATGGTGTAGGTGTTATGTCAATCACACCAATCTAAACTAGTAACATGGTATAGAGACAAAGTGAAAGAGTACCACTCACATCGAACATTGTAAAATAGCATTCAGTTTAGGGAGATGAAGAGTAAAGACACTTGTTTTTCCTCAATTACCTCACATAGAATGTAATAGTTACTCCTTACCAAACTTATGGAAATCCAAGTACTTGAATTTTTTTCCATGTTTCTTCTCATCACCATCCAACCCAAAAATTAGACATCCACTTAAATCGCTAGCTACTAGAGCCTTTTAGGTTTGTGATGGTTATTAAATTGAACAAGAGATTGATTATTTGACTTGGGTTTTAACAAAAAAAAATGCAAATTTAAACAAATTTCTAGATGATGCAGTAACAATACATGTAGATGTTAAATTTAATAGTTGAATTATTCTTAAAATATTTTTTTTCTCATTTAGAAGGATTTTTTATAAACACTCATAGAACTATTGTAATAAATCACATTGTTCCTATAGTCGCTAATCGACTTAAACCTTATTGAATACTTAATTAAAGAGAAAGATCTTAATTATTTTCCACTTAAACCAAAGTGGTATAAGTGTCATGTCACTAATACCCATCTAAGCTAGGAACCAATAACATGGTATAGACACAAAGAAAAAGTGTACCATTCACATTGAAATAACATTGTAAAATAACATCCGGTTTTGAGGAGTTAAAAAATGAACACAAGTTATTTTTCCTTCAATCTCTTACTAAAAAATGTGACAAGAAAGATACACACATGGATTTGTGTTGATATGTTGCTTCTCATGACCAAACAATTAGACATGGGTCTATGATATTAATTGGTAGAGGATTTTGGTTTTGTGATGATGATCACATCAAACGAGATTTGATTATTTGGCTTAGATTTGAATAAAAATATGTATAAATATAAACAAATTTCTCATGCAAAAAGCATAAATAAAAGATATAAAATTTCCTTCCTTTCATTGAATCTATTAGAATCATAATTTGATTTGCACTTATAATTACAATTATTAAAGATTGTACTATATTTTTCAAATATTTTTTACATGTTACAATCTTGACTAACTCATAAGATATATGACATCATGTATATTAAACTTCAAAATACTTTTACTAACTTTGTAAGCTCTTATAAACCCTCAAATCCAATTTTTATTACTCTATTTTATCCATTTAACTTGAGTCTTGAAGCAACACATCTTGCTCCAAGAGAACCCGTATTCTAGCTAGAAATGAAAACTCTTAGTCAAGTAGGTCATGTAATGCCTCGCAATGAAAGCGAATTGGGTTCATATTGTATAGCTTATTAAACATCAATCATTAGAAAAATAATTGAGCATCAAATCTCGTTGGTCTTGAGTCCTGTTTTCTCTAAACCCTCTGATACATTCTCATCTTTCACCACCTTAACATTTGGGAAGCTGAATAATACAATAATGGGACAAATAGTTAATACATGACAAAATAGAGCAAATATCCATAATTAAGTTAAATGAATACAACATCATAATATGAGTCTTATATGGCTTAAATGTGTGACTTATTTCTAGGCCACAAAACATGTAGAATAATCAACTATACAATAACAAGCTAACCATACAAATGTTTATATTAAATTATGCTCTTAATGCACTAATTTAAAGAATTTAGAAAATTTATATGTGAATTGAAAGAAGTTGAAATTGGTTTAAATAAGCAATATTAATAACTCAATCCAGCTAAGATAATTCCACTTGTCACATTATATCATTATTAATGATAAAAAATTATGTAAATACAAATTCCAAATACAAGGTGTAGAAATAAACTATAATACTCAAAATCATAAATACTATTTTATACTTAGAATTGTAAATACAATTGTATAATTGACGTAAATGCCTAATAAAGATGTTTACGGCTTAGGATTTTATTAGTGTGGGGGCTTTGTACATGGTTCTTTTTGGATGTAGTAGTGTGGGATTTAATTTTATTTTTACATATGATTATATTTAGATATCTATTTTATTGTATGAAAGAGAAGATTTTAAGTAGATCATATATATATAATGTCATAATATTTAAAAGATAATTTTAAATACAATTTAAGTTGTGGATGTAGTTAAGGAAAATGGATGAATAATTTGATTTAAAGTTGATTTTTTAATTATATTATATTTATAATAATTCTAAATTTGAAACATGTTTTACAAATCATTAACAATAGAGAAAGAAACAATATAGAGTTCGTGAAAAAATAACAAATCAATATCATATACTATATCATCAATAAAATATGATTTATAAAATAACAAAAGAGTTGATTTAAGTGTCCCCCACTTTATGCTTCAAATCTAAAATTCTAACACCTCCTTACTCCAAAAGTAACTTTATATCAAATCACTACCCCAAAACTATTATTTATAAACATAAATGATTCATGAAACTATCAATACTTTTTAAAACCATAAATCAGAACCCATATGTCCATGTCACTCACAATACCTTCATGTGTACTCTGAATGTGCCTTTGTGACCCTTCACTTATCATTTGTCATTTTTCACACCCCATAACTCATTTGGTCTACCTAAAGAATAGTGTGGGGAAGTTGTGACTCTTCAACTTCCATCTTGAAGAATTCCTTTGTTTGTTGTAACTCCAACACAATGTATACGGTTCATGCTATATAATGTTTAAAAAATGATCCAAAATTATTTTATCTTAAGTGTCTATCTCAAGATGAACACTTTTGATGATCAAAAGTAAATGTTAGTTATGCAAGGTGTACAATACCTATCCCAACAATCTCACTTGTTGTATACATTGCATAGAAGGTTACAACCATAATCTAACATGAACAAGTTGATAGGGAAAAATATATATAATTTTCCTAAACCAAACAAATTAAATCTACATTATTTTTAATAGGAAACATATCATTTGCATACAATACAATGACAATGTAAAGTGATCAAAAATATGTTTGTAATAAATTTGATGATCAATTTACTATGAATAAACTTGAGCTTAAAATATATGTATATTAATATTTTGATACCAAATTCTAGGAGATTATTTCAATCTATAAAGGTTTTTTTCAATTTTAAACCAAATCCTTTACTATTTTCCACAAAATTCTCAATTGCACCATGTAGATTATCTTCCTCTAGATCCCCATGTAAACTATTATTTTGGGGTCCATATATTCTATTTCTAAATCAAAAGAAAATTGTAGATAACATTAATCTATGAATTCAACTTAGAAATAAGAGAAATATCTCATCAATATCTATTTCTTCAATTTGGAGATACTCCTTTGCCACCAACCTTGTTTTATGTGTTTCCAAATTTTCTTCTAAATTGATTTTAGACTTAAAAATTATTTAAAAGCATACAACCTTCCTTCCTTGAGGTAATTTCAAAAAATATCAAGTTTGAATTATATCTAAAGGAACTATCTCTTCGTCCATGGCCTTTTTTCAAAATTTTCCCTCCTTTGATGGAAAATTCTTGTGCATAGTTCTAGGATCACTATTGTGACAAATACAACAAAAATACAATGGAAATAAACTAGAATATACCAAGGTATTTGGTTTCTTTCTTTGAATTTCCTTCTAGATTGAGTTTCATCTAAGTGAAAATGCATTCAAAGCCCATGACCTTTTTGAGTTAATTTCACCAAATATCAAGTTTGAGAAAGCAACAATCTCTTACTTCATGGTCTTTTAAAAAAAAATTCTCTCCTTTGATGGCTTGTCCTTACAACATAATTTTAGGATCATCATTAGTGGTAGATAAAATAAAATTACAATGGAAATCAACTAGGCTATATCTTTTTGGTTGCTTTCTTTTTCTAATTTTCCTTCGAAAGTGTGTTTCCTCTTGAAAACCCATTTGAAGTGCACAACCTTCCTTCCTTGAGGTATTTTCATTGAATCTCAAGTTTGAATTATATCTAAAGAAATTATTGAGCTGCCTTAATGGCCCTTTTCAAAATTTTCTCTCCTTTGATGACATAACATATAGTGCATAGTTCCAGGATCATCATTAGTGTTAGATAAAATCAAAATACAATGGAGATCAACTAGAATATACCCTGTTTACAACATTTTTTTTCTATTGTGGAACTTCCAAGGGAAAAATCTTCCTCTTTTGGTTCCTTTCTAAATCACATTTTGAAGCTCTCCCTTCTCCTTGTCCAACAACTATTGGTATGTAGTGATTGATCATGCAAATATTGTACATGCTTAACGTATCCTTGTTAGGGTTTGGGGGTGACAACCCTTGAGTGCAGGGGTTCGGGGCCCCCAATTTTTTTTCCCTTTTTTGCATGTCAAGGGGTCGATAGTTAATTTTTTTATTAATCGATAAATGAAAAATAACTTTGTAAAACCCTAATTTTAGAAGCTTCCAAAAAGCTTGCTATAAGTGGCTGGGATGTAAGTTCCGATATGGTATTCACGAGATTGTAATATGTTTTACACTAGATTATAAAATCATTGGATGGCTGAGTTTTTGTGGATATAGCCCATATTGGGTGAACCACGTTAAAATTCTATGTTGATCTCTTTTGTGTTATTCTTCATTGTTATTTTTGGGTTATTTAATCTGTATATAATTTTGTTAATGTTTATTGCTTCAATCTACCTGAACCTTAACACCAACTTCAATAGGCTCATTTTTATATACTAGTTTTCTTTTGTATAAACTGCAACTCAACCTTTTTATCAAATATATCTTCAATTTCCCTTGTCATCATTAGAATAATTTTTTTATTTCTTTAAAAAATGCATGCCTATTATATAATATGTTCAAAAATCATGATCCAAAACTTATAACCCTTTATTTTTTTATGATAACCAATAAAAATAGATTTTTGTCTTGTTATATAACTTGGTTCTTTTCCTCTTAGGTACATGGATATATACATCACAATAAGATGTTCTTAAATATCTAAGAGAAGGTTTCTTACCATACAAAACCTATTATGAATTATTATCAACAAGTGATTCACTATAACTTAGTATGTCATGCTTCTAGCCTTCTCCATCAATGTCCTATTCATCCTTTCAACCACTTGATTTGATAAGGTGTGTGTAAGTTTACATAATCAACTAAAAAAAAGTCTCCTTCATTGTCTTTCTCAAGAATTTTATTTTAAATTCTTTGTTTGGTTCTAAACAAGAGCTTAATTTAATCCTCAAACCTACTGAAAATTTCATATTATATTTAAGAAAGAATTCCCAAGGAATTTGAGAGTGATCATAAATGAAAGAAGCATAACACTGATTTTTTAAGAAGATACATTTATAGGACCAAATGCAACAAAATGTACCAAATCTAAAATCCCATCAACTCTAAAATAATAATAAAAATCACTTTATTATTCTTATAAAACATAATGTTCATGTAAATCAAATCCAAGATAACTACCTTCAAAAGCTTTTGCTATAGTCTTTTATTTTAAAGTATGAAGACCCTTCTCACCAATGTGAGCCAATCTTTCCTACCACAACATAGTTTAAATTTTTAATTTATTTGTCTATTTCATGGACCATGGAAGAGTTGCAAGTATAATCCATGTTACTACTTCCAATGTTAAAGAGTTCCATTCTAAACCCCTTTGATAACATCAAATATTCTCTCACAATTTTATAAAATTTCTTACCAAAATGACATTAATATCTATATATCATTCATCTTGATTATTTAAATCAAATATCTAGCTAATCTTGGAATATGTAAGACTCTTGAAAGAATTTTTCTACCATCTTTCAATAAAAAATTAACACTCCATCCCTAATATCTTGTGGGTTATCACCAAGATACCCTTCATCTCCATTATACTTTTCATATTTTGTAAGCCACCCCCAATGAATATTCATGTGATAAGATTCTCTTGAATCAATTAATCAAGCACCATCACTACATGGATATTAGATAAAGTTAGAAAAGCATAGTTTAATTCTTCATTGGAGGAATTTGAATCAATGGAAGAAGTGTTTTCATTCTTATCATGCCTATTAAGACTAATATATTTCTTCTTGAAATATCTCGTTTGACCATAATTCTAAGATATCAATTTTTGCTATTGAGAGACTTTCTTTAGGATTTAGATCTCCCTTTTCCTCCTTTATTATTCCTCTTTTATTTGGACTTCCTCTCATCACGAGAGAATAATTTTCATCAAGATACATGTACTTTATCCTTATCTCTTTTGACAATAGGGCAGACACCACTTCCTTAAGCTTTAACTTTGATGAAGTTCTACTAATTACAATGACAAGGTTATCCCATAAATTTGAAAGGGAACAAAATAATGTTAATACATGTATTCTCTTTATCCATATTCTCATTTACAAATGCTAAATTATCTATAATGATGAATTCATTTAAATGTTCAATAATTGAGTTTAAATCAACAATTTTAGGAACACGTTTTTTCTTCTTTAAGAAAAAAAATATTTATGTAAGAGAATTTACTTGACATGAAGTCCCTAATTTCACCAACAAATTATGTGATATATATTCTTTAGATACATTTAACATTATTGAGTCAATAAGGCACAATTGAATGGCGCTCCTTGCTTTCTTATCAAGTTTTTTCAATCATCTTTAATCATAGTAGAGGATTTTTTTCCTTGATAACCACTTCCTATTGATCTCTCTCAACTAGGAGATCTCGTCATCTTGATTTTTTACAATTCACAATTATGTACATTAATTTTTTCAACCTCCATTTTATATATTCTTTGTATGATTCACATAAATCTAAAAATAAAGCATGAAATGTTTCTCCCTAAAATTACACATTAGGAGCATCATCCTTCTTAAGAACAACCAATCTTTGATACTAATTGTTGAGAAAAAAGGATGGATAATTTAATTTAGTTGTTCATTTTTTGTTTTATATTAGCTTTATACAAATTGATAACTGAATTATATTTCCAAATCAGCAATGATGGAGAAAAATAAACCACACATAATAATAAAATATCAATGACTAAAGAAATATAATTATAATACATTGAAAAAATAATTTTTAAGTGTCCTTGACTTTGTGCTCCAAATCTAGAAAAATTCAAACAATACTATGACAACCCGTCCTTATTCCCAAAGAAAAACCATATCAAACAACTACCTTAAGTCTCTTATTTATATGCATGGCAATATAAATGATACAAGAAACTACCAATTGTTTCTAGAGCAATAAACCAAAATTGATGGTTCCACATCACTTATGGCGCTTCCATGTTTGACACAAGTCACATATCCCTAGTAAATTTCTACCACCCAAGGCTCATTTTTCTATGTAGATAATGTCACCCAAGTTGTGACTCTCAAACATCCATCTTTGAGAGATTTTTTTATCTTATTGTAACCCCAACATGATATGAGAAGTCTCTCATAGCCCAAGTTATACAATGTTTACAAAATTATATTTTCCAAAGTGTGGTGTCCATCCCCAAAT
The DNA here is from genome assembly GCA_007258455.2 of Sequoia sempervirens. NCBI lineage: Eukaryota > Viridiplantae > Streptophyta > Pinopsida > Cupressales > Cupressaceae > Sequoia > Sequoia sempervirens. Next base: position 111,225,385 of record VDFB02000015.1, read on the forward strand.
GACATACTTAATCACTATTAATTATTAGTTATTCAAAGGATTTGAGTTTATATTTTGACTTGAGATTAGTCCCATGAAATTGAAAAATGTAACTAATAGGATTAAAATATATTTTCATATATATAACTTATAAAGTATTTATGTATAGTTTCTATAATTCCCCATTTAAAAAATTTACTTCTAATTAAAATTTCTTAACAAAGTTGCAAATTTTTTTTTGCATAATTAGACTTTTTTCTTCAAAATGGCTCCTAAATTTCCTTCATAACATCTACTAATTTGACTAGACCCCTCTATAGGATATAGCCTTAGTACTAAGATATATATTTTTTAACTTGAAAAAAAAAATGTATGATGTAAGAGATGCCAAAATGTTCCTTGAGCATATAGAGGAGAGGCTCCTAACATTTATTTAAAGAGGAGGGTATTTATTTTAGGTGAGGCTCCTAACATTTATTTAAAGAGGAGGGTATTTATTTTAGGTGATACTGAGGAATGTTTCATGCTCATGGAAGTCTCCCTACCTAGAGATGTGTCCCTAGAGAATAATGATCCATATACCCTATATAAATATTGAGAAAAAATAAAATATACATGAATATGAACTTATGTTTGTACAACCTCAATCATATATTTTCATAAGAATAATGTGGCAATAAAATCAAAGCAACAACCAAAATGTTAAATTTGTGGCATATTCCCTTTAACTTTAACCTATTCTAGATTTTTTGTGACATTTAGTGAAAAAGCTTCAAACATAGATGTAATAAATTATATGGATGAATGTAATATATAAAATTTTCTTAATGTTTGAATAATAGAAAAGAAGATTGACAAGCAATCAATTTGTAGGAATTTGACTGGACTCCCCCCATGGCTAGGATTTGAGAACAATTTGGGAGATTGTAAAGGCGAAGATGAAGATGAAAGGAATGAATATTTGGAGGACAACAATGAATGGAGTAGATCTTTAGATGGGGAGTCAAAGGAAAGATTGATCAACCTTTGGTTGGAGGCCTAAAAAGATTTCTATGAGGTGAGGAAGAAAATTGCTATGACTATTCCCTCATCCAAGGCATACCCTAGTGCCAAGAATAATGAAGGTGTTTCTTCTTCAAAGGCCATATTGAATGAGAAAGTTTTTTTGGAGGGATCTGGTTATATTCAAGGTTCAAAGAAAGGATTTTTTCTTCCATCCATAAAGGGTATGCATGATGAAACTTCTACTTCTAACTAGCTATAGAAGGATGTCCTATTATTGAAGTAGAGGGGATAAGAAATGGGTCCCCTCCTCTGTATCATGAGGTGAGTAAGGTGCAAAGTGTGGGAAATTTTGGTATTTTTGGTGCCTCATATATGGTGGAAAAAGAGGATAAAGGAGATTAGTATTCATTGGTATCTCCTATTTTGAGGGTTTTTGAAGAATCTAAAATATTATACTCTTTGAGCTAGAGAGCTTGTTTGAGGTTTTGGGAACATGTATTAAAAGGCATGTCTTTCTCCTCTTCTAATTTTTCCTACTTCTTGAATCCAATCTTAGATGGTAAGAGCATTCTTCTCAAAGTGCTTGATGTAGTTGTTGAAAGATCTTCATCTAGGATGGTGATTGCTCTTATTGGGAAGTTTTAGGTACAAGATAAAATATAAATATGGTCAAATTTCGGGCTAAGAGGAAGTGAAGACTGAGTGGCCAAGTTCAAATATCAACTATGTCTCATATTTCTTTATGTTCTCTTTCATAAATCATTTGGACTATGTTAGGACCCTCTTGGATGATCCTTGATTTCTTGGAAAAACAAGGCTCTTCCTAAATAAAATAGAAAGCAAGTTTTTTTTTAAAGGAGTGTATTAATGGGATCTTAACATGGATTAGACTTATGAGTGAGGTTATGATGGATACTAGCAATTCTTTTGATCAACTCATTGTTGTTGGTGTAGTGGCCAAATCTTTAAAATGAATACTATTAACTAGATTTTGTGTGAATGAAAATGTAGATAAATAGCTTCTAACTTTGATCATCTTGTCCTCAAAGTATGGAGAGTGGGTGTAAAAGATTGAGTATTAGATTGCTTTGGTTGTTTGTCAAAAAAACCACAAGGTTAGTCACTCTTTTGGTGTACTTCTTAGGCCAATCAAAATTTATGAAAAAAGAAAAAAATGAGATTTGTCCTCTTGAAATTAATTAAGTGGTGTCTAACAAAGGCATTAAAGATTGTCTTTTAGTGGGTGGGTTTTGTTTTGAAGGAAAAATGGTCACTTTAATTAAGAATAATATGAAAGGGGTTGGTGTCATGAGGGAAGTGCATGATGGACAAAAGGGTCCTAAATCTTGCCCTTCATGGGTGGTTCTACCTTCTCTCCGCTTACCATCCTTAATCAAGAAAGAAAAAAAATAGGAGAGAATGAAAGCCTAGGTGGTCTTTGTGTTGCAAGGTGTGACCCTTGGTCTTCCTTGCAGCACTAAGCGCTTGGGTTTGTGACATGGTCTAACCGCCTCCTGTGGTTCTTAACTGAAGCTTGTATTGGGCATTGATAGGTTGATCTTTTGGTGCAACGGTAAGTCCAACAATTGGTATCAGAGTTGGTCACAGGTTCAAACCCCACGCTTGTGCTAGGGGGGGGGGATTGTTGCAAGGTGTGACCCTTGGTCTTCCTTGCAACACTAAGCGTTTGGGTTTGTGACATGGTCTAACCGCCTCTTGTGGTTCTTAACCGAAGCTTGTATCGGGACAAGTCGATCTTTTGGTGCAACGACAAGTCCAACACTTTATGGTTTAAAGTTTTTAAGATGCCATATGAATCTTCTAATTTAATTTTTCAAAAAAAAAAATGAGAACGATTAGGAAGAAAATCTGCTTCAAGAACTAGCCCAATCTTTGGAGCTCTTAGAGTTTAAGCCACCTCACTACCCTTATTTTAGGCAGTTTGTTCTATGTTTGTTTTACTTCTTTTATGTGAACTATTTTTAGACGATTAGAGTAGTTATTGTAATTGTTGGTTTGCAGTCTTAATGCTACTAGTCCTCGTAGTTGTCTCATGATTGCTCTGATAGACTTCAATATTATATCTGCTGATAAGTTTCTAAAAAGATTTTAGATCCTTTCAAAAACCCTTGTTCACCCTTCATAAAAAATATTTGAAAGTAGAAGTTATAAACAAAGAATATTTGAAAGATAGAAGTTATAAACAAAGAATATATTATTCTATATGGAATTTCTGGTTCTGCACCATACAAAACAGAAATAACTATAACAAGCAGAAATTAGGCGAATGCACGCGGCAGTGGATTTGCAGTACCAAGTAACAATGAATGATACAACACTACGATGTTCTAATAAATAAATATATCACATATATTTTTCAGGAGTCTTTTCTAATTTAACAGTTATTAATAGGCGAAATTCTTTTGGTTTTTTTGTGATATAGCAACTTATTACGGGGGGTTTGGATTGGTATAATGGTATCAGTTAAATGGTGGATCATTATCTTACTGGTCTGTCTATTCTTTGGTTTTTTACTCATTTGGTCGGAATATATTCATAACGATAAATATTAAAATTCATTTCTTGAACACTTCAAGGAAAATTCTAACATTAAAATAAAAAATACGTACAATGATCACAAAAATGACAGTTAAAATTTTGGAAGATTGACTTAATAATGCCCACGTGCACGAATGTTCTTATATTTACCTTCAAAATTCTCAAATCTATAGATAGAGTGTTTCTTACGTGGTCCATAATGAGGGGAAGCTGGGCAAATTGGAGATCTTTCGGAGATTGACATCCATCTGTAATAGCCGATATTCAATATCTAACTCCTTGAAAATTCTGATCATTTCATAAATCAATTGAGTCCTTCGATCAAATTTCAAATTTCTCTCTTGACCATTTACTCTGTGTGTTACCCACAATGCCATCTTGATCTTATTCATGTCATAGATCTCTTTCACAACAACCTGTGTCTCTGGGTGAAAGTAATTTTCCTTTCTCTTTACATAGCTGCAACACAATAAAGGGAAAGTCAGTTAACAAAATTACAACTTTATTGCTCCAGATTGATAAAAAATCTTAATTGTTTCTATTGTCTAGTCTTAATTAATATGACAAAATTGAAATCCTCAGAAAGGAACAACGTGCTGAATATATAAAACTATGAAAAGAAGTCAAAGAAAGCGGATATTAAGGTTTAGCCTCAGTAGATTGAAAATAATTCGAATAAATCAAAGGAAATTGACAATTATTGAAGGTTGTCTTTCTTCCTCATCGCATGAGGTGATTCGGGATGAGATGGTGGTGTCCTCTCTTCACGTTCATAGAGTTTGAAAAAAAGGTATTAAGGACAATTGTTCGAAGAAGAGAAGCTTTTCCAAATTTATTGGAAGGATGGTGTGAGTCATTGTGTAGGTTTTTTTTGTTTGTTGGGTTTTTTCCGATGTTTGGTTGCAGTTGTGTTATTGTCAGTCATTGTGTAAGTTTTTTTGTTGAGTTTTTCGGATGGTTGGCTACAGGTGTGTCATTGTTTGATTTTGTGTCTTGTTTTGGGTCAGTTAGTGTTCTATCGTTATTTCATTGTAATTGAGTTTGAGGTCTCAGTAAAACCTATTTATCTATTAAAATTGTAAGATGATGTTGTGAGATAGCTTAATCGCAGTTTTGCTATTATTTGACTTTTATGTTAATTAACATTTATTGTAAAAATTTCCAGAATCATTCAAAATCTACTTTACCCATATAATCAAAAACAATTATTAAAGATTGTTACATTGCAGCCTTAAGGATGAGTATGGAAAAGCCAATAAATTAAGAAAAGGGACAGGCCAAAACAGAATACAACTCAAGGAGCATATACATCCAAGGTACCAGACAGATACCATAGCTTCCAATTGTGGCAAATGAAGGGTTTACAGAATTTTAGAGGAATAGTTTTAACAGTCTGAAAATGTTTCTTCAATGCCACGTTTGATACACTCTACTACAACCTATGGGTCGTTGCTATCAGACATTACAACAGGAGGAAGGTAGTCCTACTCATTGATAATGAACTTTACTATGGAGACCTTCCTACTCATTGATAATGAACTTTACTATGGAGAGCATACCTCCTGTTTTAATTCTCAATGATATGTCTAGTTCATGTCTAGTCCTTAAGCTTTTCTAGTATTTCTTGATTTTTGGTTCTCCCTGAAACTGTTCGGTTATATTTGTTGGAAGTTTGAGCTGGTTGTTTTTTTCAAAAGACAGACCTGTTCAAGAAATCACTACCATCTCAGTTAAGGATCAATGGGAGGTTGTTAAAACATGTCACGAATTCCAAAGGGAGACGCTGGACACGTTCCAACAATCTCCCTCTCAGTGTTATCCGAGGGGATTCGAACCCACAACCCCACTCTGCTACCACTTGTTGGGAGTTGAGTTGACCATTTTTCCGAAAAGGTGCACCTATTGAAAAAAACCGCTACCATCCCAATTAAGAACCAATGAGAGGCTGTTAAACCATGTTACGAATCCCAAAAAGAGAATCTAGATACGTTCCAACAATATTTATTTAGTACTTATCTATACTGCGTTGCTTTCCTTTTTGATATATCTGTTGAGTTTTGTACCGGTAAGAATGCTTCTTCCAATAATGATTGCTCTTTCCCTGTATTGTTTTGCTTCCTTTTATATATAACTAGAGTTGGTTGGAAGAGAAAATCATAGACAATTAAGTTTTCTGCTACTCACATCCAGCGTAATACAATTATTATCACGATTAAATTCTAGATAATCAAAGATAAAATCATGCTTAAAAAATAATATCAGCATTATTACCTGTCCATTCTTTTGGCCATCTCAGAGATCTTCTCGGCCGGTGTTGTAATATGAATGGCGAACTCTACCTCATCACCAACGTCATCGCTTCTGAAACAGTTGCCTATAGGTTTTCTGGCAAGCAAGGTATTGGGATACCATATCTTCTCATTATTGAGTTTTAGAAACACCGTTGATAAGATGTTCATCTCACTCACAGTTAGCTGGAATAATGAAAGTATGTAAGATAACAACATTTAAGATTCATATTGAAATTGAAGACAGCAGAAGGAAAAGCCTTTTTAATTATTTTTTATATTACTCTTACCTCCTCTCCATCTATGGTGCATCGATCACCAACATCAAAAGGGTGTGTCACGAACAGAAAAACTATTGATTCGAAAACCGTCTTGCAGGTATCTTGAAATAAAAATGTGAACAGCATTATTTGAGAAACTACAAATACTATTATGTGTGATGTAATGATTCCGAGTAGGAGAAGCCACATTAGTATAATGCTTGTTCCTACCAACACATCCACCATCATATTTAAATTGTTCACAGCAGAATCTGTGTCATTCATGGTGCGGGAAAGCATTTTTCTTTCTCTGAAAACACTTTTCATCTGCAAATTTCCAACAGGTTATCTATTCTGTCAAATTTACCCTGATAATGTGCATGAAGTATTATCTTCTATGCCTTTTAAATTGCACTTTATGTGCAAATATTTGTAAAACTCTGTCTACTCTGTATTTTTAAACTAATATATTGGATATAGTATTTTTCTAATCTGAATTTGTTAAGCAAGCTTCTGGTTAAAACTGTGTATATTTTTCTCTTCCAGGTGATGATGGATCACTTTCTGATGATGGATCATTGAGTGTGATAAAAAATATCAAACTAAAAATACACATAATTTTAACCAAAAGCTTGCTTAACTAATCAATAGACTGTGAAAAACTCATACCAACTAATCTGAATTTGATTAAAAACATTGAAGATCATGTAATAAGACACCCGAATTTTCAGCTGTAAGTACTCTTAACTCATTATCAGTCTATAGCTCTCCAAGTTACCACTATACCAGAAGACAGATTTGATGAAAACGACTGTATGAAGGTGATTACTTACTGCCCAGGCCTTGAGGGCTTTCTTAGTCACTTTATTTGTGTCTTTGGCATTTTCAAAATGGGCCATTGCCCTTCTTGCTAGATCTTCTGGAAGGAATCTCATCAAGTCCTCTAGAGTTATGTAGCTTGAAAGATCATATAAACACAAAGCAAACATAGTTAAAACAAGATTGGATTTTAATTAAAGATCTATGTAACTAAGTGAATGACCACTCCATTGTTTCATTTTTAAAATATTAAAATGGGGACTCACAAAAATATCTTTTAATCTCAAACTTCTTTTCAGGTCCTATAAAGACCCTGAAAGCATACCCATCTAAACCTTCTGTTCTTATATTCATGGTGAAATAGATTAACCATAAATCCTTACCTTTCACCGGGCCTGGCTATGTTGTGGAGGATGCTTGAGGCAGCTTTTTTGGCCTTCCATTCAAAATATTTGTCTTCATTAGGAACTTCTTGGTATGATTCATCAAAGAGAGAAAGTTCTCCATGGTGTTTGAAAATTGTCATCAGTTTCTTCATATTCCAAGCAGAGATATTCTTCTGGTTGAGCTTCTGCAGATCCTCGATTCTTATTCCTTCATATGAATTTTTTTCCTCTTTCTCAGGCTCCTCCTCGTTTATGATTGATTTCATCCTACCAAATTTACTACGTTTTTTTTGAGCGGGGGTTTCATTAAATGTATCTGAGGTCAAGCCGGTCCACCCTTCATTCGGCTTGGCCGCTTCCTGTTGACGACTAAGGTTTTCAAACTTTTTATACTGCTTCTCTATTTCAATCAGTGGAGGACCAGTTAGAGCTGCAAGAAGATACTGATTAACGATGCAGTTTTGTATCCGATCAAAATAAGCCGTTACATGAAAGTTACATGCCATAACCTTTACTACCAAGATTTTCACCACCCATAAAATGTTGCTCACCAGCAAGCAGATCAAGACCCTGTTAAAATGAAATAAATGTTTATAAGCAATCAAAATTCTCCAACTTTAACTACAAGTTATGACAGTACACCCAATTTTTCTCAAAATCCATCACATGCTTATTCTTAGAGCTTAAAGCCCTTGTAAAATCTATGAGACAAATTTAAAACTACATAAAATAACTTTCATACTGTGTTTCTGTTTATAAGGATATCTAAACTTATTTTACAAAATTCTAAAATCCGTTATTTTGACTATGTGAAATTTTGCAAGGTTTATGGTATAATCAAAAGATTATCGCAAAAAATTGTATAGACCTTTTCTCACAGCTTTAACAGTATGTAAATTATTTTTCCAAATTTTGAAAAGGTTGTTACTATACTACCTAAGACTTTTAAGATCACTAGATGGATAAAAATTAAAGGCCTAGGGATGAATCAGTCCCAAAACATTACTGCAAGTCATTTTTTAAAATCTTATGCGTACAGTTGTATACAACATTTATAAAAAGCGTATACATACATTTAACACAATTTTCTAAGTTATTAGAAGAGATTTTCATTACTTTAAAAACAAATAAGTAAATATAAATTAGAATGCTATTAAAATTTAAATATTAATAATTTAGTAAAGAATAAGTTCAATTAAATAGATATTAATAAATTTTAATTATAAAAAAACTTCAATGTTCAAACAACATAATATAAATATAAAATTATCAACAATTAATTTTTTTAAATTTATAAAAATTAAAATGCCAAAAAAATAGTTGAATTGTATTGGAAAAAGACCCAGAAAAATGGGTTGCTGAAATAGAAAAACATTTCATTTGTCTTTCTCGTTTGATGTAGGTTTTGTTTATACAAAACAAAAAAAATATTGCATGACTGAAGCTTTTTAAGATTAAGTTTAGTAAGATTCACGTCAAATCACACAATATCTAACATGGTTGGAAAATCAAGATTTTTTGGACACGTGTGGATATAGTAAATCCAACGTGTATTTGAGTCGTACCGTACTTATTTAACTTTGTAAGATCTATAAAACTTATACTTGTTTTTAGATTTACTCCAAGGAACTTTAAGGACTCAAGGGTTACTCCAAAGCATTGTAGAATTAAGGTAGAAATGCCCCCAAATAAGGGGGCCTAGTCCACTTCCTCATCTCAACGACAGCCAACAACCAATGATGCAACTGTCTGAAAAGCTTTTTGGATTGCATTGCAAGAGGAATAAAGAGTTCTCTATAGCTAGAACACAGCCATGTAGCTAACTTTTTAACTGCTATAATGTAACCCCATAGAATATTGTGGGTATGATATAACCACCCACAACATTTGATGCATCGTACTGCATATAGCAATAAAAAAACATTCAGGGAACAATATTTAAACAACATATAATTAAATTAAATGAGAACAAACAAATGCGGCAGACGAGGGTTAAGTACCCCGGAATTTGTTAACCAAAAAAACCAGCTAAGAAACCATTTACATGGTCGTTAACATAGTTAAGTACCTACTATGCATGGCTTCTTTAACTTCCATGAAACTATCTTACCCAGTGGAAAGCAGGCATGAAAACCACTTACTTGTTAACAATAGTTAAGGACCGGCTCTCTGGCATCTGCAACTGAACTTTGTGGACAAACAAAACATGCCATGGAATAAGAACCAAACCCAACCACAGACAATTCTCCACAGCCATTCTCAAAGCAAACACAAAGTAAAGCACCCTCTTCCTTAGCAAAAAGCTCCTCTCCACAAAAAACACAATAACATGCACAAGCCAACCGGCCACCAGCCTTCCACAGAAGAGAGCCATCACCAACAAGCACCATTTCCACACATGAAGATCCAACAAGGTCTTCTCCTTGAAGCTTTTAATTGTGAGGCTCAAAGCAAATACAATAGCAATAACAAAAAGGCTAACCCATTGGAAACAACGCAAGAAACCCATTTTCCTTTGTCTGAACTGTTCTGGGATGTCATTATCCTTGAAAGGATCTTCTTCTTCTTCCTCCTCTTTCTCACATAGGTTAACAATGCTAGCTTTAGTGGTGGCCTTGATGCCTGTCACCTTTGACCTACGAGGAGTTTGAGGTAAAGGCTGGTTGAAAATTCCTTCACTGTCCTCCTTCAGAGGAGGAGAGCGACCAGACTGGCTGTTGGTTGATGGCATGAGGGGCTCACTGGTTGACGACACTGTTCTCTGTATAGAAGGCCTGAAGAGTCCCGCCATGTTCGAATTTGACTGTGAAGGTGAATTCACATTCCCAGTCGATGTCGACGTTGGGTTCTGGAACAAATTTATTATCTCAATTTCGGTCTCCAAGTTTTTGGGACCGGCGAATAGGCCAGGCTGGATTTTCTCATCTGGTGGCTTTAAACCACCATTATAGGCCTCCGCAGTATTGTTTTGTTGCTCTGAAGTTCTTGATGGCGGGTTTTCTATATCCATTTTCTAGTTGTTCGTGACAGGTTTCATTTGTTGGTATTTTTTGAACTGGGCATTGCCATTAACATGTACAGAATTAACCATGCTTCACTATATTCCCATCACTTTCTTCTTAGGCCTTGTGTTTCATGGAAGCTTCCTTGTTTCGTGCTATAACTGTGTAACCGTCTCTCTTATCTGTGATGCCGTTTATAAAACTCAACTGAATCAGATGGATGTTAGCTTTAAATATAAATTTTAGGATTTAACAAATTTTGTATTGTATTAAAACACCTGAAGAGTTTGGAGTAGTCAGTCATAATTAAGATAACTAAAAATGTTGAATGAGTGCTTACTTTTCTACCAAGTAATAATCAGCGCATAAATTTTACGGTCGACCTTAATTGTTAAGCAAAATTTTCATGACCGTTATCTTTTCAAGGTTGTTTTACAAATTTTTAAATAATGTTGTGCATTTAGAGGTTGAGGCTTGCACTTTGCTAGGGTTTCTTGGTTTTATTTATTTATTTATTATTACACTTTCTTAGTTACCAAGTCTATGAACAGTTTTCACCACCTTTTAAATGGCCTCAACCTTTTATTCCTCTATAGTTACTATTATTGTAGTTGAAGAATTGTTGGCGATAAATAATGACGCCTCTATTCAAGTGTCTTCGGAAGTTAGTTCCCAAGGTGTTTCACAAGGTATGCCTTTTGAAACACCTTTAGATGTTGCTCTTCCAATTCTTGAGTTTGATAATGCATGTTGTTGGCTTGAGAATTTTATTTTAATAGGATATTTTGTGGGTAGGGTCTCCCTTGAAAGCATTCTTAAAGATTGGGTCACTAAGGCTTGGGCCTTGCATGGGATTCACCTATATGACATGTAAAACCTCACCAAACGTTTTCTTCCTTTTGGTTTGCTAAGTTAACCGTGTTGAGGATATTTTCAATCACAACCCTTGGTTTGTTTGGTTCTCATTATTGGGTTTCAACCTCAAACTTGAGAGTTTGTGGTCTTTAATGAAAAGTCCCTTAAGGCTCTAGTTTAGGTTGAATTCTTTGGGTTACCTTTGCCATACTACAACTTCCTAAACCAAATTGCCTCTTCTTTAGGAACTATGGTTTTTGTTGAGCTAAACCCTTATATTTGACTCATCCTTAATGATGAGTTCAAGAAGGGCACATAATCTATTGAGGTGGGGGGGGGGGGTTGTGTGAATCAGTAGATCAAAACTATTTAAAGCTTTTTTACATCAATACACATATCTAAACATGAAACTTGAATCTTCACTAGTACTAATCAAGAAACAATCATGAGCACACATTCACATGGTAGAACACCAGATATACGTAGAAACCCAAGAAGGGAAAAACCACTATGAGAATAGCTGCTTGGATCTATTGTCCAAATCCAACCTCACAAAGCAGGAATTTAACAAGTGAATTTTACAATGTGAAGTAGGCACCAACCTATTGGAGACACTAATCCCCAAAATGTACCTGTAGGCACCAACCTACAAAATTACAAAGATAAGGCTTGTAGACCTTTAGTGTCGATTACCAAGCTTACAAATTGTTTGAACTTGATTCAGACACTCTGCTACACTCCTTAAGATCTTCTGATAATGGTGCACAGTAATTGAGATGCTCACACAATCGTCTCTAAATATATTCACTCACCGCCTTCTTTTCAATTATGCTTCACAATGTGCATTTGCACAATTGATGATTATATACATGACATTACATTAATTCTCTTCCATGTCAGTTGGGGGTCCACAATTAACCAAGATTCCATAAGGTGGACCTAAATTCAAATTACATGAAATGTGTAACAGGTCAATCCTAAATCAATTTTTTTGTTGCCAAAAGAACATGATGTTGTGCATTTTCACAAGAACCTTAACTAGGTCCTATCTTAACACCACATGCTAACTTTGAAAGTCGCATGCTACTAGCTATTACCACATAATTCTCGAACACCAACTGGTTGATAGACAAGCACAGAAAGCCTTTTGTCACATCAAACTTCTTGTGTGTTGAACATATCTTTCAGAAACTATAGAATATGATAGAATATGTGTAGACATACTCTCCATTCAAACCATAGAGCCAAACATGCCTTCAGGAGAAATATTGAATGTAATTGTATTGCTAGAGAAATCTCTCTACCCTGAGAAATTGAATTGAAACACTCTGGATCAAACTCCCAAATTACTTCTATCATAGTGAATAGATGCATGCTTGATATTGCTAATACAATTCACACATATCTCTTGATATCAAATATGATAAATTTAATTGTGAATTTGTTTAGTTGATACTACACAACAAACTTTTGGAACATAGGCACTCCTCAACTTCTTTTGACAATATAGCTAGCAATATATAGTTTTGCAACTCAAAATGATATGATAGTACAATTACCAACAAAAAAAGGTATGATAGTACTTCATTTAATTTTCACTGATCTTCTGAAAAAATTTCTTTGACAACAGTGAGCTCCTTCAACATCAATGACAACCTTTGTTCAACAATCTCCCCCTTTGTCATTGATGGAAAACAACAAAATATTGGTTGCACACGAAGACAGGCAAGTGTTGTCTAGAATGAGTTCCACATTCTCCCCTTAGAAGATATAGCATTTTAAGTGAACCATTTCTCCCCCTTTGAAATTAATGGCAAAGGTTAACACTCCCCCTTTGCATTTTCAATACTCTACACAATCTAAAAAACTTGTTTCTCGGATAGACTCCCCCTAAGTCCATGTTGCACAACTTCTAAAAACAATTTGCAAGACCACCAAGCCTTCTTGCGGTAGGGAGACCGAGCCTCTCCTCAAACTGTACTTTCTCCTGATTCAAGAGGAGGAAGCAACAACTCCCAATTTCTTCTAAAGAAACTCAAAAGTCTCCTTAGGAAGTGGTTTTATGAAAATATTGACCACTTGCTCCTTGGTTTCAACATACTCCAACTTCGCCTCCTTTTTGCAATATTCTCCCTTAGAAAGTGATACTTTATTGCAATATGCTTTGTCCTTGAATGTATTATTGGATTCTTTGATATACAGTTTATAGCATTGGTATTATCACAAAGAATAGAAGTAGGTTCATCAAACTCAATCATCATTTCCTTCAAGTTTTGTTTCTATTACATCCCATCTCTGAATTACTATTTGGGTAAGTGCACCAAGATGGTTCCCAAAAAAGGGGCTTAAGTGGCCACTTTTTTTCTGAAATCAGGAAATACTAACCTTGGACGTGAAATTGAGGATAGCTACACTCAAATTTTTTTGATGGAACAAAAACAAGGACCGCAATGCTCTGAGTCTACTTTCTAAACTACTAATTTATTTTGAAAATGGTTGAGATTAAGGGGTTCAAAAGAGGGACAC
>VDFB02000015.1:111239163-111292640 GCA_007258455.2 Sequoia sempervirens
CTCAAATTCCTTGGGAATTCTTTCTTAAATATAATATGAAATTTTCAATAGGTTTAAGGATTTTAAGCTCTTGTTTAGAATCAAACTAAGAACTTAAAATAAAATTCTTGAGAAAGACAATGAAGGAGACTTTTTTTTAGTTGATTATGTAAACTTACACACACCTTATCAAATCAAGTGGTTGAAAGGATGAATAGGACATTGATGGAGAAGGCTAGAAGCATGACATACTAAGTTATAGTGAATCACTTGTTGATAATAATTCATAATAGGTTTTGTATGGTAAGAAACCTTCTCTTAGATATTTAAGAACATCTTATTGTGATGTATATATCCATGTACCTAAGAGGAAAAGAACCAAGTTATATAACAAGACAAAAATCTATTTTTATTGGTTATCATAAAAAAATAAAGGGTTATAAGTTTTGGATCATGATTTTTGAACATATTATATAATAGGCATGCATTTTCTAAAGAAATAAAAAAATTATTCTAATGATGACAAGGGAAATTGAAGATATATTTGATAAAAAGGTTGAGTTGCAGTTTATACAAAAGAAAATTAGTATATAAAAATGAGCCTATTGAAGTTGGTGTTAAGGTTCAGGTAGATTGGAGACAATAAACATTAACAATTATATACAGATTAAATAACCCAAAAATAACAATGAAGAATAACACAAAAGAGATCAACATAGAATTTTAACGTGGTTCACCCAATATGGGCTATATCCACAAAAACTCAGTCATCCAATGATTTTATAATCCAATGTAAAACATATTAGAATCTTGTCAATACCATATTGGAACTTACATCCCAGCCACTTATAGCAAGCTTTTTGGAAGCTTCTAAAATTAGGGTTTTACAAAGTTATTTTTCATTTATCGATTAATAAAAAAATTAACTATCGACCCCTTGACATGCAAAAAAGGGGAAAAAAATTGGGGGCCCCGAACCCTTGCACTCAAGGGTTGTCGCCCCCAAACCCTGACAAGGATACGTTAAGCATGTACAATATTTGCATGATCAATCACTGCATACCAATAGTTTTTGGACAAGGAGAAGGGAGAGCTTCAAAATGTGATTTAGAAAGGAACCAAAAGAGGAAGATTTTTCCCTTGGAAGGTCGACAATAGAAAAAAATTGTTGTAAACAGGGTATATTCTAGTTGATCTCCATTGTATTTTGATTTTATCTAACACTAATGATGATCCTGGAACTATGCACTATATGTTATGTCATCAAAGGAGAGAAATTTTTGAAAAGGGCCATTAAGGCAGCTCAATAATTTCTTTAGATATAATTCAAACTTGAGATTCAATGAAAATACCTCAAGGAAGGAAGGTTGTGCACTTCAAATAGGTTTTCAAGAGGAAACACACTTTAGAAGGAAAATTAGAAAAAGAAAGCAACCAAAAAGATATAGCCTAGTTGATTTCCATTGTAATTTTATTTTATCTACCACTAATGGTGATCCTAAAATTATGTTGTAAGGACATGCCATCAAAGGAGATAAATTTTTTTTAAAAGACCATGAAGTAAGAGATTGTTGCTTTCTCAAACTTGATATTTGGTGAAATTAACTCAAAAAGATCATGGGCTTTGAATGCATTTTCACTTAGATGAAACTCAATCTAGAAGGAAATTCAAAGAAAGAAACCAAATACCTTGGTATATTCTAGTTTATTTCCATTGTATTTTTGTTGTATTTGTCACAACAGTGATCCTAGAACTATGCACAAGAATTTTCCATCAAAGGAGGGAAAATTTTGAAAAAAGGCCATGGACGAAGAGATAGTTCCTTTAGATATAATTCAAACTTGATATTTTTTGAAATTACCTCAAGGAAGGAAGGTTGTATGCTTTTAAATTATTTTTAAGTCTAAAATCAATTTAGAAGAAAATTTGGAAACACATAAAACAAGGTTGGTGGCAAAGGAGTATCTCCAAATTGAAGAAATAGATATTGATGAGATCTTTCTCTTATTTCTAAGTTGAATTCATAAATTAATGTTATCTACAATTTTCTTTTGATTTAGAAATAGAATATATGGACCCCAAAATAATAGTTTACATGGGGATCTAGAGGAAGATAATCTACATGGTGCAATTGATAATTTTGTGGAAAATAGTAAAGGATTTGGTTTAAAATTGAAAAAAACCTTTATAGATTGAAATAATCTCCTAGAATTTGGTATCAAAATATTAATATACATATATTTTAAGCTCAAGTTTATTCATAGTAAATTGATCATCAAATTTATTACAAACATATTGTTGATCACTTTACATTGTCATTGTTTTGTATGCAAATGATATGTTTCCTATTAAAAATAATGTAGATTTAATTTGTTTGGTTTAGGAAAATTATATATATTTTTCCCTATCAACTTGTTCATGTTAGATTATGGTTGTAACCTTCTATGCAATGTATACAACAAGTGAGATTGTTGGGATAGGTATTGTACACCTTGCATAACTAACATTTACTTTTGATCATCAAAAGTGTTCATCTTGAGATAGACACTTAAGATAAAATAATTTTGAATCATTTTTTAAACATTATATAGCATGAATGGTATACATTGTGTTGGAGTTACAACAAACAAAGGAATGCTTCAAGATGGAAGTTGAAGAGTCACAACTTCCCCACACTATTCTTTAGGTAGACCAAATGAGTTATGGGGTGTCAAAAATGACAAATGATAAGTGAAGGGTCACAAAGGCACATTAAGAGTACACATGAAGGTATTGTGAGTGACATGGAAATATGGGTTCTGATTTATGGTTTTAAAAAGTATTGATAGTTTCATGAATCATTTATGTTTATAAATAATAGTTTTGGGGTAGTGATTTGATATAAAGTTACTTTTGGAGTAAGGAGGTGTTAGAATTTAATTAGATTTGAAGCATAAAGTGGGGGACACTTAAATCAACTCTTTTGTTATTTTATAAATCATATTTTATTGATGATATAGTATATGATATTGATTTGTTATTTTTTCACGAACTCTATATTGTTTCTTTCTCTATTGTTAATGATTTGTAAAACATATTTCAAATTTAGAATTATTATAAATATAATATAATTAGAAAATCAACTTTAAATCAAATTATTCATCCATTTTCCTTAACTACATCCACAACTTAAATTGTATTTAAAATTATCTTTTAAATATTATGACATTATATATATATGATCTACTTAAAATCTTCTCTTTCATACAATAAAATAGATATCTAAATATAATCATACAAAAATAAAATTAAATCCCACACTACTACATCCAAAAAGAACCATGTACAAAGCCCCCACACTAATAAAATCCTAAGCCGTAAACATCTTTATTAGGCATTTATGTCATAAAATTGTATTTACAATTCTAAGTATAAAATAGTATTTATGATTTTGAGTATTATAGTTTATTTCTACACCTTGTATTTGGAATTTGTATTTACATAATTTTTTATCATTAATAATGATATAATGTGACAAATGGAATTATCTTAGCTAGATTGAGTTATTAATATTGCTTATTTAAACCAATTTCAACTTCTTTCAATTCACATATAAATTTTCTAAATTCTTTAAATTAGTGCATTAAGAGCATAATTTAATATAAACATTTGTATGGTTAGCTTGTTATTGTATAGTTGATTATTCTACATGTTTTGTGGCCTAGAAATAAGTCACACATTTAAGCCATATAAGACTCATATTATGATGTTGTATTCATTTAACTTAATTATGGATATTTGTTCTATTTTGTCATGTATTAACTATTTTTCCCATTATTGTATTATTCAGCTTCCCAAATGTTAAGGTGGTGAAAGATGAGAATGTATCAGAGGGTTTAGAGAAAACAGGACTCAAGACCAATGAGATTTGATGCTCAATTATTTTTCTAATGATTGATGTTTAATAAGCTATACAATATGAACCCAATTCGCTTTCATTGCGAGGCATTACATGACCTACTTGACTAAGAGTTTTCATTTCTAGCTAGAATACGGGTTCTCTTGGAGCAGGATGTGTTTCTTCAAGACTCAAGTTAAATGGATAAAATAGAGTAATAAAAATTGGATTTGAGGGTTTATAAGAGCTTACAAAGTTAGTAAAAGTATTTTGAAGTTTAATATACATGATGTCATATATCTTATGAGTTAGTCAAGATTGTAACATGTAAAAAATATTTGAAAAATATAGTACAATCTTTAATAATTGTAATTATAAGTGCAAATCAAATTATGATTCTAATAGATTCAATGAAAGGAAGGAAATTTTATATCTTTTATTTATGCTTTTTGCATGAGAAATTTGTTTATATTTATACATATTTTTATTCAAATCTAAGCCAAATAATCAAATCTCGTTTGATGTGATCATCATTACAAAACCAAAATCCTCTACCAATTAATATCATAGACCCATGTCTAATTGTTTGGTCATGAGAAGCAACATATCAACACAAATCCATGTGTGTATCTTTCTTGTCACATTTTTTAGTAAGAGATTGAAGGAAAAATAACTTGTGTTCATTTTTTAACTCCTCAAAACCGGATGTTATTTTACAATGTTATTTCAATGTGAATGGTACACTTTTTCTTTGTGTCTATACCATGTTATTGGTTCCTAGCTTAGATGGGTATTAGTGACATGACACTTATACCACTTTGGTTTAAGTGGAAAATAATTAAGATCTTTCTCTTTAATTAAGTATTCAATAAGGTTTAAGTCGATTAGCGACTATAGGAACAATGTGATTTATTACAATAGTTCTATGAGTGTTTATAAAAAATCCTTCTAAATGAGAAAAAAAATATTTTAAGAATAATTCAACTATTAAATTTAACATCTACATGTATTGTTACTGCATCATCTAGAAATTTGTTTAAATTTGCATTTTTTTTTGTTAAAACCCAAGTCAAATAATCAATCTCTTGTTCAATTTAATAACCATCACAAACCTAAAAGGCTCTAGTAGCTAGCGATTTAAGTGGATGTCTAATTTTTGGGTTGGATGGTGATGAGAAGAAACATGGAAAAAAATTCAAGTACTTGGATTTCCATAAGTTTGGTAAGGAGTAACTATTACATTCTATGTGAGGTAATTGAGGAAAAACAAGTGTCTTTACTCTTCATCTCCCTAAACTGAATGCTATTTTACAATGTTCGATGTGAGTGGTACTCTTTCACTTTGTCTCTATACCATGTTACTAGTTTAGATTGGTGTGATTGACATAACACCTACACCATTTACTTTAATGCAAGCCATATTCTTGGGTTCTTGATACCATGTTATCGCATGCCACACCCCAAGAAATTGCATCTCACTTCAAAACCCCATGTATTGTTATGCAAAAGCAAACAAAGCTTTCCCTTTTAGCCACAAATCAAACTATAAAAAATAATAACTAATTTTAAGACCTACCATCCTACCTAATACATCTACACATAGCACCCTTACTCTCACACAGCTATTGAGACCCATCCTACATACATCCAAACACACTCATATGGGCACCATTTGAACAACAACACAAGAAGTCATTTTATTTTATTAACATTTATTTTCTTTATATATTCAAGGAATTATAGTTCCCTTTTTCACACTCACATGCACACTCAACCCCTTGACAATACACTCTTAATCTCAACCTTTCTCTCTCCTTACTCTCTTGACCTCGTTTCTTGCATGTAGCTTCACTTCCTCTTACCATGTTGCCTAATCTACCTCACATGTATTATTCGCTTCTTATCCCCTCACTACCTTTAGCTGATCTCAAATGCTCCCTCTTTCTTTGTTATCCTAATTATGACACCTTCTTCCTTGCTAGATCCTCTACATAGCTACTTATTGATGCTTATTTTTTCCCTACTCTCAATCTAACCCATTAATAGTCAACACATTTCCCATTAAATTTTAATCTTCGTGGCTTCCTCTAAGATTTTTCTTATTGTTCATGTGCCTCTCTAAACTCTTCCTCCTTTGCATGGTCTTCTCTATCATTTGTGTCCTCCTTGTTAGCTATCTTTACTAATAAATTCTCTTTTTTTAATACCCTAGGCTCCTCTCAACTACTTTCCTTGCATGTTTCTAACCAACCGCTTCTTAGCTCTTGGTCATCTCCCTAAATTCTTGCACACTCCTCTCAAACCTTCCAATATACATATTTTCCTTGGATTCTACTCAAATCTTTGAGCATTCAAACTCACCCGGTACCTTCCATGCATGCCATTTGTATTTATTATAATTCACACCTAAATCTCCTTATGATATTACATGGTCATTCCTTTGTTGGCCAAAAATTTCTTGCACACATAAATATCCCTTGAATTTAGGTCTATCATTCCTCTACACATATTAGGCCCTCCATCAATGTTATTAGGTATCATGATCCTCTTAATGGATCCTTCCAAGTCCCTCAACACTTGCATATTATCTTTTGCAAAATAAATTTACACATTCTATGACATCCTTCTTCATCCTTGTCACCTACCATTTGATCTTAGCATTACTTGCAAATTCTTTTCTCCTACAAAATTATTTACTTTACCACCAAAACATGGTGGTGTTCTTCCTCTAATGGTTCCCTTCATTATTTTCATGAGTCTCTTTTATTTCCAAATCATTCTCATGGCCAACTAATACTCAAATACAACCACCTAAAATGGACCTCAACTAATTCAATGCTACTCACACTACTCATGTGTCATTGTACCAATGTGGCACATTTTCACCACCTCTATGTGGTTCCTGTGGTTCCTTAGGCTCATCCTTATCCCTTTCATTCACCTCCTTACATATGTATAATCAACTCATAAATTTTCATTTTCATCCATACAACCAATATACCTCTATAGAAACTTAGACTCTATAAAAATTAGTAACAAAACATTTATTGCCACCTCTCCATCTTCATAGACTTATCATTTGGACACTACCATTTTTTCAAGAAACCTCATACTCTCCATCAATACCATCCTTATCAATCTTGTAGCTTCTCACCCACCACTTGAGCACTCCCATAAAGATCCTTTACTACACATGTAACTATGGTATCATTGCTTCCTTGTGGCACCTTCACCACCTTGCGACTTCCCTTTGTTACAAGTTTTCCCTCTCTATTGGTACCTTACCTCCTTTGGTTGTAAGTTCCCATCACTCCTTAGGGAAATATGGTAGTTGTAAATAAATCTCCTTCACTATGAGTCACTATTGTTGTAAGTCCTTTACTACAATTTTAGTGGTTACAAGCATCCACCTAAACTATAAGTGCCTTTGTACTATATTGACTCTCACCAATGGATTCAACTACACGATCTCCTCCAAAAGGTTGGTTCCTTGTCTCTAGTTCATACCATTTTCTAATACCTGAGATACCACTACATTATACTTGTTTTGGTATTAAAATATGTGATCCCTTGCTCACATGGTGGGACTATGTAGTTTCCTCCTCTTCCAAAATCTCACTGGAATTATCATCATTTATTATTAACACCTTTAGTATTATACTTGTTGCACTATCAATGGATTATACTAGCTACCACCCAATCTCCTCCTTCCAATGTTCGTTCTCTTTTTTCCTCTTCTTTTTGTGGGTTTTGACCCATAGTCTATCATCCACATCCACTTGTACAATTTCTCTTGCCCCTCAATGCACCTTTCCTTAACTACATCACCTCTCAATTTTTTTCCTAACAAATCCTCCTCCTTAGGTTTAAGTATCTCCTCTTCTAGAATGAACTCTATGGTCATGATGAACTCCCATAGCTCATCCATCCTCTCCTCTTCTTCATCCTCCTTGGCTATTGGTATTTGTAACACCTTGCAAGCAACATCATACACCTTCTCTTTATTTTCCTCTTTTCCTAAAGTATTTTTTTATACGAGAATTTCCTCTTACTTGTAGCATCTTGTTCCATTCCCTTTGATACAATAAATTGCATCTCCTTGTTGCATGTACTTGTAACATCACTTGCATAGCTCCAAGTTCATACCCCTTTCTACATCTACTACCAATATCTCCCTTTAATATTTTGCTACTCCAACTTGTAGCATCATCTTACTATCTTTTGCTACTCTCATTGGTAGCATATTTTGAATTACTACTATAGCTCCACATGAAATATCTTGCCTACATTCCTTCCCTGATGTATCTATTAGTAGCCTCTTTTTTAGAACATCCTCTATATGTTTTTTTGTTGCATGAACTCATAGCAACTACTTTATAGAGTCCCTCTTGAATTCCTCTTATGAACTTACATGTAGCACCTTATGACCTCCTCCATCACCTCTACATCCTCACACACAAGTTATTTCTTTAATACATTCACATAAAATCACCTAAGATGAACCTACTTGTAGCTCTTTTCTTGGTTCCTCCACAGTTGTCACCTCAACCACTTCCAACTCATGGGTTTCATTTTCCTCCTTGTCCTCATCTATGAGGACTCTATTCTCCTTTTCCTTTCTACCCATGAGGACTTCCTTAGCCTACTCACAAAACATATTGACCCACTCATTGTCTCTCAAGGAAATCCTCTTCACCTTATTTTCATATTTGGCCCACATTTTTGTCCGCTTAGATGAGAAAATTGGTGCACAACCTTATATTCCTTCTTAACTCTCTAGGGATCGCAACCTTTCCTTATTCTCCCTCAAGGCATTTAATAGAGCCTAAAACTTGTCTAAGAAAATAATGGTTGTGATAGGTCCACATATTAGCTCATTTTCTGTTGTTTTCATACACATCTTGAGACACTTTTAGATACATTTTCCAGAAAGTGCTCCTATATTATACTATCCTTTCATATCTATTATGTAGACTTTAACCTAAAATATAATGATGGAAATATGGTTATAATATGTATGGTTTATATGAAGATATGTATGAAATTTTGATGGAATTTTATGTTTCAATTATGATAGTTATCCTTGTGTACATGCTTTGAAAAATTAACTTGTTTGCAGCTAAAGAGGAATGTTGAAGAAGAGGACTCCCTTTGATTGATAGGATCTTGACAAGTGTTTGTGTGTTTACATGCAAGTCTTTTTTGTATAAATTTAATCCTATTAGAATTCTTCTTCATTTTTAAATTAGTTTGAACAATACAAGTCTTAATTGTACACTCTGATATCTCAAAGTGGAAAGTTAATGATTTTGGTTAGTTGTTGTTTTGAATAATAGTCCCTCAAGCTTGTATATAGCTATTGGTTGAATCCATAGTTAGTTAGTTGATTTTTTAGTTTTATGTTATCAGTTATTTTCATTTTCAACATGATAGATATCCAGAATGATTGAATATAATCTAGGGGAAGATCTTTTGTAATCTTTCATGATATGTAATAGATGGGATTAATTTCATTGGATGCATAAGATTAGTCAGTTAGATTTGGTTTCATTTTAGTGACAACAACCACTTGAGTAGGCCACTCAAGGTATTGTTCTTCACTTCATTTTTAGTTATTCATTTTTATTAACGGTTAGTTTCTCATTTATCATCATTTCATGGACTTTATGCAAGTTAACTAGAATCTTATACCTTACTTAAGGTTAATGAATGTTCATGAACATGCATAGAATGGTTAACCAATAGTAACCTAGAGGTTAGTTTAGTTGATTATCAGTTTTAAGTTGGCACAATAACATTTTATTAGTAACAGTTCAGTTACAGTCTAAGCTATAGGTACCCATAGCCACTAGTTATGGTTTTGTCCTTTACTATTTTCTAATTCTATGAATTTATAGAAAGTAGAATAACTTGAGTAGGATAGGTTAGGTAATTTTTAGTCTCTAAAGGCATATATTATGTTACATCATCACAAGTTTACAAACCTTGGGTTGAAAACTTAATGTATTATTGCAATGTTGAGTGGACATTTCAGTCAGTTAAACCTCATAATTATGTAGGTATCACCAAGTTTACAATACATTAGTTAAGACTCTACATTTTTGGCACTTTTTTTGGGGATGGTGCTATCTTCAAAGACTTATTTTTATAAGATTTCCTAGTTAACTTTTGTTTCTAGAATTGGATTGTTAGACTTAATCTTTTTCAACACCAGAAGATACACTAACATTGTGCAGGACCGTTGTCCAAGATTGTTGAATATAAAGCTATATTCCATGTATGAGAAGGTAGAGAGATTCCTTGGGTAGATTTCTTCCCTCTTCATGCCAAGAATCCATAGCAAAAATTGGTGAATCAAGTACTTAGAGCGAAAGTAACACTGAATAAGAAAATTCCTTTTCACCAACATCTAGCACATAGATAGATGGAACATACCGCACCATGGTGGATGCAATGGATGATGATCCAGAAATTCCAACATTTGAGTTCCCCATTACAAATCAAGAAAGGGCTATAGCACTAAAGAATATTCCTCCTTCGGCCTAACCAGTCTTTTATGGGTTAATGACTAAGGACCCAGATACATTTCTATTTGAATTTGATGTCTTCTGTAAAAGTTATGATTATAATATTGATGTTCATAGGCTCAAAATCTTCCCTACAACTCTAAAGAATCCATCCCTAAGATGGTTCATGGGATTAGGCAGAGATGTTGTTCCTGATTGGGACACTATGAAGACATTGTTCCTAGAGAAGTATCAGGACTATTGTAGGGGACCTGATAGGAGGAAAGATGACATTTTTAAAATTTCATAGAAGGATGATTAGCCACTAGAAGATTATGTGGAGAGATTTCAGTTTTCTTTGAAGAAAAACCCACAAAACAAGTTGTCAAATGAGTCCCTCAAGTTGGTCTTTTTGAGGGGAGTCAATGATGACTACATGGATGCCTTGAACCTCATTGGACAAGGAGTTATTTCTCAAATACCATTTCAAGAAATTTTTAAGGTCTGCAAGAATTATTCCAGGACCTTTACTAAAAGGCCAAGAGAAGATAGGACATCCACAATCGGTAAATCATCTACAGGGGTTTCAAAAATAGAACTAACCAACCTGTTATCCAACATGAAGGAGGATATCATCAACCACTAGAAACTCAGTTGGATACTCTCCACATTAAGAAGAAGCAAGAGGAACCTAAAGTTATGGTCACTAAATACTATCCAAGTTGTAGGCAAAGAAAAGCCAGCTATAAATGCAAGAGAGTGGCTAGTAACCAGCAAGATAAGGTTAAGAAACCTGATTTTTAGTCAATTGAAGGAGATGATGGAAAACTATTCTATATAGCACAAAGGATGCCATGGAAACAACTGCAAGGTATTCCATAAGACCCCCTCAGCTTTAATTCATACTTTCCTATTGGGAATCAAAACTTTTTTACTTGGAACTCTCAAACCTGGCTAACAAACCAAAACCAATGGCAAAACCCTCAATAATGGCCACAACCATAGCCAAATTGGAACCAAAAAAATCCAAACCATTAGTCACAAAAAAAAATTAAGGTTCTAATTATAATCTACAATGGCCAACCCAGCAGAATCAGTGGTAGCCTTAGTGGCAAAAAGGCCAACAGTGGCAATAATAAAATATGAATTATCAACAGCCTATGCTTCCACCTCCACAACAACAAAAATATATCATTCCTCCATAAAATCATACAAATCATCCATCCAATAAACCACAAATACCTTCTCAACTTGCACCTAACCCTAACACTAAGCGTGTTCAACAGGCTTATACTAATGAAGCTATGCAATACCCCACCTATGGGGTAGAGGTGAGTGATTTCCACCTTAGATCAGGAAAACAACTTGTTGGACCTTCATCCCCTCAAATTACAAAAATGGAGGATGAGGAACCTGCAGTTGAAGCTTCAGAAAAAAACACCTTTGGAACCTGATTCAAATATAGTACACCAAACTATCTCAAGTCCAAAGCCACCTTTTCCTGAATGCCTAGCTATTCAAAAGCATCACACACAAGTTGAGATAGATCTCTTAGGTCAATTAAAGGATGTGAGAATTAAGATTCCACTTATCCAAGCTATCAAATACATCCCTATCTATACCAAAACTATGAGGGACCTATGTCTTAAGAAACCAAGGAAAAGAAAGGATCCTCAAACAGTTCATGTCTTAGGAAACCTTGCAAATATTATGTTAGGGAACATTACTATCCCTAAGTACACAGATTTTGGAAGTTCAGTAGTGGATGTCAAGATTAATGGCACCCTCATCAAGAACACTTTGATTGAATTGGGAGCGGGAGCTACAATCAATGTTATGACTAAAGAAACAATGCAGTTACTTCAGTTAGCCAACCTCAGGCCCACAAAAACTATTCTACAGTTAGTTGATAGGTCAATGGTCAAGCCTGAAGGAATTATTGAAGACCTAGTTATTGCATTGGATTCCTAGGAATATCCCACTAATTTTATAGTTTTACAACCAAAGGTTAATCTTGCAGGCTACCCACTCATCCTAGGAAAACCCTGGTTAGCTACAACCGATGCATTTATAGGTCATAGGTTTGGCAATATGATAATATCCAATGGGACAATCACCAAGAAATTGGTTCTCTATCCTCCATCCCAACCTTATGCTAACCTTGAGAAAACTATTTGGCCTACTTTGGATGAGGATGATATAATGACTATAGAGTGCAACCCTTATTGGATGATCAGGATGAAGATGAGCTTATTACTTACATAATCTAGAATAACTATGGTAAGAGCTTGCAGCAACAAGACTGCCTCATATGGCTACAAGACCCCTTGCAAAGTATTATACCCACCAATTCCAAAAAATAAATAACCCAAATCTTTCATTCCCTACTACCTCAACCGTTTGTGCCCATCATACCAAGTATTGATCTTTCATCAAACCAAGAATCATCCAAGGAATTGGAAACCATGCCAGGTAAAAATTTAAACATAAATAATGCATTGACAGTAGAGTAACAAAATTCCTTGCACACAGTATTACAAGCACACTCAACCACATATGCATGGGATTAACATGATATGAAAGGCATAGATACTGATTTATATATGCACAATATTTATATCAATGATGGTTATAGACCAATTTGAGAACCTTAGAGACATATGAATCCTGCCTTGAGTGAGATAGTGAAAGTTGAGCTACAAAATCTCCTTAATGCAGTTTTTATCTACTCTATATCAGACAATGAATGGGTCTCACCTTTGGTAAATGTTCCCAAGAGAGGTGGGAAATGGAGAGTTTGTGTAGACTATAGAGAACTGAATACAACAACTAGGAAGGACCACTTTCCTTTTCCTTGCATAGATCAAGTTCTTGATTCTCTAGCTGGGGAAAAAGTACTTTTCATTTCTTGATGGTTTTAGTGATTACAACCATATTAAAATTGCTCTAGAAGATTAGGACAAAACTACATTCACATGTCCCTGGGGTACTTACACTTATTTTGTTTTACCCTTTGGCTTATGCAATGCTCCAACTACATTTCAAAGAGCAATACTCAGCATATTTTTTTATTATGCACATGATTGTATGGAGATATACATGGATGATTTCACTACCTATGGTGAAAATTATGAGGGAGCTCTCAATAATCTGGAAAAGGTATTGAAAAGACATAAAGAACACAACCTCTCACTCAACAATGAAAATTATTTCATGATGATGACACAAGGAATTATGTTGGGACACTTTATATCCAGTGTAGGAATTCAAGTTGATCCACACAAGATAGAAATAATATCTACATTACATGTTCCACAAAAGCAAAGAGATATCAGAAACTTCCTTGGTCATGCAGGCTACTACAGGTGGTTTATCAAAGATTTTAGAAAGATTGTTGAACCATTTTTTGTTTTGTTGAGTAAGGAAATTGAATTTGAATGGACATCAAAGTTTCAACACTCATTTGAAGAGTTGAAGAAAGCCTTGACTCAAGCACTTGTTTTGAGAGGACCTAATTGGACTCTGCCTTTTCATATACATACAGATGCTTTATGTTTTTCTATTGGAGTAGTTTTAGGTCAAAAGAGGGTAACAAGGAGCATGAAATTTAATATATTAGAAAAAATCTTCAAGGAGCAGAGTTGAACTACACTATAATAGAAAAAGGAGATGTTTGTAGTGGTGTATGCTATTAATAAATTCAGACACTACATTATTGGTCATTCAGTCTTTGTGATGAGCCTAGCTTTTGGTCTAGTCTTGGGTAGAAACTAGAGTCTATTTGCTCATAGATATCATGGACGTTAATGCTTAAATGTTGATGTTTGCATAATGTTTCTCTCAAACCATTGATAGTTGATGTTATCCTATCCCTGCAAGCTTTAATGACATTTGGCATAAAATGCGGAGTATCTATATTAATTTTGCATGTGGTTGATGAGTGTTTCTTAGAGTGGTTATAGATGTGTAGTTATTATGTGTACTGACCTTTCCCTATAGATTCAATGTGCTAAGTTGAGGAAGACACCGCCAGCTGGGCATACTCCATAACGGCTAGTTGAGGAATCACTCCAAGTCAAAGGCAGCTAGCAGCAAAGATTCTTCGTGCAAACTAAATGTAACCACCTTGTTGTGAACCATAATGATCCATCATGCATAGGCATTACTGTTGTGTTGGGTCTGCGTTTGAATTGCATGTTTGACCAGATTCCATGCATGCATAACCACCATCGCTCCACTTTCCTTGCTTTCCCTAATCAGCATCCTCCCATTCATGGAGTTGACTGCCTTGTTTTATTCATAGCATAAATAATCTAGTGCTCCCTCCTCCTAGTTAGTTTTTTAAGTTTTAGTGAAAAGTAGAGGAAGAAGTTGCACGATTGTACTAATTTCTCTAGTTTCAATACATTACTCTTTGTACGCATGATTTATAGTAAATGAAATAAAGATTTTGAGTTCGAGCACTTAAGTTCATATTAGTTTAGAGGATACTTATCCAAGGGGGCCCACTTGGTGAGTAATTTGTTTTATTATTTTAGCATTATCTTAGTTTAACTTGTTGTTTAGTACTTAGTTAGAAATCTAGAATTGATTGTTCCTGTAGTCAAAGTAGACAGAGTAATTTCTTGTTTGTTGTTCAGATCTTTTATTTATGTTATGCATTTCAGTTCAGCTTAGTTGTTGGTTAATTTTTAGTGTTTTCTTTATTTCCTTTTCTAGCAATTTACTTTCAATATTGTGTTTCTTAGCTAAAGATTAGAAATGGCTACTTGAGAATTCTTAGTGCACATACTATGCTGACCCATTTCAAGTTCACGTCCCTGGGTTGAAAATTCAAATGCACCTTCAAGGTGATTTAGATAGCTACTCAAGTTAGATGTCCAATCTGTGAGTCATGGTTGTGAGGCCTAGTTATTGAATCATTGTAGGAGGTCGACATTTTCGGTGCCATTGTCGGGGATGGTGTCAAACTAGGGAGTCTTTTGGAGTCATTGTTAGCTTTTCTTGTTGTAGTGTTTCTAGAATTGTTCTTTTAGGAAGTAATGACCCCCCTCATTCATTACCAATTTTTTGTGTGAGCTAGTTGATATTGAGTAATACCGCATGCATAGAGAAAGGAGAAGGGATGCTTATGGGAGATTTATTCCTAACAATCCTAATCCATTCCAACTAGTTGAATATAAAAATCTATTAGAAGAAGAAGAAGAAGATCCACACCCCTTTGCTAACACATATCCTGATCTAGCTAGTTCTAAAGTCTCCTTTGAAGATCAAAATCAAAACCCCCTTGCATTGGAACCACATCAAGTAGGCATGGGTGATGCAAATGGGAACAAACTGAACCCACCAACTTTTCCTTTTCCCATTGCCCGTCAAAATGAAGTTGAAAACATCAAGGATATCCATGCTTCTGCACTCCCAAAGTTTTATGGACTTGTCACAGAAGATCCTGATACCTTCTTATTTGAGTTTGGCATACTCTACTAGAATTATTATTAGACTATTGATGCCCATTGGCTTAAGTTATTTGCTACTACTCTAAAGGAAGTTTCACTAAGATGGTTCATGAGCCTAGGTAGAGATACTATGGAAACTTGGGAAGACATGAAGACAAAATTCCTTGAGAAATACAAGGAGTACTGCAGGGGTAGTGACATGAGAGGAGGTGACATTTTCAAGATGCAACAGAAGGAAGATGAGAGCCTGGAAGATTACATTACAAGGTTTTTGTTTTTCCTACAAAAATCTCCACACCATGCACTGAATGAAGACTCACAAAAGTTGTTTTTTTCTAAGAGGAATCAATGATAGCTCCACTGATACTCTAGATCTTATGGGAGGAGGAGATATCACCCAAGTTCCCTAGGATGATATCAAGAAAATATGCCAGAACTACTCTAGAGCAGCCTCAAAGAAAGGGAGAGCTTATCAACCTTCCATGGGTAAGTCAACTACCACTGGAGTTTCAAGAATGGAGATTACTCATTTGTTGGAAGACTTCAAGCAATACATTATAAATAATCTAGCTACTCAGCTAGATACACTGCAGGCCAAAAAGAAGCAAGAGGAGGCAGAGGAAATGTTGACAGAGTATTACTCCCACTGCAGACAAAAGAAGAGAGATTGCAGATACAAGATGGTAGATAATCTTGAAAGCAAGCATATTTCACCTGAGTTCAAGCCAATTCAGATTGAAGAAGACCGAGTCTACTTTGTTGCACAAAGGAAGCCTTGGGATCCAAGACAAGGTATGCCACCAGATCCATTGTCTTATGTTGGACCATATTTTAACTCTTATTCATCTAGTAACTAATGGCAGCCCCCATATCCACTTAGTTATGGAGGCTATCCATCACAGCCTTGGAGTAACCATCCAAATGTTTGGTCCAATCATTAGAGTTCCCCACCCCAGTGGCAGCAACCTCAAGGAAATTGGCAGCAATTTCAAGGGCATTGGAAACCACCTCCAGAAAATTGGCAGTAAACAAATCAATGGAGAGGAGGACAGTAGTGGTCTACTCAGTAAAATAGCTACATGCAACCACCTTCTTAGCCCCAACAACCTGCTCTAATTCCTCCACCTGCTAATCCAAACTCAAATGCACCTAAACCAACTTAGTTACTAGCTTAGCCCATACCCAATGCTAATAACAAACCATAGCAACAGCCTATATACTTTGTTGATTCAAATCAATTCACTGCATATGTTGTGAGTGTAAGTGATATCCATTTGCATTCAGGAACTACTCTACCAGGCCCTTCCAACCCCATTATCATTGAGCTTCCTGTGGAAGAGGAGGAGGAACCTCTGAATGATCCCATTCAGCCAAATGCACCCAAAAATCCTAAACCAGTCCAAGTCAAGCAGACCAAGCAAGAACCACCATTCCCTCAAAAACTGGAAGTTTCCAAAAAGGAAGAAAAGGAGGATACCACTTTTGATATACTGGACCAACTAAAGCATATATGTTTTCATATACCCCTATTTCATACCATAAGGGATGCTCCAATCTACGACAAAACAATCAAGGAAGCTTGCCTTCAAAATCCAAGTAGGAAGAAGAAAGACCCAGCTACAGTCCATGTGGTGGGCCAGCTAGCTCATCATGTTGGAAAAAGTGACTATTCCCAAGTATAATGACCCAGGCAGTCCTATGGTAGTAGTTTTCATAAACAAGATTAAAGTAAAGAATGCTCTGATTGATTTAGGGGCAGCAATAAATGTAATGACTAAAGACATTCTACAACAACTAAATATTGTAAGTATGAGGTCTACTCCTACTATCCTGCAGCTTGTTGATAGCTCTATTGTTAAGCCTGATGGTGTAGTAGAAGATCTTGTGGTAGTTCTAGACTCTTGGGAATATCCAACAAATTTTATGATTCTTTCTCCTAAGGCTACACTAGGTGGATACCCCATCTTTCTTGGAAGGCCTTGGTTGGCAACTGCAGATGCATACATTGGATGGAATTCTAGTGACATGAACATTTCAAATGGAAGGAGTACTAAAATTTTTGTTCTTTATCCACCTGCTTAGCCATCTCGTGCTAAAGATAATCTTGTTTGGCCTCATGTTGGTGAAGAGGTTGAGGAAGTTAATTTTGTGGCACAACTTATGATGCTAGGGAGAAGCTCTTTCATGCAACTCCAGGATGAGGATGAAGTGTTGGCTAATCTCATTCAGAACCATTATGAAGTGGAGAAAACATCATCTTCTACTCTAGTTAGGAGACTTATGCCTGCTCTTCTTGTAGCCACTATTCCTGGAGACGTCCTTCCTGCAGTCGCTCTTCCTGCAACTGCTCTTCCTGTAGCCACTATTCCTATAGACAAACTTCATGCAACAACAAGTATACTCCATACATTGATGTTGTATGAACTAAAGGTACCATGTTTTAATGAAGTGGCCATGATAGAGTTAACTACACAAATCCAAGTGTCTAAAGGAAGATATTTGAATGTTAATAGTAAATTAAATGAGGAGTAACAATTGTTATTAGCATGCCTTTTGAGAGCCCATCAGCATGCATTTGCATGGGATTATCATGATATGAAAGGTCTAGATCCTAAACTTTGTACACATAGAATTTATATCAGAGATTATTGCACTCCAGTAAGATAGCCACAAAGAAGAATTAACCCTGCACTAAAAGAGATTGTGAAAGGAGAGCTGCAGAAAATGCTAGACATGGGATTTATCTACCCTATTTCAGATAGTCAGTGGGTATCTTCATTGGTGATTATGCCCAAGAAATGAAGAGAATGGAGAGTTTGTGTTGATTATAGAGAACTTAATATTGCTACCAAGAAGAATCACTTTCCTTTACCTTTTATTGATCAAGTTTTGGACACACTTGTAGGAAAGCAGTATTTCTTTTTTCTAGATGGATTCATTGGTTACAACCAAATCAAAATTGCACCAGAAGACCAGGAGAAGACCACATTTACTTGTACATGGGGGACCTATGCATATTCAGTACTCTCATTTGGCTTATGCAATGCACCTACAACTTTCCAAAGGGCAGTCATTAGCATATTTTCGAACATTTCTCATGATTTCATGGAGATTTATATGGATGACTTCACCACTTATGGATTTTATTTTGATCAAGAACTAAAAAATCTCAAGAGATTCCTACAGAGATGTGAAGATCAGAACTTGTCCTTAAATGGTGAGAAGTGTTTCATGATGATGTAGGAGGGTGTAGTTCTTGGCCACTACCTCTCCCACAAAGGAATTCAAGTAGACCCTCCAAAAATTGAGGTAATCACAAATATGCCTATACCTGCAAAATAGAAAGATGTTAGGAGTTTCTTGGGTCATGCAGGATATTATAAGCGATTCATCAAAGATTTCAACAAGGTAGTAGCACCATTGTATACCCTCCTTACTAAAGATGTTGAATTTTAGTGGACTGAAGCTTGAGACAAGGCATTTTCTGATTTGAAGGCAACCTTGACTCATGCTCATGTACTCAAGGGACCCAATTGGGAGCTTCCTTTCCACATCCACACTGATGCATCAGATTATGCCATAGGAGTGATCTTAGGACAGAAAGAGGGAGCTATTGAAAATTATATTTATTTTGTCAGCAAAAATTTGCAAGGAGCTAAATTCAATTATATAGTGACAAAGAAAGAAATGTTGGCAGTAATCTATGCACTGAACAAATTCAAACATTACATAACGGGCTACCAAATCTTTGTACACACTGATCATGCAGCCATTACGTATCTCATGAATAAACCTTTGATCACAGGTAGATTGGCAAGATGGCTATTGTTGATGCAATAATTTGATATAATCATTGTGGATAAGCCAGGGAAGGCCAATGTTGTTGCAGATTTTCTTTCAGGGATAACTATATCAGAAGATAATCGGCCCATAGATGACTCTTTTCCTGATGAGCATTTATTTTCTCTTAGTGTACAAATACCCTAGTATGCTGATATAGTCAATTACTTGGTTACAGGTAGAATTCCTTCTCACTTCTATCTAAAAGAGAAAAGGACACTCATTGAAAAATATTTTCCTTTCTCTTGGATTGTTGGATGTTTATTTTATACTGGACCTGACCATGTCATGAGAAGATGTGTAAGAGAAGATGAGACATATGACATTTTGCATGCTTGTCACAATGAACCATGTGGAGGACACTTTGTGGCCAAGAGGACAGCAATGAAGGTCTTGAATACAGGATATTACTGGCCAATACTCCACAGGGATGTAGGAAGTTACACCAGAAAATGTGATAGATGTCAAAGAATGGGAAAACCAACCAGATCTGATGAAATGCCACTTTTCCCTCAAATAGTAATCACTCCCTTTAACAAATGGGGATTGGATTTTGTGTGACTAATTGACCATCCATCAAACGGTAAGTCTTATATATTGGTTTGTACTGATTATGTAACAAAATGGGTAGAAGTTAAGGCCTTGAAGCATGCAAGAGATAAAAAAGTTGTAGAGTTTCTTTATGAGGAGATTTTCACAAGATATGGAGTCCCAAGAGAAATAGTGACTAATCAAGCAGCTCAATTTACATCAACTCTTGTTGCAGCACTAATTAATGAGTATAACATAAGTCACAAGAAGTCTACTCCTTATCACCCCCAGGCCAATGGCCAAGTTGAGGTGACTAACAAAGAAATTGAAGCCATCCTAACTAAAACTGTAGTTGTCCATAGAAAGGAATGGGAAAACATATTACCATAATTTTTTTTGGGCCTATAGGACAACAAGCAAGACAACTACAAGTTTCACCCCATTTGAGTTGTTGTATGGAAAGACAGCGATGATGCCAATTGAATTTGAACATAAGACTCTATGAACTGCAGTGGATTTGGAGATGGATATTTCTAAAGCACAAAGAGAAAGAATCATGTAGCTAAATGCTTTGGATGAGATAAGAAGAGAAGCCCTGCAGCATACAAAAGTAGTGTAGAATTAGAGAATAAAGTGGCATGATAAATTTATCAAGGATAATAAGTTCAAACCAAGAGATTGGGCCTTGCTTATAATTCAAGATACCAGGATAATGTAGGAAAATTACAAACAAGGTGGTTAGGACCATATGAAGTTGTTGAGGTCTTCCCTAATGGAGTTGTTCAGCTCACAACCATTGACCTTGTCAAGTTTAAATTACTTGTCAACAGTCATTGCCTCAAGTTATATCATAAGCCAGCTTCTAAAGAAAATTTCCTACAACAATTCACCCAACCCTCAGAACTTCCTGCAACCGAAGGCAGTGGACCTAGTGTCCCTCCTTCAGCCTAATCAAGGTACATACTTTTTCATAATAAAGACTTCCACTTGTATGGAAGTCCATTTCTTCATCATCCGCCCATCCACCCATCCATCACCACCTTTCTCTCTCTTCCATCACTTCATTTATTGCTCAATTCATTTTCCAACAAGGTGAGCATTACTTTATCTACGATGTTTGCAGCGAATCTTCCACACATTCAGGTATGTGCGCATTACTTTCTATCTTTAATCATCTTTTAAGTATGTTCATTTAATCACTGTACATTAGTATAGAGGTTTGCATAAAATGCCATCATTCCTTGTCGCATCACCATTCCCATCTCGCATGTGTGGACATGTGTCCAAATTTAGGTTGGGGGAGGGAAACGAAAAAGATGCAAATATTTTTATTGCCCATGTGTCAAACCATATTAGGTTGTGTCAAAAAATTAAAATGAGCTGATTTGAAATTCAAAGGATGGCTTGCATGCGTGATATGACAAAAACTACAGTCGCCATTTCTTCCTATCATAATTTCCTTTTATCACTCATTTTCTTGCCATTATTTCCCTGTCTTGATCCTAAAGTTGCAAGCAAAAAGGAAAAACAAAGAAAGGAATTCAGTTGGCAAATTGATCCTAGAATTTAGTGGGCATTGCAAGAAAGGAAGTTGTTGAGCATTTGTTTGATTGCGGACAATGGGAGGTGGGTTAATTTGAAACGAACCCATAATGCATAATATTTTATTGCAAGATGCATAGTGTCTAACCACATTTCAAAATTGTGGATGGATAGACTACTTTTTGAAGTTGAATGGTTTTGATGAAGGCATTTCCCTTGAATTTTCCCAAACATTTTCAGAAGGGAAAGCCAGAATAAAAGGGTTAGAAGTTGTGGCAATAGAGGAAAGAATTGCTGAAATTATAGGGTTACTTGTTGATGGTGAAAAATACCCTGCTTCTAGAGACGCCAGGTCAGTCAGGGCTAAATTTATAGAGCCAAATGATCCACCATTGAAGATAGATAAATAGGGTGCAAAGAGAATGTCTCTACCCAAGTCGTGAAAGCAGATAGCAATGTATGTTATCAAATACATCACTTGTGAGAGTCGCCAGTCAAATTTTCATTCTATTCACTTCAATCTTTTGAACCACATTAGACACAAAAGGAGGATGAATGTGCCCAATGTGTTGTACAATATTCTCTCAATCATGGTAGCTGAGACCCAGAAAGGTGGGGATAATTCTATTTCCCACCATTCCTTGATTATATTTCTAGTTGAAAAGTCTCTGCATAATATATCTGGAATGACCTGGGAAGAGTTTATCAATGTTCAGTGCTTGCCACCTAGGGCTATACCCCAATCCTATTGGTCTAGCAGGAGGGTAAGCATGGCTGAAGCTATTCCTAGTGCTTCAACTTCTGGTGCTAGCTCTAGTATGAATATTCCTGTAGTAGAAGAAGCTATAGAAATTAGTTCTTCAACATAACACTTAGAAAAAGAAAACTTGTCCTCGGATTCTGACAATGAAGTTCCAATTGGAACCCTCACGAAAACTAGGGCACAACAAAGAGAGGTAAAAATGAGAAAAGGGAAAGTCAAAACACAGCATATTGAAATAAAAATGCCAAGTTCTAAGAAGAGGAATATTGATACTGTTCTTCCTGCGGCCAAAGGAGAATGTGAAAAACCTCTCAAGAAATCAAGAGCAATCGAGCCTGCAATCGGTATGCTTCTGTAGGAAAGCCCTAAACCTAGTGAGACTTCACATGAGGACCTTGAAGCCCCAATAGAGTAGGAAAATTTTGAAGAAAGGGGAGACATTTAAGAGAGCAGCAAATATAACACTTGTCGATCTTGCCAACATTGTAGGAGAATTGGAGAAAAAATAGGACTTCTTGCAACATGAACAAGGAGTCATGTGGCAATAGCCAAAATAGAAACAGGAGTCCCTAAAGTAAAAGGAAGTAGAAACAATACCCTTACAGCCAGAGGTAATGGGACAGCCTGAGTTCATGCAAGTAATTCCATATGAGGAGCCACCATCAACAAAGAGACTGGTAGGCATTCATAATCCTCCTTATTTTATAGTACATGCAGCAATTCTAAATTTATGGAGAGAAATACAAAGAAAGGAGGAAGAATGGAAAAAGTAAAAATAGAAATTGAAAGAGGAAATTTGAAATAAGGATGAGGAAATTGAGAATAAAGATGCAGAAATTTCCACCCTAAAGTAGTGGGTAGATGATATGGCAGCTTTGGCACCAAAGATTATGGAATGTAGAGATCCTCCAAGGGTCTATGCTCTGCTCCTGAAAGAGAAGTATCTCTCCTTTAAGATGTCAAGAATTGTCTCAAGTTTGAATCCTTCTATTGAAACTCCCATGGAATTCTTCAATGCTTATAGGATTTCCTCCCCTGAAATGAAGAATCTGCTATGTGAGTTGTATTTACATAATTATGTTGTCACAAAAGACCATGATTGGAATCCACTGCTATATGTTGGAGATATTTAGTTGAGAGCATTTATGCCTTGGGTACAAAATGAAATTAGTTGGGGTCAACAACATGGTGCCTATAAACAAGTGGAGTCTGATACCCCTCTGCATGTTAGAGTTGGATAAGGTAACCCAAGGGATATTTACAAAGAATGGCATAGAATGTTGCTCAAACCAAGTTATGGAGATAGGATTATGTCATGGATTGAGGCAGTTTACACTGAGTATAAGGTAAAGATAACAACAAAAGAGAAAACCATGAGGAGATACTTATCCCATAGATGGAATAGTTTGACTGATGAGCTGAAATAGGCTGAGCCTCATTCCATCCACAATTATGTTGCAACATTGAAAAGAATTGAGACGTATATTGAGATTGGGAGAACACAGGGATGACATTGGCTCCCCCTAACTTTTCAGCCACCTATGCTCATGTGGCCTGTGCCAAATTTTAGATTTTACCAAGACGGCGTTGCTACAAAGATGCAGAGATGGTGTAGGTTTGGAAAAATGAGAGGATTCTATTTGGATCCTAATTCATGTACCATAGCCATTGATGTTGGGAAACTCTCAGTTGCAAATTTCAGAGTTCTAACTAAGCAGAAGAACAACTCTTCCCCTGTTGGAGGACTAGCAAAACGTTAGGTTGGGGGGAGTGATGAGCCTAGTTTTTGGTCTAGTTTTGAGTAGAAACTTGAGTCTATTTGCTCATAGATATCATGGACTTTAATGCTTAAATGTTGATGTTTGCATAATGTTTCTCTCAAACCATTGATAGTTGATGTTATCCTATCCCTACAAGCTTTAATGACATTTGGCATAAAATGTGGACTATCTATATTAATTTTTCTTATGGTTGATGAGAGTTTCTTAGAGTGGCTATAGATGTGTAGTTATTATGTGTATTGACCTTGCCCTACAGATTCAATGTGCTAAGATGAGGAAGACACCGCCAACTGGGCATACTGCATAACGGCCAACTAAGGAATTGCTCCAAGTCATAGGTAGCCGACAACAAAGATTCTTCGTGTAAACTGAATGTAACCACCTTGTTGTGGACCATAATGATCGAGCATGCATAGGCATTACTGTTGTGTTGGGTCTACATCTAACTTGCATGTCTAACCGGATTCCATGCATGTATAACCGCTATCACTCCACTTTCCTTGCTTTCCCTAATCGTTGTCCTCCCAGTCATGGAGTTGACTGCCTTGTTTTAGTCATAGCATAAATAATCTGGTGCTCCTTCCTCCTAGTTAGTTTTTAAGTTTTAGTGAAAAGCAGAGGAAGAAGTTGAATGATTGTACTCACTTCTCCAGTTTCAATACATTACTCTTTGTACGCATGATTTACAATAAATGAAATAAATATTCTGAGTTCGAGCACTTAAGTTCCTATTAGTTTAGAGGATACTTATCCAAGGGGGCCCACTTGGTGAGTAATTTGTTTTATTAGTTTATCATTAGCTTAGTTTAATTTTCTATTTAGTACTTATTTAGAAATTTGGCATCGATTATTCCTACAGCCAAAGCAGACAAAGTAATTTTTTGTTTGTTGTTCAAATCTTTTATTTTTGTTATGCATTTTAGTTTAGCTTAATTTTTGGTTGATGTTTAGCATTTTCTTTATTTCCTTTTCCAGCAATTTACTTTCAATATTGTGTTTCTTAGCTATAGAGTAGAAATGGCTACTTGAGAATTCCTAGTGCACATATTGTGCCGACCCATTTCAAGTTCACGTCCCTGGGTTGACAATTTAAATGCACCTTCATGGTGATTGAGATAGCTACTTAGGTTAGATTTCCAATCTTTGAGTCATGGTTGTAAGGCCTAGTTATTGAATCATTGTAGGAGGTCGGCACTTTGTCTATACAGACTACACAACAATCAGATATTTGATGAACAAGCTAGTAGTTGAGGGTAGATTGGTAAGATGGCTACTCCTCCAAGAATTCAATATTATTATAGTAGACAAACCTAGTAAGGCCAATGTAGTGGAAATTTTTTTGTCAATACTACCAACATAATCAACTAAAGGATTAGTGGATGATTCATTTCCAGATGAGCATCTATTTGCTCTAAATGTACACATTCCATGGTATGCTAATATTGCAAATTATTTGGTAACAAGGTAGATTCCATCACACTTCTCTCCCATGGAAAAGAGACAACTGATACATAAATTTTTCCCATATTCTTGGATATCATGTTTTCTATTTTATACTGGGCTAGATAAGATCATGAGAAGATGCATAAGAGAAGATGAAATATTTGATATTATGAAAGCATGTCATGATGATCCATGTGAAGGTCATTTTGTAGCAAAGAGAATAGCCTTTAATATTCTAACCACTGGCTATTATTGGCCAACTCTGCACAAATATGTTAAATACCCTAGGAAGTCATGATATGTGTTAGAGAATGGGAAGACCAACAAGGAGTGATGAAATGCCATTGCAGCCTTAGTTAACATTAGCGCCTTTTGGCAAATGAGGCTTAGAATTCATTGGACCAATCTCACCTACATCAAACAATAGTGAATACATCCTTGTTTTTATTGATTACTTGACTAAGTGGGTAGAAGTAAAGGCCTTGCAGTTTTCCAAAGATGGAAATGTGGCTAAATTCTTATATGAGGATATATTTACTAGGTATGGAGTACCTAGAGAAATAGTCACCGATCAAGGTCCACAATTTACTTCTAACCTAATCACTAAACTGGTTGAAGAATATCAATTAGACACAAGGAATCAACACCATACCACCTTCAAGCTAATGGTCAGGTGGAATTCGCTAATACGGGCATTGAAAGTATTCTTACCAAGACAATGCAACTACATAGGAAAGATTGGGTTGTAAGGTTACCTTAAGCAATATGGGAATACAGAACAACTTGGAAAACCACGACTAGTTTTGCACCATATGAGTTAGTATATGGTAAGACAACAATTCTTCTTGTTGAGTTTGAATACAAAACACTAAGGACAACAATGGAACTGGAAATGGATTTAACAAAATCTCATAAGGAAAGGCTACATACGTTAAATGGATTGGATGAGATAAGGATGGAAGCAATCCATCACACTGAGGTAATGCAAAAATAAAGGATGAAGTGGCATGATCAATACATCAAATGAAAGGAGTTCACTAGAGGGGACTGACTAGGCACTGCTATTTTATTCAAGGTATAAAGACTTCAAAGGAAAGCTCCAATCAAGGTGTTTGAGACCCTATGAAATCAGTAAATTTTATCTCAATGGGGAAATTTAGCTACATACAATAGATGAGGTCAGATTTTCACTTCTTGTAAATAGCCATAGATTGAAGCTATATAAAAATCCATTATAGAAGGATGATTTCATATTCTCCATTTTTCAACAATATCATGCTCACAATGAACCACATTCAAAATCTAACACATTGAGTGAGGTTTCAATAGCAAATGACATACCCACCACATCTAGTGACCTAGACATTGAGCTACTAGCTCAATCCCTAAGCTCACTCGAGCATAATTTATCATATTCTCTCACATGCACACACTACACACATTATAATGATGTTCACAATATCTTTAGAGGAACCTATTTTTCAACATTCACAAAGGGTCCTGATGTTAAAGGAACCTATAGTTTAATAGCTTTCAACATTCAGAATGGGCCTTGACATTGCAGGTACTTGTAGTGCTATCTACTGGCAAAAAAGAAAAAATTCAATTTAATTGGTGCCATATTGACTGCAAGTTCACGTGCATTCATCTCATACTATCCATATGTAATATCCATCTTTCACAATAAGTACCTACAACATGATTTTTGCAGCCAATTCTCATTTCACATATTTGAGTTGTCACATCACCAACTCATATCCATAATAACCATTCCATTACTTGTACCCACCACCCCATCAGTCATTGCCTTGCAGTTATTTTCTGTCACATTGAATCAAAATCCAAATACGTTCTTTTTAGTTTACACGCACAGTGCACAGTTATCTCTTCCAGCTGGTACTTCAGGTACACTATCATGATTAATATAGTATTTTTTAAAGTTTCATTATATCTTTCGTATTAATTCATGCATTCGAGCTATTCATATCATTAATTTCCATCATTTCATATTTTCACCACCTTCTAATCAAAACGTGAAGTGAGGTCACTTCAGCAATTAAGTTGGGGGGAGGGTACAACTTAGTTAG
Source organism: Sequoia sempervirens (assembly GCA_007258455.2). NCBI lineage: Eukaryota > Viridiplantae > Streptophyta > Pinopsida > Cupressales > Cupressaceae > Sequoia > Sequoia sempervirens. The sequence continues at coordinate 111,266,970 of VDFB02000015.1, forward strand.
TCTTTTCGTTAGTCTTTTTGAAATCTGCCACCTAAATTAAAATCAATGGATAGAAAAGACATGTAAAACCCTCCAAATTATATCTCATTTTGTTGTTGTGAACCTAAATCCTAATACCAGCAAAACAAGAAATAAACACATTGTAAGATTGAAATGCAAGTTAGAATCTAAGTTCCTCAAGAAATCTATTTATCAATGCTCTAAATAGGAAAATGAAAACAATGCAACGAGAAATCAAAAAGAAATTAAATCCTATTAAAGCAATGTAAATTCTTGATCTCTTGAGGGAATTGATGCCAATTTGATGTGAAAATTGGCCCTTTCCCAACTCCAATGATGCAAGCTTGATGTATGTTGATGATGATCCACTTTGTGAAAATTCAAATGTGCTCCATGGTGAAAAACCTGCATAACCTAGCTATGGATGGATGAATCTTGCAAATGCTTGAAGATGTATTTGAGTAGAGTAAGTTTACTCAAATTGTGGATAATCAAATGAGGAGAGGAGCTCTTCATTTATGGATGAAATTAAAGGATGAATGTCCAAATTTGATCAATATGGGACTAACATTCATCCAATAGTGTGATGCCACTTGGCAATCCATGAATGGATGGAGGATGTGCAAGATTTGAGGAATGTGCCAATCAATGCATGAATTTGAAATTCAAATTTGTTGAAAATGACTTGTGAGAGGGAAGGAAACATAATAAATTTCACTTGGCTCAAGGAAAAGGACACATATTATAAAATTATTGCCTTGTTGGAAGTGCATGTTGATTTGGCATTTTTGAATTAAAATTGAGAGAATATTCCAAAAGATGCCATGTGAGGGAAAATAGAGATTTAACAAATGAATTAAATCTATTTTCATGTGCAACTTGCATTTTCTAGAGGATTTGAGTGATATGATTAAATTAATCAAGATTTGATTAATTTAAAGGAGATTAGCTGATTTTGACTTTTAACCTATATTTTTGGATTAATTTAAATCAAAAGGAGAGGAATAATGATTTAGATTTAATTAAATAAATATTTTGATTTATTTAACTAAAGAGGGATGATGTTGGATAAAGATTTATTTAATTTAATAGAATGAATTTTAATTAAATAAAATGGATTATTTAATTAATAGGAGATGATGACTTAATTAGATAAATGATTATTTATTTAATTAAGGGATGAATAGTGATGATAAGTTGAAGAGGTGATTCAGGACGAAACAATGTTAGTTAATCGGGATCAAATGCATGAGATCAATTAGTATATTTTACGTGTCTACAGTTGCCATTTCCAATTGCTAAATTTCAAACCCTAAGAACTTGAGCTTAGTCTAAACCAAAGTCAAACTTAGAACCTATTTATGAGCTCAAATTAAGCTGGTACTAAGAAGGGGAACTTGCAGTATGATATGCCAATGAAGATATACAAGGAAACAAAAGGGAAGTGAAGGGTTTTTTGAAGGTGGTAGAGGAGATTGAGCTCAATTTTCAAGTTGAATTGAATACATTGAGTAGAGAAAGTAAGCCAGAATGGGAGGTGATGTCATAAAAAGGGAGCCAACAACTCATCAGCAAATTTTGTAGGATGCAATGGTTTTAACTATTTTTACCAAGGTTGGTTGGCTAGACTGCTTCTTGAAATTAACAAAATTCAGTGATGATATTGACGATTCTAGTGTATGGCTCAATTTTGATAGATTTTATTATCCATTTGTTGTAGTTTTCATAAACTTTGATACTTGGATATTTACCTTTTTATGATATTTCCTCAAAACCATAGACATTGGGCATAAGCTTATTTTTGTAACCTTTAAATGACATTGACATGCTATATGAACTGTCTATGTTAATTTTATATGTGGATTAATGAATGTTACTTTAAGGTAGTTATAGATATACAATTTTTGTGCACACTAATATTGTTATGCAAATATAATTAAAGGCCTACAAAATTGGGGAAGATTTTTCCAACTGGTCATTCACTATAACAGTCAACAAGGTGATCATTCAAAGGTCAATGGAGGGAAGACTCTCGAAGGAGGGAGATTCCTCATTCAAAACAAAATTGTAACCACCTTGTAAATGGTCTTAATTTTCTATTGAGAAAATATAGGCGTTATTGTTGTGCTAAATTTGTGTTAAGGAAAACATGCCTGACCAGATTTTGTGCATGCGTAACTGCCTCTCCACTTTTTATGATTTCCCTAAAGTGGCGTCCTCCTAATCTGTTGGATTTGACCACCTTGCTAGGTAGTTATTTAGTAGCTTTTCTTCCTATAAATAATACTTAGATGATCCTTTTCTAGAGGTTGCTTAATCTGATGATTGTATTTGCATTTCTAGTTTTTCACTAATATAGTTATGTTGCTCGATTACACTCATGTTTTCCAATGAATAAAATGAAGGTATAAGTTTGTGCATCTAAGTTTACATTTGTATTGAGGGATACTCATCCAAGGGGGGCCACTTGGTGAGTATTTCATCCTTTAGTTTAGTTAGGAATTTCTATTCAGCAATTAGCTAATAATTTGGCACTATCTATTCCTACAGCCACTAGAATTCCATTATGTGTTTATTCCTGCAGATAGAGTAGTTTCTTGTTTGTTGCTTAGATTTTCATTTCTATGATGCATGTTAGCTTAGTAGAGATGTTGGTTGGTGTTTAGCATTTGCATTACTCCTTTCCAAGCAATTGGCTTTTACCATTATGTCTTTCTTAGTTGTAGGATGAATGTGGCTACTGTGGATTCCTAGTGCACATATTGTACTAAACCATTTCAAGTTTACGTCTCTGGGTTGACAAGTTAAATTCACCTTCATGGTGATTAAGACAAATATTCAGATTAGATGTCCAATCTCTGAATCAGAACTTTATGGGCTTAGTTGTTAAATTATTGTAGGAGACCAACATTTTTGGCGTCATTGAAAGGGATGGTGTCAAACTAGAGAATTCTTTGGAGTCATTGATATTTTTCTTGTTGTAGTATTTCTGAAAGTTTGTTCTTAGTATACCCCTCATTTGGGAAAATAATGACCCCTTTATTCTTTCACCAATTCTTCGTGTGAGTTGGTTGATGTTGAGTTGATACTGTATGCATAGAGGAAGGAGAAGAGATGCTCATAGGAGATTCCTTCCTAATGATCCTGATCCATTCTAGCTAGAAGAGCTTTCAAATCTTCCCAAAGAAGAAGAAGAAGAAGAGCCACACCCCTTTGTTGATGCATTCCTAATCTGACCAGTTTTGAAATTTCCTCTGAAGACCAAAATTAGATCGAGAATCCCTTTGCTTTGGAACTCCATCAGGAAGACATAGGTGATACAAATAGAAATATACCTAACCAACCGACCTTTCCTTTCCCCATTGCTCATCAGAATGAAGTTGACAACCTCAAAAATATTCATGCTTCAATCCTTCCTAAGTTCTATGGACTTGTCATAGAAGACCTTGATACTTTCTTGTTTGAGTTTGATATACTTTGTAGGAGTTATGACTATACCACTGATGCCCATAGGCTTAAGCTATTTCCCACCACCCTAAAAGAGGCTACATTAAGATGGTTCATGAGCCTAGGAAGAAATATTGTGGAGACATGGGATGACATGAAGAAATATTTCCTTGAGAAGTACAAGGAGTATTGCAGGGGTAGTGACATGAGAGGAGATGACATTTTTAGGATGCAGCAAAAGGAAGATGAGAGCTTGGAGGATTAAATTTCAAGGTTTTTGTTTTTCCTATAGAAATCTCCACACCATACACTCAATGAAGACTCACAAAAGCTTCTTTTCCTAAGAGGAATTAATGAGAGTTGCACTGATGCCTTGGACCTAATGGTAGGAGGAGATATCACCCAATTTCCTTGGGAGGATATCAAGAAGATATGATAGAACTATTCTAGGGTAGCTTCAAAGAAAGGGAGATTTTACCAATCCTCTATGGGTAAGTCATCTACTAGTGGATTCTCAAGGATGGAGATTGCTCACTTGTTGTTAGACTTCAAGCAAGATATCATAAACAATCTTGATACGCAGTTGGATGCACTCCAAGGTAAGAAGAAACAAGAGGAGGCAGAGACAATGTTGGCAGAATATTGCCCTCATTGTAGACAAAAGAAGAAGGACTATAGATGCAATATGGTAGCTAATATTGACAGTAAGAAAATTCCACCTAAGTTCAAGCCAACCTAGGTTGAAGAGGATCAAGTCTTCTATGTTCCACAAAGGATTCCATGGGCTCCAAGACAAGGTATGCCACTAGATCCACTATCTTTTGATGGGCCATATTTCAATTCTTATTCATCTGGTAACCAATGACAATTCCCATATCCATCCAATTATGGAGGATATCCACCATAGCCTTGGAGTAACCCTCCAAATACCTAGCCTAACCACCAAAACTCTCCACCCCATTGGTAGCAACCTCAGGGGAATTGGCAGCAATTTCAAGGAAATTGGCAGCCACCTCCAGGAAACTGGTAGCAAACATCTCAATGGAGGGGAGGAAAATAATGGCCAAACCAGACCACTAATTACATGCAACCATCTTCTCAGCCCCAACAACCTGATATAATGCCTCCTCCTACTAGTTCAAGTTCAAATAAACCTATACCTACTCAGCTACTAGCTTAGCCCACACCTAACCCAAATAACAAACCATAGCAAAAACTAGTATATTTTTCTTATCCAAATCAATTCCCTCATATGTTGTGAGTGTAAGTGGCATCCACTTACATTCAAGAACTGATTTTCTAGATTCTTCCACACCTATTATTACTGAGCTTCCTATGGAAGAGGAGGAGGAGCATCTAAATGACCCCATTCAGCCAAGTGCACCTAAAAATCTTGAACCAGTCCCAGTCAAGTAGAATAAACTAGAACCACCATTTCCTCAGAGATTGGAGGTTGCTAAGCAAAAAGAAGAGGAGGAAACCACCTTTGAAATTTTAGATCAATTGAAGCATATATGTGTCAAGATACCTCTATTTCAAGCCATAAAAGATGTTCCCATTTATGGAAAAGCAATTAAGGAAGCATGCCTCAAGAAGTCAAGAAGGAAAAAGAAAGACCCCACTACAGTCCATGTGGTAGGACCGTTGGCTGACATCATGCTTGGGAAAGTGACTATCCCAAAGTACAATGACCTAGGTAGTCTTGTGGTAGAATTTGTTATAAATTGGATCCAAATAAAGAATGCTCTGATTGATTTGGGAGTAGCAATAAATGTAATGACAAAGGACATCCTGCAGCAGCTAAACATTGCAAAAATGAGATCTACTCCTACTGTCCTGCAACTTGCTGATAGTTCTACTGTTAAGCCTGATGGTATAGTAGAGGATCTTGTGGTAACTCTAGACTCTTGGGAGTACCCAGTAGATTTCATGATTCTTTCTCCCAAGGCTACACTAGGCAGGTATCCCATTATTCTTGGAAGGCCATGGTTAGCAACAACAAATGCCTATATTTGATGTCGCTCAGGAGACATGACCATTTTTTATGGAAAGAGCATCAAAAAATTTGTTCTCTACCCTCCTGCTTAGCCATCCCAGGATATGGATAATCCCATATGGCCACATGTTGGTGAAGAGGCTGAGGAAGTTAATTTTGTGGCACAGCTTATGATGTTAGGCAGAAGTTCTTTCATGTAGCTTCAAGATTAAGATGAAGTATTTTCTAACATAATTTAGAACCATTATGAAGTAGAGGAAGCATCATCCTCTCATGCATCTAATTTTGTTGATCCAGTGAAGACACTTTTCCCGCTCTTCCTGCAGCCAAACTTCCTATAGAAATAGGAATGTCTAATGCATTGTTGCCACATGAACTCAAGGTACCAATTATTAGTGAAACAACTATGATAGAGCTAACCACACAAGTGTAGGCATTAGAAGGAGAATATCTAAATATTAACATCAAACTAAGTGAAGAACAACAATTAGCTTTGGAAAACTTACTGAGGACCCACTAGCATGCATTTTTGTGGGACTATCATGATATGAAGGGCTTGGATCGTAAGCTCTGCACTCATAGGATATACATCAAAGATAATTGTACACTAGTGAGGCAGCCACAAAGAAGAATTAACCCCGCATTAAGAGAAATTGTATAAGGGGAACTACATAAATTGTTAGATGAAGGATTTATCTACCCCATTTCAGATAGTGAGTGGGTTTATCCATTAGTGATTGTTCCCAAAAAGGGAGGGAAGTGGTGAGTTTGTGTTTATTACAGGGAACTCAATGCTACCACCAAAAAGGACCATTTTCCCCTTCCTTTCATAGACCAAGTTCTAGATTCACTTGCAGGAAAACAATGCTTTTCTTTTCTAGATGGATTCAACGGGTATAACCAAATCCAAATTGCACCAAAGGACTAGGAGAAGACTACCTTTACCTATCCATGGGGGACCTATTCCTACTCAGTGCTTCTATTTGGTTTATGCAGTGCACTTGCAACTTTTCAGAGGGAGGTCATTAACATGTATTTTCAGATATCTCTCATGATTGCATGGAGATTTATATGGATGATTTTACCACCTATGGTGCTGATTTTAATGAAGCATTGTAAAATATTAGGAGAGTCTTAAAAATATGTGAAGAAAATAATCTATCTTTAAATAGTGAAAAGTGTTTCATGATGATGTAGGAATGTGTGGTCCTTGGCCACTACATCTCTTCCAAAGGAATTCAAGTAGATCCTACCAAGATTAAGGTGATCACAAATCTTCCTATACCTACAAAATAAAAATATGTTAGGAGTTTCTTGGGGCATGCAGGTTATTATAGAATTTTCATCAAAGACTTCAACAAAATGGCAACACCATTGTACAGTATCCTAACCAAAGATGTTGAATTTCAATGGACATAAGATTGTGACAAGGCATTCTCTGACTTGAAAGCATCTTTTTTAACACATGCTCCTATACTCAAAGGTCCTAATTGGGAGCTTCATTTTCAAATTCATACATATACATCAGACTATGCTATAGGATCAGTCCTGGGATAGAAAGAAGGAGCGATTGAAAATGCTATTTATTATGTCAGGAAAAATTTGCAGGGAGTTGAATTCAACTATACAGTGATAAAAAAATAAATGTTGGCAGTGATCTATGCCATAAATAAATTTAGGCACTACATAACCAGCTATCAAATCTTTGTGCACAGATGCAAGAGTTTAACATAACCATTGTGGATAAACTAGGGAAGGCCAATGTTGTTGCAGAATTTGTTTCAAGGCTAACTACATTAGAGGACAATCAATTCATTGATGATATGTATCTTGTAAAAGTGATAATTCAGTAGCTTGATATCACTTATCCATATATGGAATGCCAATTTCATGAACAATCATTTCACATCTGATTAAGAATCTTACTAGAGATACTTCTAGCAAATTATCTCCCATGAAAAAGATAGATTTACCACATACCAAATCAAGATAATCCTTTAAGCTTTCCCATATCCATTCCTCCCTTTCCTCCAAACCTTGGGGTTCAATGTCAAATACAGCAAAAATCTTTTCAATCCAAGCACGCATTCCATCTGGACCAATAGGAAAAGGAGCTCCAATTAATTGGCATTTTTCTGTCTTACCAAAGTTGTCGTTGTCTGAGTCAAAAATGGGTTAACACCACAACATAAACTCCATCACCCAATTATGGAAGATCAGTATGTTTTTGAGCAGGTAACCAACTTGATACCTTGATGGATTGACATTTTAATTCTATATTTAGTTGAGAAGCCACATTGGACGACAAAGATCCAAAAAGAACTAAAGGATGATTTTCATATTCAACCAATTCCTCTTTTTCTTGATGATCATTTATTCTTCATCACTGTGCAAACACCCTAGTATGATGACATAGCTAATTATCTAGTTATAGGGAGAGTTCCTCCTCACTTCTCTCCAAAAGAGAGAAGGGTGCTCATTGATAAAACCTTTCATTTCTCATGGATTGTAGGATGTTTGTTCATCACTAGACTAGACCATGTCATGAGGAGATGTGTGAGGGAAGATGAGACATATGATAAATTGCATGCATGTCACAATGAACCCTATGGAGGGAATTTTGTAGCCAAGAGGACAACAATGAAAATTTTGAACACAGGATAATACTAGCCCACACTCCACAAGGATGCAGTGAGATATACAAGGAAGTGTGATAGATGCCAAAGGATGGGTCGGCCAACTAAATCTGATGAGATGTCACTTTTCCCCCAGGTAGTAATCACTCCATTTGACAAGTGGGGATTGGATTTTGTAGGACCAATTCATCCTCCATCAAATGGTAAATCCTATATCTTGGTATTCACCGATTATGTAACCAAGGGGGTAGAAGTTAATTCCATGAAGCATGCAAGAGACAATAAGGTTGTAGAATTTCTTTATGAGGAAATTTTCACATGGTATGGGGTTCCAAGAGAGATAGTGACTAATCAAGGGGCTCAATTCACTTCAACCCTTGTTACAACACTGGTCCATGAGTACAACATAAGGCACGGGAAGTCTACTCCTTATCACCCTCAATCCAATGGCCAAGTTGAGGTGACCAATAGAGAAATTGAAGCCATTCTAACCAAAACAATGGTCGTACATAGAAAATATTGGGCAAGTAGGCTACTAAAAGTTGTTTGGGCCTATAGGACCAGCTGGAAAACAACTATAGGATTCACTCCATTTGAGTTGTTGTATGGAAAGACAGCCATGATGCCCTTTGAATTTGAGCATAAGACTCTTGGGACTACAATATACTTGGGGATGGACATCTTTGAGGTACAAAGAGACAAAATCATGTAGTTGAATGCTTTGGATGAGATTAGGAAAGCAACCTTCCATCACACTGAGGTAGTGCAAAATCAGAGAATGCAGTGGCATGACAAATTCATCAAGGACAAAAAATTCAAGCTAGGTGACTGGGAACTACTCTACGACTCAAGGTATCAAGACAATGTAGGGAAATTGTAGAAAAGGTAGCTAGGACCATATGAGGTTGCTGAAGTTTTCCCCAATGGTGTTCTTCAGCTCACCACCATTGACCCTATCATATTTAACTTGCTTGTCAATGGTCATTGCCTCAGGTTGTATCACAAGAAAACATCAAAGGAGGACTTCATGTAGAAATTCACTCAACATGCAACCCCCAAAACTTCCTACAACCGAAGGAAATGGACCTAGTGTCCCTCCTCCTGGCTATCCAAGGTACGTAACTTGTCATAATAAATACTTCCACTTTTGCGAGGGTCCACTTCTTCATTCGTTCACCCATCTGCCCATCCATCTCCACCTTTCTCTCTCTTCCATCATGCCATCATTTCATTCCATTTCACCTCATTTCACTTCACCTTCATTAATTGCTCAACTAATTTCTTAAAAGTGACCGGTACTTTCTCTATAATCTTTGCAACAAATCTTTGAAGAATTCAAGTACCTGTGCATCAATTTGTTATATCTTAATTATCTTTTAGTATATTTAATTAATTATTGTACATTAATGTAGATGTTCTCCATAGCATGTAATTATTCTCTACCCCTGTCAAATCGCCATTACCAACTCACATGTGAGGAAACATGCTCAAATTTAGGTTGGGGAGAAGTGTGTCACCATGTCCACATGTCAGTCTATGATGGTCCATGTCAGCAAGGTTTAAATTAAGTCGATTTGAATTCTAAGTGAGGTGACAGCTCGCATGTGTGAGATGACATCCACCATTGCCATTTTTCTTGATTGTATCCTGCATTTATTACCCTTTACTACCTTTATTGCTCTTGTCATAATCCTAAGTCACCAAAAAGGTAAAAATCAGATGATACTAGCATTGGGAATTTAGCAGTGTTGCAAGAAGGTGAAATTTGGGCATTCAGGCGAAGATTACAAGAAAGGAAAACTTTGCAGAGTGCTTGTTTAATTGTATGTAGCTAAACAATGGGAGGTGGTGGATTAATTCAAAATGAATCCACGGTTCACAATGTATTACTGCAGGATGCACCTTGCCAAGCCGAGTTCAAAAATTACGAGTTGTTAGACTATTTCCTGAAGTTGGATGGCTATAATGAAGATGTTGCATTGGAATTTGCATAGACATTGTCTGAAGGAAATGCCCCAGTATTAGGGTTGGAGGTAATGGCTACTAAAGAAAGAATTGTAGAAGTTACAGGGTTACCTACTAATGGTGAACATTACCCTACTACAAAAGATGCTAGTTCGGCAGAGGCTAAAACTATAGAACCTGGTGACCCTCCATTGAGTGTGGATAAGCAAGGTGTGAAGAGAACCTCTCTACCTAAGCCATGGAAACAAATAGTTTTCTATGTTATAAAGTACATCACTTGTGAAGGTCACATGTCAAACCTACACTTTTTGCACTTCAAACTCTTGAATCATATGCGGCATGGGAGAAGAATGAACGCACCAAACGTGTTATTCCACCTTCTTTCAATCATGGTGGCCGAGACCCAAAAAGGTAGGGATAATTCTATTTCTCACCATTGTCTAATCAAATTATTAGTTGAGAATTCTCTGCAAGATGTGTCTGATATGACTTGGGAAGAATTCTTAAATGCTGATCAAATTAGACTAGAGCATTTGCAACCTAGGTTTTTGCCTCAACCTCTTAGGGTTAGTAGGAGAGTGAGCAATGTTGGAGCCACTCCTGGAGCCTCAAATTTTGGTGCAAACCCTAGTGTAAACCCTTCTACAACCAAGCAAACTATAAAGATTAGTTCTTCTGAGACAGAACAATCAGACAAAGAAAGTTCCTCTTCAGATTTTGATGATGATGTCCCTTTGGGAACCCTAATGAGAACTAGGGCACAAAAGAAAGAGACAAAAATAAGGAAGGGAAAATATAAAAAGCAAATAGCAAAAAAAGAAGTGCCAAGCTCTAAGAAATGGAAGGCTGACGTTGTTCTTCCTACAACCGAAGAAAAACATGAGAGCCCTTCTAGAAAAACAAGACCAGCTGGGCTAGCCTTTGGTGTATCTCCGTAGGAAAGCCATAAGTCTAGAGAAACATCATGGGAGAACACAAAAGCTCCAATGGGGTGGGTGAATGTTGAGGAAAAGGACATATTTGAGGAAGCAGCAAATATAATGTTGGTAGATTTTGCTGACATCACAGAACAAGTTGAAAGTCAAGGGTATGAAGAAAATCAAGAGCTCCTACAGCAAAACTAAGAGCAAGAGTTTTTGCAGCAAGAGAAGAAGCAAGAGTTCCTACAACAAGAGGTCTTGCAGCCAAAACCGGGAGAAAATTCAATACCCTGGTAGCCAAAATTGGCTAAACAAATAGAATCCCTATAGCAGGAGCCATATGAAGAGCAAGCATCAGTGCCAGGAAAAAATATGGTAGGAATACATAATCCCTCTGATTTTTCAATGCACGTGGTAGCTATGAACTTATGGAGGGAGATGCAAAGGAGGGAAGAAGAATGGAAAGAGGAGAAATGTAGGCTAAAGAAGGAAATTCAAAAGAGAGATGAAGTGAGTGGAGATAAGGATGTAGAAATTGTTGTTTTAAAGAAGGTGGACAATATGGTAGCCTTAGTCCCTCAGATATTAGAGTGCAGGACTCCGCCAAGGGTCTATGTTCTATATTTGAAGGAGAAGCATCTTTCTTTTAAACTAGCAAGAATTGTTTTAGGTTTGAATCCTTCCATTGAGACTCCTCTTGAATTCTTTAATGCCTATCGTATTCTCCTCCTGAGATGAAAAATTTGTTGTGATAATTCTATTTGCATAATTATGTTGTAACCCAAGACCATGATTGGAATCCACTGTTGTAGGTTGGGGATGTCCAATAAAGGGAATTTATGTCCTGGATAGAACAGTTTAGGGCTTATAGGAAAATAGAATCCAACACTCCCCTATCCATCAGGGCTGAATCTAGAAATCCAGGAGAATTTTTTCAAGGATTGGCACATAATTCTTTATAGACCAAGCTATGGAAATAGGATCATGCCTGAGAGAGAAGCAGTTTACAAAGAGTATGATGAGGTAGCAAAAACAACAGGGGAATATGTAATGGGATACCTATCACAAAGATGGAACAACCTAACTGATGAGTTAAAACAAGCTGAGCCTCACTCCTTGCAAAACTATGTTGCAGCACTTAAAAGAGTTGATAGATATATATAGATTGGAAGGACAAAGGGACAATTTTGGCTTCCATTGAATTTTCAACCACCCATCCTATTATGGCCTATGCCAAATTTCAGGTAATACCAATATGATATAGTTGCAGAGAGAAAGAGATGGAGTAGGTTGGAAAGACAACAAGGGCTCTATTGGGATCCTAATTCACACACTGCAAGAACTGATGTAGGATAGCTAACAGTTGCAAATTTTTGGGCATTGACTATCAAAAGAACAACTCTTCCTCTACTGGAGGACCAACAAAACCTTAGGTTGGGGGGAGTGATGATTCCAGTTTATGGTTCAATTTTGATAGATTTCATTATCCATTTGTTGTAGTTGTCATAAACTTTGATACTTGGATATTGACATTTTTATGATATTTCCTCAAAACCATAGACATTGGGCATAAGCTTATTTTTGTAACCTTTAAATGACATTGACATGCTATATGAACTATCTATGTTAATTTTACATGTGTATTAATGAATATTTCTTTAAGGTAGTTATAGATATGCAATTGTTGTGTGTACTAATATTGTTATGCAGATATAATTAGAGGCCTACAAAATTGAGGAAGATTTTGCCAGCTAGTCATTCGCCATAATGGTCAACAAGGTGATCATTCAAAGGTCAATGGAGGGAAGACTCTCGACGGAGGGAGATTCCTCATTCAAATCAAAATTGTAAACACCTTGTAAATGGTCTTAATTGTCTGTTGAGAGAATATAGATGTTACTATTGTGCTAAATTTGCATTAAGGAAAGCATGCTTGACTAGATTTCATGCATGTGTAACTGCCTCTCCAATTTTTATGCTTTCCCTAAAGTGGCGTCCTCCTAATCCATTGGAGTTGACCAACTTGCTAGGGAGTTAGTTAGTAGCTTTTCTTCCTATAAATAATACTTAGATGCTCCTTTTCTATAGTTTGCTTCATCCAATGATTGTATTTGCATTCTTAGTTTTTCAGTAATATAGTTATGTTGCTCAATTGCACTCATGTTTTCCAATGAATAAAATCAAGTTATAAGTTCATGCATATGAGTTTAAATTTGTCTTGAGGGATACTCATCCAAGGGAGCCCACTTGGTGAGCATTCCATCCTTTAGTTTAGTTAGTACTTTATGTTCAGCAATTAGTTCATAATCTGGCACTGTATGTTCCTGCAGCCACTAGAATTCCATTTTTTGTCTCCTCCTACAGCCAAAGTAGAAAAATTAGTTTCCTATTTGTTGCTCATATTTTCATTTTTTTCATGCATTTAAGCTTATTAGAGTTGTTAGTTGGTGTTCAGCATTCACATTACTTCTTTCCAAGAAATTTACTTTCAACATTATGTCTTTCTTAGCTGTAGGATGAATGTGGCTACTGTGGATTCCTAGTGCACATATTGTGCTGACCCATTTCAAGTTTGCGTCCCTAGGTTGAAAATTTAAATGCACCTTCATGGTTATTAAGACAACTATTTAGATTAGATGTCCAATCTCTGAATCACAGCTTTATGGGCTTAGTTGTTAAATCATTGTAGGAGGCCAACAAATATGACAAGAAGGTTTGTAGCTACTCTTGAATATGATGAAGCTATGGTAAAGGGACTTTCAGTAGATGCATTTGAGACTTCCATTACATAAGTCACTAGTTTACCAAGAACAGGGGTAGAATTTCTAGCATGAGCTAACATAGTTATAGCCAGGGAAGAATTTTGTATACGGGGAGAGGAATTAGACTCATCATCACAAGGTACAAAGATACTTTCTCTCCCCTAGTTATGGGAAAAAATTTCTTCTTACATTGTCAAATACATCACCTATGATGGTAGGAAAAACCTTTTGTATACAGTTCATTTTAAATTACTCGGTCACCTCAAGCATAATAGGTTAGTGAATGTACCAAACTTTCTTTACAATTTGTTGAAACAGATGACATTAGAATACCAAATAAAACAAAATGATACTTCTCTATCTCATCAATGTTTAATTTCTTTATTGATAAAGAGAAGTTTAAGGATAAAATATCCACAATTGAATTGGGAGGACTTTAAGGAATGTACAAATATTAACAATTTGTTGGATGTACCCATAGTACCCGAGGATGCAAAACCCAAAAATGAACCTATAGAGGAAAACTCTCGTGTCTCACATGTGGTTTCGCCTACCTGTAGCCAAGTTGAGCATGAGGAACTTGAAGAACTAGACTCTAGGCCACCTATAATTGAGGAAATACCTTCTTCTTCAAAGTCACAAAAATCTAAGAGTCATAGAGGTAATGCATCCACCTCCTCTACACCCTCTAAACCAAAAGAAGGGAAGGATACTCCAAAGAAAAAGAGGGATATTCAAAAGAATAAGGAGGATGTTTCAAAGAAGAGGAGTGTTCAAAATGAAAAGAATAAAATTGAGAAAGAAATATTCAAACCCAAGCACTCTAGAAGATTAAGGAAACAAGGTTCCATGAAGGAAAATGTAGAAGAACTAAAGGAAGAAGAAAAGAGCAAGTAACAGCAATAGGAAGATTTCCTAATTGTAGAAATAGAATTTGAGGTAAAGGGAGATGCCCCTAGTAATGTGAATATGCCAACAAAAAGGAAAAAATATGCATTAACAACTTATGATTTAGAATTTGAAGATATATTCACTGCTAAGAAATTACAGACATAAACCCTAGATACTCACATCCATGGAGGTTATGAAGAGGGAGGGAATGATTAGTTTGTAGATACAAAGATGTGCATTAAAGAAAGAGATGTAAGGAAAGATCTCCAAGAGGCTCTAGAAAGGATTACACACTTGGAGGAGTTAGTACAAAATTATGAACATAAGGACAAGGAAAGAGAAGAAAAAGTGTAGGAGATGGTGGAGAAATTGTAGTTGTATGGCCATGGCACTAAGCTACATTTGTTGGCACAATTGGTTGTCACTAAGACAAGGGACATAGAACTAGAAATCCCAGATGAGAAACCTCCTCCTATCAAAATTCCAAACTATCATACAACCTTGTCACTTGGCCACCAATTATAGAAGGTAACTATTGATTTTGCACAGGAAAAGAAGTGGAAGAAAGAAAAGGAATAAGATTTAAAAGAACTAGAAAAGAGAGATATGGAATTGAATAGATCAGCAATCTGGTTGGAGGAAATAGTAGATAAAGTTGTACAGATTTTCAGATGTAGACCACCATCAAGAACATATGCATTATTTTTATAGGATAAATTTCTATGTTTTTAGTTTAGTAGATTAATTAGCAAAAAATTTGTTGGTATGAGTAGAACTTAGGAGTTCCTTGAAATTTTTTCTACTTCCACACTCGAAGACCGAGATTAGTTGTGTGATTTTTACTTGCATAATTATGTAGTACTTGATGAGACAAAATGAAACCCTCTAATTTTTGTGGGAGTTCTTCAGATTAGAGCAATTGCCTCCTATTATAGAAATGAGCAACTTAGAGGTGATATAATGGAAGAGTATGAGGAGAAAGAGAAATCCATTGCACTTCCCATAAGAAAAGAGGCTAAAAATCCATATGCAATCATTGAAGAATGGCTAAAACTTATTGATCATAAGGGTGTGAGTAAGAAAAACATGGAACTTAGGAAGGTTGATTATGAAAGAACGTAGATGTTGGTTGTGGGTTTAGGATGACAGTGCTACAAGTATGTACAGAATAGATGGAATAGTTTAACTCCTAAATTACAGAGGAAGGAGCCACATTCTATGTATAATTTTACTTCTATGCTTCAAAGGGTACACAAGTATATAGCAATTGGTTTTAACAAGGGATTTTACTAGGTACCACTCACCTTCCATCCACCTATCCTCCTCTATCCAATTCCACATTGGAATAGGGATAAAGGTGAAGAATGTGAGAAAGTAGGAATTATCAGG
The DNA here is from genome assembly GCA_007258455.2 of Sequoia sempervirens. Classification (NCBI taxonomy): domain Eukaryota; kingdom Viridiplantae; phylum Streptophyta; class Pinopsida; order Cupressales; family Cupressaceae; genus Sequoia; species Sequoia sempervirens. The sequence continues at coordinate 111,282,976 of VDFB02000015.1, forward strand.
ATGAAGCAGCTTGAATAATATCAAGGTTTCTATTTGAAATAGATTTAGGGGTGAATGCAGTTATGGACCTAAGGCAGATTACTTTGCAGTACAATCAATATCCCTAGATTTTAGCTTGGGGATAAGCAAAAGGCTAGTTGGGGGGAGATGATGGGTTCACATATAAGTTCATTTTTTGTTGTTTTCATACACATCTTGAGACACTTTTAGATACATTTTCCAAACACTGCTCCTATAGTATACTATCCTTTCATATCTATTATGCAGACTTGAACCTAAAATATAATTATGGAAATATGGTTATAATATACTAGTATTATATGGTTTATATGAAAATATGTATGAAATGTTGATGGAATGTTATGTTTTGATTTTAATAGTTATCCTTGTGGACATGCTTTGAAAAATTAACTTGTTTGTAGTTGGAGAGGAACTGTGGTATGAAGCAATTATAGATTGAACCCGCAACAAAATGAAATTTGAACAGTGAAGTAGCAAAGTTCCAGGTTAAGCTAAACATGATGATTGTTGATTAAAGGCACTTAATTAATGAAGGTTGAACGTCCATTATTATAACCAGTTAAAAAGCGTTGAAGAAGAGGATTCCCTTTGATTGATAAGATCTTGATAAGTGTTTGTGTGTTTACATGTAATTCTATTTTGTGGAGTTTTAATCTTATTAGAATTCTTCTTCATTTTCAATTAGTTTGAACAATTCAAGTCTGAACTATACACTCTCATATCTTAGAGTGGAAAGTTAATGATTTTGGTTAATTGTTGTTTTGAATAATATTCCCTCAAGCTTGTATATTGTTGTTGGTTGAATCCATAGTTAGTTGATTTTTTAGTTTTATGTTATCAGTTATTTTCAGCTTCAACATAATAGATATTTAGAATGATTGAATACAATAAGGGGGAAGATCTTTTGTAATCTTTCATGATCTATGCAATGAATGGAATTAATTTCACTGGATGCATAAGATCAGTTAGTTAGATTTAGTTTCATTTCAATGAGAACAACCACTTGAGCAGGTCACTCGAGGTATTTTTCCTCATTTCATTTTCAATTATTCATTTTTTTTAACAGTTAGTTTCTCATTTATCATCATTTCATAGACTTTATGTAAGTTAACTAGAATCTTATACCTTGCTTATGGTTCATGAATGTTCATGAACATGCATAGAATGGTTAACAAGTAGTACTTCAAAGGTTAGTTTAGTTGAGTCATTAGTTTAAATGTCAATTTTAAGGTGGCATAGTAACATTTTATTAGTAATAGTTTAGTTACAATCCAAGTTGTAGATACTCGTAGCCACTAATTTTGGTTGTCCTTTACTATTTTGTAATTCTGTGAATTTCCAACAAGCAAAATAACTTGAGTAGGATAGGTTAGGTAATTTTGAGTCTCTAAAGGCATATATTATGTTGCATCATCACAAGTTTACAAACCCTGGGTTGAAAATTTAATGTAGTCTTACAATTTTGAGTGGACTGTTTAGTTAGTTAAACCTCTGAATTAAGTAGATATCACCAAGTTTACAATACATTAGTGAAGACTCTATAGGTTGTAACCTCTTTAACTCTCCTTCTTGGTGGCATCTTGGAGTCCTATACACATACAAAAACGGGATTTCTTGAGAACCAACTCAAAATTTTAGATGAAACATTATCTTACTCCACTCACTTGTAGATTTGTAGCTTACTTTGATACCATATGAGGAAATCCACCCCTTTGATTCCCTAATACTACATTAATACATGCCACATATAACCAAATTGTAGCTTGCTCAAGAACCACACATGTTTTTGTGCAAAAACTTATAAAATTGGGTTCTCCCATTTGGTTACAAATCAACCTAAAACAACTAATAGATATACCCAAGACCTACCACCATACCTATAGAAACTACACACAACACCCTTACTCTTACAAATATATGAACTTATAAGTATTTCTTTTATTTAGATGTAGAGACTTGTGTTTCCCCTTTTCTTACTCACATACATGCACACTCAACTCCTCGAATGTACACTCTTACTCTTAACTTCTCACTCCTTATGCAATTGACCTTATTTCTCATACACAACTTCACTTCCTCTCACCTCATTGTCTATTAGCCTCACTTGAGCTCTTCATTTCTTCTCATCACACTACCTAGCCAAACTCATGCATTTCCTCTTGCCTCATTGGCCTAATCATGCCCCCTTCTCCATTTTAGGATCATTTACATAGATTCTTATCAATTTTTTATTAGGACCTACTATTTTTCCAACCCCTTCATGGTTTGCACCTTTCCCCTTTGTTTCCACACTCCATGGATTCCTCTTAGCTTCTACTCACTATTCACATGCATCTATATTCTCTTCCTCCTCATGATATCCTTCTCTATCATTTCTCTTCTTGTTAGTTTTTTCTTCCTTATCTCTTTTTTGATACTTTCTATTAGCTTATTGTTCTATACTCCTCTTGACTACACTCCTTATAGATTTTTGACCAACCCCTTCTCAAATCCTAGCTATCTTTGAATCCCTACACACTCTTCTAAATCCAAGTCCAAGTTTCACCTCTTCCCTAGATTTTGCCCAAATATTTAGGTATTTAAACTCACCTACCACCTATGATGTATGTCATTTATACATTCAATTCAACCAATAGTCAAATATCATTAAGATCTTATGTGTTCATTCCTCAACTGGACATCAATGGCCTATGTACCCAAATATCCTTTGAATTTGGTGTGATCATTCATTTGTACATGTTAGGCCGTCCATCAATATTTTTAAGTACCATGAGCCTCCAAATAGATCCTTCCACCTCACTCAAAACATACACATAATTCTCATGTGATAAAGGTGCACATTATAGAATCCTCCACCATCCTTTTAGCCTACCATTTGATCTTGACATTAATTATCAATTATTTCCCCATTTGTGAGTAATTTTTTTTACCAAAACCTATTAACATTGTCCTTCCTCCAATGGTTCCCTTCATTATATTTGTGGCTCCCTTTTTTCCACTAAACCAGTCCATAACCAATTTTCTACTAAAACATGGTCACCCAAATCGACCCTCAACTTCTTTATTGTTGCTCATACTACTCATGACATTTGTAGACATCTAAATTTTTCCATACCCAGCCACAATTGAATTTACCTCATCCTATCCAATTAAATAAATATTTATTATTTATTTAAACCATCCTTTACCTTTACCCCTCACCCTTAATTAAATAAATTTACATAAATATTTAATTAAGTTTAACCTCACCTTTATCCCTTACCTTTAATTAAATAAATTTATATTTATTTAATTAAGTTTAGCCTTATCCCCAAATCCTCTAACTAAATCAATTAATTAATACCTACTTAATTAATTGATTTAGTCTAAGTAACCCTAATTACCATTTTCTTTGATAATTAAATCCATATCACCCTCGATCCTTATCCATTCAATCCTAGCCATTGAATCCATCTACATGGATCAAGATCTAAAATTTTCATCAAGTTTAATAATTTTCCTAGCCTACCTACCCTACCACTTTCTCACACATGTGAAGCCATCCTACCTCTTACACATTTCATAAGGTTCTCTCTCACTTGTCTCTTTTAGGAGCCTCCCTATGTGTGTGTGAGCACATCTAGCTCTTACACATATGACACATGTTATTCTCATGCCCCTGCCTTGTGATACTTGTCACAAGGCTAAGCCCTCAATCCATGCACTCACTCTCATTCAATCTTAGCCATCTATTAACTAATTCATCTTTGTCAGTTATTTTCCTCATAGAAAATCTATAAATGAAGGCATTTTCCCTCATTTTATCATCATCTATGATCACACCATTATGTTTTCCATTTTCCTAATCATCTTCATATTATAGTAATGATGTTAATATAAATAAGCAACCACATTCCACCATTTATCATTCATCAAAAGGAGAAAATCAAGTGGAGAAGGATGACTCTACTTCAACTCAATCCATGAGATGAGGAGGTAAAAGACAAGGAAAATCTATATTATTTGTTTATATATTTGTTTTATGTATTTTTCTATTTCATCATCTTCATTTTAGCACAAATGGTGAGACCCACGTCCCTAAAAAATAATAGTTGTGAGTTTTATTTTGAGTGTATGTCATAGGTTGCATAATATCTCTTTCACTTTGTGGTTTAGCACCTTCGAGGTTGAGATCAGAGCTTCATGACGCCTTTAGCACTTTTTCATTTTAGCACCTATGCTCTATGGATTAGTTCTTTCACTTTATAGATTATCATTTTTTATCTATGCATTAGCACTTGTACTTGTTTGTTGTTTTTATTTTTTAGTTTTTCTTCTATTTTCTATTTGTTGGCTAATATTCTTGGTTTATTTGCATTTAGTTTTAAGCTAAGCTACTTCTAACTTATGCTTTATGTTTTTTTGGCTTTCTATTTTTGTAGAGAACTATTTTTTTCTTGTGGGCCTCCTGAATCAACGTCTTCGACCTATGTACCAATGCTTTCACAATTCACATATAATTTCATTTTATTTTTTATTTTCTATTAAAGTCATGTTTTCATTATTCAATTCGTGCACTCTATTTTTAGCACATGCACCTTTTAACACTTGTGATTTTTATTTTAGTGCCTACATCGTTTAATTCTTACACTCTGTGTTCAAATTCTTTCATAATTAACTTGTTGATGTTGAGTTTGTATATTGTTTTTGGGAGTTTTATATTATTTTATTAAACCACTTTTGTAGCCTAACCCTTGTTTTTGTAGCTTACAATTGCTTGTCAAAGAAAATATTTAAACTACTAATATTTTTTTGTAGCCAACATTTGTTGAAGACATCACTTTCTCACTAGTATAGGCATATTTTAATTTCTTAAGGGTAATTAACCATTGTATGATATGCTTTTGAGACCCTCTTAAGTGTATACTCTCTCTTCAAACATGGTTGGCAAGCAGTGTTATGCCAAGTTTCATGAAAAGGTTTACAATATGGCTAGCAAGTTGTATTATTGTAAGTTCCATGAACTAAAAGGCTTGATGTCTCAGTGGATGAAATAAAATGGCAGTGCCACAAAACCTTAAGGGATGTTGTAATAACATCACCACAAAAAGGTCAAAATAAAAAATAATCAAAGGAGCTTTGATTAATTCATGAAAGGTCACACCTTAGGGAATATCACACATGACATCACCACCAAGAGAGAACTAACCAAGGAATAAAAGATTCACATCTTAGGGAACACTAAACAATAGAATTACCAAGAGGAATGTCATATGCCAAGAAAGGCCATATTCTTGTGGGACATCAAATCTAATATCATCACAAAGAAGACACATCACATGGATTAAAAAGTTTGCACGTAGATAAAAAAAGGTCACACTTCCTAGGAGATGTATACTATCATCACTAAGAAGAGGTCATCTATTATGCAAACAATGAAGAGGGGACCATATGCCCCCCCTTAAAATGTTAGTGTACTCACTACACTAGTGTTTTAAGGAGATAAAGAAGGATCCCGATAAGGAATACACCCAGGAAAAGGCTACCTAACCTCTTACCCCCCAAGTGTAAGGACAAAAGGCTAGCCTAAATGGATGATGATATGTTACTCCTTGCAAAATGAAATATGATTGCATAAATCCAAGCTTATACCCTCATGAATGGTAGTGAATTGTTATGATACTACAGCTACCACAGGACAAGGAGCAACAATTAATTATGTTGATTAAGTGGAAGGCTTGTTGATGTTTTTGAAGGAAAATAGCTAAGACCTCTTATTATTTCTTGTGTGCTAGGCTTTATGAGGACACAAATACCTTGTTCTCTTACACCACATCCTTCTCCATTATAGCCAATTTTTAAAAAAAAATGATATCCTCTTCCATAATTTTTTTCCTTTTAGTTTGAAGGTGGTGGATTTTCATGATCATCTTTATCATAAGTGTATGTATAATTTTTGTTTCATCTTCTTTTCTAAAATTTGTGGAATTAGATGCTTTTGATGATTAAGTTGATTCCATTGCTACTTCTTTCTCTTTTCCTGACTTTGATTGTGTAATCTTGTATTCCCCCATGAATGTAGGTATAAAATATAATGAACCCCAATCATCATTCAACAACTTTCTTACAAATGAAAGATAATAATTATCATGATCAATTTGTAAAGTTTCAACCTTTGTAGTTGGTGTCAATATTTTGAGAGGATTTGTCATTCCTATTTTAGTTTATAAACAATTATTGAATTTAGGATCAACCTTTATCATGTAAACCTTATTGTTGAAAGTGTATTTCATTACACGGTGTAGTGTTGAAGGCACACCATTCATTGCATGGATCCATGGTCTACCCAAGAGAATATTATATGAATTATCATGGGGCATGACATGGATAGGAGTTTGCAATGACTCTACCAGCTTTAACAAGTAATGTTATTACATCAAGTGGTTGTTTTCCCACATTATCAAAACCATGAATAGATAACTCAACTGGTTGAATTTTTGTTTTATCTGTGCCAATTTTATCCAAAAGGTTCACACTAGAAAAATTAAGCACTGAACCATTGTCAAAAAGGGTACATCTAATTCCAATCTTGTTAATACTAGTTAGTACCATCAAGGCACCATTTTGTTTTTGCATTTCCAAAGGGGGTAACTCATTTTGATGAAAACAATATCCATGCAAGGTGAATTCATATTCTCAATCAAAGCTACCATATCCTTTGGTTATGCATTAGGAGGGATAAAAAAAAATTGTAAATAATTTTCAATCACGCCATGATAAGCTACTGATGTTTGAACCAAATCCCACAAGGATATCTTAGTAGGAGTGTTACGAAGTTGTTCAACAAGATTATATTCTTTACCACTATTTTTTTGGATATTAGGTGTAGGCAGGAGGTACGGTTGAGGCAATGGGATGGATGTTGTAATTTTTCTTGGTTTCTTGTTATTCATAATGTTATATGTGTGAGCTATAGTATAATAACTTGGTTGTTGCAACACATGATTACTAGAAAGTTGTTTTGAAAAACTTAGGATATGGGTATGGGGTTTAGGAGGTCCTATAATGAGAGTTGGTTGAGGAGGTTTAGAGGGGATATTAGGAGGCCCAATGATTAGAGGACTCTTAGGAGGTCCAAAAGGATTTTTTGGAGGTCCTATAATCAAGGGAGATCTAATGGTCAATTGTGCATGCATAACCTCAACAAACTTGACTTATTGCTGATGGTCTTCTATCGAGGGGGAATCTAATGTCACCTTAGCATCTTCATCTAAGCAAGGCATGTTACTATATTTTGAAATACATGTATTAATGATGCCATCCTCTTTTCTAAAAATATCTTCTCAAGTGGGAGAAGAATTTGGAGAGGGACAAATAGGATTCTCATGACTCTCAATGATTGGATATTATAAAACCAAGATACCTTCATCACAAGTAGGAGAGGTATCGAGAGAAGGAAAACTATGATTGTCATGATTGTCCAAGATTACATCTTTTCCAACAATGTCTTCCCAAGTAGGAGAGGTAGGGGAGAGAAACAAATAGGATTCTCATGACATTCAATGATTGGATCTTCTAACACCAAGATATTATTGTCACAAGTAGGATAGATATCAGGAGAAGAGAAAACATGATTTTCATGGTTATCAAGGATTGTATTCTCTTTCACCAAGCTAACCTCACACATAGGAGAGATATTGGGAGAGGGATCAATGAAAAACAAGAAAATAGGGGAAATAAACTCATTTTCATATGCTTGTAACAAAAATTTCTTAAAGTGCTCAACAAGATCTAAGGATAGAACATGAATTATGATAACACAAGAATTTTGCAATGAGAACTATAAGATGGGAAAAATCAAGCTAGCCTAGATAACAGTGACAACCACAACACCTCTAAGCTAATAACCCAATCTAAACAAGAGAAAACAATCAAAGCATAAGAAAAATAAAAAAATCAAATCAAAACACTCCCCATGCTTGAACTTGAATCACTTCTCTTGTCTCTCCTTCTTTTGTAAATATGCCCTCGGATCAAAGGCAACATGTGCAAATATCTTAAAATCATAAGTAAGAAAGTTAGAGATAAGTGATTGTTAAGGAAAAAATGGAGGAGAAAGGCTTTGTTTATAGATAGCCATTCGAATAGACGGATGATATCGATCATCTAGAAAGATTCCAAGATTGATGGATGAGGATTCATGAGATGGAGGTTACAAAATGGATGGTCAAGATAAAAAAGAGACCAGAGGGGATCAACAGCTGAGATTCAAAGATGAGGAAGTGGAGGGATAAAGTTCAAATTAAAAATTGGAAATCATTAATTCATGACGAAGGAATCTCTTGACAAGTGGAGACACAAAAAAAAAATCCAAATTATTTATTTCAGGAAAAGGCAAGTGGGAATTTAATTAAAACAATTTATAGAATCATTTTAATTAAATGGGAGGAAATGGGAAAAGAGGATTAAATAATTAATTTGAATTAATTATTTAATAACTGAGAGGGTTGGGAGACAATTAAATAATTTTGACAATCATTGAAATATAGAAGAATTTAAAATATTAGTGAATAGTAAAATAATTGATTTTAATTATTTAACTACAGACAAATGATGATAAGCAAATAATTAAATAAATAGTAATTTATTTAATTATTGAAGAAAGGGGGAATTAGCGATGCAAGTAATTTTTATTAATTAATCAAGATAGACTAAATTTAAGAAGTGAATTAATTAAATAATTAAAAATTATTTAATTAATAAAGGAATGTGATCAAGGATAATTAAATAATTAAAATCATTTAATTATGTGGAGACAAAGACCAAGAAAAATGATGCTCGCAAACTCAAACATTTTTAAGTGTCTACATTTTTTCCCTCTTTGACATAATGTTGTTCACCGCTTTATGTCAAAGAAATTCAGTCAAAAGATGCCCCAATGAAAGCAAGGTATAGGTATGCCCCCTCAAAAAAAAATTACAAATTTTCAACAAATTTAGAAAATTGTCACGATAAGATGATTTGATAGCCAAGAATCTAATGGTGAAGACGGAATAAATTTTTGAGGTCGGTAAGGGCATCAAATTCAAGATCAAAGTCATCAACACACTCCTCCAATAAACAAGGTAGGCAGAAACTCTAATTTTGGACCTATAAATAGAAATTTGAGTGAGAAAAAGGGTCATTTGTGCATTTTATTTTTAGAAACTTTGGAGCTATGAGTGATTTAGTCGCGAAGATGTCATCTATTTTAGAGGCCCCCCACTGTGCAAATCGCATTTGAAGATACCACCGTCCTGAGGGAGCGCCCACCACGATGAGTACTTGTAACCCACGTTTTAAGTTTTTCATTTTTCATGCATTTAGGTAGGGAAAAAATTTAGCAAGCAATTGCGTCGCAAAATTTTGTGATGCAATTACGTGCACATTCGGTGCAAATGATGAGCGGTTCGTCACAATCGTCTTGTTGTGACACAATTGACTTGGGGTTAGGGTAGGGGCATTTGCATTACGACACATAAAATTATGTGACACAACTGACTTTTCATGTCACATGTGCGGCTAGAAATGATGCAATTGAAAGGATACAATGCAAGTGTTGTACGATATGACACATTTGAGAGGTGAGCAATGCAATTGTAGTTGCGAGCTGGTGGAAAATGTCT
>VDFB02000015.1:111292740-111394909 GCA_007258455.2 Sequoia sempervirens
CTACATGTGTGGTCTTTTATGTATATTAGGTGCACATTTCCAGTCAGGTTTCCTTGAGGTATCACAACTAGTACAACCATGGCCTATGTGTACCCATTAGTGTGTGATTAGAGATAGTGACGTGGTATCTTTTTGGAGATTCTAGTTTGATTCTTTATGGGGATAGGACATTAGATGGTGTCCTTACAGGAGGATGGGATTTGGCCCACCAACAAGAGGTAGCTACAACACATGTAGTGTGATTAGTTCCTAATGGGATGATCATATCACATTGTCATTTCCTATTATTGGCATCAGGTCACCTGATAGTTCAGGAAAGTGTAGACCATCACTTTGGTGCATCCCACATATGTTTGATTAGTGAGGAGCATCACATGAGTAGGTATCATCCATATTTGACCATAGCGAATGTCGTGGTTAGGGATGATGGGATGAATAATGATGAATAACCTCTAGCTCTACATATCGATGATGTTGATCTTGCCCATATTTTTATGTAGTGGTGGGCGACAATTGGTACAACCCTAATTTTCTTTTCGGATTCCCCCATGGGAAATGCTAGTGCACAAGGGATGGGAGGTGAGGAACACGATGGTGATGATGACAAGGAGGGTGAGGCAATAATGGGTGGTACAACAGAGAGATTGAGATGGAGAAAAAGAATGTCATTACCTCCATGAGTGGTCATTGTCTCATCGATGCAACCTTCAGTCCACACTAGCAGGTCAAGGACCTAAGTACTGATGTGATGCATGATATTTCCTTTCAGGTCTTTTTACTTTAGTTTATCTCATATAAATATATACATATGTTTTGATATGATTTGGTACTAATAGCATTCACTTGCTCTGTGGTTGTAGATGACACACAAGAGTGGATTACCTTCATCGAGCAATGCATTGCTGAGGTAATCTCAGTTGTTCCTATCCAAGGGAGCTTCCTAGATGCTTACAAGCCAGCTTCAATGGGGTGAAATTCCTACCTTTTTGAGCCTATAGTATAATTGAGGACTTCTATGAGGAGGCACATGTGGAGACCATCTAGAGGGTCGTTGACTGGATAGCCAGATTAGCACTTAGAGGATCTTCTCACCACACTAGTTGAGTGAGATCAAGTAGTGATGTAGGCAAGGAGTGTCATAGTGGCACGCGATTCCCTATAGAGGTGACTTGATGACCTTGAAAAGCATGTGGAGGAAATGAGGCTAGCTTATGATCCTTGGGTGTAGTAGCTTTAGGAGGAGTTGTTGCAAGCCTGTGCATAGGAGGTTAGGTTATGAGAAGGGATGACTAAACTATGAGGAGAGTTCTGAGGGCTATGGTCATGGAGCATGTTCATGTTATGGTCACATCGATTGCATTACCTAGCATTAGTCCAATATCCACCTCTGCCACCACTGCCAGTGCTTGAGGGCTTAGGGAGCCATGCATTAGGGGGCTAGGGGCCCATTTTTCTAGCTACTTTTTGTATACCAGATCATATTGCTTTGTATAACATTGTTTTGATGTATAAACACAAACATATATACAATCATCACATTTTGATATAGTGGTGTGATACATGTACATGACATTTTGACATATATATTGTAGTGTAGAAAATTGTATACCTTTACAATTTCACACTATTTTTTGGCCTCCTAATTTATTGGACTTAATTACACTTCTAATTTTCCAAATTATGCATTCCAGAGCCTAATTTTCACCATTTTCTAAAGGGGAACCAATATTAAACAAATGCATTCAATCATTAAATTTCCCTAGATCAAGTGTGTCCTAGAGATTTGGGCTAGAACCCATTCGCTCAAGGGAAAATGGGTCCCCTTTCTTAGATAGGACCTAAATTTTAATATGTTCCCGGTGGTATTTTAATGTCCAAAATTCAAATATGAAGTGTCCACTTTTGGAATCTAATTTTTAGGAATTTGGATAAACGCCTATAAATACCTAGTTGTTTTATCATTTGAAATCTAACACACATTAAGCAAAATTAGCAGACTTTGAAGAGTAAATACTATTGTCAAGAGAAATTCAAGAGCAACATATTAGAGCTTTGTTACAATAATTCAAGATCCAACATCACGTCAAATTCTATGTGTGTTCATTATCATGTTATGTGAATGATAACATTGTTGTAGGTCTCCAAACATTAAAGCATTCAAGCAAATCAAGCAAGAAAGATCCATGATCCTTGAAGAGATGTGTATGTCTTCAATCCTTCAAGGAATCCATTGAAGGGTGGTTGCAGGTTTGAAGTGGATTGAAGAAGGCTTGAAGATCAATTTTATAGTGTTGCTTTTGTTGTCATCAACCTTGTCAAGACACAAAAACTCACCTATAAAACTTATTTACAACATTTTGATTGTGGGATAGGCATAAAATAGAAGCTCAAATTTGACACCAAAGGATCTCAAAAGTTGAGTAGGACACCCTTACAAGGACTCAATGGCCATTGGGTGACCCAATCCTTGTAGGCACATATCAATCTGCACTTTCTAAATTTGTTGGAACTTGATTGTTTCTTTTTATCCATTGTCAGATAATTGCATTTATTGCATTAGTTCATATATTTTGATTAGGGAAATAAATCACAATCATTCTCAAATAATTCCTATCCTCAAAAGGATACAAATCTAGGTCTGATTGGTTCACCTTGGAGGTTGAAAGTCAATCTACACACCTTGTTGATAGTTCTATAGAAATGATGGAACAATTTACTCTAAGTTAGATCTTATGGATATTCAACTTGGGGTACCCACATTTTTATGTTTCATTTTGGTGAACCTAATATTTGACATCAAAATTTTCTGATTTGGTAGTGTTTCAAACCCTAGATCTAGGTTTTGCATGGCATTGTTTGCATTTCTCATTTAAGGTTTCTTTTTTTGTATCATAAAAGAATAAAAATTAAAAAAATTTGCATCACATATTGCATAATAGGTTGTATTAGGGTGTATTTTCATCATTTAGATAAGATTTACATTCAAATTGCATTCATTAAGTGGTTAAAATCTAAAATTTTTCATTGCATGTAAAATGCATCTTTCATTTTAGCTCAAAAACAAGTGAAAGATTGCATAATTTTGTTTCAAATTTGAATCAAAACATCATTTTCAAAAAAAATCATTGTCAAATTAGTTAAGTATTTCATATTAGATCTGAAAATTGCATTCAAAATTATCCTTTATTGTTACATATTTGCATTTGGATCACATTGTTTTAAATTGATAAGTATTGCATTATTTGATTTCAAAAATGAATCAAAAACATCATTTTCAGGTTGTGGCATCTTAGAATTAGTCAATTATGCATTTTAGATTTAAAATTTGTATTCAAAACTTGTAAAAACATTTTCACCTTTTTTGCATACTTACATTTTGAAATGCATTATCTTAAATTGACCAAAAACTAGAAATCAGTCACTGATTAACCTATTTGAAAATAGAAAAAAACAACATTAAAGAGAAACATAAACATCCAAAATTTCAATTTTTAGAAACCTATACAAATACCCATTCACCATTGGGAAACCCTGTCCTTGTACAGGTTTCTCAAAAAGCTTTTGCATATATTTCAGTCTCTATAGTTTCACTTTGTTCCTGTTTGCATAAGTTTGTTTTGAAATTCTGAAAAATTGTTATTGCATGTGCAAGAAAGGTCTCATTTTTCTTGAGTTGTTGGAAATTTGGAAAAAAATGCATTTAAGATCTGTAGAGTAATTTGTTTACATCATGTTCTTGTAGACATTGAAAAACATCCTAGTTTGTGACCGCCATTTTTCTTGGTCTTCATTTCTGCATAATTAAATAATTTTAATTATTTAATTATCCTCGATCGCTTTCCTCTATTAATTAAATAATTTTAATTATTTAATTAATTCACTTCTTAACTTTAGTCTATCTTGATCAATTAAATAAATTAATTGCGTTGCTAATTCCCCCTTTCTTCAATAATTAAATAAATTACTATTTATTTAATTATTTGCTTATCATCATTTGTCTTTAGTTAAATATTTAAAATCAATTATGTGATTATTCATTGATCTTCTTGTTGGTGTAATTAAATGTGCTGTACCTTATCCTAGGTCATAATTACACCTTAGTTAAGTTTACTTAGGGACCACATAGAAGGTTGTTGGAGATTTTCCACTTTTGGTGGACTTGACATGTCATTACTTTATCACTTCCACCTTTTGTGGACACATCATGTGATTATCTCTCCACCTTAGGTGGAGTGATAGCTATTCATAGTTGTCTAATTTCATAAGATTGACACTTGTCATAATCTTATGCCCTTCTATGTTCTCACTTTGGCTATATAACCAAGGGGTCTCTCTCATTGTAAACAATCATATCATATCATTGACAATGAATAGAGTTTATTCTTGTCACATTCATCTCTCTCTTTTTGTGTTTTCCATTTGGTCCATAGATCTTGGCATCCATAGCCAATTCTAACATGGTATTAGAGCAGGTTGGGTGACATTGGAGAGTCTTTTTCTGAAGAGAGATTCCAGATTCGGGGAGGTTCCATTTTTTGGCTCTTTGTTGCAGGTTCATATCGGAGCTTGTTGGTGCAAATCTAAGCTAACCATTGTGTCCAGAAGGTTTGAGATAGTCGATTTTTCCTTTTGTTTCGTCCAAATCAGACATTCAAGGCCAAACCTATGAGGGTTTGAAGCTGAAGAGTGGTTGCCAGATCTAGAAGGTAGCTGCAATTTTGGAGCATTTTGGGTCAAATTTGACCCTGCCATCGCGTCCAGAAGGGCCAAAAACCCTAAGATCAACTGTCAATTTTTCCAAATCGAAGCAGTTGTCTGGTGAGGCAAAAAAAATTTGCCTAGAGAGCTGTACGGCCCCCCAGGTCGTCATTATTATAATGCTGGTACAATTTTTCAAAAAAAAATCATCGAAAATTTTTGGAATTTTTTTTTAGAAAAATTTAATTACCAACGATTAAATTTCATTTTCAAAAGTTTTATTTAAAACACAAGATAAGTGTTGTACAACCATAAACTGTATAGTCTGCAAACTATACCTTGAGGTACTATAGACCCCATAGGTCTACCACTACCGCCGTTCCACGCGGGGCTCTCTCATTAGGCATCCCGGGCCCTCTCCATCGGTTGATCCATAAAAAATCAGCGGGTGTTTTTTTTAAAATCTGGTGACATTAATATCCGGTTACTACTATTTTCATATCGACGGTGCAATAAAAAATCAGGTAGTCAATCTTTGAAAATACTGGCAATTTCCTAAATATTCTCGAGCATATACCGGTGAACAGTGGAGCATATTCCGATAGCATCTTCTTAATTCTGCCGAAGATTCCATTGCCGCCGACCTGGAGCATATTCTGTTTGCAACAGGAATTTTTTTTTTTGATGAACACTAGCGCATCAAATTTAATTACCTAATTGGATGACATCATCCTGCGTTAGCATCCTATTGAAAATTTTCCCCCCTTCTTCATTGGCAGTTTTGATTTTATAGTCCATTTTCAAATGCTGATATCTCAGTCATTTTGGCTCCTTTTTTGGAGATTTTTTTTTTGATTTGGGATAATTTTTTGTGCTCTACGCATTGATGCAATCAGTTTTTGGTTTTGGTGCTTGGTTTTTATAGAAATTTTAGATTCTCATAGGTGTTTTTGCTTCATCCTCATTTTGGGAACTTCGGGAGCTCATATCTTGCTCCTACAATAACATTTTTGGGTGCAGTTTTTTTTTAAAGTGCACAATTTTTCATGTACTTCTCATTGGTATGATAAGATTGATCTCATTTTGTACCAAAAATTGTACTTGATCCTGTGGCCTATTTTGGGCATTTGCATGTACCAAGATCAAGTCCACTTTGCTATTTTTGGCAAGTGGCAATTGTAAATGCACTGCTCATAAAGTGCCAAGATCATATATTGCTGGGGGTGTTCTTTGATTGAGTGAATTTGGGGGGATTCTTCTTGTGGTTGTGGTTGCATTCCTCTTGATTTGTGTTCTTGTTTCATCATGGAGCCATCTACAATTCCACTTCTAACACCTTACAACTATCCTAAATGAAAATAAGAAATGAACAAATTGCTTAGAGTAAAAAGATTATATAGGATAGTTCATGGGCTTGATGGTGAAACAAAAGATGATGAAGTTAAAAAGAATAAGTGGTTGAATAGTTGTGAAGAAACCATTGGCTATTTGTGCTTGTATGTCTCTCTTGAGTTGTTGTTTCACATTGAGAACTTGGATACACCTATGGCTATGTGGACTACATTATCAGACTTATTTGGGAAAATAGATGAAATTCAAGGACATTTGTTGGAGAATGAATTAATTAGTCTCAATCCATGTAATTTTGACAACATACAAGACTTAATCACCAAATTCAAGTCACTAAGAACACAATTGAAGAATTGTAAAATTGAGAAATCAGATACACAATTGATCTTAAGTGTTCTTTGAAAGCTAGGACCTGAATATTCAGTGTTTGTGTCTACTTTCTATGCTAGAGATAATGCCTTTGGGAGTGAGTTTAAGATTCCTTCCTTTGAAGATTTTGCTATGCAACTCACTAGGGAGCAAGATAAGCTTATTCAATTGGGTACTTTGAAGTCTTCAAAATCACATGCCTTGGTTGCAAAGGATGAGAAGTCTTCAAGTGGCAAAGAAAAGACAAAGAACAAGCCTAAGAAGAACACACAATCCACATTAAATTCCACAGAAGAACATAAAGA
Organism: Sequoia sempervirens; assembly: GCA_007258455.2. Taxonomy (NCBI): domain Eukaryota; kingdom Viridiplantae; phylum Streptophyta; class Pinopsida; order Cupressales; family Cupressaceae; genus Sequoia; species Sequoia sempervirens. The sequence continues at coordinate 111,299,463 of VDFB02000015.1, forward strand.
TTCATCTTCAAAAGAGAAATCATCTAAGAAGGAGAGGACATTTTGTGCATATTGCAAGAGGGATGGACATGAAGAACATTATTGTTATAAGAAGGTTATTGATGAGTTGATAAATATTCTCAAAAAGAATCACAATGATTTTCCTTCTAGAATGTCTGAATCTTCTTCTCCTTCTACTCCAAAACAGTCTAAAAAGGATAAAGGTCAAACATCTACATTAGGATATAAAGGACAAGCTCTTTGTGCTCATTCAGGTTCAGGATCAGGGAGATGGCTTCTAGATTTAGGAGCATCACATCATATGGCATCTTCATAGACTATCTTCTCTTCATTTCAGCCTTGTTCTATGTCTCCTATCTTGATGGGAAACAATACATACATGAGTTTAAGAGGGAAGGGATCTATTAGTAGTGGGAAAAACACTTTTCAAGATGTTTTATGTGTTCCTCATTTGACGAACAATATACTTTCCATTTATCAGATTACACATGGTGGAGATGGGAGAACTATGGAGTTCAATCCTTATTCTGTCATCATTCGAGACTTGGAGACTAGAGAGATCATTGCTACTGGGGTGGTTGATCATTCATCTCGGTTGTATTCCTTTGCACAGTTTGCTTCTGATGGTGACAATGTTCCTTTGGTTGTTGGTCACATACACCATAATTCAGAGGAGACATTTGGCTTTTTGAACTTGGGAGTTCTCACATCAGATCCAATTCTTGAGTCATGCATTTCATCTCCTCCATCTACTGTTGTACCTAATGATGCTTGTGTTGCTACAGTTTTTTCTCCTAGTGATTCAGTGCATTAGGACATACATAGTCTTCCAGATATGGCTACCTTGGATGACTCCTTGATAGGTATTTCAAACTTGTTTGTGGAGTCTCATCTTGCAGATTTGGAGGACACCATTGATAGCATTCATTTTCTCTTTGATGAAGATGCACCTTCTTTAGTTGTTGTGAGGGAGCACCTTGACCCTCTTGTTCATTCTCTACATGATCATTCTTCACAGATTGGCGTGAGTATGAATTATTTTGGACAACATTTGGAGGAGGTTTCTTTGACTTCAGAGGGAATATCTTTGTCCTTGGATCATGTTCTACATTCTTCTCTACTTGATGTTGGATTTTCCTCTTTAGCAATGTGGCCTAGAACGCTTGTTTGGAGTGTGTCAGCTTTCAACATCAAAATGGAGACACTTGAGCATGCTTCTAAGACATCATACATCATCCATATTCCTGATATCCTACATACATCCATGGTTTTGTTTCTTCCTAAGGGGAGGAACATTGTTAGATGGGATTGGATCATCTTCAACATTCAATGTCGAGCTTCTACCATCATTGTAGGAGACTCAACATTGAGGGGGCGCTACCTTGTCTCTCTTCTACTTCTCTCTTATGGGGGGGTCTTTTTCCTCATATGGGGTTTTTACCTTCTCATGCATCATTGAGAGTATTGCATTTCTATTTTGTATTTCATCTCTCTTTTGGGGAGGAGTTTCGTCGCACTAGGTTTTCTCCTTTTCTCCGTTTGTGAAAGATTGCATTGATTGCATTGCATTATACATGGGTACCTAACATGGCCTAGTAGCCAGGACCCATCTTTGCATATTTGTGTCATTTGCATAATAATTTTCCACTCCCTAAGTTGCACTTAAGGGGGGGTGTTGGTGTAATTAAATGTGTTGTACCTTATCCTAGGTCATAATTACACCTTAGTTAAGTTTACTTAGGGACCACATAGGAGGTTGTTGGAGATTGTCCACTTTTGGTGGACTTGACATGTCATTACTTTATCACTTCCACCTTTTGTGGACACATCATGTGATTATCTCTCCACCTTAGGTGGAGTGATAGCTATTCATAGTTGTCTCATGTCATAAGATTACGACACTTGTCATAATCTTATGCCCTTCTATGTTCTCACCTTGGCTATATAACCAAGGGGTCTCTCTCATTGTAAAAAATCATATCATATCATTGCCATTGAATAGAGTTTATTCTTGTCACATTCATCTCTCTCTTTTTGTGCTTTCCATTTGGTCCATAGATCTTGGCATCCATAGCCAATTCTAACACTTCAAAATTCTTCTATAGTTCAATGATTGTAAAACTTATTTAATTGTCCCCTCTCTTTTATTAAATAATTAATTCAAATTAATTATTTAATCCTCTTTTCCTATTTCCTCTTATTTAATTAAAATGATTCTATAAATTGTTTTAATTAAATTCCCACTTTCCTTTTCCTCAAATAAATAATTTGGAAAAATTATTTGTGCCTCCACTTGTCAAGAAATTTCTTCCTCATGAATGGATGATTTCCAATTTTTAATTTAACTTTTATCCCTCCACTTCCTCATCTTCGAATCTCAATTGGTTATCACCTCTGGTCTCTTTTTGATCCCAAATGTCCATTTTGTAACCTCCATCTCATGAATCCTCATCCATCGATTTTGGAATCTTTCTAGATGATTGATCTCATCTGTCCATTCAAATCGCTATCTATAAAAGAAGGCTTTCTCCTCCATTTTTTCCTTAACAACCACTTATCTCCGACTTTCTTACTTACGATTTGTAGATATTTGCACGTTGGCTTTAACCTGAGGGAATATTTGCAAAAGAAGAAGAAGTAGAAATAAGAGAAGTGATTCAAGTTCAAGCATGGGGAGTGTTTTGATTTGATGCTTTTATTTTCCTTATGCTTTGACTGTTTTCTCTTGTTTAGATTGGGTTATTAGCTTATAGGTTTTATTGTCACTATTATCTAGGCTAGCTTAATTTTTCCCATCTTACATTTGGTGAACCCCATGTGAAGAAAAGATTTTGTAGGATCTATATGGATTTTTGTTTGTTTTTGTAGGTTTTCAGTATGGAATGACGTAACTGAGACGCACAGTGACACAAGTGCTAGGAAACGATGCAACTGTTTAGATAAATGACACAACTATTTAGAGGATAATTGGATTTAAAAGTATGATGCATATGTGGAAAACAATGATGCATTCATGTGTAGGAAAATTAAAATTCAAAATTGTGATGCATCTACAAAATTTGGACATGACACAGTGATGCACGTGCAGTTCCGAACAACGCAACTACCTATTGGTATAAAATTTTATGTTTTCTATTTGCTTTCAATATTTTTCCTTTGGATTTTTCAAGTAGGCTAGGGTTTTTGTGTTCTAACAGTATGCTTTTAATGTGTGGCTTTGGAATCCAAGGAGTTCTTAAAAATTATTTCTTTTGAAATAACAAAAAAAATTGAGCTCTTTTACTAGTTTAGATTTAAGCAATTTTCTTTTGTTTGTTTTCCAACTACAACTTGCATCAGGATCATAAGGGTAAAAATAACTTGCATATCTCATTCATACAAATTTAAAAAGAAAAAAAGAAGGAATTCTCTCAGTCATGGGTATTAAAATGAACTAGCATCAAACGTCATTGGTATAAAATGAATCCGCGTGTCTTCAAACAATAAACAAAGGTTAAAATTTACAAGTATCTTTTGTGTTTGGTGGTTTGCAATTTTTCATAGAGTGCATATGCTCGCCTCTCATTCCATTCGACAATCTTGAGGATCAAAAGAATTTCTTTGACATGTGTACAATCACACCTCACATTTAGATTTTGGGCTTAAAATGAATCCCATGCGAGTGTGAGGCAAAGGTGTTGTGTATGCACTCTCCTTGTGCTTCATGCAATCTTGGGTGATCAAAAACAACATCATTGTCTTGATTTTATTACATTTAGAGGGTTCTACCTTGAAAGAGGGAATGACTCCAACTGGTGTTTTGCTTGAGCTGATATATAAAAGGATAAGACTAAACTGTCAAGTCCTCACGACGGTCTTTGCCCATACTGTACAGTGTCACTTGAAGCAGTGTACCTATTGTAAAATGTATAAGAGGCCCTAGTAGTGTGATTAAAGCCTTAAGTGGTTTGTTGGATGCTTGCTGGGAGTCATGTCCTTGAGTATTCACTAAGAACCTTTGTTATAGTGGCTAAAATCCCTTTCACTTACTAGTGCAATAATGATCGTTCTGAAGCTGCCCCACATCTTCACTAAGTATGTGTAGAAGCATAAATTCCTCTTTGGGGAATTGAGAATTGGTGAACCCAAGAAGTGAGTACCATGGAGGGGAGCTAGTGCTACCAAGTCTCTAACTGTTTTCCTTGTTTAAGTGGTTAGAGAAATCTGAGTGGGGATCTAGTGGGTGGTATCTCTTGAGAAGCCATAAGTTGTGGAGTGTGTTTACAAGTATGTTTTACACATTTAAACATCTTACACATACCAAAAAAATAAAGAAAAATAACTGCTTGTGACTGTATTTTGTGTTTTCCAAGCAAATCTCACCAAAAATAGTCAAAATCCATTCCAAACTAGGTCAAACCATCAAAACTGCAAAATCAACATTCTGGCACTGTAACTGATAAAAATAGACACACAACTAATATTGTGAACTGCATCTGATAGTTGGAAAACCACAACTATTATACTGTACTGTATTTGCAGAAAATAGAGCCGCAACTATCATACCAAACCGTAACTGAACTCTGGAAACCTGCAACCTGAAATAATGCATTTATAGAAAATAGTGTCGCAATTGTCTGATAACTAGAAACTTTCAAAATCTTTGTCCAAAATCTGATCAACTCATTTTATAGTGACCTTGACTGCTAAACCAAAGACTTGCAAACCTTATCAATTCATTCTAGCATTTCCATTTAGGAATACATTGCATTATAGGTTACATTCCCTCATCCTTTGCATTTGCATAGATTAATCTTAGACTCTTAGGTTGCATTTAGATCTTCAAATTTTAAACATAGGAAGACTATTAAGCTTTTTGACAATCCTTGGGTGCATATCCTATTTTTCATTGACCTTTATCCTTCGTTTAATCAATCTTTGTCATTATCACCTTGGTCAAATTTGAGTTTCAATCTTGTGTCCTAGCCTTGACTCAACCTTGTCAAAATTATCCCCTTGATTATCACAAAGGTCAATGACACTTGGGTTTGTTACCTTGGGCTTACATTAGCTTGGTTTCCATCCTTTGTTTAAAATTTTAGGATTCCTTTTCATTTCCTTAATCTCATTTAGATTCATATTACATCCCTTTTTATCATCATCTTGCCAATCTTTGACCTTGAACCTAAATTGCATTTTGCAAAAACAAAGGCCATTTTAGCCTTAGAATCATTTAGTCCCATATCATTTTTCCTTAATTATCAAATTAATCAACCTTTGCTTTTGCATCACTTAGTCTCATTATCTTGGCACCCTTATATTCAAGAAAATCCGAAAAAAAAATAGCTTAGCTTCATCACCATCTTGCAAAGTCTCACATAGTTGAAACAAGGTCACAAACCAAAAGAAAGGACATGGAATTTTCAAGTGACCCTTTTCATGACACTACCTTTGCAACAAATTCAAATCATTCCACACCTCAAAGAGAGACACCAAAAAGAGACCAAACTGACACATGGGAAAACCTAAGCCTAGAAAAATTCAACAAGAAATTGACTCCTCAAGAAATTGAAAAAGCTTACCAAGACCCAAGAATTTTGATCATGGTTGATCAAATCGTTGGTGCTGAACTCTTCTATGCACTAGCTAAAAAGGGTGCCAAACTCCCTCAAGGCTTTTATGTCTCAACCATTGTAGAAGAAGATACCCAAAATCCATTTCCATTTGGCATACCCTCATCACAACGAATGTCAGCCATGCCACTTGGGACAACTACACACATGGAAACCACCACTACCACACACATCCCAATCATTTCAACATTTGGAAACAACGTAACCCATACTACTACTTAAGTAAAAAATTTCACATTTGGAAGTTCCTCAAATTCCATTAGTAAGATCTTTACAAACCCCCTTTTCCAAAACACGAACCAAGGTTCCATAACACAAGGTCCTACACCTCCATTCCAAAATGAAAATCAAGGTCCTATACCCACACTTCAAAACACAAATCAAGGCCCTTTATTCCAATTTCAAAGCACACCTTCATCAAGTCAAAATCCACCAAATAAATCTAGAAATGTTCACATTGCCTCACGAAGGATCCCAAACCAAAACACTAATCAAGGATCTATTCCATCACTCCAAAAAATTAATCAAGGACCTATTCCATCACTCCAAAACACTAATCAAGGATCTATTCCATCACTCTGAAATATTAAGCAAGAACCTATTCCATCACTCCAAAACACTAATCAAGGATCTATTCCATCACTCCAAAATATTAATCAAGGACCTATTCCATCACTCCAAAACACTAATCAAGGATCTATTCCATCACTCCAAAACAACAATTAAGGGTTCATTCCATCTCTTCAAAATTTTAATCCAGGGCCCACACCCTCATTTCAAAACATCAAACAAGGATCCATTCCATCATTTCAAAATGCTAATCAAGGACCAAATTTTCAAATCCAAGGAACAAACCAAGCGTCTACGTCTCAATTCCAAAACACTATACCAAATGCAAACATGACCTTTGGAACAAATCTAAATAGTAATTTCATCCCAAACCAAAACAACACACATCAATATGATCCCACACCACAAAGCATCAACCCCAATTCAAATATGACATGTGACCTTAATACCAACATCATCACACCAAACCAAAAAAATCCAACACTATCTCTTGTAGACACATTGATGCAACAAATACATGCCCTCCAACAATAGATGATAAACATACAATTGGGGACCAACACGAAGACTTATTCCATGGAGGAATTTTGCCCCATTCCATTTGACAAAAAATTGTACATGCCACCCTTTCCCCCTCATTTCATGACACCACCTTTTCCTAAGTATAAGGGGATAGGGGATCCAATAGAACACATTCAATAATTTGACACATTGTGTATGGAATTCTCATATGATCCTACCTATTTGATGAGACTATTCCCGTGAAGCCTCATAGGGCTAGCCTTAGATTGGTTTGCACATATCCCTCTAGGGATTAGAACATGGGGTGAACTAGCTAACAAATTCATTAACCATTTTTCCTTCAATATTAAAGATGATGTCACCCTTGCAACATTGAGCACAACCAAATGAGAAGAAGGGGAATCACTTTCCTCATTTTACCAGATCTATGGCGAGGTTTGGTTAGCAAGTTCCCTTGTCACATTCCTGAAAAACAATTGCTCACCATGTTTGTTGAAAACCTTGACAAATAAATGATGAGTAGTCTACAAATACAATGTTGCACAAACTTTGATGAAATTATTGAGAAGGGTGTCCTTATTGAAAAGGGTCTTGTTGCAAAAGGACTAGTCAAGGTAAACAAGGAAAATCCAAAACCTTGTAATGGCAAGAGAAAATACTAGTCTCAAAACAAAAATGTCACAAATGATGGAGTTTTTGATGCCAAACTAATAACCAAAGGTCCAACCATTCATCTTAAAGGTCCTTCCTCATCAAATACATCAAAAACATCAAACACCCAGACACAAGGTCAAAACCAAATGATAAATGTAGTCCAAAATAATCAACAACGAAGAGGTCCTCCCTGCCCTAAAAGAAATACACTTAATTGGGTGATCCCATCGAATCGGTCCTTAAACAAATTTTGTAGTCTAATGTCATCATGCTACTAGACACCAAAAATTATGAGCCCTCATTGATCAAACCAATTGGTGGACAGAAGAAGAATACTATGAATATCATCGTGGAAAATGACACAAAATCGCTAGATGTTGGACAATCAAGAATATCATTCAAGACCTCATTGAAAACAAGAACATATTAGTAGGAGATTCACAAGGAAAAACCAATGGCAATCATACCATATTCAAGACTCCGTTGTAAGACCATGACAAAGGAAAATCCTCCAGTTTAGGGAATGATAACAAAGCCAATTATGCCATCGTTAAACATGATTACAACACTATCATCCTTAATGCAAGACCCTTTGATGATCACATTGCCACTAATACCATAAACAAGCCAAGTTCAAAATGTGTTGTTACCACCTGCCGAACCAAGAAAACTATTCCAAGACTTCCTAATTCACAACCAAAAGGTTAGTACAGTATCCTAGATCAGCTAGGGAAGACTCCCACACAAATTTCCATCTTGGAACTACTTTTCATATCGCCACAACACAGAGCTATCCTTGATAAAGCATTACAAGACACATCTGTACCCACTAACATGCCAATTAATTTCAGGCCATGGTTGGATACCTAGCTATGCTACACCATGTCACCTTCTATGAGCAAGAATTTTCTACACCAAAATCCAATCATAATGACCCCCTACACCTTGAAGTATGTGTTAATAAAAACAAGATCAGACGAGTCCTAGTAGATGGTGGAGTAGGTCTGAATATTTGCTCACTAAAATTGGTGAAAGCATTGGGATACTCTGAGAATTGTATAGACCAAACCAAGAAAATTATGATCAAAGCTTTTGATGATGCTGAGCATTCATTTGAAGGCGTAATTTCACATCCTGTAAGAGTTGGTCCAATAATACAGAACATAATATTTCATGTCTTGGATTTGGATTTACACTATAATCTTCTCCTTGGCTGCCCATGGATTCATGCCATGAGGGATATCCCCTCCATCTACCATCAATGCCTCAAATTCCCATATAATGGCACTGAAATTACTATTCCAGACAACCTTGATCCTTTTCAATATGCACAAACCTAAAAGGAACGATTGAACGTCAAGTTCCCATCAATTGAGAGGGCTCATCTTCCACTTCATCCACTATTCCATCTCACTACATTGATCCATCTACCCTTTTCAAATCACCCACTCCATTCACCACACCCTCCACATCGAAGATCTAGATTCAAGACAAAGGATGTGGAGAATAAAACATGAAGAGTCTCTTTTTCATTGGAACATTACCTAAATCATTGAAATATTATGGAAAACCACATCCTATGCAGCCTAAGGTCATCATTCATAATCCCCCTACCACCTTCACTAAATGGGGGGAACTAGCCAAAGAATCTTTAGATGACTACATTCTCACATGGTTGTACAAAGAAGAGGACACTAAAACTAAGCAATTTCCAATTGAACAATATCCAAAAGGGTTCCAAATAATGAAACGACAAGGATATGATGGACATAGTGGTCTTGGCTTAAATAAACAAGGAATGCTAGAACCCTTACAACCTTCGTAATTACTAAAGAATCAACGGTTGGGGTTTGTACTAGTAAAAGTGACTATTCGGGGTATCAAGTTACCCTCGAGTGAGACTATTAATGCTTCAAATGAAATTGAGACATCTAAGGAATCCTATACCGACTCTAATTCTAATAAATGGGAATGATATTTGGAATCCCATATATCCATTATAAATCATTACCTTGAGGAAGTATTCAGAGAACCTGGTGAGCCTACCTTCGAGGAAAGATTTAACCAAATGTTTAAAGTTGGTCCCTCGCCTAGTCCTTGTCCAAAAGTCCATTTGAAAAGAGAAGAATGGATCAAACACTTATGGGGAACCATTGATTCAACCTCTTGGGAACATGATGACTCCACCTCCATCTTTACCGTATCTGCCTACACCATGACCCTTGAAGATACCAATGATGGATTACCCCTTTTCTACCCACAACTTATAGATTTGGATCAACAATAACCACCAAGCTTGGACACATTCGAGAATGACGAAGCAATTGCTAAGTTCATGGGACTTCATGAAGGAATACCAAGTGGGGATCATAAGGTTGGCTTTACTATAGAACTCAATTATGCAACATACTTTGGTGAGGCTATCATGTCCTCTAGTCGCAAAAGTGATAATGACAAAAATAAAACTAATAGGTTTTTAGGTGAAAACCGAAAGGCGCCTGCTGACTGTGAAAAAAGTAAAAATAAAGGATGTATCTGAAGGTGACAACCTCTTTGAGGCACATGAGGATGGAGGACTAGATTATCTCCCTATAGATCAAAAGAGATATCCATTGCTAATAGAAGAAACACAATAAGTAAACATTGGTACACAAGATAATTCCAAAATAATATAGTTGGCAACATCTTTGACCATCAAGGAAAAGCATTAGTTTATAACATTCTTTTTAGAAAGAAGTTAATTTTGCATGGTCATATGCTGACATGCCTGGATTAGATCCCGAACTTGTTTTACATCACCTACCATTGCTACCAAATGCCAAAGCATATAAACAAAAGTTGAGAGAAATGCACCCATAGATTGCACTCTTGGTCAAGGTAGAACTGAAGAAACTCTTGAACGTTGGATTCATACGCTCAATTGATTATGAAAATTGGATATCAAACCTTGTTCCTGTCACCAAACCAAATGGTCAGATTAGAGTATGTAAATTTTTTAGAGATCTCAACAAAGCTTGTCCTAAAGATGATTTTCCTTTACCAAACATTGACATCATAGTAGACCTTATTGTTGGGTATGAAATGCTATCACTTATGGATAGATTCTCGAGTTATAATCAAATAAGAATTGCACCTAAAGATAAACCAAAGACAACTTTCACATGCTCTTGGGGAAATTTCTTTTGGAATTTCATGCCATTTGGGCTTAAAAATGCTGGAGCTACATATCAAAGAGCCATGACTACTATCTTTCATGATTATATGTGCGTACTTATGAAAGAATATGTTGACGACCTTCTCCTAAAATCTCTGGAACAAGGTGGTCACCTACCAGTCTTGGAGAATATTTTCACATGACTTGAAAAGTATAAGCTTAAGCTAAATCCAAAGAAATGTGTTTTTGGGGTCCAATTAGGCAAACTCCTCGGATATATTATCTCTCGTAGAAGTTGATCCCACCAAAGTAAAAGCTATCCTAGACATGCCACCACTAACCAACATTAGTCAATTATGAACATTACAGGGAAGATTGCAATCAATTAGTAGGTTAATTTCTCAACTAGTAGACAAGATCCATCCCTTTCAACATCTGTTAAGAAAAGGAATTCTCTTCAATTGGACAGAGAAATGTCAAGAAGCATTTGATTAGATAAATAATTATCTATTGACCCCACCAGTTCTTATGCCTCTGATTGATGGAAGACATTTAATATTGTATGTGACAACAACTACATCCACACTGGGGGGATTTTTAGCACATAATGACAATGACGGAAAGGAACGAGCAATTTATTATATCAGTCGCACCTTAGTCGGATATGAATTGAACTATAGCCCTATTAAATGAGCATGTCTAGCAGTTGTATTTGCAGCCCAAGAATTGAGACATTACATGTTGAATTACAAGAAAAAATTGATTGCCAAAATTTATCCTCTGAAATGTCTGTTCAACAAAGCAACTATGACAAGAAGACTATCTAAGTGGATTATTGTTGAGAATTGTGACTCAAATTATTGGCTTGATCGACTTCTAAGAGAAGTTATGTTTTCTCCCTTCATCGGCTTGAGTTAAGTCATTGGTTTTAAAGTTTATCTAATTGAAGTTGTGGGGTTTTGAAGTTTTGTAACCTCCCGACTTAGCGACTGTGAAGGGAAGGCTACTTCCTTTGTTGCCGGCTCATTGCAGGTTTCAAGAACTTTGTAACCTCTGACATGAGGTTTGGAAGTTTAGGTTTTGAGCAACGAAGCAATCCCTTTATCAGGGTGTTGTGGATTTTGATAACTTTGTAACCTCCAACTTGAGGTTCAAAAGTTTGAGTTTTGGGCGATAGAGAAATCCCTTTATTGACAAGTCATAGGTTCTAGGAACTTCATAACATCCATCAAGAGGTTTTGAATTTTGGTTCTCCAATGATTGAGCAAGTTAGATGTCGATGGATATGGGGACCAATTGGAACTCAATAAGGTTGGTGGATCATGATGAAGGCTGACATGTGGGGATGATGTGGAGGATAGATGGTATGTGGGCCCATGTGCTCAATGGTTGAATCAATGACTCATGGAGAACCCTAACTTCAATTATGGAGATTTTTTGGACTACTTATCCAATGACTAGCATTGGAGATGGTGTGTGGCTTGAGGTGAAACCATAAAAAGGTTGTAGTAGTTGAATGGTTCGTTGGTGATAGAGAAATTTTTACTGATGTCTCTTGGGTGCCTCTCTGGAATCTCTCAGAGGGGTCAAACAATGGTTACTTGGATAAGCCGAGTTGCAGGCTAAGAGGATGGATGCAAAAAAGTTTGAGACATGACTCTCTTAGAGCTCGAAGTAGAGTGTGGTGGTGACAGTGAGCGGCGATAACCAGAAGGAGTGGAGGTCGAGAGGATGGATGTGAAAGTTGAGCAACAGGGAAAAAGGCTGGGTGTTGGCTGAGGTTACTAGGTGGAGGCCGAAAGGCAGAGAGACCGTGTGGTGTTGGGTGCCGACCTAGCGGAGAGGCCGAGTGTTGCCAAACTAGCTGCAAGGTTGGGAAGCTGAGATAGAGGAGGGCGATCTTGATGTCGAGAGAGATGAATCTTGTAGAAGGTGAAGGTTGAGCGACTATGCAACAAAGAGGTCGAGAGGCCGATGGTCAAGCCATGTGGTTGTGTAGCTAAAAGATATGTCTCCTGTTGAGAGAGGTGGTCACAAGGGGTTATGCTACCAAATATTCTCCAGAATGGAACAAGATGTAAACTCCTTTAAAGGTTGTGAGCCTGATTTTGTATTGTAACTGATTTTGTTGTTGAATAATACAATGGCAATCTAGGCTTTTGGAGTGTGGGGTTTTTTACCCAAAAGGGTTTTCCCCCCGTATATCTGTGTGTTCTTTTCTTTTGTCTTTCATGTTGATTTTGATGGTGTTGGATCTGGTTAATTCTACATGTGCTTTTCTTAGAAGGGTTAATGTGGGAAATCAACTGTGCATGTTTCTACTTTATGGCATATTAGTTGTGTCTTTGGAGCAATGTGAAGGAATTAAAATCCCCGAAGGCACTTCTATTCTTAGATGTTTCTATCTAAGATAACCATGATTTTCCCAATAAGTGGTATTAGAGCCTTCTTTTGGGATGTGTTTCTTCTTGGTGTGTTGTTGGTTTTGGGTATTCCTTCTGTGAATATTTCTTAGTCAGTCAGGCTTGGCGAAATTAGGAGTAATCAATTGATGTTTGATCCTTTGGTGAGTAAAAGTCCTTACTCTTTTAGACAACACATAGCGTGAAATAAATTGAAGATGGAGAAACTAGAGTTGATCATACTGTAATGATGTGATATGAGGCTCTTGGTTGGCAACAAATGATCCTAATGCAAGGGGTGTGAGTTTATGCTTATGGTTGTGTTATAGCAGAGTGTGGTTCATACTGGGTGTTGGTGTGAGAGGTTCCCTGATGGTATGGAGATGCTTGGGTTGTTTTTCGACCATGGAGTATGGTGTTTGAGTAGGGTGTTTTTACTTGGTATTGAAGGCGTTGCTCTATGTTACCGTCATTGCATGTAGGCTATGAAGTTGATCTCTGGGTGGTTTGAAAACTTTTGAATATCCTAGCTCTCATATGCATGTGCATGCTGGTGGTTCTGGAATTGGTCTGGAATGGGCCTAGAGTTCTTGTACTACTTGTTCTTTTTGGATTCCTTGTACTTGCATGGCTCAGGTTCATGTTATTTGGACTTGACGAGGTTTTATAGATTTCTGTTTAAAGAATCTATGGTGATGCATATTCATTTTATTGCATTATTTTGGTTAACTGTGGTGGTTGTATGTAGACCTTTGAGTCATCTAGATGTGCAGTGGATATGGGTGGGCATGGGTGTTTTATAAACACAACGATTTTGCAGGTTTTACATGGTCAAGGAAAACTTACAGTTTTTTGTGGTGCTGCTTAATGGATTCCCTTGACTATGGTGCTCATTGTGGACATGTTTGGAAAATCAGATTTCATCTTGATTTGGTGTTTGAGTCATGTTGTCTACATGGTTATTCTCTTTGAGATCTCAGTGTTGATGTTTCCAATGTGATGATGGGTTTGCATGTTTGTTGTGATTAATCTTTGAGTTGTCCAGTTGGTGGATTAGCTACCCATTGGCTGTAGTGAGATAACTCAGAAGTGGACTATCTATATCCACAAGGTTGATTTAGTGTTGGTGTAGACTTGTTAGCTGGCCTTGTCTGTGATCACTTGTGCATCAGTGAGGTTGCTTTGAGATGAGAGGATGGATGGTGTAGAGTACCTGAATAGTTGGTTGTGGGGACCTTTAGCACGTGTATTACAATGCCATGGATAGCTTTGATACACTGCCTTGTGTAAGATTTTGATAGTGATGGTTTTGTTTGCTTGGTTTGGAGATCTTGGTGCTACTTGGCATTGTTGTCAGATGGACATGTTGTTGTGGATCTGGAGGATTTTTAGTTTAGTAGATGTTTGGTCATAATGCTTGGAGAGCTTGATGTCATGGTTCAGTGGGAGCTTTAGTAGTGATTGTGGATTCATCACTTGGTGGTGAATGGCCTTCTTTAGTGTTGCAGATGTTACTAGGAGGGACTCTTAGATCTTGTTGCTGCAAAAGGGTTCTTTTGCATTTGCATGGACACTATTTGAGGATGTGTAGCATCTTGGAGCCATGGAGAACTCTTGTGAGTCTTTGGTTAAGATGTTGGTGGTGCTTGACAGGTGATGTTGGTTTAGAGTTTGTTTTCTTAATGTCATGATAGACTCTTGATTGCGCTTTAGAGTTTTGGCATGATGCATTTCTCTTGAGACCATGTTATGTTCACCTGGAGCATGGGATCTCTTAAGGGGGATGTGTAGATCATGATGTCATGATAAGTTCCTGGTTCAGATAATTGAAGCTTTGACAATGGTCTGGTGGTTCTTGTTTTCTAGAGGATGGCTTCATGATTGTGTTCATGTTGAGGGCTTTGAAGTTGATGTTGTGTTGCTTTTGTATAGCTTGTGAGCACAGTGGAGTGGTGGCATTGTTGGTGCTCTTGTTTTCTATAGGATCCGATGCTTGTGTTCTTGAGACTGGTGCATATACACCTTGGCTCATTCCTTTTCTTGTGGTGGATGGTTGGAACTATTGCTTGAGTTGGTGGACATCTTGGATGTCATTGCAGGTGTCTTTGTTGGAGCATGAAAACATTGTTTAAGATTCTTGTGTTTTCTTTGGAAGAAGCCAGTAGGTTCTTCATCAAGTGGGAGAATGTTGAGAATTGTTACTCAAATTATTGGCTTGATTGACTTCCTAAAGCAGCCATGTTCTCTCCCTTCATCAACTTGAGTTAAGTCACTGGTTTTCAAGTTTATCTAACTGAAGTTGTAGGGTTTTGAAGTTTTGTGACCTCCTGACTAAGCGACTGCGAAGGGAAGGCTACTTCCTTTCTTGTCGGCTTGTAGCGGGTTTCAGGAAATTTGTAACCTCTGATGTGAAGTTTGGAAGTTTAGGTTTTGAGTGACAGAGTGATCCCTTTGTCAGCGTGTCATGGGTTTTGAAAACTTCGCAACCTCCAACTTGAGGTTCAGAAGTTTGAGTTTTGGGCGATAGGATGATCCCTTTATTGGTGAGTTGCGAGTTCTGGGAACTTCATAACCTTTGTCAAGAGGTTTTGAAGTTCGGTTCTCCAGTGATTGAGCGACTTGGATACCAATGGATGTGGGGAACACTTTGGACCTGATAAGGTTGGTGGATCATGATGAAGGCCAACAAGTAGCGATGATGTGGAGGATCGATGGCATGTGGGCCCATGTGCTCGATGGTTGAATTGGTGACTCATGGAGAACCCTAACTTCGACGGTGGAGATTTTTTTGACTGCTTATCTGATGACCAACATTGGAGATGGCATGTGGCTTGAGGTGAAACCCTAAAAAGGGTGAAATAGTTGAATGATCCATTGGTGATAGAGATATTTTCTCTCGTCTCTCGAGTGGCACTCTAGAATCTCTCGAAGGGGCTGAACGACCATTACTTGGACAAGTCAAGCTACAGGCTAAGAGGCTATATGTGGTGAAGGCTAAGAGATGAATCTCTCAGAACTCAGAGCTTGGAGCTCAGAGTAGAGTGTGGTGGAAATGGTGAGTGGTGATAACTAGAAGGAGCAGAGGCTGAGCTACAGGCCATGAGGCTAGATGCAACGAATTCCAAGTGATAGGCCAAAAGGTTGGGTGCTAGCTAAGGTTACCAAGCAAAGGTTGAGAGGATGCGTGGAGGCCAAAAGGTAGAGAGACTACCTGGTGCTAGGTGTTGACCTGATAGAGAGGCCGAGTGTTACCGAATTGGCCATGAGGCTGGGAAGTCGAGAGAGAGGGGGGCGATCTCAATGCCGAGAGAGATGAATCTTGTAGAAGGTGAAGATGGAGTGACCGTGTGACAAAGAGGCTGAGAGGCTAGTGGTCGAGCCATGTGGTTGTGTAGTTGAAAGAGATGTATCCCATTGAGAGAGGTGGTTGTGAGGGGTTATGCTACCAAATATTCTCCAAAATGGAACAAGATGTAAAATCCTGTAAAGGTTGTGAGCCTGATTCTGTATTGTAACTGATTTTGTTGCTAAATAATACAATGGCAATCTAGGATTTTTGAGTGTGGGGTTTTTTACTCGAAAGGGTTTTCCCCATGTATATCTGTGTGTTCTTTTCTTTTGTATTTCATGTTGATTTTGCTGGTGTTGTATCTAGTTAATTTTGCATGTGCTTTTCTCAAAAGGGTTAATGTGGGAAATCAACTATGCTTGTTCTCGCTTTATGGCATAGTAGTTGTGTCTTTGGGGAAATGTGAAGGAATTAAAATCCTCGAAGGAACTTCTGTTCTTAGATGTTTCTATATGAGATGACCATGATTTTTCCAACAATTATGATTCTAAGTGAGTATGACATTGAGTACATTGACCGAAAAACAATAAAGGGACAAGTGATAGCTACCCAACTCGTAGATGCACCAGTAAAAGTAGACCATCCTCTAATATCCAATTTCCTAGATGAATCAATATTTTTCATAGAAACACCAACAACATGGAAACTGTAATTTGATGAATCTTACACAAGTCATGGTTCAGGTGCTCATATTTTTCTCAACACGCCTCAAGGAGATTCCATTGCCAAGTCATTTTGAATAGCATTCCCATGTACTAATAACATAGTTGAGTACGAAACATTATTGATAGGACTACGAATGGCCATAAATGGAAAATCAAGGATTTTCAAGTCTATAGTGACTCTCAGTTAGTGATCAAGCAAGTTAATGATGATTATGACACTGAGGATGAAAATTTGATGTCCTATAAGGGCATGGTTGATAGCTTCAGATTATACTTTGATAAAATTACATTTGAAAAAATACCGAGAATCCAAAACAAAGTAGCTAACACAATGGCTACAATTGGATCTCTCTGCATTCCTAATAATGCTTTGCAATATGAGTTCTTGGTAGAACAACTGTTGATCCCTGTGTTCGATGTCCCTGAAACCAAACTTGTATGTGAACTTGTTGGTCTTGAATCTCCTTGGTACAAAGAAATTTATAGTTACTTGAATGACCAAATTATCCCTCCAGACCTGTCCCTCAACCAACACAAAACCTTTATTCGACAAGCATCCAAATATGCCATCATCGAAGATACCCTTTACTGCTGTAGCCTAGATAGTACCCTCCTCCGATGTCTCAAGTCAAATGAAGCACAAATAGCCTTACAAGAGGTACATAACGGTATATGTGGAGCTTACTCTGATGGTCCAACCCTATCTAAAAAACTCACGAGGATGAGATATTATTGGTCTACAATGGAATGCGATGCCTATCACTTTGTGAAGAAATGCCACTAGTGCCAGATTCAAGGAGATCTTATACATGTGTAAGCTCAGGAACTATATCCGCTTACGCCATCATGGCCATTTTCTCAATGGGGACTTGACCTCGTAGGAAAGATCCATCCCACCTCTGAAAATGGACATAAGTTTATCATTTTCGCTACTAAATACTTTATAAAATGGATTGAAGCCATCCCGATGACCTACATTACTGGAAAGCAGATAGCCAAGTCTATCCTAAATTACATCATATGTTGCTATGGTATCTTGCAATTCATGGTCGCCCTTTTAAGAATCAGGATGTCCATGAACTTTATGAAAAATTCCATATCCAACACCATTGTGCTACTCCATATTATCCCCAGGGTAATGGCCAAGCTGAGGCGTCTAATAAGACCATCCTAAAAATATTAAAGAAGACTGTCAATGACGCTGGTTGTGACTGGCAACTCCAACTCAACCTTGCTTTATGGGCCTACTGTACCAGTATCCGCAGTCCTATAGGAGCCACACCATACTCCCTTGTCTACAGATATAAATCCATACTTCCTATAGAGGTCAAGTTACAATCCCTCTGAGTCTCTATGCAAGGATTGATAAATCAAGAAGAATATCATGTATCCCATCTACATGAGCTAGAGCTATTGGATGAAAAGAGACAAAATGATTTGATACATTTGCAAGCATATCAGACTCGCCTTCGACACAACTACAACAAGAAAGTCCAACCTAGAAGCCTTGACATTGGTGACTTAGTCCTGGAAGAAAATTCGAAGAATCAAGTTGAATGAGAGAAGCTCAGAAAGTTTGAACCTAATTGGTTGGGCCCTAATATCATTACAACATGATATGGATTCGACACTTATCATATTTCTACTCCTGAAAGAAAACCATTGTCTGAACCTATCAACAACATGCACCTTCGCAAGTACTACACTTGATTCTCAGAATATCCCTTTAAAAAGTCAAAAAATACAAAAAAATAAAAAAAATGGAAAAATAAAATAAAAATAGTAAAGCGAAATAATTCGTCCAAAAGTGAGAACCACTTCGGTGGCACTTTGGATAAGTACCATGGTGAAAACCTAGAAAATAGGTGCCATGCGTAGTCATTCTATGCTCCTCGGTCTACTATCGCTCCACCTGGTATTCCATCCCTCGCTCATCCACTCGCACTCGTTCCAAAATAAAGCTTCATCATCCTTCCTATGGCTTGGGAATCATCGAAATTGGGTATCCTTTGCCTTCATGATCATCTTTTGCATTCACCTGCTACTTCCCCTCGCGTATAATAAGTAATCCTATACCTGACTGGGGTCAATTCCTTGACTCACATCTTCATGGGAAATAACACTTGGTATTAACATTTTAAAACATCAAAATCCAAAAATAAAATCATACAACATTAAAATCCAAAAAAAATCATAAAACATCAAAATCCAAAAAAATCATAAAGCATCAAAATCCAAAAAAATCACTAAACATCAAAATCCAAAAAATCACAAAACATCAAAATCCAAAAAAATCGTAAAACTTCAAAAATCTAAAAACATAAAAAAACTTCAAAAACTCCAAAAATAGAGTCTAAGTCTTATTTTGAGTCAGTTTGTGTTAGTAGGGTTGAACTACATTGTCTTTGTGTGTTTTCTATGTAGGCAAGGCTCGTCTTAAATGATCCATTGAGACATTAGGTCAGTCCTTTTAGGTTGTCCAAATAAAATCATGGCTCAATCTTTTGTCAAATGAAATAAAGTCAAGTCATGTTGAACTATGAGGTCTCTGCGTGTATAATGCAAGAAAGGCCCATCAATCGATGAGCTCCCAAGGCCACATAGGTCAGTCCTTTAGGGTTTGTCGAGTCTAGTCTTGTTCTTGTTCTGCAAGAAAACATCATTTAAACCAAATCATGAATCAACAGGTAAACATAACCAACAAATATTTTATCTTCAATTAGTCAATCATCTTATTGTCAATCAATTGATCTAGTCATATGTCTTATATCAGAATGGGGCATTATGTCATTTGTCTCATTTGGTCCTATCTCTTGTCTTTTATTAGGATGCATCCTTCCTGAGATTAGACTTTTTCTTTGGTAAATTTGGTCATTCACCTTAAGCAGGATATGTATTTCTTGCAATTATGTGCTTTATCAACAATGGTCACTCGCTCAACTTTATCAGATGTGTACCTTGCCTTATACAGGATATGTCTTTTCTAAAACTAGGTGTCATCACATCGATTGATCATATCAATCACACTTTATCAAATTAGTCGATCTTGTCATCTTGTTCAATTAATCTTGCCTTAATCAGGATGTGTCCTTCCTAAAATTAGGTGCAATCAATCAAATCAACTGGTCAACCTTTGTCAACTTATCAATCAATCCTTGTCAAAAAATCTGTCAAATTTAGTCATCTTGCTCACCCTAATCAATCATATCAAACAATCTTACTATTTGCAAACATAGTCTCTCTGGAAAACACTTTGTTGGTTTGGATTTGTCTTATCTTTTTAATTAGTTCTTGGTCATGTTACTAGTTACCTCGAGGATGTCCAAAAGGATTTAGAGGAATGATGATGGATCATGACCTCTTTTCTTTGCTTGTTGTCTGTAGTTTGTCTTGGAAAAAAGTCTAGGATAATTGGGTCCTTAGTATGATCTAGGGTATTCCTTGTCTTTTAGCTTTATCTTTTGACTGCTTGTCTCTCATAAATGGTCACCTTGCATACCTTGGTCTATTTCATACCATGGTGTTTGTGTTCCATTTGTGACAATTTTGACACCCAATGATGATAAATATAAAAGAATGAAAGTTGGTCCCTTGTCATTTCTTGTTTAACATTCCATCTTCTTTGTCCTTAGTCCTTTGTTTTCACTAACATCCATCTCTTCCACGCTAACATTTATTTTGTCTACATATTAATAGAGTCTAGTGACACACAAAAAAATCTTGCATATATAATCATGTTAGAAAGAATTTTCATCATAAGAAACTTTATCATATTAAGCCACATATAGTTGCATAAGAAAACACAAAAACATAGAAATCATCCATGTAGAATTAACATTATATTACATTACAACAAATCATGACATTACATTGAACACTACATCAAATTTCATTTCCATTCATCACATTGCATTACATGTCATACACAATGCATCACATTAATAGCATCATATTATACACTATAACATCGCATACCACATTATACGCCACATTTTGCATTATCATATAAGCATTTCATTACATTAACATTAATTTCACATATATGTTACATCCAGTTCACAACATTAGGTCATTACATTCATTGATCATACATATGATAATGGTATAAACATCCATAATCGTAAATGCATCACATCTATCAAATTAGGACATACTGCATTTATCATCCCTACAAATCATAAGGGGCATAAACATTCATAACATAATCATAAAGCATATTAAATCATCACATCATCATATAGATTGCATCAATAACCTAAAGCATGAACATACATAACATAACATCATCATGAACATAAAGCATAATCATATAACATTGCATATCATAAACTGCCACCAAAAATCATATCATATATATCACTAAAAATAATAAGTGTCATGGGTACACTGTCAAGATGTGTCATGTCCAATAAAAATGGAACTCGTGGGTTTGATAATCAAGAATGTAAGTGTCCATATAACATGATCAATAAAAAGACACTCTATCCTGAACTGCCTTGATCTCCTATCCCTGGGGCATCCTTGTCCTCCCATCATGACGATTCTCTA
This sequence comes from Sequoia sempervirens, assembly GCA_007258455.2. Taxonomy (NCBI): domain Eukaryota; kingdom Viridiplantae; phylum Streptophyta; class Pinopsida; order Cupressales; family Cupressaceae; genus Sequoia; species Sequoia sempervirens. Next base: position 111,320,939 of record VDFB02000015.1, read on the forward strand.
GCCCTGTGCTCTAAAGTGGATGGCCTATCATAAGGGGTTCCCATCTCGCATCTGAGGTCTCACCCTTGAACCTGCTTTGAGAATTCCTGTTGTGTGTCCTGCTGTGAGTCCTACCCCATGAACCACTGTCAATCTAAAAAAATGTGGGCTCCCTCCTCTCTGATAGTACCACTCTCTCATAGAGATCCCCGTAATAATGCATGGCCTTGCTGGTCTGGGCATACTCGCATGCAACATCGATGAAAGATCCACTGCAGGTGGCCATAAACTCTATCATGCCCTGATATGTCTGCTGCTGATTGATAACAACTAGGTCCCTCTCGATTTTCATGGTGTCCCTCTCAACCTTAAGGTCATCCCTCTCTACTGTGACAGTCCTCAGCTCTACCTCTAAGGCTTGCACCCGAGCCTACAATGTGGCTATCATTTTCTCTACAAATCTAACATCCCCTCTGGCCTCCACCTCCTATGGATCATCCATCCCCATGATAATCCACTCCTGGAGGAATCTCTTGGCCTCGTCCATCTCTACCTCCTCTCCAAGCTCATACTATCTCTGACCCTATCCCGTTGCCTCAACCATCGCCTCTACCTCTGGTTGTGCTATCTCTAGAGTGGACATTTTTGCATGCTACTCCCCCTCTTGTAGTGCCACCTCTACTGCTACCCTCACCTCAGATTGGTCCTCCTCCATCTCCTCCTCTTTGATTGATGGTGGTTATCTCACCACTCGTCGTCCTCCATCTTGCCTCCTCATGTTTCGGTCTCCTCCCTGATGTCCTCACCAATCTCCCCCATCATCTTCCTAACCTCCTCCATCCCCCTGTCCACCATCTCCTCTCCCTCCACCCCTCTGACCCCTGTCACCTCTTCGACCTCTTAAGCCCCTTCCTCTGCACTCTACTGACGCTAGCTACTATGGATTTGTCAGTGGTACTGGCCCGTGAATCAGCCACCAATCATCATCCTTTTTTGTAGTACTTACATGAACGTCTTCTCCTCTCCACTCCTAATCTAATGTTTTCAAGGCATCAACTCTTGCTTGGCTGTGGTAACAATGACCTAAGGCCCCCATGGATGAACCTCTCAAGAGGACCGTGCAAACTCTGCAATGCCAATTGGAATACCTTGTCTCTCCTTGAACCACCTTTGAACCCTCTCTAGGAGATACATCTCGATAATGTGTTGATTCTACACTGTGCGCCCGATGAGGTACCTAGATTTTTAGCACCACAACAGGTGATCATCCTATCCGACCCATAAATCACAGGCTCTGTATGGTCTCTAGATAAAGCTGACCAATGTGTCCAACACATGCCTGCAATAACCAACATCCCCCACATGTGCTTGTGTAAGGGCCGCCTGATACATGTATGAATATGGAGTGTCAACTCCTAGCTGATGTACCACCAGAGGTCAGAACACGACTATGTTGCTCCCAGGCCTATATTGTAAGCAATGTCACCCCACAACTCAGATTCTATCCTCCCCTATTAGCAATATCATGCACCTGAAAATACAACATAACTAATAGGCATGTCCCCCATGCATACACTATCCCAAAATGAACCATCAATCTGAGCATCTCCCTCAACCTATCAGGAAACCATGACCTCTATGATTAAGAATCATCACCCCTGCTATCAATCTGCATAGGACACAATCATATCTATCATATCTCTTTGCAAGGGTCTTCCATCTGATCTCGTACCCCTATATCCCAAGCTCTGCATGATCATCTCAATCATAGTACTCATATAATGCCTGCAATCCTCACGCAGGATCATAGCATACCCGTTCACCTTGAATCGATAGTCACAGGATCCTATATATATCCTCAAGGGTGACAGTCAACTCCCCTGTTGGCAAGTAAAAACTACTCATCTCAGGGTGTCATCACTCCACCAATACTGTCAGCATGCCTCTACTCGCCCTAATAATGGGCATATAGGTGACATAAAACAAACCAAGGTCCAACAATGCCTGTCTCTCCTTGTCACCTAGTTGGTCCTATAGTTGAAAAACATTTGGCCTCGACTTCTGCATATAGATAGGCGGTAGACACTCCTAAAATCATCACACAAACACTCATGCCAATCTAAGACCTCCAGTTGACCTAATCGACCTAAGTTGACCAAGTCAAAATATCCTAATATGGGGTAACCTTTTAACTAGGTAATTACATCGTTGTTTTGTCAAATGCATCATAGACATTTTCCACCAGCTCGCAACTACAATTGCATTGCTCACCTCTCAAATGTGTCATATCGTACAACACTTGCATTGTATCCTTTCAATTGCATCATTTCTAGCCGCACATGTGACATGAAAAGTCAGTTGTGTCACATAATTTTATGTGTCGTAATGCAAATGCCCCTACCCTAACCCCAAGTCAATTGTGTCACAACAAGACGATTGTGACGAACCGCTCATCATTTGCACCGAATGTGCACGTAATTGCATCACAAAATTTTGCGACGCAATTGCTTGCTAAATTTTTTCCCTACCTAAATGCATGAAAAATGAAAAACTTAAAACGTGGGTTACAAGTACTCATCGTGGTGGGCGCTCCCTCAGGACGGTGGTATCTTCAAATGCGATTTGCACAGTGGGGGGCCTCTAAAATAGATGACATCTTCGCGACTAAATCACTCATAGCTCCAAAGTTTCTAAAAATAAAATGCACAAATGACCCTTTTTCTCACTCAAATTTCTATTTATAGGTCCAAAATTAGAGTTTCTGCCTACCTTGTTTATTGGAGGAGTGTGTTGATGACTTTGATCTTGAATTTGATGCCCTTACCGACCTCAAAAATTTATTCCGTCTTCACCATTAGATTCTTGGCTATCAAATCATCTTATCGTGACAATTTTCTAAATTTGTTGAAAATTTGTAATTTTTTTTTGAGGGGGCATACCTATACCTTGCTTTCATTGGGGCATCTTTTGACTGAATTTCTTTGACATAAAGCGGTGAACAACATTATGTCAAAGAGGGAAAAAATGTAGACACTTAAAAATGTTTGAGTTTGCGAGCATCATTTTTCTTGGTCTTTGTCTCCACATAATTAAATGATTTTAATTATTTAATTATCCTTGATCACATTCCTTTATTAATTAAATAATTTTTAATTATTTAATTAATTCACTTCTTAAATTTAGTCTATCTTGATTAATTAATAAAAATTACTTGCATCGCTAATTCCCCCTTTCTTCAATAATTAAATAAATTACTATTTATTTAATTATTTGCTTATCATCATTTGTCTGTAGTTAAATAATTAAAATCAATTATTTTACTATTCACTAATATTTTAAATTCTTCTATATTTCAATGATTGTCAAAATTATTTAATTGTCTCCCAACCCTCTCAGTTATTAAATAATTAATTCAAATTAATTATTTAATCCTCTTTTCCCATTTCCTCCCATTTAATTAAAATGATTCTATAAATTGTTTTAATTAAATTCCCACTTGCCTTTTCCTGAAATAAATAATTTGGATTTTTTTTTTGTGTCTCCACTTGTCAAGAGATTCCTTCGTCATGAATTAATGATTTCCAATTTTTAATTTGAACTTTATCCCTCCACTTCCTCATCTTTGAATCTCAGCTGTTGATCCCCTCTGGTCTCTTTTTTATCTTGACCATCCATTTTGTAACCTCCATCTCATGAATCCTCATCCATCAATCTTGGAATCTTTCTAGATGATCGATATCATCCGTCTATTCGAATGGCTATCTATAAACAAAGCCTTTCTCCTCCATTTTTTCCTTAACAATCACTTATCTCTAACTTTCTTACTTATGATTTTAAGATATTTGCACATGTTGCCTTTGATCCGAGGGCATATTTACAAAAGAAGGAGAGACAAGAGAAGTGATTCAAGTTCAAGCATGGGGAGTGTTTTGATTTGATTTTTTTATTTTTCTTATGCTTTGATTGTTTTCTCTTGTTTAGATTGGGTTATTAGCTTAGAGGTGTTGTGGTTGTCACTGTTATCTAGGCTAGCTTGATTTTTCCCATCTTATAGTTCTCATTGCAAAATTCTTGTGTTATCATAATTCATGTTCTATCCTTAGATCTTGTTGAGCACTTTAAGAAATTTTTGTTACAAGCATATGAAAATGAGTTTATTTCCCCTATTTTCTTGTTTTTCATTGATCCCTCTCCCAATATCTCTCCTATGTGTGAGGTTAGCTTGGTGAAAGAGAATACAATCCTTGATAACCATGAAAATCATGTTTTCTCTTCTCCTGATATCTATCCTACTTGTGACAATAATATCTTGGTGTTAGAAGATCCAATCATTGAATGTCATGAGAATCCTATTTGTTTCTCTCCCCTACCTCTCCTACTTGGGAAGACATTGTTGGAAAAGATGTAATCTTGGACAATCATGACAATCATAGTTTTCCTTCTCTCGATACCTCTCCTACTTGTGATGAAGGTATCTTGGTTTTATAATATCCAATCATTGAGAGTCATGAGAATCCTATTTGTCCCTCTCCAAATTCTTCTCCCACTTGAGAAGATATTTTTAGAAAAGAGGATGGCATCATTAATACATGTATTTCAAAATATAGTAACATGCCTTGCTTAGATGAAGATGCTAAGGTGACATTAGATTCCCCCTCGATAGAAGACCATCAGCAATAAGTCAAGTTTGTTGAGGTTATGCATGCACAATTGACCATTAGATCTCCCTTGATTATAGGACCTCCAAAAAATCCTTTTGGACCTCCTAAGAGTCCTCTAATCATTGGGCCTCCTAATATCCCCTCTAAACCTCCTCAACCAACTCTCATTATAGGACCTCCTAAACCCCATACCCATATCCTAAGTTTTTCAAAACAACTTTCTAGTAATCATGTGTTGCAACAACCAAGTTATTATACTATAGCTCACACATATAACATTATGAATAACAAGAAACCAAGAAAAATTACAACATCCATCCCATTGCCTCAACCGTACCTCCTGCCTACACCTAATATCCAAAAAAATAGTGGTAAAGAATATAATCTTGTTGAACAACTTCGTAACACTCCTACTAAGATATCCTTGTGGGATTTGGTTCAAACATCAGTAGCTTATCATGGCGTGATTGAAAATTATTTACAATTTTTTTTTATCCCTCCTAATGCATAACCAAAGGATATGGTAGCTTTGATTGAGAATATGAATTCACCTTGCATGGATATTGTTTTCATCAAAATGAGTTACCCCCTTTGGAAATGCAAAAACAAAATGGTGCCTTGATGGTACTAACTAGTATTAACAAGATTGGAATTAGATGTACCCTTTTTGACAATGGTTCAGTGCTTAATTTTTCTAGTGTGAACCTTTTGGATAAAATTGGCACAGATAAAACAAAAATTCAACCAGTTGAGTTATCTATTCATGGTTTTGATAATGTGGGAAAACAACCACTTGATGTAATAACATTACTTGTTAAAGCTGGTAGAGTCATTGCAAACTCCTATCCATGTCATGCCCCATGATAATTCATATAATATTCTCTTGGGTAGACCATGGATCCATGCAATGAATGGTGTGCCTTCAACACTACACCGTGTAATGAAATACACTTTCAACAATAAGGTTTACATGATAAAGGTTGATCCTAAATTCAATAATTGTTTATAAACTAAAATAGGAATGACAAATCCTCTCAAAATATTGACACCAACTACAAAGGTTGAAACTTTACAAATTGATCATGATAATTATTATCTTTCATTTGTAAGAAAGTTGTTGAATGATGATTGGGGTTCATTATATTTTATACCTACATTCATGGGGGAATACAAGATTACACAATCAAAGTCAGGAAAAGAGAAAGAAGTAGCAATGGAATCAACTTAATCATCAAAAGCATCTAATTCCACAAATTTTAGAAAAGAAGATGAAACAAAAATTATACATACACTTATGATAAAGATGATCATGAAAATCCACCACCTTCAAACTAAAAGGAAAAAAATTATGGAAGAGGATATCATTTTTTTTTAAAAATTGGCTATAATGGAGAAGGATGTGGTGTAAGAGAACAAGGTATTTGTGTCCTCATAAAGCCTAGCACACAAGAAATAATAAGAGGTCTTAGCTATTTTCCTTCAAAAACATCAACAAGCCTTCCACTTAATCAACATAATTAATTGTTGCTCCTTGTCCTGTGGTAGCTGTAGTATCATAACAATTCACTACCATTCATGAGGGTATAAGCTTGGATTTATGCAATCATATTTCATTTTGCAAGGAGTAACATATCATCATCCATTTAGGCTAGCCTTTTGTCCTTACACTTGGGGGGTAAGAGGTTAGGTAGCCTTTTCCTGGGTGTATTCCTTATCGGGATCCTTCTTTATCTCCTTAAAACACTAGTGTAGTGAGTACACTAACATTTTAAGGGGGGGCATATGGTCCCCTCTTCATTGTTTGCATAATAGATGACCTCTTCTTAGTGATGATAGTATACATCTCCTAGGAAGTGTGACCTTTTTTTATCTACGTGCAAACTTTTTAATCCATGTGATGTGTCTTCTTTGTGATGATATTAGATTTGATGTCCCACAAGAATATGGCCTTTCTTGGCATATGACATTCCTCTTGGTAATTCTATTGTTTAGTGTTCCCTAAGATGTGAATCTTTTATTCCTTGGTTAGTTCTCTCTTGGTGGTGATGTCATGTGTGATATTCCCTAAGGTGTGACCTTTCATGAATTAATCAAAGCTCCTTTGATTATTTTTTATTTTGACCTTTTTGTGGTGATGTTATTACAACATCCCTTAAGGTTTTGTGGCACTGCCATTTTATTTCATCCACTGAGACATCAAGCCTTTTAGTTCATGGAACTTACAATAATACAACTTGCTAGCCATATTGTAAACCTTTTCATGAAACTTGGCATAACACTGCTTGCCAACCATGTTTGAAGAGAGAGTATACACTTAAGAGGGTCTCAAAAGCATATCATACAATGGTTAATTACCCTTAAGAAATTAAAATATGCCTATACTAGTGAGAAAGTGATGTCTTCAACAAATGTTGGCTACAAAAAAATATTAGTAGTTTAAATATTTTCTTTGACAAGCAATTGTAAGCTACAAAAACAAGGGTTAGGCTACAAAAGTGGTTTAATAAAATAATATAAAACTCCCAAAAACAATATACAAACTCAACATCAACAAGTTAATTATGAAAGAATTTGAACACAGAGTGTAAGAATTAAACGATGTAGGCACTAAAATAAAAATCACAAGTGTTAAAAGGTGCATGTGCTAAAAATAGAGTGCACGAATTGAATAATGAAAACATGACTTTAATAGAAAATAAAAAATAAAATGAAATTATATGTGAATTGTGAAAGCATTGGTACATAGGTCGAAGACGTTGATTCAGGAGGCCCACAAGAAAAAAATAGTTCTCTACAAAAATAGAAAGCCAAAAAAACATAAAGCATAAGTTAGAAGTAGCTTAGCTTAAAACTAAATGCAAATAAACCAAGAATATTAGCCAACAAATAGAAAATAGAAGAAAAACTAAAAAATAAAAACAACAAACAAGTACAAGTGCTAATGCATAGATAAAAAATGATAATCTATAAAGTGAAAGAACTAATCCATAGAGCATAGGTGCTAAAATGAAAAAGTGCTAAAGGCGTCATGAAGCTCTGATCTCAACCTCGAAGGTGCTAAACCACAAAGTGAAAGAGATATTATGCAACCTATGACATACACTCAAAATAAAACTCACAACTATTATTTTTTAGGGACGTGGGTCTCACCATTTGTGCTAAAATGAAGATGATGAAATAGAAAAATACATAAAACAAATATATAAACAAATAATATAGATTTTCCTTGTCTTTTACCTCCTCATCTCATGGATTGAGTTGAAGTAGAGTCATCCTTCTCCACTTGATTTTCTCCTTTTGATGAATGATAAATGGTGGAATGTGGTTGCTTATTTATATTAACATCATTACTATAATATGAAGATGATTAGGAAAATGGAAAACATAATGGTGTGATCATAGATGATGATAAAATGAGGGAAAATGCCTTCATTTATAGATTTTCTATGAGGAAAATAACTGACAAAGATGAATTAGTTAATAGATGGCTAAGATTGAATGAGAGTGAGTGCATGGATTGAGGGCTTAGCCTTGTGACAAGTATCACAAGGCAGGGGCATGAGAATAACATGTGTCATATGTGTAAGAGCTAGATGTGCTCACACACACATAGGGAGGCTCCTAAAAGAGACAAGTGAGAGAGAACCTTATGAAATGTGTAAGAGGTAGGATGGCTTCACATGTGTGAGAAAGTGGTAGGGTAGGTAGGCTAGGAAAATTATTAAACTTGATGAAAATTTTAGATCTTGATCCATGTAGATGGATTCAATGGCTAGGATTGAATGGATAAGGATCGAGGGTGATATGGATTTAATTATCAAAGAAAATGGTAATTAGGGTTACTTAGACTAAATCAATTAATTAAGTAGGTATTAATTAATTGATTTAGTTAGAGGATTTGGGGATAAGGCTAAACTTAATTAAATAAATATAAATTTATTTAATTAAAGGTAAGGGATAAAGGTGAGGTTAAACTTAATTAAATATTTATGTAAATTTATTTAATTAAGGGTGAGGGGTAAAGGTAAAGGATGGTTTAAATAAATAATAAATATTTATTTAATTGGATAGGATGAGGTAAATTCAATTGTGGCTGGGTATGGAAAAATTTAGATGTCTACAAATGTCATGAGTAGTATGAGCAACAATAAAGAAGTTGAGGGTCGATTTGGGTGACCATGTTTTAGTAGAAAATTGGTTATGGACTGGTTTAGTGGAAAAAAGGGAGCCACAAATATAATGAAGGGAACCATTGGAGGAAGGACAATGTTAATAGGTTTTGGTAAAAAAAATTACTCACAAATGGGGAAATAATTGATAATTAATGTCAAGATCAAATGGTAGGCTAAAAGGATGGTGGAGGATTCTATAATGTGCACCTTTATCACATGAGAATTATGTGTATGTTTTGAGTGAGGTGGAAGGATCTATTTGGAGGCTCATGGTACTTAAAAATATTGATGGACGGCCTAACATGTACAAATGAATGATCACACCAAATTCAAAGGATATTTGGGTACATAGGCCATTGATGTCCAGTTGAGGAATGAACACATAAGATCTTAATGATATTTGACTATTGGTTGAATTGAATGTATAAATGACATACATCATAGGTGGTAGGTGAGTTTAAATACCTAAATATTTGGGCCAAATCTAGGGAAGAGGTGAAACTTGGACTTGGATTTAGAAGAGTGTGTAGGGATTCAAAGATAGCTAGGATTTGAGAAGGGGTTGGTCAAAAATCTATAAGGAGTGTAGTCAAGAAGAGGAGCCTAACAATAAGCTAAGAAGTATCAAACAAAGAGAGTAGGAAGAAAACTAACAACAAGAGAGATAGAGAAGGATATCATGAGGAGGAAGAGAATATAGATGCATGTGAATAGTGAGTAGAAGCTAAGAGGAATCCATGGAGTGTGGAAACAAAGGGGAAAGGTGCAAACCATGAAGGGGTTGGAAAAATAGTAGGTCCTAATAAAAAATTGATAAGAATCTATGTAAATGATCCTAAAATGGAGGGGGGCATGATTAGGCCAATGAGGCAAGAGGAAATGCATGAGAGGTAGTGTGATGAGAAGAAATGAAGAGCTCAAGTGAGGCTAATAGACAATGAGGTGAGAGAAAGGTTGTGTATGAGAAATAAGGTCAATTGCATAAGGAGTGAGAAGTTAAGAGTAAGAGTGTACATTCAAGGAGTTGAGTGTGCATTGTGAGTAGAAAAGGGGAAACACAAGTCTCTACATCTAAATAAAGAAATACTTATAAAATAAAATGAGTTCAAATGGTATCCATATGAGTATTTTTTGGTGTGTGTAGGTTAGTTCATATATTTGTAAGAGTAAGGGTGTTGTGTGTAGTTTCTATAGGTATGGTGGTAGGTCTCTATTAGTTGTTTTAGGTTGAATTGTAACCAAATGGGAGGACCCAATTTTATAAGTTTTTGCACAAAAACATGTGTGGTTCTTGAGCAAGCTACAAGTTGGTTATATGTGGCATGCATTAACATTGTATTAGGGAATCAAAGGGGTGGATTTCCTCATATGGTATCAAAGTAGGCTACAAATCTGCAAGTGAGTGGAGTAAGATAATGTTTCATCTAAAATTTTGAGTTGGTTCTCAAGAAATCCCATTCGTGTATGTGTATAGGAATCCAAGATGCCACCAAGAAGGAGAGTTTAAGAGGTTACAACCTATAGAGCCTTAACTAATGTATTGTAAACTTGGTGATACCTACTTAATTTAGAGGTTTAACTGACTGAACTGTTAATGTAATTAATATTTAATTACGCTTGCATAACTTTACTTAGGTAATATTTTAATTCCTAGGCTTATTATTCTCATCCTTATCTTGTTGAGCTATCTTGTTGCTCAAGATAAGATTTGGGTTATGCATACTTTCTTTTATAAAGCAAATCATCTCATGTAATTATGAATTCCTGAATAATATTATTTTGCACATATTTTTGCAATAGCTTTGCTTTTTCTGATTTTCTCTTCTGTGGAAGGTTATTCTCTGGCTTGCATTTCAGATATTGGTTTCTAACATGGTATCAGAGCCTTGATTTGTAGCCCCTTCTTAGATTTATGGAGAGATTTAGTGCAAAGTAGTTCAATATTCCTTGAGGGTTTCATACCTTGAGATTGTCTCTCTATTTGGGTGCTCTTGCATGGTCACTTTCGGTGCATGTTGAAGAAAATCTAAGCTCATTTTTGAGTTCAGGGCTATCAAAAAATTTAGGATTTACTTTTGTTTCACCTAAATCCGACAATTTATGCCAAAGTTATGAGGGTTTGAAGATTTTCCAGATCTGGGAGTTGTGAAGCTTTTGGTGCATTTTCAGGCAGATCGGACCTCGCCATCAGATCTAGAGCATTCGAGAGATGAAAATTGACATATAATTTGGCCTATTTCACCTTCAGTTGTTTGTGAAGCAAATTTTTTTTACCCTGGGCGGCCATACGACCCACTTGGGTACAGGGTATGATTACTTGTTTGCAGAATAAAAAAAATATATTCATTTTTATATGTTCTACTTTAAATATTTTTTAAATTGGGCTTTTTGTATTTGGGCAATCAATATTTATTATGGATGGAGGATTCTTTATTTATTTGGTGGTTTGTTTTTAAAAATCTACAGTTTGCAAATTTTGGGTGCCTTCGTACCCTTCACTATCATATCCGACAGTTTGTGTTAGTCTCTACATTCTCACTGCTAACCACCTTTCTACTCGCTGGCTATCTCCACCCTCCACTACCAGCCTATTCTCCATCCCCCCATTGGTAGCCTCCTCCAATACCACCGGTATTTTTCCCGCCGACCTTCGATTCTCCTTCCTACATCTCATTGCCTTTTGCCTTGGTCATATCAAAGCCCACATGCTACTCTACAAGGGGCTCCGCTAGGGGGGTGGCACCGTCCCTTCAACCACCTTTGACTAGCCGCCTTGCCACCCTCCTAGTGGTGGGATTTTTTTTTCTTGAACACCGCCCTCAGTCATATGGAGGACCAAGGGCTAGCCTAGAGGGGCTAATCTTTTGCACCTTTTTAGCCTATGAAGACCCTGATTTGCCCCCATATAGGCCTTTTTTTCATTTCATCATAACTTTTGATCCCAGAGGCAAATTTTTTGAAACGAGATATCCCCAGAAAGCTGGCAAGCCCAATTTTCTGATTTTGTAGTTTATTTTCAGATATTTTTCTATTTGGTGGGATTTTTTTCGTGTTGAAGTTAGATGTTCAGATTTTACTCTGGAGGGCATATCTTTTGACTCGGTGATCCATTTTTTGCCATTCTTGTGGTGTTGGAAAGCTGGTTCAGTCCTCTACACAAATCCGAGGTCTATTTTTATTTTCTATTTATGCATGTTAGCATTATATCCTTTTACAATCGTTGGGTTATTGTAATAAAGGAACTGAGATAAAGTTCCATTAGGGGGCTTTCTTGCACAATAATATGATTTTATTGCATAATAATATGATTAGAGTGTACTTGCACTTTGATCTCCATCTTGATTTGATAATAGCTCACATGGGTTATATCTAGTTTCTTGATTTCTTTTGGCCACATCTTGCTCTTTCTTGACACATCAGATTCACATTAGTTCACACTTTATATTGAGAGTTTATGGCTATTGATTCGCATTGGTTCAGATCCTTCTCAATTTGAGGGCCATGTTTTTATGGTTAGTGTTCCAGATTTTTTATGGTACTCATTTCCATGGAAGAGTTTTAGTCTTAGTTTGGCATCAACATCGAGATACATGGTTTCTAGATTATGTCATCATTTCATCTACTATTGCTTCATAGATTCCAGGGTTGTTCCAGTTTGTGAGTTTTTTAGTGTTTCGTGGCATTGGGTTTGCTGTCACATTATTATGATTCCACCTAAGTCCTTCAGTGACTCTCATTTGGTTTCTTGTCGACAAAAGTATCTTTCCTTGCTTTTCGGATTGCAGTTCCAGTGTTACTCCATAGTGTTCTTCCAGTGCTTCTTTGCAACAATCATCTCATTGTAGGGGGGTTTTTTCCTATAGGGTTTTCCTTCTCTACCTTATTATGAATTTGTACATGGGTACTTGATCATGCCTTGTTGCTAGGACCCATTCATGCTTTCTTGCATTCATCTTAGTTTTAGGTGCATGCTTTTTTAGTCTCCCTAAGTTGCACTTATGGGGGGGTGTTAGTGTAATTAATATTTAATTACGCTTGCATAACTTAGGTAATATTTTAATTCCTAGGTTTATTATTCTCATCCTTATCTTGTTGAGCTATCTTGTTGCTCAAGATAAGATTAGGGTTATGCATACTTTCTTTTATAAAGAAAATCATCTCATGTAATTATGAATTCCTGAATAATATTAGTTTGCACATCTTTTTGCAATAGCTTTGCTTTTTCTAATTTTCTCTTCTATGGAAGGTTATTTTATGGTTTGCATTTCAGATCTTGGTTTCTAACATGAACAATCCACTCAAAATTGTAAGACTACATTAAATTGTCAACCCAAGGTTTTTAAACTTGTGATGATTCAACATAATATATTCCTTTAGAGACTCAAAATTACCTAACCTATCCTACTCAAGTTATTCTACTTGTTGAAAATTCATAGAATTACAAAGTAGTAAAGGACATAACCAAAATTAGTGGCTACGAGTACCTACAACTTGGATTGTAACTGAACTATTACTAATAAAACGTTATTGTGCCACCTTAAAAATAATATTTAAACTAATGACTCAACTAAACTAACCTCTGAAGTACTACTTGTTAACCATTCTATGCATGTTCATGAACATTCATTAACCATAAGCAAGGTATAAGATTCTAGTTAACTTACATAAAGTCTATGAAATTATGATAATGAGAAACTAACTGTTAACAAAAATGAATAATTGAAAATGAAGTGAGGAAAAATACCTTGAGTTACCTGCTCAAGTGGTTTTTCTCACTGAAATGAAACAAACTCTAACTAACTGATCTTATGCATCTAGTGTTATTAATTCCACTCAATGCATAGATCATGAAAGATTACAAAAGATCTTCCCCCATATTGTATTCAATCATTTTAAATATCTATTATGTTGAAAATGAAAATAACTAATAACATAAAACTAAAAAATCAACTAACTATGGATTCAACCAAAAACAATATACAAGCTTGAGAGAATATTATTCAAAACAACAACTAACCAAAATCATTAAATTTCCACTATGAGATATGAGAGTGTATAGTTCAAACTTGAATTGTTCAAACTAATTGAAAATGAAGAAGAATTCTAATAAGATTAAAACTCCACATAATAGAATTGCATGTAAACACACAAACACTTATCAAGATCCTATCAATCAAAGGAAGGGAGTCCTCTTCTTCAACGCTTATTAACTCATTATAATAACAAACGTTCAACCTTCATTAAGTGCCTTTAATCAACAATCATCATGTTTAGCTTAACCTGGTACTCTGCTATTTCACTGTTCAAATTTCCTTTTGTTGTGGGTTTAATCTACAACTGCTTCATACCACAGTTCCTCTCCATCTACAAACTAGTTAATTTTTCAAAGCATGTACACAAGGATAACTATCACAATCAAAACATAACATTCCATCAACATTTCATACATATTTTCATATAAAACATACAATACTAGTATATTATAACCATATTTCCATCATTATATTTTAGGTTCAAGTTTGCATAATAGATATGAAAGGATAGTATAATATAGGAGCATTGTTTGGAAAATGTATCTAAAAGCATCTCAAGATGTGTATTAAAACAACAAAAAATGAACTTAAATGCGAACCCATAATCTTGCCACAACTAGCCTTTTGCTTGTCCCCAAGCAAAACTCTAGGGATATTGGTTGTACTGCAAAGTAATCTACCTAAGGTCCATAACTGTATTCACCCCTAAATCTGTATCAAATAGAAACCTTGATATCATTCAAGCTGCCTCATCCTGATAATTCCTACTTTCTTACATTCTTCACCTTTATCCCTAGTCCAATGTGGAATTGGATAAAGGAGGATAGGTGGATGGAAGGTGAGTGGTACCTAGTAAACTCCCTTGTTAAAACAAATTGCTATATACTTGTGTACCCTTTGAAGCATAGCAGTAAAATTATACATAGAATGTGGCTCCTTCTTTTGTAATTTAGGAGTTAAACTATTCCATCTATTTTGTACATACTTGTAGCACTATCATCCTAAACCCATAGCCAACACCTGCATTCTTTCATAATCAACCTTCTTGAGTTCCATGTTTTTCTTACCCACACCCTTATGATCAATAAGTTTCAGGCATTCTTCAATGATTGCATATGGATTTTTAGCCTCTTTTCTTATGGGAAGTTCAATGCATTCCTCTTTCTCCTCACACTCTTCCATTATCTCACCTCTAAGTTGCTCATTTCTATAATAGGAGGCAAGTGCTCTAATATGAAGATCTCCCACAAAAATTAGAGGGTTTCATTTTGTCTCATCAAGTACTACATAATTGTGTAAGTAAAAATCACACAATTGATCTCGTTCTTTAGGTGTGGAAGTAGAATTTTTTTCAAGAAACTCATAAGTTCTACTCATACCAATAAAATGTTTGCTAATTAATCTACTAAACTAAAAACATAGTAATTTATCCTATAAAAATAATGCATATTTTCTCGATGGTGGCCTACATCTGACAATCTGTGCAACTTTATCTGTTATTTCCTCCAATCGGACTGCTGATCTGATCAATTTCATATCTCTCTTTTCTGGTTCCTTTAGATATTATTCCTTTTCTTTCTTCCACTTCTCCTTTTCCTGTGCAAACTCAATAGTTACCTTCCATAATTGGTGGCCAAGTGAGAAGGTTGTATGATAGTTTGGAATTTTGCTAGGAGAATATTTCTCATCTAGGATTGCTAGTTCCCCTATCTTAGTGACAACCAATTGTGCCAACAAATGTAGCTTAGTGCCATGGCCATACAACTACAATTTTTCCTCCATCTCCTACATTTTTGCTTCTCTTTCCTTGTCCTTCTGTTCATAATTTTGCACTAACTCCTCCAAGTGTTTAATCCTTTATGGAGCTTCTTGGAGCTCTTTCCTTACATCTCTTTCTTTAATGTACATCTTTGTATCTACAAACTAATCATTCTCTCCCTTTTCATAACCTCCATGGATGTGACTATCTAGGGTTTATATCTGTAATTTCTTAGCAGTGAATATATCTTCAGATTCTGAATCATAAGTTGTTAATGCATATTTTTTTCCTTTTTGTTGGAATATTCACATTACTGGGGGCATCCCCCTTTACCTCAAAGTCTATTTCTACAATTAGAAAATCTTCCTATTGTTTTTCCTTGCTCTTTTCTTCTTCCTCTAGTTCTTCTACATTTTCCTTCATGGAACCTTGTTTCCTTAATCTTCTAGAGTGCTTGGGTGTGAGTATTTCTTTCTTAATTTTATTCTTTTCCTTTTGAACACTCCTCTTCTTCGAAACATACTCTTTATTATTTTGAATATCCCTCTTTCTATTTGGAGTATCCTTCCCTTCTTTTGGTTTAGAGGGTGTAGAGGAGGTGGATGCACTGCCTCTCTGACTCTTAGATTTTTGTGACTTTGAAGAAGATATTTCCTCAACTATAGGTAGCCTAGATTCTAGTTCTTCAAGTTCCTCATGCTCAACTTGGCTACAGGTAAGCGAAACCACATGTGAGACATGAGGGTTTTCTTCTATAGGTTCAATTTTGGGTTTTGCATCCTTGGGTACTATGGGTGCATCCAACAAATTGTTAATATTTGCACATTCCTTAAAGTCCTCCCAATTCACTTGTGGATATTTTATTCTTAAAATTCTCTTTATCAATAAAGAAATTAAACAATGATGAGATAGAGAAGTATCACTTTGTTTTATTTGGTATTCTGATGTTATTCGTTTCAACAAACTGTAAAGAAAGTTTGGTACATTCACTAACCTATTATGCCTGAGGTGACTGAGTAATTTAAAATGAACTGTTTACAAAAGGTTTTGCCTACCATCACAGGTGATTTATTTGACAATGTAAGAAGCACAATTTTCCCATAACTAGGGGAGAGAAAGTCTCTTTGTACCTTGTGATGATGAGTCTAATTCCTCTCCTCGTATACAAAATTCTTCCCTGGCTGCAACTGTGTTAGCTCGTGCTAGAAATTCTGCCCCTGTTCTTGGTAAACCAGTGAATTATGTAATGGAAGTCTTAGATGTGTCTATTGAAAGTCCCTTTACCATAGCTTCATCATATTCAAGAGTAGTTACAAACCTTCTTGTCATATTTGTTGGCCTCCTACAATGATTTAACAACTAAGCCCATAAAGCTGTGATTCAGAGATTGGACATCGAATCTGAATAGTTGTCTTAATCACCATGAAGGTGCATTTAACTTGTCAACCTAGGGATATAAAATTGAAAATTTTCACCACAATATGTGCACTAGGAATCCATAGTAGCCACATTCATCCTACAACTAAGAAAGACATAATGTTGAAACTAAATTTCTTAGAAAGGAGTAATATAAATGTTGAACACCAACCAAAAACTCTACTAAGCTGACATGCATGACAAAAATGAAAATCTGAGCAACAAACATGAAACTACTTTGTCTACTTTGGCTATAGGAGTAGACACAAAATGGAATTCTAGTGGCTGCATGAACATACAGTGCCAGATTATTAACTAATTGCTGAACAAAAAGTACTAACTAAACTAAAGGATGGAATGCTCACCAAGTGGCCCCCCTTGGATGAGTATCCCTCAAAAAAAATATAAACTCAGATGCACAAACTTATAACTTGATTTTATTCATTGGAAAACATGAGTACAATTGAGCAACATAACTGTATTACTAAAAAACTAAGAATGCAAATACAATCATCGGATTAAGAAACCTCCAAAAAAGGAGCATCTGAGTCTTATTTATAGGAAGAAAAGCTACTAACTAACTACCTAGCAAGTCGATCAACTCCAATGGATTAGGAGGATGCCACTTTAGGTAAAGCATAAAAAGGGGAGAGGCAGTTACGTATGCATGAAATCTAGTCAAGCATGCTTTCCTTAATGCAAATTTAGCACAACAGTAAAATTAACATAAATAGACAATTAAGACCATTTACAAGGAAGTTAAAATTTTGATTTGAATGAGGAATCTCCCTCCATCAAGAGTCTTCCCTCCATTGACCTTTGAATGATCACCTTGTTGATCATTATGGCGAATGACCAGCTGGCAGAATCTTCCTCAATTTTGTAGGCCTCTAATTATATCTACATAACAATATTGGTACGCACAACAATTGCATATCTATAAATAGCTTAAAGTAACATTCATTAATCCACATGAAAATTAACATAAATAGTTCATATAGCATGTCAATGTCGTTTAAAGGTTACAAAAATAAGCTTATTCCCAATGTCTATGGTTTTGAGGAAATATCATAAAAATGTCAATATCCAAGTATCAAAGTTTATGACAACTACAAAAAATGAATAATAAACTCTATCAAAATTGAACCATAAATTGGACTCATCACTCCCCCAACCTAAGGTTTTTTTGGTCCTCTAGTAGAGGAAGAGTTGTTCTTTTCTTAGTCAATGCCCTAAAATTTGCAACTACCAGTTGTCCTACATCAGTTCTTGTAGTGCGTGAATTAGGATCCCAACAGAACCCTTGTTTTCTGTCCAACCTGCTCCATCTCTTTCTCTCTGTATCTATATCATATTGTTATTACTTGAAATTTGGCATAAGCCATAACAGGATGGGTGGCTGAAAAGTCAGTGGAAGCCAAAATTGTCCCTTTGTCCTTCCAATCTGTATATATCTATCAACTCTTTTAAGTGCCGCAACATAGTTCTGCAAGGAGTGAGGCTTAGCTTGTTTTAACTCATCAATTAGGTTGTTCCATCTTTGTGACAAGTATCCCATTACATGTATCCCCTGTGGTTTTTGCTACCTCCTCATACTCTTTGTAAACTAATTCTCTCTTAGGCAGGATCCTATTGCCATAGCTTGGTTTGTAAAGAATTATGTGCCAATCCCTAAAAAATATCTCTTGGATTTCTAGATTCAACCCTGATGGACAGGGGAGTGTTGGATTATATTTGCCTATAAGCCTTGAATTGTTGTCCCCAATTGATTTCATTCTATATCCAGGACATAAATGCCCTTAATTGGACATCCCCAACCTACAACAATGGATTCCAATCATGGTCTTAGGTCACAACATAATTATGCAAATAGAATTAACACAACAAATTTTTCATCTCAGGAGGAGCAATCTGATAGGCATTGAAGAATTCAAGAGGAGTCTCGATGGAATGATTCAAACCTAAAACAATTCTTGCTAGTTTAAAAGAAAGATGCTTCTCCTTCAAATACAGAGCATAGACCCTTGGAGGAGTCGTACACTCTAATATCCAAGGGACTAAGGCTACCATATTGTCCACCTTCTTCTTTAAAACAACAATTTATACATCCTTATCTCCAATCTCTTCATCTCTCTTTTGAATTTCCTTCTTCATCCCACATTTCTCCCCTTTCCATTGTTCTTCCCTCCTTTGCATCTCTCTCCATAAGTTCAATGCTACCATGTGCATTGAAAAATTAGAGGCTTATGTATTCCTACCAACATTTTTCTTGGTACTACTAATGCTTGCTCTTCATATGGCTCTAACTGCAGGGATTCTGTTTGTTCAACCAATTCTAGCTACCAGGGTACTGAATTTTCTCCCAGTTATGGCTACAAGACCTCTTGTTGTAGGAACTCTTTCTTCTTCTCTTGCTGCAAGAACTCTTGCTCTTGCTTTTGTTGTAGGAGCTCCTGATTTTCCTCATACCCTTGACTTTCAACTTGTTTTGCATTGTCAACAAGATTTTCCAACGTTATATTTTCTACTTCCTCAAATATGTCCTTTTCCTCAACATTCACCTACCCCATTGGAGCTTTTGTGTCCTCCCATGATGTTTCTCTAGACTTAGGGCTTTCCTGCGGAGATACACCAAAGGCTGGCCTAGTTGGTCTTGTTTTTCTAGAAGGGCTTTCATGTTTTTCTTTGGTTGTAGGATGAACAATGTTAGCCTTCCATTTCTTAGACTTTGGCACTTCTTTTTCTACCATTTGATTTTTAGCTTTTCCCTTCCTTATTTCTACGTTTTTCTTTTCTGCCCTAGTTCTCATTAGGGTTCCCAAAGGGACATCATCATTAGAATCTGAAGAGGAACTTTCTTTGTCTAATTTTTCTGTCTTAGAAGAACTAATCTTTATAGTTTGCTTGGTTGCAAGAGGGTTTACACTAGGGTTTTCACCAAAATTTGAGGCTCTAGGAGTGGCTCCAACATTGCTTACTCTCCTACTAACCCTAAGAGGTTGAGGCAAAAACTTAGGTCACAAATGATCTAGTCTAATTTGATCAGCATTTCAGAATTCTTCCTAAGTCATATTAGACACATCCTGTAGAGACTTCTCAACTAATAATTTGATCAGAAAATGATGGGAAATAGAATTATCCCTACCTTTTTGGGTCTCATCCACCATGATTGAAAGGTGGAATAACACGTTTGGCACATTCATTCTTCTCCCATGCCACATATGATTTAGGAGTTTAAAGTGCACAGAGTGTAGGTTCGACATGCGGCCTTCACAAGTGATGTACTTTATAACATAGAAAACTATTTTTTTCCATGGATTAGGTAGAGAGGTTCTCTTCTCACCTTCCTTATCCACACTCAATGGAGGGTCACTAGGTTATGTAGTTTTAGCCCTAGTTGACCTGGCATCTTTGGTAGTAGGGAAATGTTCACCGTCGGTAGACAACCTTGTAACTTCTGTAATTATTTCTTTAGTAGCCATTACCTCCAACCCTTTTATCATGGCCTTTTCTTCAGATAATGTCTACAAAAATTCCAACACAACATCTTCATTATAGCCATTCAACTTCAGGAAATAGTCTAACAACCCGCAATTTATGAACTTGGCCTAGCAAGGTGCATCTTGCAGTAATACATCGTGAACCATGGGTTCATTTCAAATTAACCAACCTCCCATTGTTTAGCTATCTACAATTAAACAAGAACTCTGCAAAGTTTTCCTTTCTTGTAATCTTTGTCTGAATGCCCAAATTTCACCTTCCTGCAACACTGCTAAATTCCCAATGCTAGTATCATCTGAATTTTACCTTTTTGGTGACTTAGGATTGTGATAGGAGCAATAAAGGTAGTAAAGGAGTAATAAATGAAGGATATGAATCAAGAAAAATGGTGGCAGTTGATGTCATCTCACACATGCGAGCCGTCACCTCACTCAAAATTCAAATCGGCTCAATTTAAACTTTGCTGACATGGACCATCATAGACTGACACGTGGACATGGTGACACTTCACCCAAATATTTTTGCAAAGATTAGAGAAAGTACTCCTTTTAAGAAATCAGTTGAGCAATTAATGAAAGTGGAGTGGAATGAGGTGAAATGGAATGAAATGAAATGATGGCATGATGGAAGAGAGAGAAGGTGGAGATGGATGGGTGGATGGGTGAATGGATGAAGAAGTGGACCCCCACAAAAGTGGAAGTATTTATTATGAAAAATTACACACCTTGGTTAGCTAGAAGGAGGGACACTAGGTCGCTTCTTCGGTTGTAGGAAGTTTGGGGGTTGCATGCTAAGTGAATTTCCACATGAAGTCCTCCTTTGAAGTTTTCTTGTGATACAACTTGAGGTGGTGACCATTGAAAAGCAAGTTAAATCTGATAGGGTTAATGGTGGTGAGTTGAACAAGACCATTGGGGAAAAATTCAACAACCTCATATGGTCCTAGCCACCTTGTCTGCAATTTCCTTGCATTGTCCTGATACCTTGAGTTGTAGAGTAGTTCCCAGTCACTTGGCTAGAATTTTTTGTCCTTAATGAATTTGTCATGCCATTGTATTCTCTGATTCTGCACTACCTCAGTGTGATGCAAGGCTAATTTCCTCATTTCATCCAAAGCATTCAACTGCATGATTCTATCTCTTTGTGCCTTAGAGAAGTCCATCCCCAGGTCTACTGCAGTCCTAAGAGTCTTATGCTCAAATTCAATGGGCATCATGGCTATCTTTCCATACAACAACTCAAATGGAGTGAATCTTGTAGTTGTTTTCCAAGTGGTCCTGTAGGCCTAGACAACTTTTGGTAGCCTACTTTCCCAATCTTTTCTATGTACAACCACTGTTTTGGTTAGAATGGCTTCAATTTCTTTGTTGGTCACCTCAACTTGGCCATTGGATTGAGGGTGATAAGGAGTAGACTTCTTGTTCCTTATGTTGTACTCATTGACCAATGTTTTAACAAGGGTTGAAGTGAATTGAGCCCCTTGATCAGTAACTATCTCTCTTGGAACCCCATACCATGTGAAAATTTCCTCATAAATAAATTCTGCAACCTTATTATCTCTTGCATGTTTCATGGCCTTAACTTCTACCCACTTGGTTACATAATCAGTGCATACCAAGATATAGGATTTACCATTTGATGGAGGATCAATGGGTCCTACAAAATCCAATCACCACTTGTCAAATGTAGTGATTACTACTTGGGGGAAAAGTGACATCTCATCAGATTTAGTTGGCCAACCCATCCTCTGGCATCTATCACACTTCCTTGTATATCTCATTGCATCCTTGTGGAGTGTGGGCTAGTAATATCCTGTGTTCAAAATTTTCATTGCTGTCCTCTTGGCTGCAAAATGCCCTCCACAGGGTTCATTGTGATATGCATGCAATATATCATATGTCTCATATTCCCTCACACATCTGCTCATGACATGGTTTGGTCCAGTGTAGAACAAACATCCTACAATGCATGAGAAAGGAAGGGTTCTCTCAATGAGCACCCTTCTCTCTTTTGGAGAGAAGTGAGGAGGAACTCTCCTTGTGACTAGATAATTAGCTATGTCAACATACTAGGGTGTTTGCACAACGATGAAGAATAAATGCTCATCAAGAAAAGAGTTATCAATGACTTGATTGTCCTCTAATGTAGTCAACCTTGAAAGAAAGTCTGCAACAACATTGGCCTTCCTTGGTTTATCCACAATGTTTATGTTAAACTCATGCATCAACAACAACCATCTTGCTAGCCTACCTGAAATCAGGGGCTTATTCATGAGGTATCTAATGGTTGCATGATCATTGTGCACAAAGATTTGATAGCTAGTTGTAGTGCTTGAATTTATTTAGGGCATAGATCACTGCCAACATTTCTTTTTCTATCACTATATAGTTGAATTCAACTCCCTAAAAATTTTGCTGACATAATAAATAGCATTTTCAATTGCTCCTTCTTTTTGTCCCAGGATTGCTCCTATAGCACAGTCTGATGCCTCTATATGAATGTGAGAATGAATGTAACAATTAGGACCTTTGAGTACAAGAGCATGAGTTAAAGATGCTTTCAATTTAGAGAATTCCTTGTCACAATCTTATGTCCATTGAAATTCAACATCTTTGGTTAGGAGATTGTACAATGGTGTTGCCATTTTGCTAAAGTTTTTGATGAAACATCTATAATAACCTACATGTCCCAAGAAACTCCTAACATATTTTTATTTTGCAGGTATATGCATATTTGTGATCACCTCAATCTTGGTAGGATCTACTTGAATTCCTTTGGAAGAGATGTAGTGGCCAAGGACTACACATTCCTACATCATCATGAAACACTTTTCACTATTTAAAGATAGATTATGTTCTTCACATATTTTTAAGACTCTCCTAAGATTTTCCAATGCTTCATTAAAATCAGCAACATAGGTGGTAAAATCATCCATATAAATCTCCATGCAATCATGAGAGATATCTAAAAATATGTTAATGACTGCCCTTTGAAAATTTACAGGTGCACTGCATAAACCAAATAGAAGCACTGAGTAGGCATAGGCCCCCCATGGACAGGTAATGGTAGTATTCTCCTAGTCCTCCGGTGCAATTTGAATTTGGTTATACCCATTGAATCCATCTAGAAAAGAAAAGTATTGTTTTCCTACAAGTGAATCTAGAACTTGGTCTATGAAAGGAAGGGGAAAATGGTCCTTTTTGGTGGTAGCATTGAGTTCCCTGTAATCAACACAAACTCGCCACTTCCCTCCATTTTTGAGCACAATCACCAATGGATATACCCACTGGCTATCTGAAATGGGGTAGATAAATCCTTCATCTAATAATTTATGTAGTTCCCCTTTTACAATTTCTCTTAATGCAGGGTTAATTCTTCTTTGTGGCTGCCTCATTGGTGTACAATCATCTTTGATGTATATCCTATGAATGTAGAGCTTATGATCCAAGCCCTTCATATCATGATAGTCC
The DNA here is from genome assembly GCA_007258455.2 of Sequoia sempervirens. Taxonomy (NCBI): domain Eukaryota; kingdom Viridiplantae; phylum Streptophyta; class Pinopsida; order Cupressales; family Cupressaceae; genus Sequoia; species Sequoia sempervirens. Next base: position 111,344,930 of record VDFB02000015.1, read on the forward strand.
CACACAAATGCATGCTGGTGGGCCCTTAGTAAGTTTTCCAAAGCTAGTTGCTGTTCTTCTCTCAGTTTGATGTTAATATTTAGATATTTTCCTTTTGACACCTACACTTGTGTGGCTAGCTCTATCATATTTTTTTCACTAATAATTGGTACCTTGAGTTCATGTGACAATAATACATTAGAGATTCCTATTGTTGTAGGAAGTTCAGTTGCAAGAAGAGCAGGAAAAGTTTCTTCACTGGATCAACAGAATCAGATGCATGAGAGGATGATGCTTCCTCTACTTCACAATGGTTCTAAATTATGTTAGACAATACTTCATCTTAATCTTGAAGCTACATGAAATAACTCCTGCTTAACATCATAAGCTATTCCAAAAAATTAACTTCCTTAGCCTCTTCACCAACATGTGGCCATATGGGATTATCCATATCCTGGGATGGCTAAGCAAGAGGGTAGAGAACAAAATTTTTGGTGCTCTTTCCATCAGAAATGGTCAAGTCTCCTGACTGACATCCAATATAGGCATCTGCTGTTAATAACCATGGCCTTCCAAGAATAATGGGATACCCGCTTAGTGTAGCCTTGGGAGAAAGAATCATGAAATCTACTGGGTACTCTCAAGAGTCTAGAGTTACTACAAGATCCTCTACTATACCATCAGGCTTAACAATAGAACTATCAACAAGCTGCACAACAGTAGGAGTATATCTCATACTTGCAACATTTAGTTGCTGCAAGATGTCCTTTGCCATTAAATTTTTTGCCACTCCCAAATCAATTAGAGCATTCTTTATTTGGATCCCATTTATGACAAATTCTACCACAAGACTACTTGGGTCATTGTACTTGGGGAAAGTCACTTTCCCAAGCATGATGTCAGCCAACTGTCCCACCACATGGACCATAGTGGGATTTTTCTTTTTCCTACTTAGCTTCTTGAGGCATGCTTCCTTAATTGCTTTTCCATATATGGGAACATCTTTTATGGCTTGAAATAGAGGTATCTTTGCACATATATGCTTCAATTGATCTAAAATGTCAAAGGTAGTTTCCTCCTCTTCTTTTTGCTTAGCAACCTCCAATCTCTGAGGAAACGGTGGTTCTAGTTCAGTCTACTTGATTGGGACTGGTTCATGATTTTTAGGTGCACTTGGATGAATGGGGTCATTTAGATGCTCCTCCTCCTCTTACATAGGAAGCTCAGTAATAATGGGTGTGGAAGGAGCTATAAAAGTAGTTCTTGAATGCAAGTGGATGTCACTTACACTCACAACATATGAGGGAATTGATTTGGATCAATATAATATACTAGTTGCTATTGTTGTGGTTTGTTATTTGGGTTAGGTGTGGGATGGGCTAGTAGCTAAGTAGGTATAGGTGTATTTGAACTTGAACTAGCAAGAGGAGGCATTATAGTAGGTTGTTGGGGCTAAGAAGATGGTTGCATGTAATTATTGGTTTGGTTTGGCCATTGTTGTCCTCCCCTCCATTGAGATGTTTGCTACCAATTTCTTAGAAGTGGTTGCCAATTTCCTTCAAATTGCTACCAATTCCCCTAAGGTTGCTACCATTGGGGTGGAGAGTTTTGGTGGTTAGGATAGGTATTTGGAGGGTTAATCCAAGGCTATGGTGGATATCCTCCATAATTGGATGGATATGGGGATTGTCATTAGATACTAGATGAATAAGAATTGAAACATGGCCCATCAAAAGATAGTGGATCTAGTGGCATACCTTGTCTTGGAGCCCATGTCCTCCTTTGTGGAACATAGTAGGCTTGATCCTCTTCAACCTGGATTGGCTTGAACTTAGGTGGAATTTTATTACTGTCAATATTAGCTACCATATTGCATCTATAGTCCTTCTTTTGTCTGCAATGAGGGAAATATTCTGCCAACATTGTCTCTGCCTCCTCTTGTTTCTTCTTATCTTGGAGTGCGTCCAACTGAGTAGCCATATTGTTTGTGATATCTTGCTTGAAGTCTGGAAATAAGTAAGTAATCTCCATCCTTGAGGCTCCACTGGTAGATGAATTACCCATAGAGGATTGGTAAGCTTTCTCTTTCTTTGAAACTGCCCTATAATAGTTTTGTCATATCTTCTTGATATCCTCCCAAGGAACTTGGGTGATATCTCCTCTTGCCATTAAGTCCAAGGAATCAGTGCAACTCTAATTAATTCCTCTTAGGAAAATAAGCTTTTGTGAGTCTTCATTGAGTGTATGGTGTGGAGATTTCTATAGGCAAAACAAAAACCTTGAAATTTAATCCTCCAAGCTCTCATTTTCCTTTTGTTGCATCCTAAAAATTTCATCTCCTCTCATGTCACTGCCCCTGCAATACTCCTTGTACTTCCTAAGGAAATTTTTCTTCATGTCATCCCATGTCTCCACAATATTTCTGCCTAGGCTCATGAACCATCTTAATGTAGCCTCTATTAGGGTGGTAGGAAATAACTTAAGCCTATGGGCATCAATGGTATAGTCATAACTCCTGCAAAGTATATAAAACTCGAACAAGAAAGTATTAGGGTCTTTTGTGACAAGTCCATAGAACTTAGGAAGGACTAAAGCATGGATATTTTTGAGGTTTTCAACTTTATTTTGATGAGCAATGGGGAAAGGAAAGGCTGGTTGGTTAGGTCTGTTTCTATTTGCATCACCTATGCCTGCCTAATGGAGTTCCAAAGCAAAGGGATTCTCGATTTGATTTTGGTCTTTAGAGGAAATTTCAAAACTGGTCAGATTAGGAAATGCATTAGCAAAGGGGTGTGGCTCTTCTTCTTCTTCTTTGGGAAGATTTGGAAGCTCTTCTAGCTAGAATGGATCAGGATCATTAGGAAGGAATCTCCCATGAGCATCTCTTCTCCTTCCTCTATGCATACAGTATCAACTCAACATCAACCAACTCACACAAATAATTGGTGAAAGAATAAAGAAGTCATTATTTTCCTAAATGAGGGGTATACTAAGAACAAAATTTTAGAAATACCACAATAAGAACACTATCGATGAATCCAAATAATTCTCTAGTTTGACACCATCCCTAGCAACAACGCCAAAAATGTTGGCCTCCTACAATGATTTAACAACTAAGCCCATAAAGTTGTGATTCAGAGATTGGACATCTAATCTAAATAGTTGTCTTAATCACCATGAAGGTGAATTTAACTTTTCAACCCAGAGACGTAAACTTGAAATGGGTTAGCATAGTATGTGCACTAGGAATCCACAGTAGCCACATTCATCTTATAGCTAAGAAAGACATAATGCTAAAAGTAAATTGCTTGGAAAGGAGTAATGTAAATGCTAAACACCAACCAACATCTCTACTAAGCTAACATGCATGAAAGAAATGAAAATATGAGCAACAAATAGGAAACTAATCTGTTTGCAGGAATAGACACATAATGGAATTCTAGTGGTTGTAGGAATAGATAGTGCCAAATTATTAACTAATTGCTGAATAGAAAGTACTAACTAAACTAAATGAAGGAATAATCACCAAGTGGGCCCCCTTGGATGAGTATCCCTCAATAAATATGTAAACTTAGATGCACAAACTTATAACTTCATTTTATTCATTGGAAAACATGAGTGCAATCGAGCAACATAACTATATTACTGAAAAACTAGAAATGCGAATACAATCATAAGATTAAGCAACCTCCAGAAAAGGAGCATCCGAGTCTTATTTATAGGAAGAAAAGCTACTAACTAACTACCTAGCAAGGAGGTCAAATCCAATGGATTAGGAGGATGCCACTTTAGGGAAAGCATATAAAGTGGAAAGGTAGTTACGCATGCACAAAATCTAGTCAAGCATGTTTGCCTTAACACAGATTTAGCACAACAATAACACCTATATTTTCTCAATAGACAATTAAGACCATTTAAAAGGTGGTTACAATTTTGTTTTGAATGAGGAATCTCCCTCCATCGAGAGTCTTCCCTCCATTGACCTTTGAATGATCACCTGGTTGACCGTTATAGCGAATGACCAATTAGAAAAATCTTCCTCAATTTTGTAGGCCTCTAATTATATCTGCATAACAATATTAGTATGCACAACAATTGCATATCTATAACTACCTTAAAGTAACATTCATTAATCCACATATAAAATTAACATAGATAGTTCATATAGCATGTCAATGTCATTTAAAGGTTACAAAAATAAGCTTATGCCCAATGTCTATGGTTTTGAGGAAATATCATAAAAATGTCAATATCCAAGTATCAAAGTTTATGAAAACACAACAAATGGATAATAAACTCTATCAAAATTGAGTCATAAATCGGACCCGTCAATATCATCACTAAATTCTATTAATTTAAGGAAGTAATCGAGCCAATCAACCCTGGTAAAAATAGTTAAAACCATTGCATCCTACAAAATTTGTTGATGAGTTGTTGGCTCCCTTTTTATGACATCATCTCCCATTCTGGCTTACTTTCTCTAGTCAATGTATTCAATTCAACTTGAAAATTGAGCTCAATCTCCTCTACCACCTTCAAAAAACCTTTCACTTCCCTTTTGTTTCCTCTTATATCTTTACTGGCATACCATACTACAAGTTCCCCTTCTCAGTACCAGCTAAATTTGAGCTCATAAATAGGTTCTAAGTTTGAATTTAGTTTAGACTAAGCTCAAGTTCTCAGGGTTTGAAATTTAGCAATTAGAAATGGCAACAAAAATGAGATATAATTTGGAGGGTTTTGCATGTCTTTTCTATCCATTGATTTTAATTTAGGTGGCAAATTTCAAAAAGACTAACAAAAAGACTAAGTTGTAACCTCCCCCCAACTTAATTGTTGAAGTGACCTCACTTCATGTTTTGATTAGAAGGTGGTGAAAATATGAAATGATGGAAATTAATGATATGAATAGTTCATATGCATGAATTAATATGAAAGATATAATGAAACTTTAAAAAATACTATATTAATCATGATAACGTACCTGAAGTACCAATTGGAAGAGATAACTATGCACTGCACGTGTAAACTAAAAAGAATGTATTTGGATTTTTATTTGATGTGACAAAAAATAACTGCAAGGAAATGAATGGTGGGGTGGTGGGTACAAGTGATGGAATGGTTATTACAGATATGAGTTGGTGACGTGACAACTCAAATATGTGAAATGAGAATTGGCTGCAAAAATCATGCTGCAAGTACTTATTGTGAAAGATGGATAGTATGAGATGAATGCACATGAACTTGGAGTCAATATGACACCAATTAAATTGAATTTTTTCTTTTCTGCCAGTAGATAGCGCTACGGGTACCTACAATGTCAAGGCCCTTTCTAAATGTTGAAAGCTATTAAACTACAGGTTCCTTCAACATCAGGGCCCTTTGTGAATGTTGAAAAATAGGTTCCTCTGAACATATTATGAACATCATTATAATGTGTGCATGTGAGAATATGAGAAATTATGCTCGAGTGAGCTTAGGGATTGAGCTTGTAGCTCAATCTCTAGGTCACTAGATGTGGTGGGTATGCCATTCTCTACTAAAACCTCACTCAATGTGTTAGATTTTGAATGTGGTTAATTGCGAGCACCATATTGTTGAAAAAAGGAGAATATGAAATCATCCTTCTATAATGGATTTTTATATAGCTTCAATCTATGGATGTTTACAAGAAGTGAAAATTTGACCTCATCTATTGTATGTAGCTGAACTGCCCCATTGGGATAAAATTTACTGATTTCATAGGGTTCCAAACACCTTGATTGGAGCTTTCCTTTGAAGTCTTTAAATACCTTGAATAAAATAGTAGTGCCTAGTTAGTCCCCTATAGTGAACTCCTTTCATTTGATGTATTGATCATGCCACTTCATCCTTTGTTTTTGCATTACCTCGGTGTGATGGATTGCTTCCATCCTTATCTCATCCAATCCATTTAAAGTATGTATCCTTTCCTTCTGAGCTTTTGTTAAATCCATTTCTAGTTCCATTGTTGTCCTTAGTGTTTTGTATTCAAACTCAACAAGAACTCTTGTCTTACCATATACTAACTCATATGATGCAAAACCAGTGGTGGTTTTCCAAGTTGTTTTGTATTCCCATACTGCTTTAGGTAACCTTACAATCCAATCTTTCCTATGTAGTTGCATTGTCTTGGTAAGAATACTTTCAATTCCCCTATTAGTGACTTCCACTTGGCCATTAACTTGAAGGTGTTATGGTGTTGATTCCTTGTGTCTAATTGATATTCTTCAACCATTTTAGTGATTAGGTCAGAAGTAAATTATGGACCTTGATCAGTGACTATTTCTCTAGGTACTCCATACTTAGTAAATATATCCTCATCCAAGTATTTAGCCACATTTCCATCTCTAGAAAACTGCAAGGCCTTTACTTCTACCCACTTCGTCAAGTAATCAATGTAAACAAGGTTGTATTCATTATTGTTTGATATAGGTGAGATTGGTCCAATGTAGTCTAAACCTCATTTGTCAAAAGGTGCTAATGTTAACTGAGGCTGCAATGGAATTTCATCACTCCTTGTCAGTCTTCCCATTCTCTAACACCTATCACAACTTCCTGGTGTATTTAACATCTTTGTGTAGAGTTGGCAAATAATAGCTAGTGGTTAGAATCTTAAAGGCTATTCTCTTTGCTACAAAATTACCTTCACATGGCACATCATGACATGCTTTCATAATATCAAATATTTCATCTTCCCTTATGCATCTTCTCATGATGTTATCTAGCCCAGTATAAAATTAAAAACCTAATATCCAAGAATATGGGAAAAATTTATGTATTAGTTGTCTCTTTTCCCTTGGAGAGAAGTGTGATGGAATCTACCTTGTTACCAAATAATTGGCAATATCAACATAACATGGAATGTGTACATTTAGAGCAACTAGATGATCATCTAGAAATGAATCATCCACCACTCCTTTAGTTGATTATGATGGTAGTTTTTACATAAAATATTCCACTACATTGGCCTTACCAGGTTTTTCTACTCAATAATATTGAATTCTTGGAGAAGGAGTAGCCATCTTACCAGTCTACCCCCAACTACTAGCTTGTTCATCAAATATTTGATTGTTGTGTGGTTTGTATAGACAAAGTGTCAGCCTCCTACAATGATTCACTAACTAGGCCTCATATCCATGACTCAAAGATTGGAAATCTAACCTGAGTAGCTATCTCAATCACCATGAAGGTGCATTTAAATTGTCAACCTAGGGACGTGAACTAGAAATGGGTAGGCACATTATGTGCACTAGGAATTCTCAAGTAGCCATTTCTACTCTATAGCTAAGAAACACAATACTAAAAGTAAATTGCTTTAAAAAGAAATAAAGAAAATGCTAAACATCAACCAACAACTAAGCTGAACTGAAATGCATAACATAAATAAAAGATTTGAACAACAAACAGGAAATTACTCTATCTACTTTGGCTGCAGGAATAGTCGATGCCAAATTTCTACCTAAGTACTAAATAGAAAATTAAACTAAGCTAATGCTAAAATAATAAAATGGATTACTCACCAGGTGGGCCCCCTTGGATAAGTATCCTCTAAACTAACAGGAACTTAAGTGCTTGAACTCAAAATATTTATTTCATTTACTATAAATCATGCCTATAAAGAGTAATGTATTGAAACTAGAGAAATGAGTACAATCATGAAACTTCTTCCTCTGCTTTTCACTAAAACTTAAAAACTATCTAGGAGGAAGGAGCACCAGATTATTTATGCTATGACTAAAACAAGGTAGTCAACTCCATGACTGGGAGGACACTGATTAGGGAAAGAAAGGAAAGTGGAGTGATAACGACTATGAATGCATGGAATACGATCAGACATGCAAGTCAGATGTAGACCCAACACAACAATAACACCTATGCATGCTTGATCATTATGGTCCACAACAAAGTAGTTACATTCAGTTCACATGAAGAATCTTTTCTCTCGGTTGCCTTTGACTTGGAGCGATTCCTCAGCTAGCCATTATGGAGTATGCCCATCTGGCAGTGTCTTCCTTAACTTAGCACATTGAATCTGATCAAGCAATGGTGGGAAACAAAATTATTACCACCTTTTTTGGTCTCAGCTACCATGATTGAGAGAAGATTGTACAACACATTGGGCACATTCATCCTCCTTCTGTGTCTCATGTGGTTTAAAAGCTTGAAGTGAATATAATGCAAAATGGACTAGCAACTCTCACAAGTGATGTATTTGATAACATACACTGCTATATGCTTCCACGGCTTGGGTAGAGACATTCTCTTTGCACCCTGTTTATCTATGCTCAATGGTGGATCATTTGGCTCTATAAATTCAACCCTGGCTGACTTGGCGTCTCTAGAAGCAGGGTAATTTTCACCATCAACAAGTAATCCTGTAACTTTAGAAATTCTTTCCTCTATTGCCACAACTTGTAACCATTTTACTATGGCTTTCCCTTCTGAAAATTTCTGGGAAAATTCAAGGGCAATTCCTTCATCAAAACCATTCAACTTCAAAAAGTAGTCTATCCATCCACAGTTTTGAAATGCGGTTAGACACTGTGCATCCTGCAATAAAAATATTATGCACTGTGGGTTCATTTTGAATTAACCTACCTCCCATTATCTACAATCAAACAAATTCTTAGCAAATTCCTTTCCTACAATGCCTGCTAAATTCTAGGATCAACTTGTTGACTAAATTCCTTTCTTTGTTTTTCCTTTTTGCTTGCAACTTTAGGATCAAGACAGGGAAATAATGGCAAGAAAATCAGTGATAAAAGGAAATTATGATAGAAACAAATGGTGGCTACAGTTTTTGTCACTTCACACATGCAAGCCATCCTTTCAATTTCAAATCAACTCATTTTTATTTTCTGACACAACCTAATATGGTTTGACACATGGGCAATAAAAATATTTGCATCTTTTTCATTTCCCTCCCCCAACCTAAATTTGGACATGTGTCCACACATGCTAGATGGGAGTGGTGATACGACAGGGAATGATGACATTTATGCAAACCTCTATACTAATGTACAATGATTAAATAAACATACTTAAAAGATGATTAAAGATAGAAATTAATGTGCACATACCTAAATGTGTGGAAGATTCACTACAAAGATCACGGATAAAGTAACACTCACCTTGTTGGAAAATGAATTGAGCAATAAATGAAGTGAAATGAGGTGAGATGGAATGGAGTGATGGAAGCAAGAGAAAGGTGGTGATGGATGGGTGGATGGGTAGATGACGAAGAAATGGACTTCCACGCAAGTGAAAGTCTTTATTATGAAAAAGTACTTACCTTGATTAGGCTAAAGGAGGGACACTAGGTCCACTGCCTTTGGGTGCAGGAAGCTTTGAGGGTTGGGTGAATTGCTGCAGGAACTCTTCTTTAGAAGTTGGCTTATGATATAACTTGAGGCGATGACTGTTGACAAGTAATTTAAACCTGACAAGGTTAATGGTGGTGAGCTGAACAACTCCATTAGGGAAGACCTCGACAACTTCATATGGTCCTAACCACCTTGTCTGCAATTTTCCTGCATTATCCTAGTATCTTGAATTATAAGCAAGGCCCAATCTCCTGGTTTGAACTTCTTATCCTTGATAAATTTTTCATGCCACTTGATTCTCTAATTCTACACTACTTTTGTATGTTGCAGGGCTGCTCTTCTTATCTCATGCAAAGCATTTAGCTGTATGATTCTTTCTCTCTATTCTTCAGAAATATCCATCCCTAAATCCTTTGCGGTTCACAGTCTTATGTTCAAATTCAATTGGCATCATGGCTGTATTTCCATACAACTCAAATGGGGTGAAACCTATAGTTGTCTTCCATGTTGTCCTATAGGCCCACAAAAAAACTTTTGGTAATATGTTTTCCCAATCCTTTCTATGGAAAACTACAATTTTAGTTAGGATGGCTTCAATTTCTTTGTTGGTCACCTCAACTTGGCCATTGGCCTTGGGGTGATAAGGAGTAGACTTCCTATGCCTTATGTTATACTCATTAATTAGTGCTGCAACAAGAGTTGATGTAAATTGAGCTCCTTGATCAATCACTATTTCTCTTGGGACTCTATATCTTGTTAAAATCTCCTCATAAAGAAAATCTACAAATTTTTTAATCTCTCACATGCTTCATGGCCTTAAATTCTACCCATTTTGTTACATAATCAATACAAACCAATATATAAGACTTACCATTTGATGGAGGGTCAATTAGTCCCACAAAATCCAATCCACATTTGTTAAAGGAAGTGATTACTATCTGAGGGCAAAGTGGCATTTCATCATATTTGGTTGGTCTGCCCATTCTTTGACATCTATTACATTTTCTGGTGTAACTTCTTGCATCCTTATGGAGTGTTGGCTAGTAATATCCTTTATTCAAGACCTTCATTACTGTCCTCTTGGCCAAAAAGTGTCCTCTGCATGGTTCATTGTGACAAGCATGAAAAATTTCATGTCTCGTCTTCTCTTATACATCTTCTCATGACATGGTCAGGTCCAGTATAAAATAAATATCCAACAATCCAAGAGAAAGGAAAATATTTTTCAATGAGTGTCCTTTTCTCTTTTGGAGAGAAGTGAGAAGGAATTCTCCCTGTAACCAAGTAATTGGCTATATCAGCATACTAGTGTATTTGTACATTGAGAGAAAATAAATGCTCATCAGGAAAAGAGTCATCTATGGGCTGATTGCCTTTTAATATAGTTAGCCCTGAAAGAAAATCTGCAACAACATTGGCCTTCCCTGGCTTATCCACAATGATTATATCAAATTCTTGCATCAAAAATAGCCATCTTGTCAATCTACCTTTGATCAAAGGTTTATTCATGAGATACCTAATGGCTACATGATCAGTGTGTACAAAGATTTGGTAGCCTGTTGTGTAATGTCTAAATTTGTTCAGTGCATAGATTACTGCCAATATTTCTTTCTCTGTCACTGTACAATTGAATTTAGCTGCTTGGAAATTTTTGCTGACAAAATATATAGCATTTTCAATAGCTCCCTCATTTTTTCCTAAGACTGCCCCTATGGAATAATATGATGCATCGATGTGGATGTGGAAATGAAGCTCTCAATTGGGTCCCTTGAGTACAAGAGCATGAATCAAGGCTTCCTTCGAATTAGAAAATGCCTTGTCACAAGCTTCGGTCCATTGAAATTCAACATCTTTAGTGAGGAGGGTATACAATGGTGCTGCTACCTTGCTAAAATCTTTGACGAATCACTTATAATATCCTACACGACCCAAGAAACTCCTAACATCTTTCTATTTTGTAGGTATAGGTAGATTTGTGATTACCTCAATTTTTGTAGGGTCTACTTGAATTCCTTTGTGGGAGAGGTAGTGGCGAAGAACTACACTCTCCTACATCATCATGAAACACTTCTCATTATTTAAGGACAAGTTATGATCTTCACATCTCCATAGGACTTTCTTGAGATTTTTTAGTGCTTGATTAAAATCAACACCATAAGTGGTGAAGTCATCCATATAAATCTTCATGCAATCATGAGAAATGTTTGAAAATATGCTAATGACTGCCCTCTGGAAAGTTGCAGGTGCATTGCATAAGCCAAATGGGAGTACTGAATAGGCATAGGTCCCCCATGGACAAGTAAATGTGGTCTTCTCCTGGTCTTCTAGTGCAATTTTGGTTTGGTTGTAGCCATTGAATCCATCTAGAAGAGAGAAATATTGATTTCCTGCAAGTGTGTCCAAAACTTGATCAATAAAAGGTAAAGGAAAGTGATCCTTCTTGGTGGTAGTATTAAGTTCTCTATAATCAACACAAACTTGCCATTTTCCTCCTTTCTTGGGCACAATCACCACTGAATACACCCAATAACTATCTAAAATAGGGTAGATAAATCCTATGTCTAGCATTTTCTGGAACTCTCCTTTCACAATCTCTGTTAGTGCAGGGTTAATTCTTCTTTGTGGATGTCTTACTGGAGTGCAATTATCTCTAATATAAATTCTATATGTATAAAGTTTAGGATCCAGACCTTTCATATCATGATAATCCCATGCAAATGCATGCTGATGGGCTCTCAAAAGGCTTGCTAATAACAATTGATGCTCCTCATTTAATTTACTATTAACATTCAAATATCTTCCTTCAGACACTTGGATTTGTGTAGTTAACTCTATCATGGCTGCTTCATTAAAACATGGTACCTTTAGTTCATACAACAGAAATGTATGGAATATACCTGTTGTTGTAGGAAGTCTATCTACAGGAATAGTGGCTATAGGAAGAGCGGCTGCAAGAAGGACGTCTACAAGAATAGTGGTTGTAGGAAGAGTGGCTATAGGAAGGAGATCTATAGGAATAGTGGCTCCAGGAAGAGCAGACAAAAGTGTCTTGACTAGAGTAGAAGATGATGTTTCCTCCACTTCATAATGGTTCCGAATGAGATTAGCCAACACTTAATCTTCATCCTGGAGCTACATGAAAGAGCTTCTCCCTAGCATCATAAGTTGTGCCACAAAATTAACTTCCTTGACCTCTTCACCAACATGAGGCCAAACGAGATTATCTTCAGCATGAGATGGCTGAGTAGGTGGATAAAGAACAAAATTTTTAGTACTCCTTCCATCTAAAATGGTCATGTCACTAGAATGACATCCAATGTATGCATTTGCAGTTGCCAACCGAGGCCTTCCAAGAATGATGGGGTATCCACCTAGTTTAGCCTTAGGAGAAAGAATCATAAAATTTCATGGATATTCCCAGGAGTCTAGAACTACCACAAGATCTTCTACTACACCATCGAGCTTAACAGTAGAGCTACCAACAAGCTACAAGATAGTAGGAGTAGATCTCATAATTACAATATTCAGTTGCTGCAAGATGTCTTTAGTCATTACATTTATTGCTGCCCCTAAATCAATCAGAGCATTCTTTACTTTAATCCCGTTTATGACAACTGCTACCATAGGACTGCCTGGGTCATTATACTTGGGAATAGTCACTTTTTCCAACATGATGTTAGCTACCTGGCCCACCACATGGACTATAGCTGGGTCTTTCTTCTTCCTAACTGGCTTTTTAAGGCAAGCTTCCTTGATTGCTTTGTCATAGATTGGAACATCCTTTATGGCCTGAAATAGGGGTATCTGAACACATATATGCTTTAGTTGATCCTGGATATCAAAAGTGGCATCCTCCTTTTCTTCCTTCTTGGAAAGTTCCAGTCTCTGAGGGAATGGCGGTTCTTTCTCGATTTGATTGACTTGGACTAGTTCAAGATTTTGGGTGCATTTGGTTGAATGGGATCATTTAGAGGTTCTTCCTCCTCTTCCACAGGAAGCTCAGTGATAATGGGCTTGGAAGGGCCTGGTAGAGTAGTTCCTGAATGCAAATGGATATCACTTACACTCACAACATATGTAGGGAATTGATTTGAATCAACAGAGTATACAGGCTATTACTATGGTTTGTTATTAGGATTGGGTGTGGGCTGAGCTGGTAATTGAGTTGGTTTAGGTGCATTTGAGTTTGGATTAGTAGGTGGAGGCATTAAAGTAGGCTGTTGGGGCTAAGAAGGTGGTTGTATGTAGTTGTTTGTTGAGTAGGCCACTGTTGTCCTCCTCTCCATTGATTTGTTTGCTGCCAATTTCCTAGAGGTGGTTGCCAGTGCCCTTAACTTGCTTCCAATTTCCCTGAGGTTGCTGCCACTGGGGTGGGGAAATCTAATGACTGGACCATGCATTTGGATGGTTACTCTAGGGCTGTGATGGATATCCTCCATAACTAGGTGGATATGGGGGTGCCATTGGTTACCAGATGAATAAGAGTTAAAATATGGTCCAACATAAGATAATGGATCTGGTGGCATACCTTGTCTTGGATCCCAAGGCTTCCTTTGTGCAACAAAGTAGACTTGGTCTTCTTCAATCTGAATTGGCTTGAACTCAGGTGAAATTGCTCGCTTTCAAGATTAGCTACCATCTTGCATTTGCAGTCTCTCTTCTTTTGTCTGCAGTGGGGGCAATACTCTATCAACATTTTCTCTGCCTCCTCTTGCTTCTTTTTGGCTTGCAGTGTATCTAGCTGAGTAGCTAGATTATTTATAATTTTTTTCTTGAAGTTTTCCAACAAATGAGTAATCTCCATTCTTGAAACTCTAGTGGTAGTTGACTTACCCATGGAAGGTTGATAAGCTCTCCCTTTCTTTGAGGTTGTTGTAGAGTAGTTCTGGCATATATTCTTGATATCATCCCAGGGAACTTGGATGATATCTCCTCCTCCCATAAGATCTAGAGTATCAGTGTAGCTATCATTGATTCCTCTTAGAAAAAAGCAATTTTTTTGAGTCTTCATTCATTGCATGGTGTGGAGATTTTTATAGGAAAAACAAAAAACTTGCAATGCAATCCTCTAGGATCTCATCTTCCTTTTGTTGCATCCTGAAAATGTCACCTCCTCTCATGTCACTACCCCTGCACCACTCCTTGTATTTCCCAAAGAATTTTGTCTTATATCTTCCCAAGTTTCCACAGTATCTCTGCATACGCTCATGAACCATCTTAGTGCAGTTTCCTTCATAGTAGTAGGAAATAACTTAAGCCAATGGGCATTAGTAGTATAATAATAACTCCTGTAGAGTATTCCAAACACAAATAAGAAGGTATTAGGATCTTCTATGACAAGTCCATAGAACTTTGGGAGTGCAGAAGCATGGATATTCTTGATGTTTTCAACTTCATTTTGATGGGCAATGGGAAAAGGAAAAGTTGGTGGGTTCAGTTTGTTCCCATTTGCATCACCCATGCCTGCTTGATGTGGTTCCAACACAAGGGGGTTTTGATTTTGATCTTCAGAGGAGACTTCAGAACTAGCTAGATCAGAATATACATTAGCAAAGGGGTGTGGATCTTCTTCTTCTTATTCTAATAGATTTTGATATTCAACTAGTTGGAATGGATTAGGATTGTTAGGAATAAATCTCCCATAAGCGTCCCTTCTTCTTTCTCTATGCATGCGGCATTACTCAATATCAACCAACTCACACAAAAAATTGGTAACAAAAGAGGGGGGTCATTACTTCCTAAAAGAACAATTCTAGAAACACTACAACATGAAAAGATAACAATGAATCCAAAAGACTCCCTAGTTTGACACCATCCTCGACAACGGCGCCAAAAATGTCGGCCTCCTACAATGATTCAATAACTAGGCATCACAACCATGAATTAGAGATTGGGCATCTAACCTGAGTAGCTATCTCAATCACCTTGAAGGTGCATTTAAATTTTCAACCCAGGGACGTGAACTTGAAATGGGTCGGCATAGTATGTGCACTAGGAATTCTCAAGTAGCCATTTCTACTCTATAGCTAAGAAACACAATACTGAAAGTAAATTGCTGGAAAAGGAAATAAAGAAAATGTTGAACATTAACCAACAACTAAGCTAAACTGAAATGCATAACAAAAATAAGAGATTTGAACAATAAACAAGAAATTACTTTGTCTACTTTGGCTGCAGGAACAATCGATGCCAGATTTCTAACTAAGTACTAAACAACAAGTTAAACTAAGATAATGCTAAACTAATAAAAGAAATTACTCACCAAGTGGCCCCCCTTGGATAAGTATCCTCTAAACTAATAGGAACTTAAGTGCTCAAACTCAAAATCTTTATTTCATTTACTATAAATCATGAGTACAAAGAGTAATGTATTGAAACTAGAGAAATTAGTACAATCGTGCAACTTCTTCCTCTACTTTTCACTAAAACTTAAAAAACTAACTAGGAGGATGGAGCATCAAATTATTTATGCTATGAATAAAACAAGGCAGTCAACTCCATGACTGGGAGGACACCAATTAGTGAAAGCAAGGAAAGTGGAGCGATGGTGGTTATGCATGCATGGAATCCGGTCAAACATGCAAGTTAGATGTAGACCCAACACAATAGTAACGCCTATGCATGCTTGATCATTATGGTCCAAAACAAGGTGGTTACATTTAATTCACATGAAGAATCTTTGCTGCCAGTTTCCTTTGACTTGGAGCGATTCCTTAGCTAGCTGTTATGTAGTATGCCCAGTTGGTGGTGTCTTCCTTAACTTAGCACATTGAATTTGTAGGGAAAGGTCAATATGCATAATAACTACACATCTATAACCACTCTAAGAAACACTCATCAACCACATGCAAAATTAATATAGATAGTCCAAATTTTATGCCAAATGTCATTAAATCTTGCAGGGATAGGATAACATCAACTATCAATGGTTTGAGAGAAACAGTATGCAAACATCAGCATTTAAGCATTAAAGTCCATGATATCTATGAGCAAATAGACTCTAGTTTCTACCCAAAACTAAAACCATTTTTGCAAGGTTTCCCAAGACATGAACTGTCTGAGGATCCTTTCTTTTCCTTCCCAATTTCTTAAGACAAAGGTCCCTCATAATTTTGGTACAGATAGGGATGTCTTTGCTAGCTTGGATAAGTGGAATCTTAATGCTCACATCCTTTAATTGACCTAAGATATCTATCTCAACTTGTGTGTGATGTTTTTGAATAACTAGGCATTCAGGAAAAGGTGGCTTTGGACTCGAGATAGTTTGGTGTACTTGATTTAAATCAGGTTCCAAAGGTGTTTTGTATGAAGCTTCAACTGTAGGTTCCTCATCCTCGATTTCTATAATTTGAGGGGATGAAGGTCCAACAAGTTGTTTTCTTGATTTAAGGTGGAGATCACTCACCTCTACCCCATAGGTGGGGTATTGCATAGCTTCATTAGTATAAGCCTGTTGAACAAGCTTAGTGTTAGGGTTAGGTGCAGGTTGAGAAGGCATTTGTGGTTGCTTGGATGGATGATTTGTATGATTTTATGGAGGCATGATAGCTTGTTGTTGTTGTGGAGGTGGAAGCATAGGCTGCTGATAATTCATATTTTATTCTTGCCATTGCCGACCTTTTTTCCATTGAGGCTACCACTGATTCTGCTGGGTTGGCCATTGTAGGCTATAATTAGAGCCTTAAAAATTTTGTTGTGACTAATAGTTTGGATTTTTTTGGTTCCAATTTGGCTAGGGTTGTGGCCATTATTGAGGGTTTTTCCACTAGTTTTGGTTTGTTAGCCAGGGTTGAGAGTTCCAAGTAAAAAAGTTTTGATTCCCAATAGGAAAGGATGAATTAAATTTGAGGGGGTCTTGTGGAATACCATGCAGTTGTTTCCATGGAATCCTTTGTGCTATATATAATATTTTTACATCATGTCCTTCAATTGATTAAAAACCAGGTTTCTAAACCTTATCTTGTTGGTTACTAGCCACTCTTGCATTTATAGTTGGCTTTTCTTTGCCTATAGCTTGAACAGTATTTAGTGACCATAGCTTTAGCTTCCTCTTGCTTCTTCTTAATGTGGAGAGTATCCAACTAAGTTGCTATGTGGCTGATGATATCCTCCTTCATGTTGGATAATAGGTTGCTTAGTTCTATTTTTGAAACCCTTGTAGATGATTTACCAATTGTGGATGTCCTATCTCCTCTTGGCCTTTTAGTAAAGGTCCTAGAATAATTCCTGTAGACCTTAAAAATTTCTTGAAATGGTATATGAGAAATATCTCCTTGTCCAATGAGGTTCAAGGCATCCATGCAGTCATCATTGAATCCCCTCAAAAAGACCAACTTGAGGAACTCATCTGAAAACTTGTTTTGTGGGTTTTTATTCAAAGCAAACTAAAATCTCTTGAAATAATCTTCCAATGGCTAATCATCCTTTTGTGACATTCTAAAAATGTCATCTTTCCTCCTATCAGGTCCCCTACAATAGTCCTGATACTTCTCTAGGAACAATGTCTTCATAGTGTCCCAATCAGGAACAACATCCCTACCTAATCCCATTAACTATCTTAGGGATGGATCCTTTAGAGTTGTAGGGAAGAGTTTGAGCCTATGAAAATCAATAGTATAATCAGAACTTTTGCATAAGACATCAAATTCAAATAGAAATGTATCTGGGTCCTTAGTCATTAACCTATAAAAGACTGGTCAGGCCGAAGGAGGAATATTCTTTAGTGCTTAGCCCTTTCTTGATTTGTGATAGGGAACTCAAATTTTGGACTTTCTGGATCATCATCCATTGCATCTCCCATGGTGCGATATGTTCCATCTGTCTGTGTGCTAGATGTTGGTGAAAAGGAAGTTTCTTCTTCAGTGTTACTTTCGCTCTAAGTACTTGATTCACAGATTTTTTCTATGGCTTCTTGGCATGAAGAGGGAAGAAATATACCCAAGGAATCTCTCTTCCTTCTCATACATGGAATATAGCTTTATATTCAATGATCCTGCACAATGTTAGTGTATCTTCTGGTGTTGAAAAAGATTATGTCTAACAATCCAATTCTAGAAACAAAAGTTAACTATGAAATCTTATAAAAATAAGTCTTTGAAGATAACACCATCCCCCGACAACGGTGCCAAAAATGTAGAGTCTTAACTAATGTATTATAAACTTGGTGATATCTACACAATTCAAAGGTTTAACTAACTGAACAGTCCACTCAACATTGCAAGACTACATTAAATTGTCAACCCAAGGTTTGTAAACTTGTGATGATGTAGCATAATATATTCCTTAAGAGACTCAAAGTTACCTAACCTATCCTACTCAAGTTATTCCACTTTCTATAAATTCATAGAATTACAAAATAGTAAAGGACATAACCAGAACTAGTAGCTATGCGTACCTACAACTTAGACTATAACTGAACTATTACTAATAAAATGTTATTGTGCCAACTTAAAACTAATAAAACTAATGACTCAACTAAACTAACCTCTGGAGTACTACTGGTTAACCATTCTATGCATGTTCATGAACATTCATTAACCACGAGCAAGGTATAAGATTGCAGTTAACTTGCATAAAGTCTATGAAATGATGATAAATGAGAAACTAACCATTAATAAAAATGAATAACTAAAAATGAAGTGAAGAACAATACCTTGAGAGGCCTGCTCAAGTGGTTGTTCTCACTAAAATGAAACCAAATCTAACTGACTAATCTTATGCATCCAGTGAAATTAATCCCATTGATTATATATCATGAAAGATTACAAAAGATCTCCCCCCCATATTGTATTCAATCATTTTGAATATCTATCATGTTGAAAATGAAAATAATTGATAACATAAAACTAAAAAATCAACTAACTACGGATTCAACCAATAGCTATATACAAGCTTGAGGGAATATTATTCAAAACAACAACTAACCAAAATCATTAACTTTCGACTTCGAGATATCAAGTGTACAGTTAAGACTTGTATTGTTCAAACTAACTAAAAATGAAGAAGAATTATAATAGGATTAAATTTCTACAGAACAAACTTGCATGTAAACACACAAACACTTGTCAAGATCCTATCAATCAAAGAGAGTCCTCTTCTTCAACATTCCTCTTCAGCTGTAAACAAGTTAATTTTGTAGAGTATGTACACAAGGATAACTATCACAATCAAAAAATAACATTCCATCAACATTTCATACATATCTTCATATAAACCATACAATACTAGTATATTGTAACCATATTTCCATCATTATATTTTAGGCTCAAGTCTACATAATAGATATGAAAGGATAGTATAATATAGGAGCACTTTCTAGAAAATTTATCTAAAAGTGTCTCAAGATGTGTATGAAAACAAAAAAAAAAGAGATAATATGTGGACCTATTACAACCATTATTTTCTTAGACAAGTTTTAGGCTCTATTAAATGCCTTGAGGGAGACTAAGGAAAGGTTGGGATCCCTAGAGAGTGAAGAGAGAATATAAGGTTGTGCACCAATTTTCTCATCTAAGGGGACAAAAAGGTGGACGAAATATGAAAATAAGGTGAAGAGGATTTCCTTGAGAGACAATGAGTGGGTCAATATGTTTTGTGAGTAGGCCAAGGAAGTCCTCATTGGTAGAAAGGAAAAGGAGAAGAGAGTCCTCATAGATGAGGACAAGGAGGAAAATGAAACCCATGAGTTGGAAGTGGTTGAGGTGATAGTTGTGGAGGAACCAAGAACAAAGCTACAAGTAGGTTCATCTTAGGTGATTCATGTGAATGTATTAAAGAAAGAACTTGTGTGTGAGGATTTAGGGGTGATGTAGGAGCTCACAAGGTGCTACATGTAAGTTCATAAGAGGAATTCAAGAAGGCCTCTATAAAGTAGTTGCTACAAGTTCATGCAACAAAAAAACATATAGAGGATATTCTAAAAAAGATGCTACTAATAGATGCAATAGGGAAGGAATGTAGGCAAGATATTGCATGTGGAGCTATAGTAGTAATTCAAAATATGCTACTGATGAGAGTAGCAAAAGATAGTAAGATGATGCTACAAGTTGGAGTAGCAAAATATTAAAGGGAGATATTGGTAGTAGATGTAGAAAGGGGTATGAGCTTGGAGCTATGCAAGTGACGTTACAAGTACATGCAACAAGGAGATGTAAGCTATTGTATCAAAGGGGATGGAACAAGATGCTACAAGTAAGAGGAAATGAGTATAAAAAAATACTTTAGGCAAAGAGGAAAATAAAGAGAAGGTGTATGATGTTGCTTGCAAGGTGTTACAAATACCAATAGCCAAGGAGGATGAAGAAGAGGAGAGGATGAATGAGCTATGGGAGTTCATCATGACCATAGAGTTCATTCTAGAAGAGGAGATACTTACACCTAAGGAGGAGGATTTGTTGGGAAAAATATTGAGAGGTGATGTAGTTAAGGAAAGGTGCATTGAGGGGCAAGAGAAGTTGTACAACTGGATGTGGATGATAGACTATGGGTCAAAACCCACAAAAAGAAGAGGAAAACAGAGAAGGAACATTGGAAGGAGGAGATTGGGTGGTAGCTAGTATAATCCATTGATAGTGAAACAAGTACAATACTAAAGGTGTTAATAATAAAGGATGATAGTTCTAGTGAGATTTTGGAAGAGGAGGAAACTGCATAGTCCCACCATGTGAGCAAGGGATCACATATTTTAATACCAAAACAAGTATAATGTAGTGGTATCTCAAGTATTAGAAATGGTATGGACTAGAGACAAGGAACCAACCTTTTGGAGGAGATCGTGTAGTTGAATCCATTGGTGAAGGATTCAATATAGTACAAAGGCACTTATAGTTTAGGTGGATGCTTGTAACCACTAAAATTGTAGCAAAGGACTTACAACAATAGTGACTCATAGTGAAGGGGATTTATTTACAACTACCATATTTTTTGCTAAGGAGTGATGGGAACTTACAACCAAAGGAGGTAAGGTTCCTATAGAGAGGGAAAAATTGTAACAAAGGGAAGTCACAAGGTGGTGAAGGTGCCACAAGGAAGCAATGATACCATAGTTACATGTGTAGTAAAGGATCTTTATGGGAGTGCTCAAGTGGCGGGTGAGAAGCTACAAAATTGATATGGTATTGATGGAGAGTATGAGGTTTCTTGAAAAAATAGTAGTGTCCAAATGATAAGTCTATGAAGATGGAGGTGGCAACAAATGTTTTGTTACTAATTTTTATAGAGTCTAATTTTCTATAGAGGTATATTGGTTGTATGGATGAAAATAAAAATTTATGAGTTGATTATACATATGCGAGGAGGTGAATGAAAGGGATAAGGATGAGCCTAAGAAACCACATAGAGGTGGTGAAAATGTGCCACATTGGTACAATGACACATGAGTAGTGTAAATAGCGTTGAAGTAGTTGAGGTCCATTTGAGGTGGTTGTATTTGAGTATTAGTTGGCCATGAGAATGATTTGGAAATAAAAGAGACTCATGAAAATAATGAACTGAACCATTAGAGGAAGAACACCATGTTTTGGTGGTAAAGTAACTAATTGTGTAGGAGAAAAGAATTTGCAAGTAATGCTAAGATCAAATGGTAGGTGACAAGGATGAAGAAGGATGTCATAGAATGTGTGCACTTAATCTGAAAAAGATAATATGTAAGTGTTGAGGGAGTTGGAAAGAGCCATTCAGAGGCTCATGATACCTAATAACATTGATGGAGGGCCTAATGTGTGTAGAGGAATGACCACCCTAAATTCAAGGGATATTTATGTGTGCAAGAAATTTTTGGCCAACTAAGGAATGACCATGTAATATCATATGGAGATTTAGGTGTGAATTATAATAAATACAAATGGCATGCATGGAAGGCACTAGGTGAGTTTGAATGCTCAGATATTTGAGCAGAATCCAAGGAAAATATGTATATTGGAAGGTTTGAGAGGAGTGTGCAAGAATTTAGGGAGATTACCAAGAGCTAAGAAGTGGTTGGTTAGAAACATGCAAGGAAAGTAGTCAAGAGGAGCCTAGGATATTCAAAAAAGAGAAAGTATTAGGAAAGAGAGCTAACAAGGAGGACATAAATGATAGAGAAGGCCATGAGAAGGAGGAATAGTTTAGAGAGGCACATGAACAATGAGAAAAATATTAAAGGAAGCCACAAAGATTAAAATTTAAGGGGAAAGGTGTTGACTATTAATGGGTTAGATTGAGAGTAGGGAAAAATTAAGCATCAATAAGTAGCTATGTAGAGGATCTAGCAAGGAATAAGGTGTCATAATTAGGATAACAAAGAAAGAGGGAGCATTTGAGATCAACTAAAGGTAGTGAGGGGATAATAAGCGAATAATACATGTGAGATAGACTAGGCAACATGATAAGAGGAAGTGAAGCTACATGCAAGAAACAAGGTCAAGAGAGTAAGGAGAGAGAAAGGTTGAGAGTAAGAGTGTATTGTTGAGGGGTTGAGTGTGCATGTGGGTGTGAAAAAGGAAACTATAATTCCTTGAATATATAAAGAAAATAAATGTTAATAAAATAAAATGACTTCTTGTGTTGTTCAAATGCTGCCCATATGAGTGTGTTTGGATGTATGTAGGATGGGTCTCAATAGCTGTGTGAGAGTAAGGGTGCTATGTGTAGATGTATTAGGTAGGATGGTAGGTCTTAAAATTGGTTATTATTTGTTATAGTTTGATTTGTGGCTAAAAGGGAAAAACTTTGTTTGCTTTTGCATAACAATACATTGGGTTTTTAAGTGAGATGCAATTTCTTGGGGTGTGGCATGCGATAACATGGTATCAAGGACCCAAGGATATGGCTTGCATTAAAGTAAATGGTGTAGGTGTTATGTCAATCACACCAATCTAAACTAGTAACATGGTATAGAGACAAAGTGAAAGAGTACCACTCACATTGAACATTGTAAAATAGCATTCAGTTTAGGGAGATGAAGAATAGAGAAACTTGTTTTTCCTCAATTACCTCACATAAAATGTAATAGTTACTCCTTACCAAACTTATGGAAATCCAAGTACATGAATTTTTTTCCATGTTTCTTCTCATCACCATCTAACCCAAAAATTAGACATCCACTTAAATCACTAGCTACTAGAGCCTTTTAGGTTTGTGATGGTTATTAAATTAAACAAGAGATTGATTATTTGGCTTGGGTTTTAACAAAAAATAAATGCAAATTTAAACAAATTTCTAGATGATGTAGTAACAATATACATGTGGATGTTAAATTTAATAGTTGAATTATTCTTAAATAAAAAATTTCTGATTTAGAAGGAATTTTTATAAACACTCATAAAACTATTGTAATAAATCACATTGTTCCTATAGTCGCTAATCGACTTAAATCTTATTGAATACTTAATTGAAGAGAAAGATCTTAATTATTTTCCACTTAAACCAAAGTGGTATAAGTGTCATGTCACTAATACCCATCTAAGCTAGGAACCAGTAACATGTTATAGACACAAAGAAAAAGTGTACCATTCACATTGAATAACATTGTAAAATAGCATCCCATTTTGAGGAGTTAAAAAATGAACACAAGTTATTTTTCCTTCAATTTCTTACTAAAAAATGTGACAAGAAAGATACACACATGAATTCGTGTTGATATGTTGCTTCTCATGACCAAACAATTAGACATCATGGGTCTATGATATTAATTGGTAGAGGATTTTGGTTTTGTGATGATGATCACATCAAACGAGATTTGATTATTTGGCTTAGATTTTAATAAAAATATGTACAAATATAAACAATTTTTTATGCAAAAAGCATAAATAAAAGATAGAAAATTTCCTTCCTTTCACCAAATCTATTAGAATCATAATTTGATTTGCACTTATAATTATAGTTCTTAAAGATTGTACTATATTTTTCAAATATTTTTTACATGTTACAATCTTGACTAACTCATAAGATTTATGACATCATGTCTATTCAAACTTCAGAATACTTTTACTAACTTTGTAAGCTCTTATAAACCCTCCAATCCAATTTTCATTACTTTATTTCATCCATTTAACTTGAGTCTTGAAGCAACACATCCTGCTCCAAGAGAACCCCCATTCTAGCTAGAAATGAAAACTCTTAGTCAAGTAGGTCATGTAATGCTCCGCAATGAAAGAGAATCGGGTTCATATTGTATAGCTTATTAAACATCAATCATTAGAAAAATAATTGAGCATCAAATCTCGTTGGTCTTGAGTCCTGTTTTCTCTAAACCCTCTGATACACTCTCATCTTTCACCACCTTAACATTTGGAAAGCTGAATAATACAATAATGGGAAAAATAGTTAATACATGACAAAATAGAGCAAATATCCATAATTTAGTTAAATGAATACAACATCATAATAGGAGTCTAGTATGGCTTAAATGTGTGACTTATTTCTAGGCCACAAAACATGTAGAATAACCAACTATACAATAAAAAGCTAACCATACAAATGTTTATATTAAATTGTGCTCTTAATGCACTAATTTAAAGAATTTAGAAAATTTATATGTGAATCGAAAGAAGTTGAAATTGGTTTTGAATAAGCAATATTAATGACTCAATCCAGCTAAGATAATGCCATTTGTCACATTATATCATTATTAATGATAAAAAATTATGTAAATACAAATTCCAAATACAAGGTGTAGAAATAAACTATAAAACTCAAAATCATAAATACTATTTTATACTTAGAATTGTAAATACAATTGTATACTTGACATAAATGCCTAATAAAAATGTTTAGGGCTTAGGATTTTATTAGTGTGGGGGCTTCGTACATGGTTTTTTTTTGGATGTAGTAGCCTGGGATTTAATTTGATTTTTTTATGATTATATTTAGATATCTATTTTATTGTATGAAAGAGAAGATTTTAAGTAGATCATATATATATAATTTCATAATATTTAAAAGATAATTTTAAATACAGTTTAAGTTGTGGATGTAGTTAAGGAAAATGGATGAATAATTTGATTTAAAGTTGATATTCTAATTATATTATATTTATAATAATTCTAAATTTGAAACATGTTTTACAAATCATTAACGATAGAGAAAGAAACAATATAGAGTTCATGAAAAAATAACAAATCAATATCATATACTATATTATCAATAAAATATGATTTATAAAATAACAAAAAAGTTGATTTAAGTGTCCCCCACTTTATGCTTCAAATCTAATTAAATTCTAACACCTCCTTACTCCAAAAGTAACTTTATATCAAATCAATACCCCAAAACTATTATTTATAAACATAAATGATTCATGAAACTATCAATACTTTTTAAAAACCATAAATCAAAACCCATATGTCCATGTCACTCACAATGCATTCATGTGTACTCTTAATGTGCCTTTGTGACCCTTCACTTATCATTTGCCATTTTTCACACCCCATAACTCATTTGGTCTACCTAAAGAATAGTGTGGGGAAGTTGTGACTCTTCAACTTCCATCTTGAAGCATTCCTTTGTTTTGTTGTAACTCCAACACAATGTATACAGTTCATGCCATATAATGTTTCAAAAATGATCCAAAATTATTTTATCTTAAGTGTCTATCTCAAGATGAACACTTTTGATGATCAAAAGTAAATGTTAGTTATGCAAGGTGTACAATACCTATCCCAACAATCTCACTTGTTGTATACATTGCATAGAAGGTTACAACCAATATCTAACATGAACTAGTTGATAGGGAAAAATATATATAATTTTCCTAAACCAAACAAATTAAATCTACATTATTTTTAATAGGAAACACATCATCTACATACAAAACAATGACAATGTAAAGTGATCAACAATATGTTTGTAATAAATTCGATGATCAATTTACTATGAATAAACTTGAGCTTATAATATATGTAAATATTTTGATACCACATTCTAGGAGATTATTTCAATCTATAAAGGTTTTTTTCAATTTTAAACCAAATCCTTTACTATTTTCCATAAAATTCTCAATTGCACCATGTAGATTATCTTCCTCTAGATCCCCATGTAAACTATTATTTTGGGCTCCATATATTCTATTTCTAAATCAAAAGAAATTGTAGATAACATTAATCTATGAATTCAACTTAGAAATAAGAGAAATATCTCATCAATATCTATTTCCTCAATTTGGAGATACTCCTTTGCCACCAACCTTGTTTTATGTGTTTCCAAATTTTCTTCTAAATTGATTTTAAACTTAAAAATAATTTAAAAGCATACAACCTTCCTTCCTTGAGGTAATTTCAAAAAATATCAAGTTTGAATTATATCTAAAGGAACTCTCTTCGTCCATGGCCCTTTTTCAAAAATTTCCCTCCTTTGATGGAAAATTCTTGTGCATAGTTCTAGAATCACTGTTGTGACAAATACAACAAAAATACAATGGAAATCAACTAGAATATACCAAGGTATTTGGTTTCTTTCTTTGAATTTCCTTCTAGATTGAGTTTCATCTAAGTGAAAATGCATTTGAAGCCCATGACCGACCTTTTTGAGTTAATTTCACCAAATATCAAGTTTTTGAAAGCAACGATCTCTTACTTCATGGTCTTTTTAAAAAAATTGCTCTCCTTTGATGGCATGTTCTTACAACATAATTTTAGGATCATCATTAGTGGTAGATAAAATAAAATTACAATGGAAATCAACTAGACTATATCTTTTTGGTTGCTTTCTTTTTCTAATTTTCCTTCTAAAATGTGTTTCCTCTTGAAAACCCATTTGAAGTGCACAACCTTCCTTCCTTGAGGTATTTTCATTGAATTTCAAGTTTGAATTATATCTAAAGAAATTATCGAGCTTCCTTAATGACATTTTTCAAAACTTTCTCTCCTTTGATGACATAGCATATAGTGCATAGTTCTAGGATCATCATTAGTGGTAGATAAAATCAAAATACAATGGAGATCAACTAGAATATACCTTTTTTACAATGTTTTTTTTTCTCTTGTGGACCTCCCAAGGGAAAAATATTCCTCTTTTGGTTCCTTTCTAAATCACATTTTGAAGCTCTCCCTTCTCCTTGTCCAACAACTATTGGTATGTGGTGATTGATCATGCAAATATTGTACATGCTTAACGTATCCTTGTCAGGGTTCGGGGGGGACAACCCTTGAGTGCAGGGGTTCGGGGCCCCCAATTTTTTTTCCCTTTATTTGCATGTCAAGGGGTCGATAGTTAACTTTTTATTAATCGATAAATGCAAAATAAATTTGTAAAAATCTAATTCTAGAAGCTTCCAAAAAGCTTGTTATAAGTGGTTGGGATGCACAAGATTGTAATATGTTTTACACTAGATTATAAAATCATTGGATGGCTGAATTTTTGTGGATATAGCCCATATTTGGTGAACCATGGTAAAATTCTATGTTGATCTCTTTTGTTTTATTCTTCATTGTTATTTCTGGGTTATTTAATCTATATATAATTGTTAATGTTTATTGCTCCAATCTGCCTGAACCTTAACACCAACTTCAATAGGCTCATTTTTATATACTAGATTTATTTTGTATAAACTACAACTCAACCTTTTTATCAAATATATCTACAATTTCCCTTACTTGTCATCATTAGAATAATTTTTTATTTCTTAAAAAAATGCATGCCTACTATATAATATGTTCAAAAAGCATGATCCAAAACTTATAACCCTTTATTTTTTTATGATAACCAATAAAAATAGTTTTTTGTCTTGTTATATAACTTGGTTCTTTTCCTCTCAGGTACATGGATATATACATCACAATAAGATGTTCTTAAATATCTAAGGGAAGGTTTCTTACCATACAAAACCTATTATGAATTCTTATCAACAAGTGATTCATTGTAACTTAGTATGTCATGCTTCTAGCCTTGTCCATCAATGTCCTATTCATCCTTTCAAGCACTTGATTTGATAAGGTGTGTGTTAGTTTACATAATCAACTAAAAAAAAGTCTCCTTCATTGTCTTTCTCAAGAATTTTATTTTAAGTTCTTTGTTTGATTCTAAACAAGAGCTTAAAATCCTTAAATCTATTGAAAATTTCATATTATATTTAAGAAAGAATTCCCAAGGAATTCGAGAGTGATCATAAATGAAAGAAACATAACACTGATTTTTTAAGAAGATACATTTATAGGACCAAATGCATCAAAATGTACCAAATCTAAAATACCATTAACTCTAAAATAATAATAAAAATCACTTTATTATTCTTATAAAACATAATGTTCACGTAAATCAAATCCAAGACAACTACCTTCAAAAGCTTCTGCTATAGCCTTTTATTTTAAAGTATGAAGACCCTTCTCACTAATGTGAGCCAATCTTTCCTACCACAACATAGTTTAAATTTTTAATTTATTTGTCTATTTCATGGACCATGGAAGAGTTGCAAGTATAATCCATGTTACTAGCTTCCAATCTCAAAGAGTTCCATTCTGAACCCCTTTGATAACATCAAATATTCTCTCACAATTTTATAATTTTTCTTACCAAAATGACACTAATATCTATATCATTCATCTTGATTATTTAAATCAAATATCTAGCTAATCTTAGAATATGCAAGACCCTTGAAAGAATTTTTCTACCATCTTTCAATAAAAAATTAACATTCCATCCCTAATATATTGTGGGTTATCACCAAGATACCCTTCATCTCCATTATACTTTTCATATTTTGTAAGCTAACCCCAAATGAATATTCATGTGATAAGATTCTCTTGAATCAATTAATCAAGCACCATCACTACATGGATATTAGAGAAAGTTAGAAAAGCATAGTTTAATTCTTCATTAGAGGAATTTGAATCAATGGAAGAAGTGTTTTCATTCTTAGCATGCCTATTAAGACTAATATATTTCTTCTTGAAATATTTCGTTTGACCATAATTCTAAGATATCAATTTTTGCTTTGAGAGACTTTATTTAGGATTTAGATCTCCCTTTTCCTCCTTCACGATTCCTCTTTTATTTGGACTTCCTCTCATCATGAGAGAATAATTTTCATCAAAATACATGTACTTTATCCTTATCTCTTTTGACAATAGGGCAGACACCACTTCCTTAAGCTTTAACTTTGATGAAGTTCTACTAATTACAATGACAAGGTTATCCCATAAATTTGAAAGGGAACAAAATAATAATACATGTATTCTCTTTATCCATATTCTCATTTACAAATGCTAAATTATCTATAATGATGAATTCATTTAAATGTTCAATAATTGAGTTTAAATCAACAATTTTAGGAACACGTTTTTTCTTCTTTAAGAAAAAAATATTTATGCAAGAGAATTTACTTGACATGAAGTCCCTAATTTCACCAACAAATTATGTGATATATATATTTTTAGATACATTTAACATTATTGAGTCGATAAGACACATTTGAATGGTGCTCCTTGCTTTCTTATCAAGTTTTTTCAATCATCTTTAATCATAGTAGAAGATTTTTTTCCTTGATAACCACTTCTGGGAGATCTTGTCATCTTGTTTTTTCACAACTCACAATTATGTACATTAAGTTTTTCAACCTCCATTTTATATATTCTTTGTATGATTCACATAAATTTAAAAATAAAGCATGAAAAGTTTCTCCCTAAAATTACACATTCAGGAGCATCATCCTTCTTAAGAACAACCAATCTTTGATACTAATTGTTGAGAAAAAAGGATGGATAATTTAATTTAGTTGTTCATTTTTTGTTTTATATTAGCTTTATACAAATTGATAACTGAATTATATTTCCAAATCAGCAACGATGGAGAAAAATAAACCATACATAATAATAAAATATCAATGACTAAAGAAATATAATTGTAATACATTGAAAAGATAAATTTTAAGTGTCCTTGACTTTGTGCTCCAAATCTAGAAAAATTCAAACAATACTATGACAACCCGTCCTTATTCCCAAAGAAAAATCATATCAAATAACTACTTTAAGTCTCTTATTTATATGCATGGCAATATAAATGATACAAGAAACTACCAATTGTTTCTAAAGTGATAAACCAAAATTGATGGTTCCACATCACTTATGGCGCTTCCATGTTTGACACTTCACATACCCCTAGTAAATTTCCACCACCCAAGGCTCATTTTTCTATGTAGATAATGTCACCCAAGTTGTGACTCTCAAACATCCATCTTTGAGAGATTTTTTTTTATCTTATTGCAACCCCAACATGATACGAGAAGTCTATGTCATAGCCCAAGTTATACAATGTTTCCAAAATTATATTTTCCAAAGTGTGGTGTCCATCCCCAAATGACATCCTTAATCACTATTAATTATTAGTTATTCAAAGGATTTGAGTTTATATTTTGACTCGAGATTAGTCCCATGGAATTGAAAAATGTAACTAATAGGATTAAAATATATTTTCATATATATAACTTATA
Source organism: Sequoia sempervirens (assembly GCA_007258455.2). NCBI lineage: Eukaryota > Viridiplantae > Streptophyta > Pinopsida > Cupressales > Cupressaceae > Sequoia > Sequoia sempervirens. Next base: position 111,375,653 of record VDFB02000015.1, read on the forward strand.
AAGTATTTATGTATATTTTCTATAATTCCCTATTTAAAAACTTTACTTCTAATTAAAATTTCTTAACAAAGTTGAAAAAAATAAGTGCATTAGACTTTTTTCTTCAAAATGGTTCCTAAATTTCCTTCATAACATCTACTAATTTAACTAGACCCCTCTATACGATATAGCCTTAGTACTAAGATATGTATTTTTTAACTTTAAAAAAAAAAATGTACGATGTAAGAGATGCCAAAATGTTCCTTAAGCATATAGAGGAGAGGCTCCTAACATTTATTTAAAGAGGAGGGTATTTATTTTAGGTGATAATGAGGAATGTTTCATGCCCATGGAAGTCTCCAGGTACCTAGAGATGTGTCCCTATAGAATAATGATCCATATGCCCTATATAAATATGGAGAAAAAATAAAATATACATGAATACGAACTTATGTTTGTACAACCTCAATCAGATATTTTCATAAGAATAATGTGGCAATAAAATCAAATCAACAACCAAAATGTTAAATTTGTGGCATATTCCCTTCAACATTTTAACCTATTCTAGATTTTTTGTTACATTTAGTGAAAAGCTTCAAACATAGATGTAATAAATTATATGGATGAATGCAATATATAACGTTTTCTTAATGTTTGAATAATAGAAAAGAAGATGGAAAAGCAATCAATTTGTAGGAATTTGAGTGGATTCCCCCCATGGCTACGATTTGAGAACAATTTGGGAGATTGTAAAGGTGAAGATGAAGATGAAAGGAATGAATATTTGGAGGACACCAATGAATGGAGTAGATCTTTAGATGGGGAGTCAAATTAAAGATTGATCGACCTTTGGTTGGAGGCCTAAAAATATTTCTATGAGGTGAGGAAGACAATTGCTATGACTATTCCCTCATCCAAGGCATACCCTAGTGCCAAGAATAATGAAGGTGTTTCTTCTTCAAAGGCCATATTGAATGAGAATTTTTTTTGGAGGGATTTGGTTATATTCAAGGTTCGAAGAAAGGATTTTTTCTTCCATCCATAAAGGGTATGCATGATGAAAATTCTACTTCTAGCTAGCTATAGAAGGATGTCCTATTATTGAAGTAGAGGGGATAAGAAATGGGTCCCCTCCTTTGTATCATGAGGTGAGTAAGGTGCAAAGTGTGGGAAATTTTGGTATTTTTGGTGCCTCATATATGGTGGAAAAAGAGGATAAAGGAGATTAGTATTCATTGGTATCTCCTAGTTTTAGGGTTTTTGAAGAATCTAAAATATTATACTCTTTGAGCCAGAGAGCTTGTTTGAGGTTTTGGGAACATGTGTTAAAAGGAATGTCTTTCTCCTATTCTAATTTTTCCTACTTCTTGAATCCAATCTTAGATGGTAAGGGCAATCTTCTCAAAGTGCTTGATGTAGTTGTTGAAAGATCTTCATCTAGGATGGTGAGTACTCTTATTGGGAAGTTTTAGGTACAAGATAAAATATAAATATGGTCAAATTTTGGGCTAAGAGGAAGTGAAGACTGAGTGGCCAAGTTCAAATATCAACTATGTCTCATATTTCTTTCTGTTCTCTTTCATAAATCATTTGGACTATGTTAGGACCCTCTTGGATGATCCTTGATTTCTTGGAAAAACAAGGCTCTTCCTAAATAAAATAGAAAGCAAGTTTTTTTTAAAGGAGCGTATTAATAGGGTCTTAGCATGGATTAGACTTATGAGTAAGGTTATGATGGGTACTAGCAATTCTTTTGATCAACTCATTGCTATTGGTGTAGTGGCCAAATCTTTAAGATGACTACTATTAACTAGATTTTGTGTGAATGAAAATGTAGATAAATAGCTTCTAACTTTCATCACCTTGTCCTGAAAGTATGGAGAGTGGGTGTAAAAGATTGAGTATTAGGTTGCTTTGGTTGTTTGTCAAAAACACCACAAGGTTAGTCACTCTTTTGGTGTACTTCTTAGGCTAATCAAAATTTATGAAAAAAGAAAAAAATGAGATTTGTCCTCTTGAAATTAATTAAGTGGTGTCTAACAAAGGCATTGAAGATTGTCTTTTAGTGGTGGGTTTTGTTTTGAAGGAAAAATGGTCACTTTAATTGAGAACAATATGAAAGGGGTTGGTGTCATAAGGGAAGTGCAGGATGGACAAAATGGTCCTAAATCTTGCCCTTCATGGGTGGTTCTGCCTTCTCTCCACTTACCATCCTTAATCAAGAAAGAAAAAAAAGAGAGAGAGAATGAAAGCCTAGGTGGTCTTTGTGTTGCAAGGTGTGACCCCTGGTCTTCCTTGCAACACTAAGCGCTTGGGTTTGTGACATGGTCTAATCGCCTTCTGTGGTTCTTAACCGAAGCTTGTATCGGGCATTGACAGGTCGATCTTTTGGTGCAATGACAAGTCCAACAATTGGTATCAGAGCTGGTCATAGGTTCAAACCCCACGCTTGTGTTGGGGGGGGGGGATTCTTGCAAGGTGTGACCCTTGGTCTTCCTTGCAGCACTAAGCGTTTGGGTTTGTGACATGGTCTAACCGCCTCTTGTGGTTCTTAACCGAAGCTTGTATCGGGCATTGACAAGTCAATCTTTTGGTGCAACGACAAGTCCAACACTTTGTGGTTTAAAGTTTTTAAGATGCCATATAAATCTTCTGATTTAATATTTCAAAAAAAAAATGAGGAGAACGATTAGGAAGAAAATCTGCTTCAAGAACTAGCCCAATCTTTGGAGCTCTTAGAGTTTAAGCCACCTCACTACCCTTATTTAAGAAGTTTGTTCTATGTTTGTTTTACTTCTTTTATGTGAACTATTTTTAGACGATTAGAATAGTTATTGTAATTGTTGGTTTGCAGTCTTAATGCTACTAGTCCTTGTAGTTGTCTCATGATTGCTCTGATAGACTTCAATATTATATCTGCTGATAAGTTTCTAAAAAGATTTTAGATCCTTTAAAAAACCCTTGTTCACCCTTCATAAAAAAATATTTGAACGTAGAAGTTATAAACAAAGAATATTTGAAAGATAGAAGTTATAAACAAAGAATATATTATTCTATATGGAATTTCTGGTTCTGCACCATACAAAACAGAAATAACTATAACAAGCAGAAAATAGGCGAATGCACGCGGCAGTGGATTTGCAGTACCAAGTAACAATGAATGATACAACACTTCGATGTTCTAATAAATAAATATATCACATATATTTTTCAGGAGTCTTTTCTAATTTAACAGTTATTAATAGGCGAAATTCTTTTGGTTTTTTGTGTTATAGCAACTTAGTATGGGGGGTTTGGATTGATAATACTTATAATGGTATCAGTTAAATGGAGGATCATTATCTTACTGGTCTGTCTATTCTTTGGTTTTTTACTCATTTGGTCGGAATATATTCATAACGATAAATATTAAAATTCATTCCTTGAACACTTCAAAGAAAATTCTAACATTAAACCAAAAAAATACTTATAATGATCACAAAAATGACAGTTAAAATTTTGGAAGATTGACTTAATAATGCCCATGTGCACGAATGTTCTTATATTTACCTTCAAAATTCTCAAATCTATAGATAGAGTGTTTCTTACGTGGTCCATAATGAGGGGAAGCTGTGCAAATTGGAGATCTTTCGGAGATTGACATCCATCTGTAATAGCCGATATTCAATATCCAACTCCTTGAAAATTCTGATCATTTCATAAATCAATTGAGTCCTTCGATCAAATTTCAAATTTCTCTCTTGACCATTTACTCTGTGTGTTACCCACAATGCCATCTTGATCCTATTCATGTCATAGATCTCTTTCACAACAACCTGTGTCTCTGGGTGAAAGTAATTTTCCTTTCTCTTTACATAGCTGCAACCCAATAAATGGAAAGTCAGTTAACAAAATTGCAACATTGTTGCTCCAGATTGATAAAAAATCTTAATTGTTACTATTGTCTAGTCTTAATTAATATGACAAAATTGAAATCCTCAGAAAGAAACAACGTGCTGAATATATAAAACTATGAAGAGAAATCAAAGAAAGCGGATACTGAGGTTTAGCCTCAGTAGATTGAAAATAATTCGAATAAATCGAAGGAAATTGACAATTATTGAAGGTTGTCTTTCTTCCTCATCGCATGAGGTGATTCGGGATGAGATGGTTGTGTCATCTCTTCACGTTCATAGAGTTTGAAAAAAAGGTATTAAGGACAATTGTTCAAAGAAGGAAGAGAGGCTTTTCCAAATAAAGTGTGAGTCATTGTGTAGGTTTTTGTTTGTTTGTTGGGTTTTTCCGATCTTTGGTTGCAGTTGTGTTATTGTCAGTCATTGTCTAGGTTTTTTTGTTTGTTGAGTTTTTCCGATGTTTGGTTACAGGTGTGTCATTGTTCGATTTTGTGTCTTGTTTTGGGTCAGCTAGTGTTCTATCGTTATTTCATTGTAATTGAGTTTGAGGTTTCAGTAAAACCTATTTATCCATTAAAATTGTAGGATGTTGTGAGATAGCTTAGTCGCAGTTTTGCTATTATTTGACTTTTATTTTAATTAACATTTATTGTAAAAATTTCCAGAATCATTCAAAATTTACTTTACCCATATAATCAAAAACAATTATTAAAGATTGTTACATTGGAGCCTTAAGGATGAGTATGGAAAAGCCAATAAATTAAGAAAAAGGACAGGCCAAAACAGAATACAACTCAAGGAGCATATACATCCAAGGTACCAGACAGATACCATAGCTTCCAATTGTGGCAAATGAAGAGTTTACAGAATTTTAGAGGAATAGTTTTAACAGTCTGAAAATGTTTCTTCAATGCCACGTTTGATACACTCTACTACAACCTATGGGTCGTTGCTAGCAGACATTAGAACAGGAGGAAGGTAGTCCTACTCATTGATAATGAACTTTACTATGGAGAGCACACCTCCTGTTTTAATTCTCAATGATATGTCTAGTCCATGTCTAGTCCTTAAGCTTTTTTTAGTATTTCTTGATTTTTGGTTTTCACTGAAACTGTTCGGTTATATTTGTTGGGAGTTGAGTTGGCCGTTTTTTTCAAAAGACAGACCTGTTCAAGAAACCACTATCATCTCAGTTAAGGACCAATGGGAGGTTGTTAAACCATGTCACGAATTCTAAAGGGAGACACTGGACACGTTCCAACAATCTCCCTCTCAGCATTATCCGAGGGGATTTGAACCCGCGACCCCACTCTGATACCACTTGTTGGGAGTTGAGTTGACCGTTTTTCCAAAAAAGTTCACCTATTCAAAAAACTGCTACCATCCCAATTAAGAACCAACGAGAGGCTGTTAAACCATGTTACGAATCCCAAAAAGAGAATCTAGATACGTTCCAACAATATTTATTTAGTACTTATCTATACTGCGTTGCTCTCCTTTTTGATATATCTGTTGAGTTTTGTACCGGTAAGAATGCTTCTTCCAATAATGATTGATCTTTCCCTGTATTATCTTTGTTTGCTTCCTTTTATATATAACTAAAGTTGGTTGGAAGAGAACCTCATAGACAATTAAGTTTTCTGCTACTCACATCCAGCGTAATACAATTATTATCACGCTTAAATTCTAGATAATCAAAGATAAAATCATGCTTAAAAAATAATATCAGCATTATTACCTGTCCATTCTTTTGGCCATCTCAGAGATCTTCTCGGCTGGTGTTGTAATATGAATGGCGAACTCTACCTCATCACCAACGTCATCGCTTCTGAAACAGTTGCCTATAGGTTTTCTGGCAAGCAAGGTATTGGGATACCATATCTTCTCATTATTGAGTTTTAGAAACACCGTTGATAAGATGTTCATCTCACTCACAGTTAGCTGGAATAATGAAAGTATGTAAGATAACAACATTTAAGATTCATATTGAAATTGAAGACAGCAGAAGGAAAAGCCTTTTTAATTAATTTTTATATTACTCTTACCTCCTCTCCATCTATGGTGCATCGATCACCAACATCAAAAGGGTGTGTCACGAACAGAAAAACTATTGATTCGAAAACCGTCTTGCAGGTATCTTGAAATAAAAATGTGAACAGCATTATTTGAGAAACTACAAATACTATGATGTGTGATGTAATGATTCCGAGTAGGAGAAGCCACATTAGTACAATACTTGTTCCTACCAACACATCCACCATCATATTTAAATTGTTCACAGCAGAATCTGTGTCATTCATGGTGCGGGAAAGCATTTTTCTTTCTCTGAAAACACTCTTCATCTGCAAATTTCCGACAGGTTATTTCTTCTGTCAAATTTACCCTGATAATGTGCATGAAGTATTATCTTCTATGCCTTTTAAATTGCACTTTATGTGCAAATATTTGTAAAACTCTGTCTACTCTGTATTTTTAAACTAATATGTTGGATATAGTATTTTTCTAATCTGAATTTGTTAAGCAAGCTTCTGGTTAAAACTGTGTATATTTTTCTCTTCCAGGTGATGATGGATCACTTTCTGATGATGGATCATTGAGTGTGATAAAAAATATCAAACTAAAAATACACATAATTTTAACCAAAAGCTTGCTTAACTAATCAATAGACTGTGAAAAACTCATACCAACTAATCTGAATTTGATTAAAAACATTGAAGATCATGTAATAAGACACCTGAATTTTCAGCTGTAAATACTCTTAACTCATTATCAATCTATAGCTCTCCAAGTTACCACTATACCAGAAGACAGATTTGATGAAAACGACTGTATGATGGTGATTACTTACTGCCCAGGCCTTGAGGGCTTTCTTAGTCACTTTATTTGTGTCTTTGGCATTTTCAAAATGGGCCATTGCCCTTCTTGCTAGATCTTCTGGAAGGAATCTCATCAAGTCCTCTAGAGTTATGTAGCTTGAAAGATCATATAAACACAAAGCAAACATAGTTAAAACAAGATTGGATTTTAATTAAAGATCTATGTAACTAAGTGAATGACCACTCCATTGTTTCATTTTTAAAATATTAAAATGAGTACTCACAAAAATATCTTTTAATCTCAAACTTCTTTTCAGGTCCTATAAAGACCCTGAAAGCATACCCATCTAAACCTTCTGTTCTTATATTCATGGTGAAATAGATTAACCATAAATCCTTACCTTTCACCGGGCCTGGCTATGTTGTGGAGGATGCTTGAGGCAGCTTTTTTAGCCTTCCATTCAAAATATTTGTCTTCATTAGGAACTTCTTGGTATGATTCATCAAAGAGAGAAAGTTCTCCATGGTGTTTGAAAATTGTCATCAGTTTCTTCATATTCCAAGCAGAGATATTCTTCTGGTTGAGCTTCTGCAGATCCTCGATTCTTATTCCTTCATATGAATTTTTTTCCTCTTTGTCAGGCTCCTCCTCGATTATGATTGATTTCATCCTATCAAATCGACTACGGTTTTTTTGAGCGGGGGTTTCATTAAATGTATCTGAGGTCAAGCCGGTCCACCCTTCATTCGGCTTGGCTGCTTCCTGTTGATGACTAAGGTTTTCAAACTTTTTATACTGCTTCTCTATTTCAATCAGTGGAGGGCCAGTTAGAGCTGCAAGGAGATACTGATTAACGATGCAGTTTTGTATCCGATCAAAATAAGCCGTTACATGAAAGTTACATGCCATAACCTTTACTACCAATATTTTCACCACCCATAAAATGTTGCTCACCAGCAAGCAGATCAAGACCCTGTTAAAATGAAATAAATGTTTATAAGCAATCAAAATTCTCCAACTTAACTACAATTTATAACAGTTAACCCAATTTTTCTCAAAATCCATCACATGCTTATTCTTAGAGCTTAAAGCCCTTGTAAAATCTATGAGATAAATTTAAAACTACATAAAATAACTTTCATACTGTGTTTCTGTTTATAAGGATAGCTAAACTTGTTTTACAAAATTCTAAAATTCGTTATTTTGACTATGTGAAATCCTGCAAGGTTTATGGTATAATAAAAATATTATTGCAAAAATTTGTATATACCTTTTTCTCACAGCTTTAACAGTACGTAAATTATTTTTCCAAATTTTGAAAAGGTTGTTACTATACTACCTAAGACTTTTAAGATCACTAGATGGATAAAAACTAAAGGCCTAGGGATGAATCAGTCCCTGCAAGTCATTTTTTAAGACCTTCAATATGGGTATGGTTGTATACAACATTTATAAAAAGCATATATATAGAGCACAATTTTCTAAGTTATTAGAATAGATTTTCATTACTTTAAAAATAAATAAGTAAATATAAATTAGAATACTATTAAAATTTAAATATTAATAATTTAGTAAAGAATAAGTTCAATTAAATAGATATCAATAAATTTTATTTATATTTAAATAATAAATTTTAATTATAAAAATATCTTCAATGTTTAAACAGTATAATATAAATATAAAATTATAAACAATCAAATTTTTTAAATCTATAAAAATTAAAACGTCAAAAAAAGAATAGAATTGCATTGGAAAAAGAGCCAGAAAAATGGGTTGTTGAAATAGAAAAACATTTCATTTGTCTTTTTCGTTTGGTGTAGATTTTGTTTATACAAAACAAAAAAATATTACATGACTGAAGTTTTTTAAGATTAAGTTTAGTAAGATTCACGTCAAATCACACAATATCCAACACAGTTGAAAAATCAAGATTTTTTGAACACGTGTGAGTACAGTAAATCCAACATGTATTTGAGTCGTATTATACTTGCATCAAAATCAGGTATGAAGATACATGCACCTAGGCGTGGAATTTGATAGCCACCCTTGCCTGTCATATGAAAATTTTGTGACGGTTTGTTCATTTAAATACCTGTCAAAAAATTTAACTGTAAAAAAAAAACTTAAAATATCTAAAAAATCAATATATTAGTAATCTATGAAATATTATTTTATAAAATAATTATGTTAGAAAATTTACAAATTTTAGAAACTATGCATGCACTCAATTAGTAAATCCAATTGCATATAATAAATTTTATTGATAATTAAATAATTATATATATATAATTTACATTTTGACAATGCATAGAGTATTAGATTAAGAATAATTATATTGCACAATATGATTATTTTTTCCATATATTTATTCTCTAATTTGTAAAATTGTATTACTATTTTGACTATAAATTAATTTATTGATTTCATGAGTAAATATCATAAAACACATTTAAATATCAATTTCAAATCAAATCTAGCAAGAAATAATTATATAAAATTAAAAATAGTTCAAACCACAAATTGATCTATCTAAAATCATATTTAAATATCAATTTCAAACCTATCCAAAAATAATTATATAAAATTAAAAATAGTTTAATCCTTATTCAACTCATTATCTAAAATTTCAACATGCCCACAAATAAAATACAAGTAAAATAAATCAAAGTTGAATCACATGTAAAATAAACAATGCTATAAAGTGAAATTAGCTGCTATTGTTCAAATTTTTTTATAGTTTAATCTTAAATCCATCTATCTAAAAACATAAATTATTTGTAAAAAGAAAACAAAATTTTAACATGCTCACTAATAAAACCAAATGCTCTATTGAAGAAAATCAAAGCTAAGAGTTACTGTACACAAAATGCTATAAAATAAATGTTGTTGAAAAACCAATGCTATAAAATAAATGTTTTGAAAATACAGTGAAAAATTGTGCTATGTTGTTATTCATAAGAATATTCTCTATATATAAAATATATATTTAAAAACTGTAAAATTAGAAAATATTGATAATTAGAAATAAATCTTAAATCTTAAATTTATTGTTAATTGTAACAAGAATTTTCTAAATTATGTAGAAAATAAATCTTGTTAAAATATTCAAAAAGTAAAAAATCAATTATATTCTATTTTGAAAAGATTTTGAATTAATATATATTTTTATAATAAATATTATAAATCATATATATTAATATAAAGCAATGATAACTATTAGTAAAAATGTCAAAATCTTTAAAAAATTAGAAAAAACTATATTTAATCTTGAAAAGATTCTATTATTAACAGATTTTGAATTAATAACTATATTTATAATAAATCATATATATTAATATAAAGTGAAATTAGAAAGAATTATTCTATTTTCTAATTATAAACTAATTTATATTTTTATCATAAACATCATTTTATATATATATATACCTACAATAATTTTTTATGGTTTAATAATAATTTGAAGTGTCATATTTACAGTTATATAAAAATGTAGCAAGTCAAATAATACGGTCTAATAAATTTTTAAGTTGTAATATACGATCCAAAATGCAAAAAAGGTCAAATAGACCATCAAATTCCAGGCCTGCATGCACCTGAGGAGGGCAGTGGCTATCGGCAACGGCTATTTAGCCCCCTGCAGTTCCTTTGTTTCTCAACAACTTTACTCGCCGTCAGACTCCAGTTCACTGTAGCATGATTTGCAAGACACAACTGCAGTTCCTCGTGAAAAAATCAACACTTCGTTGTCCCTCAACCAGTTAACTCACTGTTCTTTTGATGCAGATCCAATTACGATCATCAAAATATCCCGTCAATTGCAACGTATAAGAATGCGCACGGTAGCAGCATGAACAAACAGGCGCTGCACTAAGCACTTGCCAATCTGAATTAATAGATAGATTTAAGAGGAAAACTAAACTTGAAATCCAGAACCCAAACCCTTATTATTTTATATAATTGCTTGCAAAGTCAAATGCAATGCTATAGTTCCTGCAAATTATGAGAATTTTACAGAGCTGCATTTTTACTCAACTGGAAGTCTTAATTTCCTTTTATTATGGGAGTTTTGGAAGTAATGTATCGGGAGAGTGATAAAATTGGGTCAAAAGAAGAATGTGGTGTCACAGGGACTGTGGCGGAGAAGGATATTTCAATTTTTTTACTACGTGAGACATTCCATTCTGATGGGGAAATAATTTCCTGGTAGGAGACACTATCAAAGGACATGAATTGTTGTGGGGAACTTTTTAGTCAGCTAGTGAAGGTTCGTTGAAATTTCTATTATACTATCGTACCATTACTTAGTAACTTTGGATTTAAAGCACTTTACGAAATGGATTATCAACCAGTGATACCATCCTTTTCGTTGTAGACAATGAAATGACCAATTCAAGGTTTATGTGGTTATCACATCTGCCATATTCACTTAACACTGTCGTTGATGATTTTTTTTGGGTCATGTCTTTGGCCTGTAAGTTCCAATGATAGTCGTGTTTGACCCACCTGTTTTATGCCTATTTGGCCTGCTAACTGTGACTCAAAAGTCAATTCTCCATTGTTAGTTTGCTCTATTCCTATACAATGTACATGCTGTCAATATCAGCTATGTAGACAACTTTAAACTCAAAATCATCGTGGAGGTTCTAAACTGTTCATTGCTAAACTAGATTATAATTTTATTTGTTCTCTCTCTATATATATTTTGTCACAAATGCCTTTAACTACCAAACTTAATTGATGAAGCATCTTCGATCTAGTTTACGAGTGTTCAATTCAGAATTTCTCCATTCAACATAGTGGTATCAACTTGTTGTCACCACTTATATGCTTATACATGGGAGTAGTAAGCTCCCAAGATTAGGGTCATTCGTAGATCCAGACAAATGCCTCGAGATTTCACTCGTGATGACCTTGCCTATGTATCCTCTATGGGGAATTAGATGCTTTGTAGTTCATCCACGAATGTTAGAGGGAGTTCATTCTCTCATCTTGTATAAGATTTTTGATTTCGCCTTTTAGCCACGACTATTCATTATGTGCAAGCTGTCAACTTAGTCAATTTTAATAGAATGATAATAGTTTCCCATCAAGTGTTGGTTCCATACCAAACATAACCAAGCATTAGTGTATAAACACACCCAATTACACATAGGGGTCATATCACTTCATAATCCCAACATCATACTTAATGACTATCTCAAGCATACATTACATATGCACAATGTGACTACCTCATACACACATAAGTACAACAATGACTAGCTCATACACACATCACAAGTACAAGATAATGATTGACTCACACACATCACAATTATAATCGTGACTGACTCATATGCACATAACAAGTATGATTGTGATTGGCTTATATGCATATCAAGTACAACTATGACTAGGTAAAGCATACATTGCATATATCTAGTGGAACAATCCACATAATACATCATATGTTCACATCAAGAACAACTAGTAAGGTTGAAATGGATGCAACATGCTACATGTTTCATCCCACTACCTAATTCATAATCATATAAGCTTGTTACGATAACAATCAAACATCTCATACCACTTGATGTCATCATTAGCAAGGGTGCTAGTATAACAATGTGCATAAACTCTAGTCCATTTATACAAGTGCACATGGAGTGACTAACATGTATGCATCGAATGACTAACCCTCACTCTTTTACTGCATCTTAGATAAAAAAGCAATTTTGGTGCATTACGTACTACACCATGGATCATATCATTTTCCTTGATCTTCTCCAATAAGCATGATGATCTAGAAAGCATCCAATACTACTTCCAATCATCACTAGGTAAAGAGTAAGTGAAATAAAACACAAGCAACACATGCAAATTCCTTTAATACACCAATGCCTATGCAAAACTCTTGAGATGAGTAGATCTTGTTAGCCATTGGTTGCATGCCACTAGCCTTAAGGTTCACATGCCACTAGTGGAAACCAACCAACTCTCTAGTGTAGCATTGGGCACCATTGTCACAACCATTTGATCAAGGAATATGAACATAAAAAAAAAAAAAAATGACTTTTGAAATGAAAAGAGATAAGAAAGAAACCCGCATTAGTTGAGCATGGCACAAAAGAGGGAATGGGGTTTTCCATACCATTAATAAGGCATGGTCACCTTTTCAAAGATATCATCCACATCGCTCTCTTGGGAAACAATCATGGTATATAATAGGTCTTTCATGATGATCTAAAGAATTAGGACTCTTATCTTTTCAAAAAGAGGAAGATTACAACAATGAGTATGTTGTTTCTACAACTTGTTTGAGAACTGTATTTACCTTTTATCATGAACAAGAGTTATACTATCTACAAATGAACATATCATTCTTATGTGTTATTAAATGCTTGGTACAATGAATTATTTTCTTGGAATAGAAGAAAGCAAGCAAGTGAATCAACACATATAAAGTAGTGATAAACATAGGGATTTAACTTCGATAATAGATTGTTATGCAATAAGTCTAGAAGAGTGAATACATGCATAGATACATAGATACATAGATACATAGATACATACATATCTATATATATACTTCATTTCCTTCACTGTCATTTGACAAATCATGTTGCTCCATCTAAGTTTTAAAATGTATTGTAGCTTTTGCTAGCATCTCTTGATGAGAATTAATTTCTTATTCAATACATTTCATGGCTTTCCTCCATTGTTACAATCATCTTTGACCTCAAGAACTCACATGGATCACTCTTGACAATGCTCCAATGCATTTCCATCATCTATGAATTATTTTAAATAGTGTTTTTTTATACTTAGAGGTCTTAGATTTCCCTTCTTATTGCTAAGCACTATTAACTATTGGGAATCAAGTAAGGAAACCTTGTCGAAGAAAGAAATAATAGTTAATGAACTCCAACCATTCCTCAATACCATCCAATCCATTCTAGCTTTCCTCTAAACTCCCACAACCCAAATAAATCTATCCATACACATGCAATTTGAATCCATGCAATCCAACTATGCAAATCTAGTGTAACATCCAAAAATATCCATTAGTTTGGTTCTCAACCTTGATGCAAACCTTAATCCAAGTTACTCAAATTATCATCATCAACATGTACCATTTTCAATCCTTGTATTTTTCTTATCATTAACAACATTATCATCAAGATACATATTATTATTGTCAGGAACAGGATTATCATCATCATCATCCTCAATCAATTGATCGTTTTTCATCTTGAATATAGAAAAAAAAAAGTTATCTCTATTTTGTTTCTACATTCTTTCTTGTTTTTTTGTGTGGATTATCATTTTTTATATCTATCATAAACCTTCTACAATTTATAAATAGACTCCTTTTCCTCATTTTGTAATCTATAATTGTCATTTCCTCTTGTTATTTTTAGCTATTTGTGCTTCAAGTTCAAGACCATAATTTCCAAATCAAGATTGCATGTGCAATTTTGAGTCCTAGCATTTAGTGAAAATTAATTTATACTTCTAAATTTGAATTGTTACAAATATGATAGAAAAAGTATGACTTCGATCACAAAAGTGCACATTTCTACATAAATTTTTAAAGTAACATCCATTATCACACGTAGAGCCAAAAACCTCTATCCTTCTTTGTAAATTTTAATTATTTTATCATGTGGTTTAGTGCTTTCCTTGACTTGAATTTCGTATATAGGTTAGTTAAATATTTTCATGATTATTATTTAATTAGCCTTGTGAAATGGAGAATAAAAAACCTTTTATAGATGATCCAATTCCCATGTAAACTAGTGGATGATACTACATATTTTCAAGCAATTGAACAAGATCATAGAACATGTAGCGGGAAACAAATATGCATGCTAAGAACACATTTGAGATGAAAAAGGCTTCTAACATATAAACCACTTCAATTAAAAAAAAAAAAAGGAATTGTATACAAAGTTTAGAAGTGGGTATGTGGATTCCCCTCTAACTAGATGTACAAACCAAATATTCACACAAAATGATAGATATAATACACATAATGGTATAAATAAATCATCTACTAGGTTCCATATACATGCTAAAAAGTTGTTCTTTGCAAGTGCTACCTCTCACCTAATTTTTGTGTATAATTTGCTTTATTTTTGTGTATGTTTTCTCTTAAGTTTGTATATCTCTTTTAGCTTAGGGGTGCATTATTTTTTGTAAATTCAATTGTTGGGAGGTGAACAGAGCAAGTCATTATTAAAGTAATATTAAGGTTTCAAATACGCTAAGCAGTACTTAAATCCCTCTTTTTATTGTACATTTTTAACATATAAACTTATGTATCGATCTTAGGTTGCCAATTTTTACGAGCTCGTTACAATGATCTCGAGTATTTACAGAATGCAGCTTGTCCATTGAGTTGATTCTTGTGATCTTGGGTACACATCTATGTTTATTACTATTAAGAGTCCATATCAAGCGAGAAAATATTTCATTAAACTTTTCATGTCTTTGCTTTCGTGCATCACTATAATCTGTTTCTGAAAGGAAATTTAGACTTCCAGTTCAGTAAAAATGCAGCTCTGTAAAATTCTCTTAATTCGCAGGAACTGTAAGTATTGCATTTGACTTCGCAAGCAATTATATAAAATAATAAGGGTTTGGGTTCTCGATTTATCTATTAAGTGGCAACTTTAGTTTTCCTCTTAAATCCGTCCACTAATTCAGATTGGCTTACTTAGTGCGGCGCCTGTTTGTTCATGCTGCTGCCATGCACATTCTTGTACGTTGATAGCCTGCCCACAATTGACGGGATATTTTCATGATCGTAATTGGATTTGCATCCGAAGAACCATAAGTTAACTGGCTGAGGGACAACGAAGTGCTGATTTTTTCGCGAGAAACTGCAGTTTTGTGTCTTGGAAACCATGCTACAGTGAACTGGAGTCCGACGGCGAGTAAAGTTGTTGAGAAACAAAGAACTGCAGTTATGATGGTATAGGAGGCATCCATTCTCGGTGCATTCTAGGGGCTGGATAGCTGCTGCTCCTGAGGAGGAGCGATGTGTATCTAACTACTCTAAAATAAATCTCTTAAAAAACTTAAAATTACTAAATTTATTTATTAACTCTGTAACATCTATAAAACTTATAATTGTTTTTAGATTTACTCCAAGGAACTTTAAGGATTCAAGGGTTACTCCAAAGCATTGTAGAACTAAGGTAGAAATGCCCTCCAAATAAGGGAGCCTAGTCCACTTCCTCATCTCAACGACAGCCAACGACCAATGATGCAACTGTCTGAAAAGCTTTTTGGATTGCATTGCAAGAGGAATAAAAGAGTTCTCTATCGCTAGAATACAGCCATGTAGCTAACTTTAATCTACTGCTATAATGTAACCCCATAGAATTTTGTGGGTATAATATAACCACCTACAGCATTTGATGCATCGTACTGCATAAAGCAATGAAAAAACATTCAGGGAACAATATTTAAACAACATATAACGAGATTAAATGAGAACTAACAAATGCGGCAGACGAGGGTTAAGTACCCCGAAAATTGTTAACAAAAAAAACCAGCTAAGAAACCATTTACATGGGCGTTAACATAATTAATGACCTACTATGCATGGCTTCTTTATCTTCAATGAAACTATCTTACCCAGAGGAAAGCGGGCATGAAAACCACTTACTTGTTAACAATAGTTAAGGACCGGCTCTCTGGTATCTGCAACTGAACTTTGTGGACAAACAAAACATGCCATGGAATAAGAACCAGACCCAACCACAGACAATTCTCCACAGCCATTCTCAAAGCAAACACAAAGTAAAGCACCCTCTTCCTTAGCAAAAAGCTCCTCTCCACAAAAAACACAATAACATGCACAAGCCAACCGGCCACCAGCCTTCCACAGAAGAGAGCCATCACCAACAAGCACCATTTCCACACATGAAGATCCAACAAGGTCTTCTCCTTGAAGCTTTTAATTGTGAGGCTCAAAGCAAATACAATAGCAATAACAAAAAGGCTAACCCACTGGAAACAACGCAAGAAACCCATTTTCCTTTGTCTGAACTGTTCTGGGATGTCATTATCCTTGAAAGGATCTTCTTCTTCTTCCTCCTCTTTCTCACATAGGTTAACAATGCTAGCTTTAGTGTTGGCCCTGATGCCTGTCACCTTTGACCTACGAGGAGTTTGAGGTAAAGGCTGGTTGAAAACTCCTTCACTGTCTTCCTTCAAAGGAGGAGAGCGACCAGACTGGCTGTTGGTTGATGGCATGAGGGGCTCACTGGTTGACGACACTCTTCTCTGTATAGAAGACCTGAAGAGTCCCGCCATGTTTGAATTTGACTGTGAAGGTGAATTCACATTCCCAGTCAATGTCGATGTTGGGTTCTGGAACAAATTTATCATCTCAATTTCGGTCTCCAAGTTTTTGGGACCGGCAAAAAGACCAGGCTGGATTTTCCCATCTGGTGGGTTTAAATCTGTTTTATAGGCCTCCGCAGTATTGTTTTGCTGCTCTGAGGGTCTTGATGGCGGGTTTTCTATATCCATTTTTTAGTTGTTCGTGACAGGTTTCATTTGTTGGTATTGTTGAACTGGGCATTGCCTGTATTGCTATTAACATGGACAGAATTAACCAGGCTTGACTATATTCCCATCACTTTCTTAGGCCCTGTGTTTCATGGAATCTTCCTTGTTTCGTGCTATAACTGTGTAACCGTCTTTCTTATCTGCGATGCCGTTTATAAACTCAACTGAATCAGATGGATGTTAGCTTTAAATATAAATTTTAGTGATTTAACAAATTTTGTATTGTATTAAAACACCTGAAGAGTTTGGAGTAGTCAGTCATAATTAAGATAACTAAAAATGTTGAATGAGTGCTTACTTTTCTACCAAGTAATAATCAGCGCATAAAATTTACGATCGACCTTAATTGTTAAGCAAAATTTTCATGAGCGTTATCTATTCAAAGTTGTTCTACAAATTTTTAAATAATGTTGTGCATTTAGAGGTTGAGGCTTGCACTTTGCTAGGGTCTTAGTTACCAAGTCTATGAACAGTTTTCACCACCTTTTAAATGGCCTCAACCTTTCATTCCTCCATAGCTACTATTATTGGAGTTGAAGAATTGTTGAAGATAAATAATGACACTTTTATTCAAGTGCCTTCAGAAGTTAGTTCCCAAGCTGTTTCACAAGGTATGTCTTTTGAAACACCTTTAGATGTTGCTCTTCCAATTCTTAAGTTTGATAATGCATGTTGTTGGCTTGAGGATTTTATTTTAATAGGATATTTTGTGGGTAGGGTCTCCCTTGAAAGCATACTTAAAGATTGGGTCACCAAGGCTTGGGCCCTGCATGGGATTCACCTAGATGGCATGCAAAACCTCACCAAAGGTTTTTCCCCTTTTGCTTTGCTAAGTCTAACCATGTTGAGGATATTCTCAATCACAACCCTTGGTTTCTTTGGTTCTCATTATTGGATTTCAAACCTCAAACTTGAGAGTTTGTGGTCTTTAATTAAAAGTCCCTTAAGGCTCTAGTTTAGGTTGAATTCTTTGGGTTACCTTTGCCACACTACAACTTCCTAAACCAAATTGCCTCTTCTTTAGGAACTATGGTTTGTGTTGAGCTAAACCCTTATATTTGACTCATCCTTAATGATGAGTTCAAGAAGGGCACACAATCTAAGGTGGGGTGTGTGAATTAGTAGATCAAAACTATTTAAATCTTTTTTACATCAACACACATATCTAAACATGAAACTTGAATCTTCACTAGTATTGATCAAGAAACAATCATGAGCACACATTCACACGGTAAAACACCAGATATACGTAGAAACCCAAGAAGAGAAAAACCACGATGAGAATAGCTACTTGGATCTACTATCCAAATCCAGCCTCACAAAGCAGGAATTTAACAAGTGAATTTTACAATCTGAAGTAGGCACCAACTTGTCGGAGACACTAATCCCCAAAATGTACTTGAAGGCACCAACCTACAACATTACAAAGATAAGGCTTGTAGACCTTTAGTGTTGATTACAAAGCTTACAAATTGTTTGAACTTGATTCAAACACTCTGCTACACTCCTTAAGATCTTTTGATAATGGTGCACAGTAATTGAGATGCTCACACAATCATCTCTAAATATATTCACTCACCACCTTCTTTTCAATTATGCTTCACCATGTGCATCTGCACAATTGATGATTGTATACATGACATTACATTAATTCTCTTCCATGTCAGTTGGGGGTCTGCAATTAACCAAGACGACATAAGGTGGACCTAAATTCAAATTACATGAAATGTGTAACAGGTCAATCCTAAATCAATTTTTTTGTTGCCAAAAGAACATGATGTTGTGCGCTTTCACAGGAACCTTAACTAGGTCCTATCTTAACACCACATGCTAACTTTGAAAGTCGCATGCTACTAGCTGTTACCACATAATTCTCGAACACCAACTAGTTGATAGACAAGCACAAAAAGGGTCAGGCTTAACCAGCACACTCTAAGCGTTGACCGCTTAGGTGGCTGGCGTGGGCCCATTTAAACCTTTTGTTTCCCATTTTGTTTTCCGTAGC
>VDFB02000015.1:111395009-111417814 GCA_007258455.2 Sequoia sempervirens
GTAATTATGAGATCTACTCCTACTATCTTGTAGCTTGTTGGTAGCTCTACTGTTAAGCTCGATGGTGTAGTAGAAGATCTTGTGGTAGTTCTAGACTCCTGGGAATATCCATGAAATTTTATGATTCTTTCTCCTAAGGCTAAACTAGGTGGATACCCCATCATTCTTGGAAGGCCTCGGTTGGCAACTGCAAATGCATACATTGGATGTCATTCTAGTGACATGACCATTTTAGATGGAAGGAGTACTAAAAATTTTGTTCTTTATCCACCTACTCAGCCATCTCATGCTGAAGATAATCTCGTTTGGCCTCATGTTGGTGAAGAGGTCAAGGAAGTTAATTTTGTGGCACAACTTATGATGCTAGGGAGAAGCTCTTTCATGTAGCTCCAGGATGAAGATTAAGTGTTGGCTAATCTCATTCGGAACCATTATGAAGTGGAGGAAACATCATCTTCTACTCTAGTCAAGACACTTTTGTCTGCTCTTCCTGGAGCCACTATTCCTATAGATCTCCTTCCTATAGCCACTCTTCCTACAACCACTATTCTTGTAGACGTCCTTCTTGCAGCCGCTCTTCCTATAGCCACTATTCCTGTAGATAGACTTCCTACAACAACAGGTATATTCCATACATTTCTGTTGTATGAACTAAAGGTACCATGTTTTAATGAAGCAGCCATGATAGAGTTAACTACACAAATCCAAGTGTCTGAAGGAAGATATTTGAATGTTAATAGTAAATTAAATGAGGAGCATCAATTGTTATTAGCAAGCCTTTTGAGAGCCCATCAGCATGCATTTGCATGGGATTATCATGATATGAAAGGTCTGGATCCTAAACTTTATACATATAGAATTTATATTAGAGATAATTGCACTCCAGTAAGACATCCACAAAGAAGAATTAACCCTGCACTAACAGAGATTGTGAAAGGAGAGTTCCAGAAAATGCTAGACATAGGATTTATCTACCCTATTTTAGATAGTTATTGGGTGTATTCAGTGGTGATTGTGCCCAAGAAAGGAGGAAAATGGCAAGTTTGTGTTGATTATAGAGAACTTAATACTACCACCAAGAAGGATCACTTTCCTTTACCTTTTATTGATCAAGTTTTGGACACACTTGCAGGAAATCAATATTTCTCTCTTCTAGATGGATTCAATGGCTACAACCAAACCAAAATTGCACTAGAAGACCAGGAGAAGACCACATTTACTTGTCCATGGGGGACCTATGCCTATTCAGTACTCCCATTTGGCTTATGCAATGCACCTGCAACTTTCCAGAGGGCAGTCATTAGCATATTTTCAAACATTTCTCATGATTGCATGAAGATTTATATGGATGACTTCACCACTTATGGTGTTGATTTTAATCAAGCACTAAAAAATCTCAAGAAAGTCCTATGGAGATGTGAAGATCATAACTTGTCCTTAAATAATGAGAAGTGTTTCATGATGATGTAGGAGAGTGTAGTTCTTCGCCACTACCTCTCCCACAAAGGAATTCAAGTAGACCCTACAAAAATTGAGGTAATCACAAATCTACCTATACCTACAAAATAGAAAGATGTTAGGAGTTTCTTGGGTCGTGTAGGATATTATAAGTGATTCGTCAAAGATTTTAGCAAGGTAGCAGCACCATTGTATACCCTCCTCACTAAAGATGTTGAATTTCAATGGACCGAAGCTTGTGACAAGGCATTTTCTAATTCGAAGGAAGCCTTGATTCATGCTCTTGTACTCAAGGGACCCAATTGAGAGCTTCATTTCCACATCCACATCGATGCATCATATTATTCCATAGGGGCAGTCTTAGGAAAAAATGAGGGAGCTATTGAAAATGCTATATATTTTGTCAGCAAAAATTTCCAAGCAGCTAAATTCAATTGTACAGTGACAGAGAAAGAAATATTGGCAGTAATCTATGCACTGAACAAATTTAGACATTACACAACAGGCTACCAAATCTTTGTACACACTGATCATGTAGCCATTAGGTATCTCATGAATAAACCTTTGATCAAAGGTAGATTGACAAGATGGCTATTTTTGATGCAAGAATTTGATATAATCATTGTGGATAAGCCAGGGAAGGCCAATGTTGTTGCAGATTTTCTTTCAGGGCTAACTATATTAAAAGGCAATCAGCCCATAGATGACTCTTTTCCTGATGAGCATTTATTTTCTCTCAATGTACAAATACACTAGTATGCTGATATAGCCAATTACTTGGTTACAGGGAGAATTCCTTCTCACTTCTCTCCAAAAGAGAAAAGGACACTCATTGAAAAATATTTTCCTTTCTCTTGGATTGTTGGATATTTATTTTATACTGGACCTGACCATGTCATGAGAAGATGTATAAGAGAAGACGAGACATGAAATTTTTCATGCTTGTCACAATGAACCATGCAGAGGACACTTTTTGGCCAAGAGGACAGTAATGAAGGTCTTGAATAAAGGATATTACTAGCCAACACTCCATAAGGATGCAAGAAGTTACACCAGAAAATGTAATAGATGTCAAAGAATGGGCAGACCAACCAAATATGATGAAATGCCACTTTGCCCTCAGATAGTAAT
Source organism: Sequoia sempervirens (assembly GCA_007258455.2). NCBI lineage: Eukaryota > Viridiplantae > Streptophyta > Pinopsida > Cupressales > Cupressaceae > Sequoia > Sequoia sempervirens. The sequence continues at coordinate 111,397,599 of VDFB02000015.1, forward strand.
CACTTCCTTTAACAAATGTGGATTGGATTTTGTGGGACTAATTGACCCTCCATCAAATGGTAAGTCTTATATATTGGTTTGTATTGATTATGTAACAAAATGGGTAGAATTTAAGGCCATGAAGCATGTGAGAGATTAAAAAATTTGTAGATTTTCTTTATGAGGAGATTTTAACAAGATATAGAGTCCCAAGAGAAATAGTGATTGATCAAGGAGCTCAATTTACATCAACTCTTGTTGCAGCACTAATTAATGAGTATAACATAAGGCATAGGAAGTCTACTCCTTATCACCCCAAGGCCAATGGCCAAGTTGAGGTGACCAACAAAGAAATTGAAGCCATCCTAACTAAAATTGTAGTTTTCCATAGAAAGGATTGGGAAAACATATTACCAAAAGTTTTTTTGTGGGCCTATAGGACAACATGGAAGACAACTATAGGTTTCACCCCATTTGAGTTGTATGGAAATACAGCCATGATGCCAATTGAATTTGAACATAAGACTGTGAACCGCAAAGGATTTAGGGATGGATATTTCTGAAGAATAGAGAGAAAGAATCATACAGCTAAATGCTTTGCATGAGATAAGAAGAGCAGCCCTGCAACATACAAAAGTAGTGTAGAATTAGAGAATCAAGTGGCATGAAAAATTTATCAAGGATAAGAAGTTCAAACCAGGAGATTGGGCCTTGCTTATAATTCAAGATACTAGGATAATGCAGGAAAATTGCAGACAAGGTGGTTAGGACCATATGAAGTTGTCGAGGTCTTCCCTAATGGAGTTGTTCAGCTCACCACCATTAACCTTGTCAGGTTTAAATTACTTGTCAACAGTCATCGCCTCAAGTTATATCATAAGCCAACTTCTAAAGAAGAGTTCCTGCAGCAATTCACCCAACCCTCAAAGCTTCCTGCACCCAAAGGCAGTGGACCTAGTGTCCCTCCTTTAGCCTAATCAAGGTAAGTACTTTTTCATAATAAAGACTTTCACTTGCGTGGAAGTCCATTTCTTCGTCATCTACCCATCCACCCATCCATCACCACCTTTCTCTTGCTTCCATCACTCCATTCCATCTCACCTCATTTCACTTCATTTATTGCTCAATTCATTTTCCAACAAGGTGAGTGTTACTTTATCCGTGATCTTTGTAGTGAATCTTCCACACATTTAGGTATGTGCACATTAATTTCTATCTTTAATCATCTTTTAAGTATGTTTATTTAATCATTGTACATTAGTATAGAGGTTTGCATAAATGTCATCATTCCCTGTCGTATCACCACTCCCATCTAGCATGTGTGGACACATGTCCAAATTTAGGTTGGGGGAGGGAAATGAAAAAGATGCAAATATTTTTATTGCCCATGTGTCAAACCATATTAGGTTGTGTCAGAAAATAAAAATGAGTTGATTTGAAATTGAAAGGATGGCTTGCATGTGTGAAGTGACAAAAACTGTAGCCACCATTTGTTTCTATCATAATTTCCTTTTATCACTGATTTTCTTGCCATTATTTCCCTGTCTTGATCCTAAAGTTGCAAGCAAAAAGGAAAAACAAAGAAAGGAATTTAGTCAACAAGTTGATCCTAGAATTTAGCAGGCATTGTAGGAAAGGAATTTGCTAAGAATTTGTTTGATTGTAGATAATGGGAGGTAGGTTAATTCAAAATGAACCCACAGTGCATAATATTTTTATTGCAGGATGCACAGTGTCTAACCGCATTTCAAAACTGTGGATGGATAGACTACTTTTTGAAGTTGAATGGTTTTGATGAAGGAATTGCCCTTGAATTTTCCCAGAAATTTTCAGAAGGGAAAGCCATAGTAAAATGGTTACAAGTTGTGGCAATAGAGGAAAGAATTTCTAAAGTTACAGGATTACTTGTTGATGGTGAAAATTACCCTGCTTCTAGAGACGCCAAGTCAGCCAGGGTTGAATTTATAGAGCCAAATGATCCACCATTGAGCATAGATAAACAGGGTGCAAAGAGAATGTCTCTACCCAAGCCGTGGAAGCATATAGCAGTGTATGTTATCAAATACATCACTTGTGAGAGTTGCTAGTCCATTTTGCATTATATTCACTTCAAGCTTTTAAACCACATGAGACACAGAAGGAGGATGAATGTGCCCAATGTGTTGTACAATCTTCTCTCAATCATGGTAGCTGAGACCAAAAAAGGTGGTAATAATTTTGTTTCCCACCATTGCTTGATCAGATTCAATGTGCTAAGTTAAGGAAGACACTGCCAGATGGGCATACTCCATAATGGCTAGCTGAGGAATCGCTCCAAGTCAAAGGCAACCGAGAGAAAAGATTCTTCATGTGAACTGAATGTAACTACTTTGTTGTGGACCATAATGATCAAGCATGCATAGGTGTTATTGTTGTGTTGGGTCTACATCTGACTTGCATGTCTGATCGTATTCCATGCATTCATAGTCGTTATCACTCCACTTTCCTTTCTTTCCCTAATCAGTGTCCTCCCAGTCATGGAGTTGACTACCTTGTTTTAGTCATAGCATAAATAATCTGGTGCTCCTTCCTCCTAGATAGTTTTTAAGTTTTAGTGAAAAGCAGAGGAAGAAGTTTCATGATTGTACTCATTTCTCTAGTTTCAATACATTACTCTTTATAGGCATGATTTATAGTAAATGAAATAAATATTTTGAGTTCAAGCACTTAAGTTCCTGTTAGTTTAGAGGATACTTATCCAAGGGGGCCCACCTGGTGAGTAATCCATTTTATTATTTTAGCATTAGCTTAGTTTAATTTTCTATTTAGTACTTAGGTAGAAATTTGGCATCGACTATTCCTGCAGCCAAAGTAGATAGAGTAATTTCCTGTTTGTTGTTCAAATCTTTTATTTATGTTATGCATTTCAGTTCAGCTTAGTTGTTGGTTGATGTTTAGCATTTTCTTTATTTCTTTTTAAAGCAATTTACTTTTAGTATTGTGTTTCTTAGCTATAGAGTAGAAATGGCTACTTGAGAATTCCTAGTGCACATAATGTGCCTACCCATTTCTAGTTCACGTCCCTAGGTTGACAATTTAAATGCACCTTCATGGTGATTGAGATAGCTACTCAGGTTAGATTTCCAATCTTTGAGTCATGGATATGAGGCCTAGTTAGTGAATCATTGTAGGAGGCTGACACTTTGTCTATACAAACCACACAACAATCAAATATTTGATGAACAAGCTAGTAGTTGGGGGTAGACTGGTAAGATGGCTACTCCTTCTCCAAGAATTCAATATTATTGAGTAGAAAAACCTGGTAAGGCCAATGTAGTGGAATATTTTATGTAAAAACTACCATCATAATCAACTAAAGGAGTGGTGGATGATTCATTTCTAGATGATCATCTAGTTGCTCTAAATGTACACATTCCATGTTATGTTGATATTGCCAATTATTTGGTAACAAGGTAGATTCCATCACACTTCTCTCCAAGGGAAAAGAGACAACTAATACATAAATTTTTCCCATATTCTTGGATATTAGGTTTTTAATTTTATACTGGGCTAGATAACATCATGAGAAGATGCATAAGGGAAGATGAAATATTTGATATTATGAAAGCATGTCATGATGTGCCATGTGAAGGTAATTTTGTAGCAAAGAGAATAGCCTTTAAGATTCTAACCACTAGCTATTATTTGCCAACTCTACACAAAGATGTTAAATACACCAGGAAGTTGTGATAGGTGTTAGAGAATGGGAAGACTGACAAGGAGTGATGAAATTCCATTGCAGCCTCAGTTAACATTAGCACCTTTTGACAAATGAGGTTTAGACTACATTGGACCAATCTCACCTATATCAAACAATAATGAATACAACCTTGTTTACATTGATTACTTGACGAAGTGGGTAGAAGTAAAGGCCTTGCAGTTTTCTAGAGATGGAAATGTGGCTAAATACTTGGATGAGGATATATTTACTAAGTATGGAGTACCTAGAGAAATAGTCACTGATCAAGGTCCATAATTTACTTCTGACCTAATCACTAAAATGGTTGAAGAATATCAATTAGACACAAGGAATCAACACCATAACACCTTCAAGTTAATGGCCAAGTGGAAGTCACTAATAGGGGAATTGAAAGTATTCTTACCAAGACAATGCAACTACATAGGAAAGATTGGATTGTAAGGTTACCTAAAGCAGTATGGGAATACAAAACAACTTGGAAAACCACCACTGGTTTTGCATCATATGAGTTAGTATATGGTAAGACAAGAGTTCTTGTTGAGTTTGAATACAAAACACTAAGGACAACAATGGAACTAGAAATGGATTTAACAAAAGCTCAGAAGGAAAGGATACATACTTTAAATGGATTGGATGAGATAAGGATGGAAGCAATCCATCACACCGAGGTAATGCAAAAACAAAGGATGAAGTGGCATGATCAATACATCAAATGAAAGGAGTTCACTATAGGGGACTAACTAGGCACTACTATTTTATTCAAGGTATTTAAAGACTTCAAAGGAAAGCTCCAATCAAGGTGTTTGGAACCCTATGAAATCAGTAAATTTTATCCCAATGGGGCAGTTCAGCTACATACAATAGATGAGGTCAAATTTTCACTTCTTGTAAACATCCATAGATTGAAGCTATATAAAAATCCATTATAGAAGGATGATTTCATATTCTCCTTTTTTCAACAATATGGTGCTCGCAATTAACCACATTCAAAATCTAACACATTGAGTGAGGTTTTAGTAGAGAATGGCATACCCACCACATCTAGTGACCTAGAGATTGAGCTACAAGCTCAATCCCTAAGCTCACTCGAGCATAATTTCTCATATTCTCACATGCACACATTATAATGATGTTCATAATATGTTCAGAGGAACCTATTTTTCAACATTCACAAAGGGCCCTGATGTTGAAGGAACCTGTAGTTTAATAGCTTTCAACATTTAGAAAGGGCCTTGACATTGTAGGTACCCGTAGCGCTATCTACTGGCAGAAAAGAAAAAATTCAATTTAATTGGTGTCATATTGACTCCAAGTTCATGTGCATTCATCTCATACTATCTGTAGACACATAAAAATGTCCTAAGCCTTCGAGCGTCATTTTTATTCATCCTCGTCCTTCGATAATTGAATAATTTTAGTTATTCAATTATGTTTGATTACATTCCTCCATTAATTAAATAATTTTTAATAATTATTTAATTAATTCACTTTCTAATATTTATTCTATCCCGACCGATTAAATAAACTAATTGCGTCACTAATTTCTTCCTCTTCTTCAATAGTTAAATAAATTATTATTTATTTAATTATTTTGTCATCTTTCATCTATAGTTAAATAGTTGCCATTAATTATTTATCTATTTATGGTCCTTTAATTCTTCCATAGTTAAATAATTATTAAAATCATTTAACTATCCCATGCCACCTTCCCTATTAAATAATTAATCTAAGGTCTAATTTCTCTCTCTCCATTTAATTAAATTAATAAATTTAATTAAATGCTCCTCTTTTCATTTTTTTTCAAATAAATAATTTGAATAAATTATTTATTTTCCACTTGTCCATTTCCTCTATTTTTAATTTGAATAAATTATTTATTTTTCACTTGTCCATTTCCTCTATTTTCAAATAAATAATTTGAATAAATTATTTATTTTCCACTTGTCCATTTCCTCCATTTTCGAATAAATAATTTAAAATAAATTATTTATGCACCACTTGGTCAAAGATGCCCTGTCATAATCCCCTGTCATAACATTCATTTCTGTCATAGCCTGCATGTCTTGCATGTCTGTCATAGCCGTCAGGTGTCATAGCCGTCGGCGTCATAGATTTTCCATGCATGGCATATTTTTTGTGCATCAATTCTGGACCATTGATCTTGGCATCTTTTCTGAGACTTAATCTCAACCATCCATTTCGTAACATCCCTCTCATGAATTCCCATCCATTGATCTTGGAATCTTTCTAGAAGATTAATCTCAACCGTCCATTCGAATGGTTGTCTATAAAAGCAACCTTTCTTCTCCATTTTCAGCTTAACAGCTATTCTTCTCCAACTTTCTACTTATCATTTGCAGGTATTTGCACAAGTCACACTACAAATCTGAGGGCATATTTGCAAAAGGAGAAATAGGAGAGCAAGAGAAGTGATTCAAGTTCAAGCATGGGGAGTATTTTAATTTAATGTTTTATTTTCCTTATGCTTACTTTGTTTTCTCTTGTTTGGATGAGGTTAATAGTTTAGAAGTGTTGGCTGTCACTTTGTCTATTCTATTTGATTCTCTAACCTCCATCTCATATTTGGTGAACCCTACATTTGTTTTCTTGCAGAGAAATTGGTTTGTTTGTTTTTGTTGTTTTGCAGATTACAACCAAGAATGCATGCGAAATCCTATCATCTTCATTTAAACAAAAAAGAATGGAAACATCAAATATTTTAAAATATTTTCTGGGTTTTGTAGGTCTCATTTTTAGCTTTCTGAAACATTAAACAGTTTGAAATTTCATTAATATTTGAGAAAGTTATGGCCATTTTACTGATCACAGTTTTTTAAGATTTAGTTATTAAAATCCGATTTTTCTTTTGTTTATAATATTTTTGTTTTGTAGAATTTTGTAAAAAAAAAAAATTGGGTTTTGAAGCTCTATGTCTTAGCTTTCCATAGATATCTACAATTTTAAGTTTTTTTTAGTTGTGAGAAAGTTATCACTATTTTTAGTTTGCTATTTTCATTCAAGTTTTTTTTTTGTTTACTAATCTTTTGTTTGTAGCGTGTGGCTTTGGAATGGGGCTCCCAAAACTACTTCTTTTAGAGCAAAAAAAAAAATTGAGCTCTTAATTTTTTTAGTTTTCTTTAATTCTTTTTTTTAGTTTAGTCTTTTTATTTTCTAGTTTAATTATTTACTAACTTTTAGTTTGGTTTTTAATCTTTTGTTCTAACTTAGTTTTTTTTTGTAGCTTTCTCGTTGGTCCAAGACATTTATTGAAACTATTAATTTGTGGTTTTGCAGTTTCGTTAGTCGAAGACTCATTTCTAAAACAATGTGTTTACGATTTTTAGTTTAGGAACACTTCTTTTGGTGCATTAAAATGAACATGTGTTTAATTTTGTTTGACTGTGTTTGAAGGAGGTAGGTGATTATGCTCTCACCTTGTGAAAACTAGGTGATCAGAAAGCTAGACCCACCTTATTTTTTGTCACCCTCACGAATTAATAATTGAAGTATCCTCTCCCCTTGCACTTTCGAGTGATCCTGGGTGTAAGAGAAACAGTTATTATTTCTAGAAATGAGTCTGCCTTAAGGGAAAAAGTACTCACCTTAAGGGACAACTCGACCGGTAACAGGCTAAAGCCAAGCCACTTCCAGCCAGGATATAAAATGGGTGCTTGAGGAAAGTTCAAGTACCACGAGTGCGGATGTGTCACACGAACGGAGTAGTACTCCCATAAACCCCGTTGAGTGTAACCTCTTCAGGCTGGAGTGCCACCTAATTGGTGATTAATCTCTTGCCCCATGTGTGGCCACTTGAACGGATGCCCTAACTAGACACCTTTTGTTTTAGAAGCCAACCATTTTTAGCCGTTTCTTGGTATAGTGTAGGGTACAGTATCATGCCCGAAGATACTCACTACTAACTCCTTTGAGTAGAGATAGCAGTTCTTGGGAAGTGATGACCCAAGAATCCAAAGTTGGTGTGCCCGAATGACGTTAATGAGCCATGGAGGGGAGCCAGTGCCACCAAAGTTCTAAGCTATCCACTCTCGAGAAGGAAAGGTGTTTAGCACCAATCCGAGGTATATCGGTGGGCTAGACCAAGTATACAAACCCTTGGCCTATTAGGATTGTGCTTGTCTCATGTGTGTTTGCATACACTAAAATATCGTGCTTGTAAATTATTTTCGAGATTTTCAAAAAATATACACAACATTCACAAATCTAGACACAAAGCCTCAAACAACTCAAACTTTTCAATAAAACATCAAAACAACAGTCTCAGCCTAGAAGTCTTATGTCAAAACCAAATCATGAAATTGCTCAAATCTCTCATTCCTTGTACACTTTAGCTTGCATCTTACCATAGGGTCATCTTTGTAAATATTTACCTTCATCCTTAGGTTTCACCATTTGCATTTTCAATCATAAACCAAAAACTTAGGTCCTCATCTCATTTTGCATATTTTGGATTAGGACAACCTTACCTCACTTTGCAAAATCTTGACTTTTGAAATTAGGTTATCATTGGACTTAGACATCATTATCTCCTTTAGTCATTATCTTTTTGTGAGATTCTTCCAACTCAAAAGTCTAGCTAGGAAGACTCATTTGTCATTTGTCCTTGTCATTTAGTCTTTCAAACAAGTCCTTTGATATTCCAAAATTGAGACATAGATCAAGCATAGGGTGGTTAGGAAACCTTTTTTTCCAAATCATTTTAGACCTTTTCATTTGCATACCTTAGACATTCAAATCATTTTAGTCCTCACCTTGCATATCTTTAAAATCCAAAATATTGTCATCATAGTCCTCATTTGGCATCTAGATTTTGCATTGGTCATTTCCTTAACCAACATTTTCACATTAGTCCTCACTGTCACCTTGACATTTGACATCCTTTCTTAAAAATTTATCACCTTGCATTGGTCATTTTCTTTAGGAAAATGTCATTATCACCTTGCATTGACATCTTTTATTCAAAAAATTCCAAAAAATTCCAAAAAAATAGTCTTGCATTGTCATCCATTTGCATCCCTTATTGTCAAAAAAATCCAAAAAAATAGTCTTGCATTGTCATCCTTTATTCAAAAAAATCCAAAAACATTATTTCATCCTAGTTGTCATTTTGAACCTAGGCTTTTGCATTAGTTGCCTTTTTAGTTGACATAATCATCTTAGTCCTCATTTTGCACCTCATCATCCTAGTCCTAATCGTCACTTTCACTTTTCGACATTACACATTTCCTTAGATACACATTATCATCTCGTTGCATTATCATCCTTTATCACACAAAAAGACAAAAACATAGGTTAGTGTCATACTTTCATTGTTATTATCTTCATTTGAGCAATTTCCTTGGATGGTGGAGACAAGACTTCAACGAAAGAAAAAACAAATGGCAGACTTTGGACAAGACTTTGAAAACCACACCAACATCAACACGAATCCCAATGACTGGATCTTTGATGACCCATTTGGCAATTTGAATGCACAATCTTCCATGAACATGTCAAATTTTTTTCAAAATCCACTTTTTGAACAATTCATACAAAGAGACCAAAATGGACAAGTTTACATTGAAAACTTAGAGGCAGCAGCCCAAAATCCGAAATTCGCTTCACTTGTAGAAGAATTGGTCTTAAACGATCCTGAATGATACCTCACTATACTCTTAGACCAAGGAACAAGATTACCAAAAGGCTTTGACATTAATACCATACGACCTATCTCTCCTAATCATATGACACAAAACACATCCCAACATGACACAAACAATACCTCGATCAATCACACTGTTGTTACTATGCAAGTCACTACTACCACCATTAATGTGACATCTAGTGGCACCATAAATCAAAACACCTCCTCTTCAACTAACGCAACTGGAGGAACATCCACTATGACCATGCCTACAATGTCCACATCATCTACACAAATACTAGGAGCTACCTTTTCACAGTCCATGCCTACACCTTCCACATCATCTTCACAAACAATAGGAGCCACCTTTGCATCCACATCAGTAGGCACCACTTCTTCAAATCCTATGGTTGGCTCTTCATCTATGACAATGGGGGCATCTTCATCACATCCTTATGGTGGAACCTCGTTTAATCCCTTTGGGCAAAACTCACGATGCATTTTCATTCAAGGCCCTCAACACAACATTAACACATCATCACAAATGAACATCCCACATGGACAAGGGCACAGTACACATATACCACACAGACACTTTCAAGGACCAAACACTACCATGCCACATGGACAATTCTTTAAACAAGGACAAGGAACTCAAATGACACAGCAAATGCATACCTTTGGACATCAAATAAGTCAGGGACCTCAAATACAGACAAACATGGTGGGGTTACATATTCCCACATACTCGTCCCAGATTCATACTCAACAACATATCCCCAATCACAATTGGCAATATCAACAAAACATACCTTACTTTCAGGAAACCAATGATCCCATCGTACACACCTTGCTAGCAAAAGTGGATGACCTTCAAAAACAGATGGAAAATATGAAAACCTCTGAAAAAAAGACACAAATGCCATACGACTTATGTCCATATCCTTTTGATACAACTTTGTACATGCCACCATTTCCACATGGTTATGTGGCTCCAAACTTCAACAAATACAAGGGTAAAACAAATCCACTTGACCACATCAGAGAGTTCATAACAAGTTGTGTGGATATTGCTCATGAGCACACATATCTAATGCGACTATTTCCTAAAAGCCTCGCAGGACCAGCACTAGAATGGTTCTATACACTGCAACCTGGAATACAGTCATGGAAAGAACTTGCTGAAAAATTTGTGAAAAATTACACATACAACATTGACACAGACACCTCCATTACCAACTTATGCCAACTCACACAAGAAGATTCTGGTGAAACCTTTTTACCATTCTTTCAAAAATGGAGGGGCCTAGCGAGTCGTTGTCATATAGACATACCTGAAAAGGAAAAAGTTGACATGTGCGTACAAACGTTAATGGGCCCACTGAAAAATGGCTTGCGTGTTCATTGTTGCACAACTTTTGTGGACCTAGTTGAACGAGGTGTCCAAGTTGAACAAGCCCTCATAGCTGAAGGAAGACTAAAATACGGTCCTAAAAACACAAATGCAAACCCTCCTTCTACTGACAAAACCAAATTTTGGGTTAAGAACAAACATGTTACCAACGATGGTGTAGTCGATGCTAAGGTTGTCAACACTATGGCTCCTATGATTACTCTAAAAGGGACACAACCCCAAAACACACAAATGATGACACAAAACTATGCTACTAATGCTATCCAGACAAATCAGAATAACCAAGGCAATCAAAACAATCAAATTCAAGGGCAGCCTAGACAACCAAGACAATTCCTTAGAAATCACACATATACCCCTTTGGGTGAACCTATTGATGAAGTACTTAAGAAATGCATTCAAAATGGTGTCATCACACTTCAGGACCCCAAACCATATAACCCTAGACAGTTTAAACCATCTTGGTGGGATGATAATGCATTTTGTGACTATCACCAAATAAAAGGACACAAAACATCTTCTTGTAAACAATTGAAAAATCTGGTACAAGACCTTATTGAAAAACGTATCATTGAAGTTGGAAGACCACAGTTTGCCTCTAATGCAGATCATACAATACACAAGAACCCACTACAGGATCATGGTTCAGGAAACCCTTCTATGTCAAACCTTAATAACAATACTTGAGCCAACCATGCCCGTATTGCATACGACTATTCCGGGGAACCTGTTATACATCACATTAGAACAACTGAGGAACATGTCTGCACGGTCACTGTTAGAAAGGTCCCTGAATGCAATGTCACCACTCGTGGTGGAAAGATCACCATAGTTGGCCCTCCTCCCCCTAGACAACCAAAGGTAACAATAGCTGGCCCATCCACTTCACAGTCGCAATCCCGTCCACAAAACAAGCAATCCCAACCTAAAGGAAACTTTAATCTTATTGACCAGCTCAGAAAAACACCCGCACAAATCTCTATTCTTGAGTTGTTACGCATCTCGCCTGCCCATAAGGCCATCCTAGACAAAACACTACAAGAATCGTCTGTTCCCCAAGATATTGATTTCAACCAATTTGAAGCCATGGTAGGATATCTCATGACACCCCACCACATCACCTTTTCTGACCAAGACTATTCGTCATCTAAATCCAACCATAATGATGCCCTTCATATCGAAGTCTTTGTTCATAAACATAAGGTCAAACGAGTCTTAGTAGATGGCGAAGCAGGATTGAATATATGTTCCTTAAAATTGGTCAAGGCACTAGGCTTTTCTGATGCTTACGTAGATGCCACAAGAAACATTGTTATCAAGGCATATGATGATGTAGAACGTTCCTCTCGGGGCGTAATTACACTCCCAATTTGGATCGGGCCAGTCATTGTTGACACCACTTGTCAAGTTCTAGATTTGGACCTGCCATACAACATTTTACTCGGTCGACCTTGGATCCATGCTTTGAAAGCCATTCCCTCCACATATCACCAGTGCTTGAAGTTTCCTTTTGAAGGAACTGAGATTACTATATACGGAGACCCTGATCCATTCCAATATTGTACCAACTTACAGGGTGTCTCCGAACGTCAAGTCCCTATAAATAGGGAAGCTTTGACATCTTTGCCTTCTAAATTTATTGATCCCTCAACACTCGTGAAATCTTTCGCTTCTTCATCCATCGCTTCCAATCCTACTTCTTTGACCACCATGACCACTTCCATAACACTTTCCACTTCATTTATCACCCCAAGTGTCGACCCGAGGTTCCAGATTCAGGATCAAGGATGTGGAGAGTACAAGCTAAATACAGCCTATTGCATAACCAAGATACCCAAGTCTCCCCAAGTCTATGGAAACCTTGTTTTAGAATACAAGCAAAAGAAACTTTCAGGGTTCCTCCAAATATAGTTTTCATAAAGTGGGGTGAAATGAGTCAAAAGGACACAGATGATATACTATCCTGGATTTATAGAGAACCACGAGACTTAACTCCCTTACTAGTAACAATATATGGAAAAGGATACAACATGATAAAATCAAAAGGTTATGATGGAAAAAGTGGTCTTGGCAAGGATAAAAATGGAAGGCGTGAGCCACTATTAGTTTTAGAAAGACCAAAACATCTTGGGTTAGGGTTAGGTCCACAAGAATCTGGCGATCTGAGTACCAATGTGCTTCCATGTGAGTTAGTGTATGCTTCAGACTGTGTTGAGACAACTGAGGACACCTCCTCTAAAACTAACTCTCACGAATGGGAATTTGGCTCTCAGCGATCCTTAAGTGACTACTGCCTTAACGAATTATTTCTCGAACCTAGCAAGCCTACATTTGAGGAACGATTCTGGAAAATGTTTAAGATTGATACAACATCAAAGGATGTCAAGTCTAGACCATGTTCTATCCCCATTCATCCCAGTCTTGACATACCAACCCAGTCATTCCAAATTGATGATAGTCATTCAGAACCACCTGAACCGTCACTGGCCACTACTGATCCTGACTCTAATGCTACTCCCTTTGTCCCTTATTTTGCTTGAGTATGAAACAAGCGAAGGAGAATACTAGATAGAATCCGACATAGAGCTAGACGATGACAATTTCATTTTTAATGTCTCGACATCCATTTGCACGCTTTCCTTGTCATCTCCTCAATTTGCAAATGCTAATGATGGGATATCTTTAGTTTACCCTGACCTAATTAACTGGAACCAACAAGGCCCACTAGTAATGGACATTTTTGAAAATGATGAGGCTTTAGTAGAATTTCTTGGACTACGTGAGGACATTCCAAATGGGGATCACAAAGCTGGATTTTCCATTGACTTGGATTGTGCTGCTTATTTTGGGGAGACTGTGCCATCCTCTAGTCGCAAAATTAAAAAGAAAAAAAAAGTAAGAAATAATACGTCTCTAGGTGAAAACCAAAAGGCACCTTCTGACGACAAAATAGTAAAAATAAAGGACGTATCTGAGGGTGAAAACCTCCCTGAGGCACCTAAGGGTGGAGGATTGGACTTTCTCCCTATGGACAGAGAAAAATCAGCAATGCTTGTAGAAGACACCATACCAGTTAATATAGCTACTGTGGAAGACCCCAAAATGGTCCTCTTTGCGGCATCATTGACAGAGGTTGAACAACCAGTATTTCAAAAGTTCTTCTCAGAACGCAAGGTAAAATTTGCATGGTCTTATGCTGACATGCCAAGATTAGATCCTGAGTTAGTATTGCATCACTTGCCATTATTTCCAGATGCCAAGCCAGTAAAACAAAAGCTAAGAAAAATGCACCCGCAAGTGGCATTGTTGGTTAAAGTTGAACTCAAAAAGTTGTTGGATGTGGATTTTATCAAATCAATTGACTATGCTGAGTGGATATCCAACCTCGTACCTGTCACTAAGTATACTAGATAGATTTGTGTATGCACAGACTTCTGAGACCTCAATAAAGCATGTCCTAAAGATGATTTTCCTCTACCGAACATTGACATCATTGTGGACCTTACAGCTGGATATGAGATGTTGTCCCTTATGGATGGTTTCTCGGGTTATAATCAAATTCGTATTGCCCCTGAAGATCAACACAAAACTACTTTCACATGCCCTTGGGGTACATACTGTTGGACTGTAATTCTGTTTGGTCTTAAAAATGCAGGTGCTACATATCAAAGGGCAATGACAACAATATTCCATGACATGATACACACATTAATGGAGGACTATGTAGATGACCTTTTGGAAAAGTCAATGACAAGAAAAGATCACCTTTCAGTATTAGATAAAGTTTTCAGGAGATTGGAACAGTATAAGGTCCGGTTAAACACGAAAAAGTGTGTTTTTGGTGTAACATTAGGCAAGTTATTGGGATACATAGTCTCCCGTAGAGGAATTGAAGTTGATCCCACTAAAGTCAAAGCTATATTGGATATGCCTCTTCCTAAGGGAATCAGTGACCTAAGAACGCTACAAGGTAGACTTCAATCCATCAGACGGTTTATTGCTCAACTCGCAGATAGGTGTCAACCATTCCAGTATCTTCTACGCAAAGGGATCCCCTTTGTGTGGACAGATAAGTGTCAAGAAGCATTCAACCAGATCAAACAGTATTTATTGTCACCTCCAGTTCTCATGCCTCCTATCCAAGGAAAACCATTAATTTTGTACATCTCTGCAACTACTTCAGCACTGGGGGCATTACTAGCACAAAATGACTATGAAGAAAAAGAGAGGGTCATATATTATATTAGTCGAACACTGGTGGGGTATGAGATAAATTACACACCCATTGAACATTCTTGTTTGGCAGTTGTATTTGCAGCCCAAAAATTAAGGCATTACATGTTAAACCATAAGACACATTTGGTAGCTAAGATCGATCCCTTGAAGTACCTCTTGAGTCGAGCAACATTGACTGGACGTTTAGCAAAATGGATTACAATCCTCAATGAATATGATATTCAATATGTGAAACGAAAAGCCATCAAGGGACAGGTAATAGCAAACTAGCTCGCAGATGCACCAATACCAGATAACCATCCACTTACAATAGAATTTCCAGATGAGTCTATATGTCACGCAGAATCTAAATAGATTTGGCAATTATACTTTGATGGATCTCACACTAATCATGGATTAGGAGCTGGAATATTATTCATTAACCCACAAGGAGACTCCATCCCAAGGTCATTCCGCATAGCATTTCCATGCACTAATAACATGGTAGAGTATGAAGCATTAATTACAAGACTTCGAATGGCTATCAAGTGGAAAATTAGGAATTTACAGGTCCTCGGTGATTCTCAACTAGTTATAAACCAAGTCAATGATGAATATGAAACCAAAGATGAGAAGCTAATTCCTTATAAACGAATGGTTGACAGTTTCCTGACATATTTTCACAGACTATCCTTTGAATTGATTCCAAGAACACAGAATAAGGCTGCTGATGCTATGGCAACTATTGCATCTTTGCTTGATATTCCTAGCAATGTCCCACAGTTTGAGTTTTTGGTTGAGCAGTTATTGGTTCCGGCTTATGATGTCCCTGAATCAGAAATGGTTTGTGAGCTTGTTGGTTCCAGTTCCCCCTAGTACAAGGAAATTTTTGACTACCTTCATTCACAGATCCTTCCCCAAAACTTTTCTAATAACCAAAGGAAGTCCTTTATCCGCAAAGCTACATGTTATACCATCATTAGCGACACCCTTTATCGCCATAGCTTTGACAATACCCTTCTCCGTTGTCTCAACACTAATGAAGCAAAAGCGACCTTACAGGAAGTACATGAGGGTATATGTGGGTCCCATTCGAGTGGCCCAACCTTAGCTAAAAATATTATGAGACTTGGTTACTATTGGCTGACACTAGAAAAGGATGCACTAGAATTTGTATGAACTTGTCGCCAATGTCAGATTCATAGTGATTTGATTCACGCTTCAGCACAAGAGTTGAGGCCGATCACTTCTCCTTGGCCTTTCGCACAATGGGGACTTGATCTTGTGGGCAAGATTCACCCTACATCCTCCAATGGACACAAATTCATTATCACTGCCACTGAGTATTTTACTAAGTGGATCAAGGCCATTCCACTCACTTACATTGCCGGCAAACAAATCTCCAAATTCATCCTCAATTATATCATTTGTTGGTATGGCATTCCACAATCCATCATCACAGATAATGGTCGTCCCTTCAAAAACCATGAAGTCTGAATTATGTCAACGTTTCCATATTAGCCACCACTTTTCCATGCCATATTACCCACAAGGAAACGGTCAAGCTGAGGCATCTAATAAAACCATTATCAAACTTCTTAAAAAGACTGTCAATGACGTTGGTCGTGACTGGCACATCCAACTCAACCCTACTTTGTGGGCATATTGCACAAGCATTCGTACTCCCACTGGTGCCACTCCTTTTTCCCTTGTCTTTGGAGCTGAAGCCATCTTGCCCATAGAGGTCAAAATTCCATCTTTGCGAGTCTCCATGAAAGGCCTCATCACTGATGAAGAATATAGACAATCAAGACCACATGAGTTAGAAATGCTAGATGAACATAGACACAATGCATTGAATCATTTACGAGCATACCAAAATCGTCTTTGCAGAATCTATAACAAAAGGGTGATGACTCGACAGTTTGACATTGGTGACTTAGTTCTCATGCAAAATCCCAAGAATCAATCAGATAGGGAGAAGCCAGGAAAATTTGAGCCCAATTGGCTGGGCCCTTACGTCATCATAGCATCATTTGGTTCTGGAGCATATCAGTTAGCTACTCCTGAAGGTGAATTGTTGACAGAGCCAATCAACAGTCTGCATTTGCACAAATTTTATGCATAACATCAGAAACCCTGTCTGAAAACTAGTAAAAATACAAAAAAATTGGAAAAAAATAAAAAATAAAAAATAAAAAAGGAATAAAATGACAAAAATAAAGAGAAATATTCATCCAATAGTGAAAACCTGGCAAACAGGCGCCATGTGTAGTCAGTCATTGCTGTGCCATCTATTGTCACTCTATCTACCTTTGTCCCTAATGAGCATACTCTTTTTCGACATTCGCCATAACACTTTGTCCTAATATCATGATATTTCTATCCATGGCTGACAATAGTTGAAACCAAGTCTTGCATATTGTCCACTGTCCATGCTAGTCATGCCTTTTCTTTACATTTCATTTTTCCCTGGCTCATACTCAACTTGACTAGGGGCAAATTTTTATCATGAGACCACAGTGGGTAACGCACATGATCCTAAAAATCAAAAAATGTCTTGAAAAAAGACCTAAAAATCAGAAAATGTCCTAAAAAAGACCTAAAAATCAGAAAATGTCCCTAAAAAAGACCTAAAAATCAAAAAATGTCCCTAAAAAAGACCTAAAAATCAGAAAATGTCCTAAAAAAGACCTAAAAATCACAATATGTCCTGAAAAAAGACCTAAAAATCAGAAAATGTCCTAAAAAAAGACCTAAAAATCAGAAAATGTCCTAAAAAAGACCTAAAAAACAGAAAATGTCTTGAAAAGACCTAAAATTAGAAAATGTCCTAAAAAGACCTAAAATCAGGAAAATGTCGTAAAAAGACCTAAAAATTAGAAAATGTCACGAGAAAAAGACCTAAAAATCAGAAAATGTCTTGAAAAAAGACCTAAAAATTAAAAAAATGTGTCCTGAAAAAAGTCCTAAAAATCAAAAAATGTCCTGAAGAAAACTCAAAAATTCTAAAAAACATAGTCATGTTAGTCAACACAGTCACGTCAATTTAAGTCTTGATTAGTCTTTGTCATTGTCGAACTACGTTGTCTCTGCGCATTTGCTACGTAGGCAAGGCTCATCTTCGAGCCCCCGAGACATTAGGTCAGTCCTATTAGGTTTTTCAAAATAAATCATGACTCAATCTTTCATCAACAAGACAAAGTATTTGGTCATGTCGAACTACGAGGTCTCTGAGTGCATGATGTAGGCAAGGCCATCTGTCGATGGGCCCCCGAGGCCACACTAGGTCAATCCATTAGGGTTCATTGCACAATTTTTGCACACACATGAAATAGTCTTTAAACTTGAATGAACAATCTACCCAAGTGAACTTCGACAATCTGTCAATGGAACATGACAATCATCTTGGCATATCAAAATTAGTCAATCTCAGTCAAACTTAGTCAAGCTAGTCAAATCTTGCTTACTCTTCAGATGTGTCCTTCTGAAGGGTAGCCCGTCATTTAATCATTCCCTAGGATGTGTCCTTCCTAGGCATCGTCATCGTCATCTGACATTTTGAGCAATCCTCTTGACATTTAAGAACCACTCCTCTTGACATCAATGTTCTTTCAGATGTGTCCTTCTGAAGAACAACCCCCATCATTTATGCCTTAGGATGTGTCCTTCCTAAGCATCGTCACTGTCACCTAAAATTTTGGGGGATCCTCTCGACTTTTGGGGGTTTCTCCTCTTGACATCAACATTATTCAAGATGTGTCCTTCCTGAATTTGGCAATCTTTGACACTCATCATCTTGGAATTGTCAAAACCTTGACACCCTGCCATCTCGACATCAAACCAGACATCTTGACATTAAAACATTTGGAAAACATTTGGCACTTGTATGTTGATTTTTCATCATGTTACTAGTTTTTCAGCGAGATCTCGACAACAGGATTTAGAGTAGCAGTGACGTATCATGAGGTTTGTTTTGTCTTTTGGCACTCATGTTACTAGTTTCTCAGTGATGCCCTGACTCAGGATTTAGAAAAGCAGCGATGTACCATGATGATGGTTTTGGCTTTATTTTGTCCTTTTTGGTAATTATGTTGCTAGTTTCTCGAGGATGTCCTATAAATAGGATTTAGAGAAGCAACGACATTTCATGCTTTGTCTTTCTTATCTTTTTCTGCTTGCGGTTGGTTATGGCAAAAAGGACTAGGGAAAATGTTCCTTTTTATATGAGTCATGATCATCCTTGTTTGTGACTGCTTATCTCACGTGATGGTACAGCCTTGCACACCTTGGTCTACGTCATATCATGGTGTTTGTTGGCCATCACGATAATCTACCCAATGATGATAAATATAAAATGTAAGCATAAAAGTTGGTTCCCCTATCTTCTTCTTTTTTCATCTAGCTTTCCATCTTCATCCTCCCTTCTCTTCCATGCTAATATCCATCCCCTTCCAAGCTAACATTTCTTTTGTCTTTCATCCTCTAGTCTTCTCATCAATTTCGAGAGCACACCCGTGTTCTTGGAACCCGTCTGTCCTCTCGAGGGGGCATACCGTAACCCTCCTCGTCATTCTTCCTCATCTTATTTTGCATTGGGGCATGACTTTGACTTATTTTTCTTTGTCACAATGCGACACGCTGCATTATGAAAAAGAGGGGCAAAATGTAGACACAAAATATCCTCACAAGCCTTAGAATCATTTTTTCTTCATCCTAGATCCTTGATGAATTGAATAATTTTAGTTATTCAATTATGTTTGATACATTCCTCTATTAATTAAATAATTTTTAATAATTATTTAATTAATTCACTTTCTAATATTTATTCTATCCCGACTGATTAAATAAACTAATTGCGTCACTAATTTCTTCCTCTTCTTCAATAGTTAAATAAATTATTATTTATTTAATTATTTTGTCATCTTTCATCTATAGTTAAATAGTTACCATTAATTATTTATCTATTTATAGTCCTTTAATTCTTCCATAGTTAAATCATTATTAAAATCATTTAACTATCCCATGCCACCTTCCCTATTAAATAATTAATCTAAGGTCTAATTTCTATCTCTCCATTTAATTAAATTAATAAATTTAATTAAATGCTCCTCTTTTCATTTTTTTCAAATAAATAATTTGAATAAATTATTTATTTTCCACTTGTCCATTTCCTCCATTTTCAAATAAATAATTTAAAATAAATTATTTATGCACCACTTGGTCAA